>CM069144.1:45168864-45768864 GCA_035221665.1 Okamejei kenojei
GACAGAACGAAACTACCGTATATGCAGAGCGCAGGCGACGGGTCGTTTACGTCACACAATGTTATCTGGTCCAAATTACATTGATTATAACTGGCCGTAGCTGAAACTGAGCTCACTAGGAGAGCCGTTGCACTCACAAGCTCCAAAACTAAGCTGATACTTAAAAGCGCAAATGAAACAATGGGAAAATCAAACAATGAGTCCCTTAGAGCCATAGAGCAGCAGAGTTTAGGGTCGATAGTCACACCAGCGTGTGAAACAAGTCCCCTTCAGCCAAATCTTCAGCCCACACCGACCAACATGTACAATCTAACACCACCGTCCAACCTGCCTGCGTTTGGTCCATATATCCCACAAAACCCTGTCCTATCCATGTACCTGTCAATACTGCATCTATAAACCGTCTGCCCTAGTCCCCTGTCTCAACCTACAACTGCCTCCTTCAACTAACTTGCTCATTCCATACCCACATCACCCAGTATGTGTGACAAACAGTTACCCCCTCTCAGTCCTATAAAAATCTTTTCCCACTATACTTATACACCTATGACCCCTCTGTTCACGATTCCCCGACTCTGGGCAAAATGGAAACCAAGATTAAGACTAGCTTCGCCATTGGAAATATCTGGATAACACAAGGTGTATGACAAATACCTTCGTAATGTAACATAGAGCGAACTGCAGACACCAAAGTGCTGGATATTTGCGGGTCTGGACTCATCTTCAGACTTAGTTACTCCAGTTGCGTTATTCCACGCACTTTGTGTCCATTGTTGCGGACAATAAATCAAATATTTGCAGTTCCCTTCTTGATTCTATTATATAATGTTAGGCTCCAGTACTGGAAAAATGAGAACTGCAGATCACAGCCTAATGAGCCTGTTCAGTTATGTCAGTCACAGTCAAGACATAATTCTTATCTAATACTTCACATCCAATTTTCCCCCATTCAATAGACAGGCGGTATTCATTACCTTTGTAAGACAACTCTGTTTATGTAAATGGACCTGTAATGGGTATTTCGCTAACATCCGAAGGTTTAAACACAGCACCATCGCGTGCTTCGATCTTCTACACTCATGAGCCTACATTGAGAGTTACACATTGATCAAAGTCACTGAATCTCCTCAACAACAAAATCCAAACGTACAAGGCCATGAGAAATTTAACCGCCAACCATAGTGAATAAGTTCTCGTCAAGATGCAGATAAAACCCATCAAGGCTGCAAAGGGAACAGGAGTCGATGATTATACAGAAGAATGTATATCCATTTAATGAAGAATCAAACCTTGGAATAATGTAGAAATGTGGATACTGGTTTATGAAAGAAAAAGTGACACAAAATTGAGCTGGAGTAACTCAGGTGGGGTTAGCAGCAAGCCTCCAGGAGAAAAAATGGGATAGGCGACGGTTCGGGTTCTTTAACCTCTTTCCTACAAGATGAATGTCAGGGAGGGAGTGGGCCCGGGGACCGGGTGTGGGGTAGAGGCAAAGAAAACTGGAGAGAGACAGGTAGCAGTACAAAGCGTGGCTCGGCAAATAGAGAGATTTTCTTCAGACTGAAAAATTGTACCAGAACATGGCCTTTGCACTTTCGGGACACTCTGGCCAACCACCAGTCAGAAGTTTGGAGGTCATATCGCGTTTATATACGACGTGTTAGTGGCTGTGAGGCCAACATTATTGTTAAAGTATTATTTACCGTTTGGTCCCCCACCATGAGATTGGGGAGAGATGTTGTCAAGCTAGCACAGGGAAAGGGTGCAGGGAAGAGCCTTACGAGGACGAATGGCAGACTCGAGGGCCTGCGCGATAGAGAGAGGGTGAGCAGGCTAGGACTTTATTGCCTTGGAGTGCAGAAGGATAAGGGGTGATCTAATCGAGTTGTATAAAATTATGAGAGGAATAATTGGTAAACACACAGGATCTTTTGCCCAAGTAGGGACCATCAAGAACCAGAGGGTATATAGTTTAGCAGGTAGGTGAGAGGAGGAAAGATTTAATATAAACTGAGGGTTAACTTTTTTTTTAAAACACAAGTATGGTGGGTGTATGAAACGAGTTCTTGAAGAGATAGTTTAGAGGGATATGGGCCAAATGCAAGGGAGGTGGGACTAATGTAGATGGGACATGTTGTCATGTGTGGGGAGGTTATGGGGCCGAATGAGCTTGTCTCCACACTGTATGACTCTGGGTCTCAATGATCATAGAGAATACTCAAAAACGCAGTGAATGAGAAGTGCTGACCAAATTTTTGGAGAGTCAAAGAGTTGAGTAGAATGGTTTTGAGTAGAATGGGTTTTGAGTAGACAAAAAACTATTCTTTGCTCTCAAGTATCCATTTTAATTCATCCCGCTACAATCTGCTCGCATGGGCCCACCCTGAAGGCTTGTTGGTCCTTCGGGACGAGGAAACCGCCCAAAGTCCCGCAGGTCGGTGGACCTCTGCTATATATATCACCGGAACCCAATACCGAAAGGCTATTCGGCCGGCGTAACCAGATGGAGGTGGAGATGTCAGGCACGAGGAGCAAAGAGCTGGAGGAGGGTGGAACCGGGAGTAATTACTCCTGCACTGCAAGGTGCCGGCTGCAGGAAGCATCCCGGGACACAAAGATGGCCTGGAAGAGAGAGGAGAGGAGAGGGATTCGGTATTCGCGGGATCTGCTCCAGCACATCTACTACCAACGCGGGCCGACCCTTTGTGACTTCGAATAATGGCAGAGCAAAAAATGGCGGCTACCTGCATGTGTAAATAAGTATGCCAAAAAAGAATTTTACTGCACAGTTTCACACATAACAAATAAAGCACCATTGAAAGGAAGCAAATGTGTGGAAAAAGAGTACAAGAAGGGCAGGCAAAATTCTTGTACTGAAAACATTAGTACCTAGACAACACATGCTGGATATTCCCCTGATTTCAATTTCACACAGAGAGTGGTGAGTCTCTGCGAATTCTCTGCCACAGATAGGTATTGGAAGTGAGGCCAGTTCATTGGCTATATTTAGAAACATAGAAACATAGAAACATAGAAACATAGAAACATAGAAAATTAGGTGCAGGAGTAGGCATTCAGACCCTTTCGATGCCTGCACCGCCATTCAATATGATCATGGCTGATCATCCAACTCAGTATCCGTACCTGCCTTTCTTCTCCATACCCTCTGATCCCCTTTAGCCACAAGGACCACATCCAACTCACACTCTTAAATATAGCCAATGAACTGGCCTCAACTACCTCTGTGGCAGAGAGTTCCAGAGACTCACGCACTCTCTGTGTGAAGAAAGTCTTTCTCATCTCGGTCTTAAAAGAATTATATACCCCCTTTCCCCCCTTATCCGTTAAGCTGTGACCCCTTGTCCTTGGACTTCCCCAACATCGGGAAAAAATCTTCCTGCATCTAGCCTGTCCAACCCCTTAAGAATTTTGTAAGTTTCAATAAGATCCCCTCTAATCTCCTAAATTTTCCAGAGAGTATAAACCCAAGTCTATCCCAGTCTTTCTTCATAAGACAGTCCTGACATCCCAGGAATCATTCTGGTGAACTCTCTCTGCACTCCCTCAATGGCAATAATGTCCTTCCTCAGATTTGGAGACCAAAACTGCACTCGCAATACTCCAGGTGTGGTTCTCCATCACCAAGACCCTGTACAAACTGAAGTAGAACCTCCCTGCTCCTGTACTCAAATCCTTTTGCTATGAAAGCTAACATACCATTCGCTTTTTTTTTCACTGCCTGCTGCACCTGCATGCCTACTTTCAATGACTGGGGAGGTACCATGACACCCAGGTCTCGCTGCACCCCCTTTTCCTAATCGGAACCCACCATTTAAATAATATTCTGCTTTCCTGTTTTTGCCACCAAAGTGGATAACCTCACATTTATCCACATTATACTGCATCTGCCAAACATTTTAGCCCACTCACCCAGCCCTATCCAAGTCACCTTGCAGTCTCCTAGCATCCTCCTCACAGCGAACACTGCCCCCCAGCTTAGTGTACAACATCCGCAAACTTGGAGATATTGCCTTCAATTCCCTCATCCAGATCATTAATATATATTGTAAATAGCTGGGGTCCCAGCACTGAGCCCTGCGGTACCCCCACTAGTTACTACTGCCTGCCATTGTGAAAAGGACCCGTTTACTCCTACTCTTTGCTTCCTGTTTGCCAGCCAGTTCTCTATCCACATCAATACTGAACCCCTATTTATACCGTATGCTTTAAGTTTGTATACTAATCTCTTATGTGGGACCGCTTGTCGAAAGCCTTCTGGAAAGTCCAGATATACCACATCCCACTGGTTCTCCCTTATCCACGCTACCTAGTTACATCCTCGAAAAATTCCCACAAGATTCGTCATACATGATTTACCTTTTGTAAATCCATGCTGACTTTGTCCAATGATTTCACCACTTTCCAAATGTGCTGCTATCACCATCTTTAATAACTGACTCTAGCAGTTTTTCCCCCACTACCGAGTTAGACTAACTGGTCTGTAATTCCCCGTTTTCTCTCTCCCTCCCTTCTTAAAAAGAGGGTTACATTTGCTACCCCCGCCAATCCTCAGGAACTACTCCAGAATCTAAAGAGTTTTGAAAGATTATCACTAATTGCATCCACTATTTCCTGAGCTACTTCCTTAAGTACTCTGGGATGCAGCCTATCTGGCCCTGTGATTTATCGGCCTTTAATCTATTCAATTTACCCAACACCACTTCCCGACTGACCTGGATTTCACTCTCAATTCCTCCTTTGACCCACAGTCCCCTGCTATTTCAGGCAGATTATTTATGTCTTCCTTAGTGAAGACGGAACCAAAGTAGTTATTCAATTGGTCCCGCCATATCCTTGTTCCCCATGATCAACTCACCTGTTTCTGACTGCAAGGGACCTACATTTGTTTTTAACTAACCTCTTTCCTCTTCACATATCTATAAAAACTTTTTGCAGTCCGTTTTTATGTTCCCTGCCAAGTTTTTCTTAATAATCTATTTTTTCCTTTCCTAATTAAGCCCTTTGTCCTCCTCTGCTGGTCTCTGAATTTCTCCCAGTCCTCTGGTATGCTGCTTTTTTCTGGCTACTTTGTACGCATCATCCTTTGCTTTGATACTATCCCTGATTTCCCTTGTTTATCCACGGATGCACTACCTTCCCCGATTTATTCTTTTGCCAAACTGGGATGAACAATTTTTGTAGTTCATCCATGCAATCTTTAAATGTCTTCCATTGTATATCCACCGTCAACCCTTTTAGAATTAATTGCCAGTCAATCTTGGCCAATTCACGTCTCATAACCCTCAAAGTTACCTTTCCTTTAAGTTCAGAGGGAAAGTTCAGAGTTCAGATTTAAGAGGGAATTAGATGTGGCCCTTGTGGCTAAAGGGATCAGGGGGTATGGAGATAAAGAAGGTACAGGATACCGAGCTGAATGATCAAGCCATGATCATATTGAGTGGCGGTGCAGGCTTGAAGGGCCGAATGGCCTACTCCTGCACCTATTTTCTATGTTTTCTATGCTTCTAATAACTATTCCAAATGTTGAAACTTCACTGACATAATTGAGTCACTTTAGACAAATGCATACATTTTTTAATTTTTTGATGAGCTTTCCAAGTCAATTTTTGTTTACATTTTCACACAGACGACACTTAATTTCCTCTGCGACATTAATAAATCAACCAATGGGAAAAAGAACAGCTCAAACTAAAACCTAAATATAGGAACCCCCTGGGGAAAGGTGCGTGATTTTGAAAAATGCTTCTGGTTTATCGGGAGCCGAGTCGATGGGACTCTCAACCAATCAAAATGTCATCAAATTACCTATACCAATGTTCCAGTTCAAACTAACCCGTGTTGAAAGTATTAGTTTTTACAGCTGCATCATGAATTTGCCAATTTTTTTTTCCCACGAGAAAAATACATAATTCATGGAACAGTGGCCAATGACAACAATCTTAAATATAAATAGCAATTTTCAAGATGAAAATTTCAATAACCAATTGGACACAAAGAGACACCTACGTGGTCTCCCGGTTGCTAAACATCTCAACTCCCCTTCTCATTCTGACCTTTCTGTTCTGGGCCTCCTCCAATGAGAAAGTGAGGCTGCATGCAAATTAGAGGAGAAACACCTCATATTCTGCTTGGGAAGCTTATAACCAAGCGGCAATGAATGATATTTCTCTAACATCATTCATGTGTGTGTTGGATAGCGTGTGTGGGGTCCGCTTGGATTGCTTTGGCTCGGACTCGGTGGGCCGAATGGCCTGTTTCTGTGCCGTTTCTCTAAACTAAACTAAACAGTTACATGGATAGGACAGGTTTAGAGGGATATGGGACAAACTCAGGCAGGTGGGACAGGTGTAGATGGGACATGTTTGGTCACTGTGGGCAAGTAGGGCCGAAGAGGCCTGCTTGCATGCAGTATGACCCTCTGACTCAAAACAGATGACCTCAGGAAGGGTGGAACCCATAATGGCCCATTGTTGGCTGGGGAAGGTAACAGACGGATAACAAGAGGGAAACTAGGATGGCAACAATGGAACTGGTAGGATAACGTGGGGGTGAGGGTGTGGGGGGGGGGGGGGGGGGGGGGGGGGGGGGGGTGGGTCGTAGGGGGGGGGGGGGGGGGTGGGTGAGAGGGGAGTGGGGGGGGGGGGTCATGGGGGGGGAGGGGTGGGGGGGTTGGGGGCTGTTTGGGGGGGGGGGGGGGGGGGGGGGGGGGAAGGGGGGGGGGGGGGGTGGCGGGGTGGGGGGGGGGGGGGGCCGGGGGGGTGGGGGGGGGCGGGGGGGGGGGGGGGGTGGGGGGGGGGGTTGGCGGTGGATTAGGGAGGGGGGCGGGGGGGTTGCGGAGGGGGGAGGGGGGAGGGGGGGGGGGGGGGGGGGGGGGAGGTGGGGGCGGGGGGGGGTGGGGGGGGGGGCGGGTTGGGGGGGGTTGGGGGGGAGGTGGGGGGGGGGGGGGGGGGTGGGGGGGGGTGGGGGGGGGGGGGGGGGGGGGAGGGGGGGGGGGGGGGTGGGGTGGGGGGGGGCGGGGAGGGGGGTGGGGTGGGTTGGCGGGGGGGGGGGGTGGGGGGGGTGGGGGGGGGGGGGAGGGGGGGAGGCGGGTGTAGGGGGGCGGGGTGGGAGAGTGGGGGGGGAGTGGGGTGGGTTCCGGGGGGGGGGCGGTGAGGGTGAGGGGGGGGGGGGGGGGGGAGGGGGGGGGGGGTGCGGGGGCGGGGGGGTGGGGGGGGGGGGGGGGGAGGGAATAATTTTTTTTACGATACAATATAACTTTATTTATCCCAGGAGGAAAATTGATCTGCCAACAGTCATAAAACACAAAATACCATGAAACATGAAATTAAAGTGAAAATACAGGAGTTACTCCAGCATCTTATATGTCTATCCTTCGGTATAAACCAGCATCTGCAGTTCCTTCACATGAGACAACTTTGTTGGCCAACCCCATGTATCTGCAAACTTTCACTTCTAAATCCATTCTCTTCATTGATAATTAACGACATTGTTTTCTAGAACCGTTGATATTATGTGCAACAGTCCCAGAAAGGGTGATTGCATTATATTCAGTAGAAGATTGTGTCTGGTTTTATACTTCCTCTTTCTCTGGTATATGTATTTATCCAGCTTCCTCCAAATGGCACCAATCCTATACATTTCCACTTGTCCTCACACCAGTGAATCTTACATCTGCAGTTCTTTAGATTTAGAGATACAGCGCAAAAACAGGCCCTTCGCATCAGCCCATCGAGTAAACGCAGACCATGCGATCCCTGTACACAATACACACTATGTAGTTTAGTTTAGAGATGCATCGTGGAAACAGGTCCTTTGGCCAACCAGCGTATACTAACATTATCCTACACACCAGGACAATTTACCATTACAGAAAGCCAAATAACCTATAAACCTAAACGCCTTTGGAGTGTGGGTGGAAATCGGAGCACCCGGGAGAAAATCCATGTGGTCACAGGGAGAATGTACAAACACTGTACAGGCAGCACCCATAGTCAGGATCAAACCTGGGTCTCTGGCGCTGTGAGGCAGCAACTCTAACCGCTGTGCCACCTCAATGTTTCTTGTGTCTCCATTTTAACTTCTCCAAGAGGGAGTCTCACATACTGTGTCAAATCCAGGAGAAAACAAATTTCTCCTAAACTAACTATCCATCATATTAATGGATCTTCCTCCCAGGACGTCTATGCAGTCGACACCAGTTCAACCCCCTTGCAATTTATCACATCCTAATGTCCCATCACAGTCATTCCTTCTTTGCCCTGTACCAATCAAGCAGAAGATACAGAAGCTTGAAAGCGCACACCGCCAGACTGAGGAACAGCTTCTCCCCTCTGTTACCAGGCATCAAAATGGTCCTTCCATAAGCTAGGATACTGTCCATAGCGGATATTGAACTTTGTTTATGGAACTGATGCGATACAATGCTGAGAACTATATTCTGCACTCTGTATCATCCCCTTTGCTCGACCTATTGTACTCGAGTTTGACTTAGATTGTATTTATGTACAGTATATCTGATCTGCTCAGATAGCATGCAGAACAAAGCTTTTCACTGTACCTCAATACACATAACAATAACAAACCTAAACTCTCTACCTTCCCTTCCCTTTTCTTGAGCAAAGAATTATTACTCTTTAAGTCTTATTACAAAACAAGTGATTTTTTTTTTTTTAACTGCAGACGCTGAAATCGATAAAAAACAGGAAACGCTGGAAACACTTCAGTCACAGGTGTGGGAAGACAAACAGAGCCAACGTTTCAGGTTGAAGACTTTTCGCAGTCACATGCATTGGCGTATGCGCATTCTTGATCGCTCCCTGCAATGAGCAACTCTACGGTTGCATCCCCTTTGCCGCCCCCAAGTCTTGTTGCAGTTCAGGTCGCCCGCATTTCAGGGAAGATGTGGAGGCTTTTGCAGAGGTGCAGGTGAGGTTTATCAGAAATGCTGCCTGGATTACAGGGTTTCAACTACAGTGACGAGTTGCATTTGGGCTTGGATTGTTTTCTTTGGAATGTCGGAGGTGCAGGGGAGACATGACAGGACTATATCAAATTAGAAGAAGCATAGACACGGTAGACAGGATGGAAATGTCACCAAACACTGTGGGGCAGAGCTATAAGTTGACAGGGCGAATGTTTAATGGAGATGTGCAGGAACAATTTATTTTGTAGCGGGTGGTGGGGTCCTGGAACGCACTGCCAGGTGGTAAAGGCAGATATGATAGCAGCGTTTAAGAGGCTTTTAGATATGTACATGGATGTGCAGGGAATAGAGGGATATGGATCATGTGCAGGCAGATGAGATCATCTGACTTGGCATTATGTTCAACACAAGCATTATGTAGCGATGTTACAATACTTACCTTCAGCGGCGCTGCAGTTCTGCCGCTGGCCGCGTGCGCAACTTTGGCGCCTTTGAGGGGGGGGGCGGGATTAAAATGCCGTTTTTGTACTGCCTATCGGAGGCGGACTTCCTCGAGCTGCTAGCTGCTGAAGAAAAATTGATCCGACTACCCGCTCGTGCTATTTTTTTTATCTCTGGGCAATTTAATATTTGGATTTAACATAAAAGGCGACTTTGAACGCCCTTAACGCCTACAACGTGTCGGAGCACAAGAACGGGACGAAACAAAGTATAAGTCGTAATATTTTACATATAATCTTGCTTCTTGGGGATAGCTTTAATCCAATTTAAAAACCTTGTGAAAATGTGATTTGGGCCCCATACAAACCGGCAGTGTTTTTTCCTGCCGATATGGGGTTCAAATTCACTGCAAATGCAAAGTTCCAATCGATCCGCGTTCCAGAAGCAAGATGATTAAAATGCCCTTTTTTGGACAATCATGTCATAAGCCATCCAAATTGTCTATATTTTGTGTTATTCTCTCTCCATGATCATTATTTTTAAACTAAATATTCACAACAGAGTCACATGTATTGTGCAAAAAACAATAATTTTGATTATATTTTGAGAGGATGTTTCTGGATTAATTTATGGGAATTAAACATTAGATTCCTTCCATCTGGGATATAAATTCATGACAGTGAGATTTAAAAATCATGTTATATTGTGAATTCATGTGTGAATGGGATTAGTTTGTTATTTGGATACTTAGGCTATTTAAAAAAATTATCCTTTTCTTACGAAATTGAATTTACGGAACATTGTTAATGGGAAAGTAGTGGACAGAAAGGCACGTCATGTAGAAACATAGAAACATAGAAAATAGGTGGCAGGAGTTAGGCCATCGGCCCTTCGAGCCTGCACCGCCATTCAATATGATCATGGCTGATCATCCAACTCAGTATCCCATACCTGCCTTCTCTCCATACCCGCTGATCCCTTTAGCCACAAGGGCCACATCTAACTCCCTCTTAAATATAGCCAATGAACTGGCCTCAACTACCTTCTGTGGCAGAGAATTCCACAGATTCACCACTCTGTGGAGTGAAAAATGATTTTCTCATCTCGGTCCTAAAAGACTTCTCCCTTATCCTTAAACTCTGATCCCTTATTCTGGACTTCCCCAACATCGGGAACAATCTTCCTGCATCTAGCCTGTCCAACCCCTTAAGAATTTTGTAAGTCTCTATAAGGTCCCCCCCTCAATCTTCTTAATTCTAGCAAGTACAAGCCGAGTCTATCCAGTCTTTCTTCATATGAAAGTCCTGACATCCCAGGAATCAGTCTGGCGAACCTCTCTGTACTCCCTCTATGGCAAGAATGTCTTTCCTCAGATTAGGAGACCAAACTGTGTGTGGTTTGAAGAGCAAAAACTTGTAGTTTACAATGCCAAAATTGAAAGTTGAGGAAAAACAAGGTGTACAGAGTTTGCTATATTGGTTTACACTCTGAGGAGTAATGATGATGCTACTGATTATGATATGCCAATGTACCAGCTAGCAACTGATCTTATCCATAAAGACTTGGTCTATTGCTATAAATTATAATTTATTTACCTATCTGTTAGGGACTTACAGCATATAATACAATAATATTAAAGTTCTGATCTTGAGAATATCACATTTTTGAATTTTCAAGGCAATCTGGATGTTTATTACTATTTCCATCACAACGGTCAATTTTGTAATTAGCTACAATTAGGTAATTAACTAATTATATGCTTTAATTTCAGGTCATCCAAGTAAGATGTTTTATATTTGTTTCAGAATGCTTCAATCTATAATAACTGAACATTTCATTCAGTTATCTTAATTTTTAAGAACGTTATGGGCTTTTGACTGTCCTAGATCACAGCTTTTGTGTTAAGTCAATGGAAAAGCAATAGGGAACAAGATGCTAATTCCCGAGTATGAAAATGGTCATAACTTTTTTAAACTGAAGATATGAAAGTGAATTAGGTTTCAAATTAAACTTATTTTTATGCTTTATCTGATGAGATAAATTGCAGACTTGATTTTTTTTATCTCAACATTTTGTAACATTGCTACATTATGGGCCAAAAGGCTGGCTCCTGGACCGTGCTGTTCCACGTTCATCTCCAATACCTCAAAGCACAGAGTTTTGCAAAGGAAACGTTTGCACAACCAGTGAAGGTCAATTAAATATCGATGGGGCAGGTGTCTGGTAAAACAGATGTACACGACTTGGTGAATGCACATTTAGTAAACAGATTTGCAAAGTAAGGAGGCATTTGTAGAAAGGTCATGTTTTGGATGAACAGAATATAATTTCAGTGTTTTAAAAGGGAGCTTCAGTGATAGGATATGCAACAATGAAGTTGCAGAATTCTTTATCAGAATAAAGTTGTGCAAATCTAGGATTTCCGTGTATTTCATCCATTCTCAGAATATCTACAATACATTTTAGGGCAAACTGCTCTCCATACAAATGAAACCCACAGAATCAGAGAGTTACCAATAAAAATAAAAAGATAAACTCCAAAGGAATTCCCCTGCTCTATATCACTGTCACACAGCTGCTCTGCTTGTGGTTTACAAAAAGAAAAAAAAAGATATTTATAGACTGTTCGCAAGGGTGTTTAAAATGAGGGGCTTGAAACCTTTAGGGACGGGCAGGAATGATCACCAGGTCGCATTCGGAAAGAGGTTCGCTAAATGCGTTAAATCATTTGAGATGCATCACAAGGAAAGATTAGCTGATCCATAAAGTATTCTCTGGAGAACACGGATAGATGACGTTTCAGGTCGGGACCCTTCTTCAGACTGAAGGAAGGTCTCGACCCAAAACGTCACCTAACCAGAGATGCTGCCTGACTTGCTGAGTTACTCCAGCACTTTGTGCCTTTTTGTGTATTAACCATTGTCTCTGCACCTTAGCATTTACACATCTGCTTTCAATGGTCTTAGGACAGTCCAAGGGTCTGAAGCATTTTCTGAAGTGCAGGTCTCTCTTTCAGCACGAAACAACACTAAAGTGGTGTACGCAGCAAACTCTCACGGACAGCAATATAGTAATGAACAGATAATGGCTTTATTTAAAAGTGTCAGGCTGTTCATGGTATAAATACTGGCCAGCGATAAAGCTGCTGCCTCACAGCGGCAAAAAAACCCAAGTTCGATCCTGATTACTGGTGTGGTCTGTTTGTACATTCTTCCTGTGACCATGTGGGTTTTCTCTGGGTGCTACGGATTCCTCCCACATCCCAAAGACGTGCAGGTTTTGTAGGATAATTGGCCACTGTCAATTGCTCCTTGTGTGTAGGGAGTAAATGTGAAAGTGGAATAACACCAAACTAGTATGGACGGGTGATCGATGGTCGGCGCAGACTCGGTGGGCCGAAGGGCCTGTTTCCATGCTGTATTTCTAAACTAAACTAAACTAAGCGTTTTAGTTTCACAAACATAAATGGATCATAACCACAGGTTATCTGTAGTTCAGGATCTGAAAAACCACACAAGTTATTTTTGTTTATATTTTTCCACCAAAGTCTATCTAGTTCCTATTCCTTTTTGGTTTAGCTTGGAGGTCAGATCATAAGCATATTATTCACTACACATACAACAGTAAAGCCCCTGCTCCACTTAGGAGACCGAAACAGCAACCTCTGGTGACCTTGCCCGCCACCCAAGGTTTTCTATGAGGTCACCGGAGGTTTTGGTCACTCTCACCCGAATGGTTATAAAATGGTTTCCCCGCGTGGTCGAGGCTTCATCTAGGTTGCTGCAATTTTTTCATCATGATTAAAACCAGCCTCGACTAAAAATAGGCTGCCATTTTAAAAATCGATAACTTTTTAGTCGCAGTCTAGTCGAAACTGGTTTTCTTCATAGTCGAGGAAGGTTTTCAACATATGCGTGGGAGGTGGTAGAAGTTGCAGGTCACCTCGACCTTGATTTTTTTTTTTGGGTGGCGGGCAAGGTCACCAGAGGTTGCTGTTTAGGTCTCCTAAGTGGGACAAGGGCTTTATGCTGGACTTCTATATGGTTCAGGGCCATCTCACAGACCTCTCTCATTCTTATGAACAACAGCTCTAATATTATTTAGCTTGTTATCCATCATACAATTAAGTAGCAAACAGCACAAATTAAATGGATTTCTTTCACAGTGAGGATTCTGTGATCACTCTGTAATTAAAATAGAAAATGGTGCTGATACTCAACAGGTCAGGCAGCATCTCTGGAGAGGGAAAGAGAGCTAACATTTCGAGTCAGATAAACCCAAAAAGCTGGAGTAACTCAACGGGTCACGCAGCGTCTCTGGAGAAAAGGGATAGGTGACATTTCGGGTCAAACCATTCTTCAGACTAGTCAAGGGTAAGGGTAACAAGAGATATAGACAGTGATATAGGAAGATGTAGGCAGCGATATAGAGAGATATGGACGATGATAACAATTCGTTTTCTCCAGAGATGCTGCCTGACCAACAGAGTTACTGAGCTTTTTCTGTCTATCTTCGGTTTAAACCAGCATCTGCAGTTCCTTCCCACACACCTTAACATTACCCGTCAACGGCTATTCATCAGAATTGAGAAGATTTAGAGGTAAAACATGTTTTAAGTTGTGAGAAAAGAAAAGGAGCATACAGAAAAAAAGATAGTCTATGGAGACATATGATACTGCAGATGCAGGAATCTTGAGTAAAACACAAAGTACTTGAAGTGGCAGGTGATAGTTGACCACACAGCAATGGGTCTGGAGTCCTACAGTCTCCAGGCAAGCTGAGATGGAATCTGAAAGGCCTGGATATAGTGGATGTGGAGAGGATGTTTCCACTAGCATGAGAGTCTAGGACCAGAGGACATAGCCTCCAAATAAAATGACGTACCCTGAGAAAGATGAGGAGGAATTTCTTTAGTCAGAGGGTGTGGAATTCATTGCCACAGAAGGCTGTGGAAGCCAAGTCAATGGATATCTTTACGGCGCAGATTGACAGATTCTTGATTAGTACGGGTGTCAGGGGCTATGAGGAACAGGTAGGAGAATGGGGTTGAGAGGGAAAGATACATCAGCCATGACTGAATGGTGGAGTAGACTTGATGGGCTGGATGGCCTAATTCCGCTCCGATAAATTCATGGAGTCGCATTTGGTTTTGAGATATGGCATGGAAACAGGCCCGATAGCCCACCGAGTCCACGCCAACCATCAATCACCCATTCAAGCTCGTTCTATGTAATCCCACTTTCACATATACTTCCTACATACTAGACCCAATTTTACAAAGGCTGATTAAACCAGGTCTCAGGGATGGGGGAAGGAAACAGGAGCACCCAGAGGAAAGTCAAGTGGGTCACAGATCGAACGTGTAAACTCCAAACAGACAGCCCCGAAGATCTGGTTTGAACGCAGGTTTCGTTTAGAGATACAAAGCGGAAGCAGGCCTGACAAGCAATCCCTGTACACTAACACTATCCTACACACCAGGGAAAATTTACCAAAGGCAATTGACCTTCAAACCTGTATATCTTTGAAATGTGGAAGAGACCAGAGCACCCAGAGAAAACCCACACAGTTACGGGGAGAATGTACAAATTCTTCACACAGGTCTCTTGTGCCACGAGGTAGCTCTACCAGCTGCATCACCATACCTGTGCTTATTGTGTTTCGCTTGAATTGTGCTACTATTGAATTCTGTAGCTGTGTGCAGGTGATAGTTGGTATCAATGGGTCTGAGATCACATTTAAGCCAGACTGCACAAGAATGGTGGCCTGCCTTCCCCAAATGGCATGGGCTGTTAAGACAATCCATTTAGAATAGACGCATAGATATCCACACTTGCAATTATGTAGCACCGTGTTAGCACTTTGGATGATTTTGAATGCAAGTTATTTAAATTACCACGGCCCTTATTTTACTGCTTCTTAAATAGTAATTGATGAAGAACAGTAAATCATTTTTAACAGTGATTTCCAAGAGGATTTAGTTTTGGTCACCATGTTATAGGAAAGATGTCAGCTAGAAATGGTGCAGAGAAGATTTATGAGGATGTTACCAGAACTTGAGGGCCTAAGCTATTGGGAGAGGTTGAGCTGGCTAGGACTTTATTCCTTGGAGCACAGAGGATGAAGGGTGATCTCACAAAGGTGTACAAAATCATGAGGTGGATAGATTGGGTAAGCGTACAGAGTCTTTTACCCGGAGAAGGGGAATCAAGAACCAGAGGACATAGATTTAAGGCGAGAGGGGAGCAGCCTGGAACTCTCCTGGAGGGGGCGCCCCTCCAGGATATAGAGTGTGCGGAACGGACACGGCCAGCAGCGGCACGGAGCGGTAGAGCAGTCTTGGAGGACAACTTTGTTTGGCCAGGCCAACCCTGCAAAGCCACCAGGACAACTACCCTTATGGCCAGCTGCACTTTGAAACACAGAAAAATAGGTGCAGGTGTAGGCCATTCAGCCCTTCGAGTCCGCACCGCCATTCAATATGATCATGGCTGACAGCAACTTGGGATATGTAAATGGTGCCAAAGCCTGTCACAGTGGACTATTCCTGAACACTTTGTACTTAATCTGGGATTGGGTTCATGTTTAGTAATAATTTGCAGAATTAATGCAAAAAATAATTTCACTGTACCTCATGTGACAAAAAAGAATCATTGAGCCATTGAAGAACATACGATTCGCTCTTTCCGATCTTGTCCAAACACTTTTTCTGAGATCATTAACTGCATTAAAACCACAGTAAGCCTTTGATCCCATTAACCAAATTATATAACCTTTAAAGAGATCCTTGTATTTAATGTTTTGATTCCACTTCATCCAGAGACCAGCTGCCTCTACCAGTTACTCGGGGGTGTCAAACACAAAGGACTAGGCTGCTGTTAAGCTTCATTTTAGGCCTGACCATCAAAAAAATGATTAGAATTTGCTTGCGCCATTATCAAAAAAAAAAATCATATCTTCAAAGGAAGATTATTCCATAAAGCGACAGAGATTCTCATGTCTGACACAAAGAACTGCAGATGCTGGAACCTTGCGTAGAACACAGAGTGCTGGAGTAACTCAGCGGGTCAGGCAGTGTCACTGGAGGACATGGATAGGAAATGCATCGGGTTGGGACCCTTCTTTAGATGGATGTCATTGTCTCATAGCCAACACTTTACAATTGGTTTCATCACCAGGCGTAAGGCAACTGCTGGATATAAATCGGAGAGAAAATTGGGTGGAGTATTGGTAGATGGAATTTAATGCCAACAAGCGATGCATTTTGTGAAGTCAAATAGGAGCAGGGTAGGTTTTGTAAATGGGAGAGCACTGAGGAATGTGGATGAACAGAAAGATTGTGGGGGTTCAAGTCCTTAGCTCCCTGAAAATGGCAACACGGGTCAATACAGATATGAAGGTGGCATTTAGCTCACGAGTTGGGGGATAGAATACAAACTGGGATGATGGGTTGCAACTTTACAAAACACTGGTTGAGTGCAAAAAAACAGGCACAGAGTGCTGGAGTAACTCAGCGGGTCAGGCAGCATCTCTGGAGACCATGGATACGTGACGTTTTGGATCGGGACGTCTTCAGACGTGCTAGATGTGTACAGTTCTACTGGCCACACTACGAACGGGATGCTTGTAGTCCTTTCTATGTGATTGTGTTGAGACAGCAGAGGAAATTCATCAGGATATTGCCAGGATGGGAGGACTCTGGTAATGGTGAGAGATTAGAGTAGCAGGGCTTGTTTTACCCCAGAGCGAAGTAGGCAGAGGAATGACGTGATAGAAATACATAAGTGGATGAAAATCATGGACAGGTAGAGTCATAGTGAGTTATACAGTGTGGAAACAGGCCCTTTGGCCCAACTTGCCCATGTCGACTAAGATGCCCCATCTACACTAGGCCCACCTGCCTGTCTTTGGCCCATATCCCTCTACACTAACCCAGTGAGGGAGGGAAGGGGGGAGCGAACAAAGGAGGACCTGGAACGGGATACTTTGTACCTTTGACAGCACCCTTTTTGTGGCGATTATTTGCATGCCTTGGGAATGCAAAACAAAGAATTTCACTGTGACTTGTCACATGTGACAACAAAGTATTTATTCCTTCTAGCCATGTACCTGTCTGAAAGTTTCTTAAACATTGCGATAGTGAAGCAGATGTTTTCATTGTTACCTAGGTTGGGATCCGTGGCTTGCCGCTTCTTAATCTTGGCTTCAGAAACTGCGGCATAGTAGGCACAGGTCATCTTTATGAGCCAGGCACCCCGCAACAACGGCACTGAATACTTGGCCAAATAGACGAAGATTTCTTCCTTCTTGCTAAGAATCGGCACCTGTGCAGAAGAGCAAAATATACCTTCAGTGCAGAAACAAAGAACTGCAGGTGCTGGTCTATGTAAAAGATAGACACAGCGTGCTGGAGTAACTCGGCGACTCAGGCAGCATCTCTGGAGACTTTTCTCCAGAGATGCTGCCTGACCCGCTGAGTAACTCTGGCACTTTGTGTATATCTTCAGTGCAATTTTCTTGGTCAGGCATGTTCATATCCGAATAATGCAACATAAAAGATAAAAGCTGGATACTCTTTTTAATAAATTACTAAAACCAGACAGGTTTGCCAACATCTAGAATACAGGCAACCCCCGTATAGAATCCATGAAAGTTATCGGGAAGGATCATACTTAATTATTCTTGATTAATAGGGGTGTTGGGGGTTACACGGAGAATTAAGGAGAATGGGGTTGAGAGGAGAAGATAGCTCAGCCATGATTGAATGGCAGGATAGACTCGATGGGCCGATTGGCATAATTCTGTTCCAAGAACTTATGAGACTGTCACTAGGTGAGAAGATATCCCATTTAAAAAAAAAACAATCTGCTTACTTTTATTATAACATTTACAGTCAAAATGTTGCCTTTGGTTTACTTATCAAAACAAAAGTTTAATCTGGGGTAAAACAACCTTATAATGAATAGGAATAGGCGACGTTTCTGGTTGAGACTCTTCTTCAGACTGAGGGTCAAGGAAAAGGGAAACTGGAAGGTATCAACCACCAGAACAAATCAGAGCCGACACCAATGACCAAGGAAAGATGGAGCCCACAATGATCCATTTAAGTGACATGGATGATAATGAAGGGATATATGAATGTAAATAGTGGAACTAGCAGGATGACTGGGGTGGGAGAGGAGCCTGGAGAGAGGGAATGCAAGGGTTACTTGAGATCAGATAAATCAATATTCATACCACTGGGTTGTAAGCTGCCCAAGTGACATATGAGGTGCTCCCATGAGGTAGATGGCAGGTTCGGACCGCTCTCTAGTTGGTTAGAGGACAATTCAGTTGCCTAATAACAGCTGATATGAAACTAATCTGAATCTGATGGGGTAGATGGCATTCGTACCCAGGTTTTATGTTCACACACGGCAATAACAGGAGTCTACGAACTAGAGTTAATGGTGGAAGCTTCCCTATTCCCCATTAAGATAAGATTTACAAATTCATCAGCAGCCTACCTTTTTGGCTAAAACAGTCAGTGGTTTGTTCCCTGCAAGATCCATGAACCAGTTGTGGATAGCGCTCTGGGACCGGGCAGTCACTAGCCAGTAATTGTCTTTGGCATTCACCTGAGGTTTCTTCTTCCCTGTGTCTTGAAAAGTGTTGACCTTCAGCTTCTCTGCCAAGATGCTGCTGAAATAGGCACCAATCTGTCCCAAGACAAAGCCAAGAAAGTTAGTTAAATCTTTCCCCTCACACCTTAAACCTGTCCTCTGGTTCTCGATTCCCCCGCTCTGGGCAAAAGGCTCTATGCGTTTACCCGATCTATTCCTCTCATGATCTTGTACATATGTATAATATCACACCTCATCCCCCTGCACTCTAAGGAATAAATTCCTGGCCTGTTCAACCTCATCCTATAGTTCAGGACATCTTGTACTACTGACTTAGTTTTGCTTCTGAAGTGTTCAAGTGTACATTGCAAGATGTGCAACACTTTCCAGGTGGTCCTCCCTTAGCCTGGTACAAAACAGCCAGCGGCCACATGACCCATTTTTCTCTTCACTCGCTGGAATGATAAGCAGAGCCTCAGAGCTGACTGCCCACTTCATCCACAACCCACCAAAGCAACAAGCTGCTATCTCAGGGTCTCACCCAAAACGTCACCTATTCCTTTTCTCCAGAGGTGCTGCCTGGCCCACTGAGTTACTCCAGCATTTTGTGTCCATCTTCGGTATCAACCAGCATCTGCTGCTCCTTCCTTCACACTTCAGCTGATTGATGACACCACGTAGAAACAAGGAACTGCAGATGATGGTTTACACAAAAAGACACAGTGCTGGAGTAACTCAGAGGCTCAGACAGCATCACTGCAAGAAAAGGACAAGTGACGTATCGGATCGGGACTTTCAGTCCTTTCCAGCTCCCCGTCCCTGTCTCCCCCCCCCCCCCCCCCCCCCCACCAATCAGTTTGAAGAAGGGTCCAAACCTAAAACGTTGCACGGAGACACAAGGAACTGCAGATGTTGGTTTACAAAATAAGACACAAAGTGCTGGATTAACTCAGCGGGTCAGGAAGTATTTCTGGAGTACATGGATAGGTGATGTTTCGGGTCGGGACCCTTCTTCAGGCTGATAGTAAGGATGGATAGAGCTGGAAGAGAGGAGAGCTAGGACAAAGCGTGGTAGTTTGATGTTTTGATGGATGACACCAAATTGACAGCCACAGTTCGTTGCTCAAACCCTCCCGGAGAACCAAGCCCCCAGCAAAACTCCGAGAACACCCCAGCACAAAGAGAAATCTGTTACAAAACATTCCGTCACTGACTGGGTGGCACAGCGCTAGAGTTACTGCCTTACAGAGGCAGAGAGCCGGATTCAATCCTGACTACAGGCGCTGTCTATACAGAGGTTGTGCATTCTCCCTGTAACTGTGTTCTCTGGCTTCTCCGGTTTCCTCCCACATAGTGTGTAGGATAGTGCTAGTGTAAGGGGTGATCGCTGGTCAGCGCAGACTTGATGGGCCAAACGCTGCATTTCCAGAGTCTAAAGTAAAGACTGAAGTCTATGAACAATGTATGACCTCAAAGTAAAGCAGGGTTAAGCCAACCAATGTGGTTATAATTAATTCAATGCAATCTAAAGCTTTGGCACAAGACTTGGAAATTAATACATTATCAATGATCAAAATGGCACAAATGTATTGCAAAGTGCTCTAATTACACTTCTATTGACTTTGGGCATCATTCATTCATTGACGAACATTGAATCACGACAACAAGGAGACTGAACAAATTATATTCTTTTTGGTCATCATCCTGCTGTGTTTAGCCATTTGTAGACTTCCCATTTTAGCATAAAGCCTCTGCCTCATCTGCCTTGACCTGACCCCAACTCAAAAGAATTTAAATAGTGCTAAAACGTTCAGATTCAATGTGACTGGGCCTACGTGCTCCAGGTATCATTAAGTGTCCATTTCCTCCACAGATGCTGCCTGACCGCCATCCCTCCAGCACTTTGTTTATGGTGTCCGGTGTTCTTGTTCAACAATATTGCACACAAGGGCGGCAGAGTGTCACAGCAATAGAGTTGCTGCCGTTCAGCACCAGAAACCCGGGTCTCATCCTGGCCACAGGTACTGTCTGTACGAAGTTTGTATGTTCTCCCTGCGACCGGGTGATTTTCCCTGGGTGCTCAGATTCGGCCCACACTCCAAAGACATAGAGGTTTGTAGGTTATGTGGCTTCTGTAAAAACTGTCCCTAGCATGTAGCATAGTGTTAGTGTATGTAGTGCTGGTGGGCGCGGACCTGGTGGGCCAAAGGGCCTGATTCTGCGCAGTATCTCCAAACTAAACTAAACATGTGCAATGTACTGAAGATGAATTAAAATGGAATATCAAATAGTTTAAATAGATTGCTAAAAGAATTACAGGGCAGCACAGTGGCGTAACGGTAGAGTTGCTGCATTACAACGCCAAAGACTGTGGTTTGATTCTGACAATGGGTGCTGTTTGTACGTTCTCCTTGCAACCGCATGGGTTTTCTCCGGATGTTCCAGTTTCCTCGCACATTCCAAAGACATACGATTTTGTAGGTTAATTGGCTTTTGTAAAAATTGTCCCTCGTGTGTAGGATAATGTTAGTAAACGGGGTGATTGTTGGTCGACTCGGTAGGCCAAAGGACCTGTTTCCACACTGTATATCTAAAGTCTAAATTCTAGTGAGCGGGTGATCAATGGTTGGCATGGACTCAGTGGGCCGAAGGGCCTGTTTCCGCATTGTATCTCTAAACTAAACAAAGGGCTTTGCAAGATTAGCCGTTCTGCAAACCCTCAATCTTGCTCCAGACAACATCTATCACAGCAACCCCATGCTGTTGCTGCTCCTCTATGAGTGATATACTCCCAACTCATATTCTAGTTCAACGTGAACGTAAGCCGGGCCAGAGCCTCCCGGCAACAGAAACATAATCCCTCGTAACTCATCATCAAAAGCTCCCATCAAAAAATTAGAAAAAGGCTGGAAAAAGTGGTGAACACTGCCTAGTCCATCACGAATACTGACCTCCCATCATCGACGGGATCTGCAAGGGTCATTGCCTCAAAGTGGCAGCCAGCATCGTCAGAGATGCACACCACCCTGGCCACACACTCATCTCACCTTGTGGTTGAGCTGCGGCAAGTAAGCATTTAATTGTTCGGAGCATATGACAATAAAACAATCTTGACAATGCCCGACCATCTCTTTCTCACATGCAAGACAGTTCCAATTTGATCTTGCCAGTTTGTTCAGAAGTCAGATCCAAATCATCAATCATTTAAAAAAAAACAGGGAGCATATTCCCAACAGAGTTCTTCTTCCTGATATTTTCTTCCATGGAACTCTTACAGCTCCTCGTTTTTAGTTTCTTAACAGGAAACCTGGGTCGAACGCAATTTCAATGCCAGCATTTATATCAATAGGACAGAGGTGTAATGCTGAGGCTCTATAAGGTACTGGTCAGGCCGCATTTGAAGTATTGTGAGTAACTTTGGACCCCATATCTGTGGAAGGATGTGTGCCAGAGGAGGTTTACAAGAATGATTCCAGGAATGAGTGGGTTAGCATATGATGAGCGTTTGACAGCACTGGGCCTCGGCTCGCTGGAGTTTAGAATGTTGAGGGGGGACCTCATTGAAACTTACAGAATGATGACAGGCATAAATAGAGTGGATGTGGAAAGGATGTTTCCACTGGTGGGAGAGTCTAGGACCAGAGGTCATAGCTTCAGAATTAAAGAGCGCTCTTTTCGAAAGGAGGTGAGGAGGAACTTCTTTAGTCAGAGGGTAGTTAATCTGTGGAGGCCGTCAATGGATATTTCTACGGCAGACAAATTCTTGATTAGAACGGGTGTCAAGGGTTATGGGGAGAAGGCAGGAAAATGGGATTAGGAGGCAGAGATCAGCCATTATTGAACGTGGACTCCATGGGCCGAATGGCTTAATTCTACTCCTATAACTTGGGAACGTGAACACTTTCCCTCCTAGATTGTGCCAACACGATTAATTCTTAAGAGGTACGCTTATGTAATAAACCTTCACACTTTCAAATGATATTCACAGGAGAATATTTTGGTCGAATAGGTTCTATTGAAATCGTATCTAGAAGGCGTGGCAACAATACCCAGGAGGTGGTAGTGACCAACTCACTACCACTGTCGGCTCAAAGATCAACAACGGTTAAGTCATAATTCAACCATATCTAACAGCAGGCAGCTTCTTTGGGTGAAACCAACTCTAAGTAGACACTGTGCCAATATGACACACTTGACTGGAAGTCTGGATTTAACCTGGAATTATAGGGCTAATTGCTGATTGCTGTGATTTATATGTGCCTGGAAGTGCCAAAGCAGACATCTGTAGAGTTAGCACTAAAGCAGTAATTGGTAGCATTGAAGGCAGTGCAAGGGCCAAGAAGCCTCTAAGCACCCACTCCCATTGCCCTGACTATCCTCAGTTGGGCATTTTTACAACGGAGGGAAAGGTTGTGTGGGCTTTAGACTTTAGTGGTACAGCACGGAAACAGGCCCTTCGGCCCACCGAATCTGTGTCAACTAGCGGTCGCTCCTTACACTGTCCCTATCCTACACACCAGGGACAATTTACAGAAGCCAATTAACCTACAAACCTGTACGTCTTTGGAATGTAGGAGCAGCCAGAGAAAACCCCGGCGGTCACAGGGAGAATGGATAGACTCCATACAGACAGCGCCCGTAGTCAGGATCAAACCTGGGTCTCTTGCGCTGTAAGGCAGCAACTCTACTGCTGCGTCACCAGGCAGCTCACTGTTGTAGTGGTCAATGCTCCTTCAGAGAAGGGAGTGAGCAGAGGAGTTGAGATATCCTGTGCGGGCAGAAGAAATGGGAGCCCACTTCACCATCAAACTCTCACCTCCACTTTGTCTCCACTCCAGCAGTTTTGATATTCATTTCTCTCAGGACTTGGGTTTTACTGGCAAGTCCAGCATTTAATGCAAGACTTTCACAGTGAATGGCCAGGTTCTGGGGTGTGTCATAGATCAGATGGATCCAGGAATGCAGGTAGGCAGTTCTCTGAAAGTGGTGTCACAGGTAGATAGGAGACTTTTGGTAATTGGCCTTCATCAATCAGGGTATTGAGTATTGAAGTTGGGACATTATGACACAGTTGTACGACACGTGTTGAGGCCACATTTATGTTTGGTTGTGGTCACTCAGCTATGGGAAGGGTGTTGTTAAATTGGAAAGAATGCAGAGAAGATTTACAAGGATGTTGCCAGGACTCAATGGTCTGAGATTAGGAAGAGTTTGAGCAGACTAGAACATTATTCCTTGGAATGCAGGAGGATGAGAGGTGATTATTTAAAGGTTATAAGATCACGAGGGGAATAAAGTGAATGTACAGAGTCTTTTACCCAGAGCTTGTAAACAGAGGTAATAGTTGTCCACATCGCAATGGGTCTGGTCACATTTAAGCTAGACTGCACAAGGATGGTGGACAGCCTTCCCCAAATGGCAAAGGAACTCCCATCGCACTGTTGCGCAAGGAATGCTAGAATTTAAACACAGATGATGCAAGAATTACATTGCAAACAACCACCTCCCTCACCCCCTGTCCCTCCCCCCGCCCCACCCTCCCCAACCATTTACAGATGGATTGTGTACCTAGACATCACATACATCACAACAAATTCTTATCAGTCACTATCACAATGATGTTTGTAGGAACTTGCTGTACACAGCTCAGCTGATTTTAAATAGTCATATCAAAGGGAACTGTCCATTTGGGCTGTAATGCACTTTGCATTGACCCAGAAAGCCACATAAATGCTGGTCTTACTACCCTCAAGTGAAGCCAGCATGCCTATGATTTAACCTCACCAACAAACTAGTAATTTGAGGTTTTGGGGACATATTCAGGGACCAATGTGGCAGACGTGGCGGTGTAGCAAAATGGTGCATCATCGGAGTAGTATGAACTGCTTTGAAACCTGGAAGAACATTTCAGAGATTCACCTTGCACACATTACCACTTTTCCTTTCATTCCTTTAGCAGAGTGGACCTTCCTTAAGAAAATTAATTTCCAGCATTTTGGAAGCATAATAGATACAATACTTTGCTTGCAACCTTAAAGATGCATCAGACTGTCTGGAGTCTGTCGACTGGGCAATGTTCAGGGACTCGGCAACAGATGTGTGGAGGACTGCATCAAACAAAAACCCTCCAAGTGTTTCCTAACCAGAAGCCTTGGATGAACTATGAGATCCGCACTCTTCTGAAGTCCAGACACCGGGCATTCATGTCTGAAGATACCGAGGACCACAAGAAGACCAGATACGACCGTAGTAAGGCCATCAAAAAGGCCAAAAGGGACTTCTGCTCTGACGAGACGGGTGTTCGGCAGCTGTGGCGGGACCTAAATGCAATCACCTCCTACGAGGTTGATCAAGGCGCAAATCGACTCCTACCTCGACAAAAACCTGGACCCACTGCAGTTCGCCTACTGCCACAACAGATCACCCAACGGTGGATGAGATCTTGCTGGCTCTCCACTCCGCTCTGGAACACTTGGACAACTAAAACTCATGTCAGGCTGTTGTTCATTGACTACAGCTCGACATTTAACACAATCAGTCCCTCCAAGCTAGTTACCAAACTCTCAGAACTGGGTCTCTGCGCATCCCTCTGCAATTGGATTCTCGACTTCCTCATTCACAGACTACAGTCTGTACTTATTGGTGGAAATGTGTCGGCCTCGATAACAATCAGCACAGGAGCACCTCAAGGCTGCATGCTCAACCCCCTGCTGTGCTCACTCTATACTCATGACTGAGTAGCCGGTCATAGTGCAAACTCCATCATCAAGTTTGCTGATGACACCACTGTTGTGAAACGTATCACTGATGGGGATGAGTCAGAGTATAGAAGTGACATCGACCGCTTGACCAAATGGTGACAGCACAATAACCTGGCTCTCAACATCAGCAAAACCAAGGAACTGATTGTGGACTTTGGAAGGGGTAGGATAGTGACCCATTGTCCCGTTTATATTAACGGGTCGATGGTGGAGAGGGTCAAGAGTTTCAAATTCCTGGGTGTGCATATCGCTGAAGATCTCTCCTGATCTGAGAACACGGATGCAATTATAAAGAAAGCACGTCAGCGCCTCTACTTCCTGAGAAGATTACGGAGAGTCGGTATGTCAAGGAGGACTCAATCGAACTTCTACAGGTGCACAGTAGAGAGCATGCTGACCGGTTGCATCGCGGCTTGTTTCGGCAATTTGAGCGCCCAGGAGCGGAAAAGACTGCAAAAAGTTGTAAGCACTGCCAAGTCCACCATCGGCTCTAACCTCCCTACCATCGAGGGGATCTATCGCAGTCGCTGCCTCAAAAAGGCTGCCAGCATCATCAAGGACCCATACCATCCTGGCCACTCACTCATCTCCCCACTGCCTTCAGGTAGAAGATACAGGAGCCTGAAATCTGCAACATCCAGGTTCAGGAATAGCTGCTTCCCCACAGCCATCAGGGGAACTCAAACAAAACTCAGATTATTAATGGCCCATTGCACTTTATCTGTTTATTTATGTGTGTGTGTGTGTGTGTGTATATATATATATATATATATATATATATTTATTGGTATAAGGTCACACTGATCAGTTCTGTTCTGTATTTATTTATGCCTACTATATTCTGTTGTGCTGAAGCAAAGCCAAAATTTAATTGTCCTATCTGGGACCCATGACAATAAACTCTCTTGAATCTCTTGAATCTTGAATCTTGAAAGTTGGCCGATCAGCCCATATAGTTCATGCCGATCATCGATCACCGGTTCACTCTAGTTCTGTGTTGTCCCACTTTCGCATCCAATCCCTATAAAGTTGTGTCAATTTACAATGGTCTATGAACCCATAAACCCGGGTCTCAGACACTGTGAGATAGCAGCTCCAGTAGATATGCCACTGTATATACTCCAGTAGAAATGCCACATTTGTAGAATCCAAATGCACCTTACAGGAAACATCAACCTGCCTTTCCTCTTGGAGCTCAAAATGACTAAAGGTCATCGAGAAAACCCAGCTTTCCTCAACAATATTGCCAGAATCTCCAATTCTAAAGGAAAGACACAAAGTGCTGGAGTAACAGCGGATCAGGCAGCATGTCTGGAGAACATCAGGGGCGGAGGGCCAAAACGCCGCCGGCTACGGGAGTCAAGTTCATCCCGTCAATGGAGTGCTCAAGGCCCCCGACCGCGGGAGAGCAAAGGGAAGAGATTTGAACTTTTTTTTCACCTTCCATCACAGTGAGGAATGTGGAGGAGTCACTGTGGTGGATGTTTATGTTAAACTGTGTTTTGTGTGTTCCGTGGCTTTTTATTTGCATGACTGACTTGGCAAATTAAATTCCTCGTATGTTGCAAAACATACTTGGCGAATAAAGTATTATTGTGATTTTGACATTTCGGATCTGGACCCTTCTTCGGACTCAATTCTGTCTGACTCCAATACTTAAGGTGTTCATCATCTGACACTAAAAAATGTACATGCAATGCCAAAATCCAATTGGTCTTATTTCCACCAGTACCTTTTCATTTTCGTTTTCTAATGCCATTGAAGTAACTTGGCTTCAAAAGGCGATAATTTTACTTTCAACTGAAATCAATTCTGAATAAAAATACCAAAAACTAAGGCAATGAAAACAGTATTTAACTTATTCAATGACTTCAAGTCAATAGCCTAAACCACAGCTCACAACATAATTAATCATAATTTTAGTGTCCAACCCATCTCCAGAATTACAACTCTCATGAATGTTGGGAGTTTATGTTCAAAGGTAAAGTGGATTTTCTGTTTTTTATAATAATATTCGTAGTGTGTACTTAAGAGAAAATATAAAGTGCATTCGTGGCAAAGCTGTCTGAATAGAGTCGTAGTCATACAGTGTGTTAACAGGCCCTTTCGGCCCAACTAGCCCACGCCAACCAACATGCCCCATCTACATTTATCCCACCTGCCTGCATTTGGCCCATATGCATCTAAATCAATCCCACCCCCCACAGTCCTCTTGTTCTTGATTCCCTCCTCGGGCCAAAAGACTGAGAGTTTACCCAATCTCTTCCTCTCAAGAATTTATACACCACAATAAGGTCACCCCTCATCCTCCTGCACTTTTACCCAATCATTTTGTGTCCTTTTCAGAAGAACATTACTGTTCTTCCCCGAGAACAATATTTGACCTTTAATCAACATCAAAAGTACATGCCATAATTATATAGCAGTAGTGTAAACCCAATCTATTTGTGTGACCTTGTTGCTCACAAATAGACTACTGCATTTTCTACTTTACAGGAGTTATTACACTCATGAGCTTAATTGATTGTGAAGTGTTATGTCATAGGACAAGGTTGTGAAGACAGAGAGAGTTAGATTTAGCACTTAGGGCTAAAGGAATCAAGGGACATAGGGAAAACGCAGGAACGGGGGTACTGATTTTACATGATCAGCCATGATCATATTGAATGGCAGTGCTGGCTCGAATGGCCAAATGGCATTACTCCTGCATCTATGTTTTTATGTTTCTATGTTTCTACGAAAACACCATGGAAATCTAATTCTCTCTTCTTCGAAACAGGCTCGGACCAGACCAAATGTGTAGGAAGAAACTGCACCGAAGATGGCTTACACCAAAGATAGATACAAAATGCTGGAGTAACTCAGCGGGCCAGGTAGCATCACGACCCGAAACGTCACCTATTCATTTTCTCCAGAGATACTCCCTGACCCGCTGAGTTACTCCGGCATTTTTGTGTCCTTCTTTGGACAAGACTAAGATGTCACATACAATTCATGACAAATGGAAAGAAAAATACCTTTTTTTAATTTTAAGATCAGCAATCAGGCAGAATTAGTGATGGGGTGACTCGAGTTCAACTCTAAAGGTGTTATTTTACCCCAAAGGCCTCACCACCGGCAGTGTAGACAGCAACTGCTGCTTCCCATTGCAAAGTTGAACTCTACACTAGGGGCTCGACCAGACTGGGATCAATGGCAAGTAAAATATTGGGCAAGTGCTACGTTATTAAAGAGGTAAAATCTGGAATTTAGAAAGATGAGAGGATATATCATTGAAACGCATAAGATTGTTAAGGGCTTGGACACACTAGAGACAGGAAACATGTTCCCGATGTTGGGGGAGTCCAGAACCAGGAGCCACAGTTTAAGAATAAGGAGTAGGCCATTTAGAACGGAGACGAGGAAACACTTTTTCTCACAGAGAGTGGTGAGTCTGTGGAATTCCCTGCCTCAGAGGGCGGTGGATGCAGGCTCTATGGATGTTTTCAAGAGAGAGCTAGATAGGGCTCTTAAAAATAGCGGAGTCAGGGGATATGGGGAGAAGGCAGGAACGGGGTACTGATTGGGGATGATCAGCCATGATCATATTGAATGGCAGTGCTGGCTCAAAGGGCCAAATGGCCTACTCCTGCACCTATTGTCTATTGTCTGTTGTCTATTGTAAAGCGCAAAGTGCTGGAGGAATTCAGCGGGTCAGGCAGCATTTGTGGAGGGAATGGACTGGCGATGTTTTGGGTTGGGACACTTCTTCAGACCCGAAAAGTTGTCTGTCCATTCCCTCTAGTGATGTTGCCTGACCCTCCGAGTTCCTCCAGTGCTTCTCGTTTTGTTCAAGATTCCAGCATTCCTTTGTCAGTTACATGCATCTCCAATATTAAAGAGGCGTTATTCTTCAGATTGGGTTTAATTAAAGTCTTGACACTATTTCTACTGGATCAATAAAGATCCTATGGAACTGATCTGTAACCAATGCCACCAAATACAAGTCTGGCAAGTTACCTACTCTATGCAGAACATCCATCAATTCCATCTACATAGCACAAAACTACAGCTTTACCTAATAAAGTGGGACATGATGTTACAGTTGTTACAAGACGGTGGTGATGCTGCATTTGGAGTCCTGTGTTCAGTTGTTCCAGGGCCTGAGCTAAAACTTTGGGCAGACTTTATTCCCTGGAGCACAGGAGGCTGAGGGATGATCTTATACATGTATATAAAATTACATGGTGAATAGATAGGAGGAATGCACAGTCTTTTACTCAGATTCAGGGGAATCAAGAAACAGGGGGCATTGGGTTAAGATGAGAATGGCAAGATTTAATAGGAACCCTGAGGAGTAGCTTTTTCAATGGAGAGGGTGGAGGGTATTCGGAACGAGCTGCCAGAGGAGGTAGTTGATGCAGGTACTATAACTGCATTTAAAAGACATTTGGACAGACACATGGACAGGACAGATATGGGCCGAACATGGGCAAATGGTCAATGGTTTCTTTATTATCATGTGTACCCAGTTACAGTGAAGTTTGTTTTTGCATACAACTCAGCAAGACTATCATTATACATAAGCACAATCCGCCAGTTAGTACAGAATGTACACAACAGCCCACTGAATCTGTATGCAAGAGGCACCACTTTGGCACCGTCACAGTCCCAGCTGCAGCAGGCCACAAAGGCTCATTGCAGCCATCACCTCCATCCCGGTTGTGCGGTGAACTGTTGTCCTCTCCTTGCAAGGCCCTCTACCGCGCTTGTTCCCTCGGGGGAGCGGGGGGGGGGGGGGTCTCCCGCAAGCGACCTTCAGGGTGCAGAAGGCAAGACTCCCTGGTTTTTCTCACATTTGGATCATTTGTCAATTGTCCGCCTCCCTCCATCCTCTTCTGACAGTGCGTGAGGCAAGCCTGTAGTTGGGATGGTCCACAGCTCGCTGGGGCCCTTTGTCCAGCATCTTCTGCCATCTCCCTCCATCCTCCTCTCCGGGCAGGTTCCGGGTTCCCCATTGGGCGAGCCAGGCCTGCCATCAGGATGGGCCGTGACTCTCCGGCTTCCTTCTCCGGGTGGGTTCCCAGCTCCGCAAAATGGATGCAGTTAAAAGGCATCTTGGTGTGCATGGACAACGGATCAAAAGGCCCGTTTCCCTGCTTTATGACCCAATTACTTCTTGTTGATGCACTGTATCTTCCACACCACCAATCACTGCGTTTTCTTTATACATGCACCTGTGTGCTGAAATTCCTCGTGGGCTTGCATTCTGCAAGGGATTAACAATTGCATTTTAACATGTGTGTTAAATGTCATGGTCTCTCATGGGATGCCCATTAAACTTAGAAACCACAGGGGAAATAAAAACTAACAGTCGAGCCTGGATACAAGTATCTTAAGTGCAAAGACAAAGGCAAAAGATAATAATTTCGCAATAATTTCTTAAATCTGTCACAAGAACACCATCATCTTTTAGTGTAGAAATCCAGCACGGATTATCTGTTCCACAGTCCTTGCCGACCGTCGATCACCCATTCGTACTAGTTCTATGTTATCACATTTTCTAATCCATCCCTACACACTAGGGGGCAACTAACATTGGTCAATTAACACACAAGTCTTCCAGGTTTGGAAGCAAAGCGGAGCACCCAGAGGAAACCGGAGTGGCCACAGGGAGAACGTGCAAACTACCACACAGTCAGCATCCCGGGTCAGGATCGAAGCCGGGAATGGACATCATTCTCTGGGAGTGCAGATACATAATTCCCCGAAAATGGCCTCACATGTGGATAGGGTACTCACGAAGGCTCTCAGTACTTTTGCTTTCATCTGTCAGAGTACAGAAGCTGGGATGTTACAGTTGCACGAGATATTGGTGCGGCCACATTTTGGAGTATTGTTTTATGTTTGGGTCACCCTGCTATAGGAAGGATGTCATTAAATAGTAAAGAGTGCAGCGAAGATTTATGATGATTTTGCCAGGACTTGAGGGCCTGAGCTACAGGGAGTGATTGGACAGGCTTGGACTTTGCTCAGCACAGGAGACAGAGGGGTGATCTTATACAGGTGTATAATGTAATGAGAGGAATAGTTAGGGTGAATGCACAATGTCTTTTACCCAAAGTAGGAGAATCAAGAACCCGAGATGAAGAGTCAAGAATCTTTTGTGGTCATATGTCCCAGATAGAAAAAATACATTCTTACTTGCAGCAGCACAACAGAATACGTCAACATAGTAAACAATACTAAACAAGAGGAAAAAAAAGTTCAGTGTGTGTATATATACACATACTCACAAATACACATATATACAGATCGAAATATATATACACACACATGCACATGCACACACATACCAAAAACAAACCATAATAGTGCAATAATAACAATAATAGTCTATGTAGTGCAGAGCTTATTTGAGTTTGTAGCGTTTAATAGCCGAATGGCTGTCGGGAAGAATCTGTTCCTGAACCTGGACTTTACAGTTTTCAGGCTCCTGTGCCTTCTTCCCGATGGCAGAAGTGACATGAGAGTGTGGCCAGGGTGGTGTGAGTCTCTGATGATGTTGGCTGCCTTTAGGTGAGAGGGCGAGGATGTAATATGTGCTTAAAGGGCTATTTTTACACACAGCTGCCAGAGGAGGTAGTTGAGGTAGGTACTATAACAACATTTAAAATGCATTTGGACAGGTACATGGACGAGAAAGGTTTAGAGGGATATGGGTTCGACACGGGCAGGTGGGACTAGAGTAGATGGGGCACCTTGGTCAGCATGGGCAAGTTGGGCCGAAAGACCTGTTTCTCGGCTGTATGACTATGACTTTTTGACTGAGTTAACATTAATGCACTTTCTGGCCAATATTGTATTATATGTTATAGCAATCTTACTCACAACCAATACAAAAATTAATTAATAGGAATTCTCCATTTATCAACCTGAGCCCAAAGACCCCGTGGCTCACTGGTATTGCCCAGGTTGGCTGCTGGCCTATGGATTGTGATGAAGGAACTGGATTAATAAATGATCCAATATTTATCCACAGCTTCAGTATCTTTAAGCCAACACTGGCAAGGAGAGGATATGTTTCTGCAACTCGAGTTCAGATGGAATCTCATCACAATTACTGTTCTGGAAGTGAGAACATTGAGCCAAAGCTACTCTGTTTTACATTATGCTTCCATTTTAGTGGCTGCTCTTTAGGTTTGTAGTTTAGATTTAGTGACAATAAACAAACAAAACCTCTCCACCACACCCGGGAGGGTCCCAGAGACCCGGGGTTGATCCCGGTTACAGTGCTGTCTGTACAGAGCTTGTACGTTCTCCCTGTGACCGCGTAGGATTTCTCCACTTTCCTCCCTCATCCCAAAGAGGTGCAGATTGGTAGGTTACTTAAACTGTAAATTGTCCCTAGTTTTAGCGATGCAGCGTAGAAACATAGAGTTCAGCCCATCGAGACCAAGCTATCCAATGATCACTCATTCACTAGTTCTATCCTACACTAGGCAACACTGTGGCGCAAGGTAGAGTTGAATCCTTACGGCGCTAGGGACACTGGGTTCGATCCCGACTACGGGTACTGTCTGTACAGAGTTTGCACGTTCTCCCTGTGACCGCATGGGCTTTCTCTGGCTCTCCAGTTCCCTCCCACATCCCAAAGACGTGTGGGTTTGTAGGTTAATTGGCTTCTGCAAATTGTCCCCCAGTGTGGAGGACAGAACTAGTGTGCACGGGTGATCGCTGGTTGGCCTGGTCTTGATGGACCACTGTATCGCTAAAACTAAAACTAGGGACAATTTACAGACGCCAATTAACCTACCAGCCTGCATGTCTGGGATGTGGGAGGAATGCGGAGAGGTCCCATGCGATCACAGGGAAAACATACAATATCCGTACAGATAGCACAGTAGTCAGGATCACACCCAGGTGTCTGGATCCCACCTGGGTATGGTGGAGAGGTTTATTTAAGTTAGTGTCACGTATTCTGAGGTACAGTAAAAAACTTTCGTGTTACGTATTATCCGGTCAACGAAAAGACTGTACACAACAGTAGAAGTGTGAGCGATCCGTTACATCGTCAACAAAACTGCATCAACATAACGGGCCGACTGGTCTCCTTTGTCAGTGCAATTCCAGTGTTTAGAATGACTCTTTTCCCTGGATGTTATATACTTGCTAAGCACTTCCATTTGTGTTTCTGTGTTTAGTTGTCACCAGATTCTCCGCTCCTGCATCAAGAATGCCTTTTTTTGCCCCACAGAAGTTGCTTCAGGTTTTGCAGTTGCTCGCTGAAACTCAAAACCAAGACATCTGTACAGCAGCTGGACTAATCCCTCATTCATAACTTTCAAGTGAAATCAACAGGGCAGACACTTCATTTCTAAGAAATGCCAAAATAATTCTAACCACAACCATCCTTACAGATGCAGAATAGTTAAGCATTCAATCAAAAACTTTGTAGAAGGAAGGTTTAAGCACAGGGTTACAGCAATCCAAATGCAAATAACTGGGGAGATCTTCCCTTTACTGAGAAAAAAGATATGTTTAGTTTATTACTGTCAAGTGTATCGGGTTTTAGTGTAAAGCTTTTTCGTTGCATGTAAGCCAGTCACCGAAAAGACTACACACAATTACAATCAGGCCGTCCATAGAATACAGATACAGGATTAATGGAACAACTAGACTAAGTGGGACCCGTTGGGTCAAGTCAAAACGGGAGGTGTGTGGTGGGAGGAGGGAGGGGTGTGGGGTGGGAGAGAAAGTGTGTATCTGGGCTGGAGGGGTTTGCGAGTGGGGGGGGGGGAGGAAGGGGGATGTGGGGGCGGGGAGGGGGGGGGTGCTGTGGGCGGGGAGGGAGGATGTGGGAGGAGGTGGTTTGGGGGAGAGGTATGTATGGCCGGGGGTGTTTGGAGGGGTGTGTGTGTGTGTGTGTGGATGGGGGGTATATGTGATCGGGGGGGTTGTGGGGGTTTATGGGCAGGGGGTGTTGTGGAGGAGGGGTTTGTGGTTGGAGAGGAGCGTCGGGGGTAGGGTGGGTTGTGGGGGGGGGGGGGTTGTGGGGGAGATGGGGGATTGTGGGGGAGATGGGGGTTGCGGGGGAGAGGGGTGGTTGTGGGTGCGAGGGGGGTTTGTGGGGAGAGAGGGGGTTGTGGGGGAGAGGGGGGGTTGTGGGGGCGGGGGGGTTTGTGGGGAGAGAGGGGGTTGTGGGGGAGAGGGGGGGTTGTGGGTGCGAGGGGGGTTTGTGGGGAGAGGGGGGTTGTGGGGGAGAGGGGGGGTTGTGGGGGCGAGGGGGGGTTGTGGGGGGGGTTGTGGGGGGGGCTATGTGTGGGCAGGGGGGCGTTTGGGGGAGAGGGGTGTGTGCGCAGGGGGTGTGTGTGGGTAGGGGGAGGGTTATGAGGGGTTGTGTGGAGGGGGTTGGGATGTGGGGGGGAGAGGTGTGGGGGCAGGGGGGGAGAGGGCTCGGAGAAAAGACGGGGGAAGAGCCATGGGGGGGGGAGATGCGGTATCACGGGGGAGGGGGAAGGAGCCAGCGAGGGGGACCAGAGGGGAAGGGGTTAGGGGTGCGAAGGGGACTCACAGCAGGCTCTGGTCGCTTTGCTGGTCATTTTCCTCCGCCAGGAATCTCCGCTTTCCGTTTGGCGACATTGGCACCATCTCCGACTCGGCGCTGGCTGGGCTGGGTTTTTAAAACCTTCATAACTTTTGTAATCTTCCACCGATCGGAACAAAACTTGGTGGCGTGGAGCAGAGGAGAACGGTGAGTAAGGTGGCGAGTAATCCTAGCGATATAGTATAGCGTTTTCACGCAAATCTAAATACAATGCAGACCGGTAGTGGTCAAGATGAGTTTTAGTGATAGTATAGACATTTAGGGCAAGATAAAGTCCAGTAAAGACCAATTAAAGATAGTCTGAGTGTCCCCAATAAGGTAGATGGGAGGTCAGGACTGCTCTCCAGTTGGGAGAAAGGATGGTTCAGTTGCAGGATACCAGCTGGGAAGAAACTGTCCCTGAATCTGATCAATACAGAGAAAAATAAATCTGACGATGGATCTTCAACCTGCTACAGAAATTGTACTCTCTCCACAGATGCTGCCTGGCCTGCTAAGTGTCCACAGTATTTTTAGCTTTTAATATCAGAAAATGTTAACATTCTTAATGACAAAGGAAGGCTTTCCTATTGGCTTTGGAGAGTTTCTAAAAATAAAAATCATCTTGAAGAACACACAAAAATATAAGAGCTGGTAGAGCTGCTGCCTCACAGCTCCAGAGAATCAGGTTCAATACTAACCTTGAATGCTGTCATAGTCATACAGCAGGTCCTTTGGCCCATCCATGCCAACCAAGAGACCCCATCTACACTAAACCCAACTGTCTGCATATGGCTCGTATCCCTATAAAACCTTTCCGATCCATGTACCTGCCCAAATTTTAAATATTGTTATACTGTCTATGTGGAGTTTGCACACGCTCCAAACCACAATTGGCCTTAACCATTTTGGCAGTTGAATACCCAAATTTGGGTGACGTTTCGGGTCAGAAACCTTCTTCAGACTTCAGACTCCAGTCTGAAGAAGGATTCCGACCCAAAACGTCACCTATTCCTTTTCTTCAGAGATGCTGCCTGACCCGCTGAGTTACTCCAGCATTTTGTGTCTCTCTGCTACTTAAGTCGACTGCCTAGACCTGGAAGGCATCAGGTTTCTTGAGTGTTGTTGAAGCTGCTTTCATTCAGGCAAGGCAAGAAGGCTGCATCGTACTCCCAACTTCCACTTGCAAGGTGGTGAAACGTTTTGCGAAGTCAATAGGTGAATCACTTGCCATTTACCTCCACAAAACTGGGAACAAAATTGTTTCGAGTGGCCCCGCTTGTCAACAATGTGAAAGCAGCCTTAATATACCAATCCATCGCAAAGAAACCTTTATTCTTTGCACAATGAGCCAAAAGAACAAATATGAAAACATGCTTCGTGCCAGGATCTTAAGTCACATTTGCCACCATGGCAACAAGGATGTATAGAATGTGCATAATAGGCTGAAAATACTGAACCCCCACATCCATCTCAGAAAAGACATCCCATTAGATTCAAACACCTGAACCAACAATTGGTGCAAGATTTCAATTAGGCCGTCAAGAGGGAGATAAAGCAGTTTGTTTCAAACCACAGAAAGTGAAATAAAGCAACAATAATGTCAAGACCACAGCAATCCTTTTCATTATGCCAGTGAAACATGTTTAATATTAACAACAGATTTCTTAACCCCAACTAGCGCAATTTCCAACACCCAATGATGACAAAAAATGTTTTTGCTCTGCAAAGAAAAATAGGCAGATGATTAAAGTGTAGAGCATTTAAGGCATGCATTATCATAATATCATAAGTGATAGGAGTAGAATTAGGCCATTCGGCCCATCAAGTTTACTCCGCTATTCAATCATGGCTGATCTATCTCTCCCTCCTAACCCCATTCTCTGCCTTATCTCCATAACCTTGACACCCATACTAATCAAGAATCTATCTATCTCTGCCTTAAACAGATCCACTGACTTAGGCTCCACCGCCTGTGGCAAAGAATTCCACCGATTCACCACCCTCTGACTAAAGAAATTCCTCCTCATCTCCTTACTAAAAGAACATCCTTTAATTCTGAGGCTATGACCTCTAGTCCTAGATTCTCCAAAAAGTGGAAACATCTCTCCACATCCACTCTATCCAAGCCTTTCACTATTCTTATGTTTCATTGAGGTCCCCCTCAGTCTTCTAAACTCCAGTGAGTGCAGGCCCAGTGCCGTCTAACCCTTAATCATCAGAATTCATAAGAAAAGTTCACACAAGGTAGCAACATCTCGTTAAATGCTTGACATTGAATCCAGCATGTTCGAGAGTTGCTGCCTCGCAGGGCCAGGTTCGATCTTGACTACAGGTGCTGCCTGTAGAGTTTGCATGTTCTCCCTGTGACCGCGTGTGTTTTCTCCAGGTGATCGAGTTTCCTCCCCCACGTTCAGGTTTGTAGGTTAATTGGCTTTGGTAAAATTGTAAATTGTTCCTAGTGTACAGGATGGTGCTTGTATACGGGGTGATCGCTGGTCGGCCGGATTCAGTGGGCCGAAGGGCCTTTATCCATGCTTTATCTCAAAACTAAAGAAGATTTACAAGGATGTTGCCAGGACTTGAGGCCCCGGGCTATAAGGAGGGGTTGGGCAGGCCAGGGCTTTATTTCTTGGAGCAGAAGAGGATGAGGAGTGATCTCATAGATGTGTACAAAATCAAGAGGGGAATGGATAGGTTTGATGCACAGAGTATTTTTACCCAGAGTGGAGGAATCAAAACCCAGAGGACATTGGTTTACGGTGAGAGGGGGAAGATTTTATAAGAAATTGAAGGGCAAATTTTTCCACACATATTTTTGGTGGGCATATTCAACGAACTGCCAGAGGAGGTAGTTGAGGCAGGTACTATAACAACATTTAAGAGACATTTGGACAGGTGCATGATCGGAAAGGATATGGGCCAAACACAGGCACGTGTGTCAAGTTAAGATGGGGCACATTGGTTGGCATGGGCAAGTTGGGCCAAAGGGCCTGGTTGTATCATCAAATGAATCTTTTTCCTGTACCCCACCTGGATGTGCACCCATTTCTCCCACTACACTGCCTCCCTTTCCCATCCCTCCCCCTTCCCTTTCCACCAATATCATTTCCTCTGTAAATTCTTGGAGCAGAATTAGGCCATTCAGCCCATCAAGTCTACTTTGCCATTCAATCATGGCTGATCTTTCATTGCCTCTCAACCCCATTCTCCTGTCTTCACCACATTACCCCAGACTAATCAATCTCCATCTTAAAAAATATCCATTGACGGCCTCCGCAGCCTTCTGTGGCAATGAATTCTGCAAATTCACCACCCTCTGACGAAAAGAAATTCCTCCTGATCTACTTTTTAACGGTACGTCCTTTTATTCTGAGCTATGCCCTCTGGTCCTAGACTCTTCCACCAGTGGAACCATCTTCTCCACATCCACTCTATCCACACCTTTCACTATTTGGTAAGTTTCAATGAGGTCCCTCCTTATTCTTCCAAACTCCAGCAAGTACAAGCCCAGTGCCATCAAAGCTCATCGTATGTTACCCCAATCACTCTTGGCATCATTCCAGTAAACCTCCTCTGGACCCTCTCCAACGCCAGCACATCCTTCCTCAGATATAGGGTCCGAAACTACTCACAATACTCCAAATGCGGTCTGAGCAGTGCCTGATAAAACCTCAGCATTACATCCCTGTTTTTATATTCTGGTCTTGAGATAACTGCTGGTATTTTATCTGCAGTTCCTTAGTGTCTCCCAATCTCTTACCTTCGCTGGGTTGATGACAATATTCCTGGCTGATCCGTGTTCATCCCCAGAGAAGGCAGGCTGATTATTAAATCCCTGCTTTACATTCACTGCAGTCAACTCATCCTGCAACACAAGAGACAATGGATGTTCTATCAAATCGCCACACAATCAAAACAAAATTAAACAGAATTTTACCAAATATATGTGATAAATGTCAATACCTAGAAGCCAACTTGACACATACCTTGGTAAATTGCATAAAAATTAAAAAATTTTGGATGGATATTTTTAAAATTATTTCTGAAGTTGTTAATATTTAATTGGATCCCGATCCAAAATTAATAATATTGGGAATATCAGAACAAAGTATAAAACTTAGAACAAATCAAATAAATGTTTTTGTTTACAGTATAATTACCGGGAAAAAAATAATATTAAGATTTTGGAAAAATCCAACAACCCCTACAATTAAAATGTAGATTACAGAAATGTCTGAGACCTTACATTTGGAAAAAAATAGATTTGTCTTAATTGACAAACCAGAATTATTTGTTAGAATATGATCTCCATTTATTGATTTTTTAAAAGAGGTAAATTGGTTCAACACAGAAGCTGGACTGAAACCCGAGCTCATGATTGGATGAATAACTACGCCTTATAATCTACGCACCTATCTCCAAAACTGTTATTGGTAATTTTATTTTTTTTGTTTTATTTTTTTTCTGTTGTTTGTTGTTTTTTTATTTATCCCTTCCCTTCTATTAGTTTATAGATCTTTCTTTTCAGTTCTATCTCTTAAAAAATTCTATAAAAAGAACAGGCGCTTCTATGAATGTAATTGATAAACAAACCGTGTTGCCATTAAGTGTTTACGCTTCTAATAAAAATATATTAAAAAATAAAATAAATTTTAAAAAAAAACGAAAAACGAAGATTGCACAAAGTGGTGAACCCTGCCCGGTCCATCATGAGAACTGACCTCCCCACCACCAAAGGGATCTACAGGAGTCACTGCCACAACAAGGCAGCCAGCCAGCATCATCAGAGACCCACACCACCCTGGCCACACTCTCATCTCATTCCTGCGATCAAGAAGGAACTGAAAACTGTAACGTCCATGTTCAGCAACACAGGAACAGCCTCTTCACTAGAAACATCAGGCTGTTAAACACTACAACCTCCAAATAGGGTTCGAACTATATAGATTTGGAGGCATTATTCTCGATTTTACACTATTCCTTATCTGTTGGGCAGTCACGGTGGCACAGCGGTAGAGTTGCTGCCTTACTGCAAAATGCAGCGCCAGAGACCCGGGTTCGATCGCGACTACGGGTGCTGTCTGTATGGAGTTTGTACGATCTCCCCGTGATCTGCGTGGGTTTTCTCCGAGATCTACGGTTTCCTCCCACACTCCAAAGACGTACAGGTTTGTAGGTTAATTGGCTTGGTTAATTGGCTTGATAAAAATGTAAAATTGTCGAAGTTGGCGATATGCAGAGTACTGCCCTGCCGACTACAACATTCAGAAGGTTCAGAAGGTTGTTGTGCTGCTGTACGTGAGAATTTCATTGTTCTGTTTCGGGACATATGACAATAAAACATTCTTGACTCTCCTGACTTAATCCCATAGTCCCACAACCAGCCAAAGCAATTGGGATAATGTCTCAAATAGATAACTCAGCTGTAACAGACTTACTCTGTGTTCTATTTTGACTGTGACATTTGCAAAGTTGCTTTTTTACATCTTTGCGTTTCCATACGCAAGGTCCTCACAAGATATATTAGTGGGAAACGTTGATCGTACATCACTGTTAAAGCAGTAGGTAACAACATAAATTACTTGGGAAGGTGTAGCATGGTTTAAATGTCACTGGATTCACAGCAACGCACGAAGCGCTGCTGATCCATTTGACAAAAAGAGGTCGACACCACACCTGTGTCTTAACTCACCTACACAGCTTGAAATACATGCAACTGGGTCAGAATAATAAATAAACTGTGCCCCAGAGAGCTGAGTTTTCACGTCCAAACCTTACAACACTGCTTCCCAATGGTGACCTTGCGCAACACTTCCCTAACATCATCGATAGTTACAATCCCGAGGGTCGTTCAATGCCCCACCAACAACTCATTAGTTTCGACTTTAGAGATACAGCGGGTCCCCACCAACCAATAATCATCCGTACACTAGTTCTATCCTGCACACTGGGGACAATTTACAGAAGCCAATTAACCTACAAACCGGCTTGTCTTTGGAGTGAGGGAGGAAATCGGACAACCGGAGAAAACCCATGCAGTCACAGAGAGAACATACAAACTCCATACAGACAGCACCCGTAGTCAGGAATTAACCCAGGCCTCTGGTGCTGTGAGGCAGCAACTCTACCACTGCACCACTCTAATGCCGCTCAGTCTAAAGAGATTTGAACTTCATTTGATTTAGAACACTGCTTTGCTCTGTAATTTTCTTTAAAATGCTGTAAATTATGCAATAGCAAAAGCCCCTTTTATGCACGTCCCTCATTAGAGGTGATTTACTTTAGATGGCAGGTGATGGACCTAATGAGGAAGGGCTGATTTTACCCATTATACACACATGATGGGCAGAATGGTCACCTGCGGTATGCATTTTTTGTGAATCTGAGCTGTGCAGACCTTGAGGTTACAGTGACAGTATCTTAATATTGCTTGTTTTAAAACAAAAGGCTTTGCAATGTTAAGTTGTAATGTAATTGAAGAACAGCTTCCAGTTGGATCTTTGTTTATTCTCTGAGTCTGTAGGGAGGACGTTATGATTAGGAATGGAAAGAATACGGGCCAGATAATCGTCTCACTGGTGAACGAGTGCGAGCACACTTTGAGTTGTGAATTCCGTGAGTAACTGATCTTAAGAAATCATCTCATCCTTCAACTTTATTTTAGCTACTGTCAATGGTTCAATGGTACTTTATTGTCACATGTACCCAGGTACAGTGAAATTCTCTTGCACACAGTTCTGTAAAAATCTTGCTATGTGCAGGCACAATTACACTCTGAAACAGCACCTTTATCCCAACAAATCCGTGTTCACCGCCTCGGTCCTCTATAAATTAGGAATGTTTATTGAGAGACAAAATGTTGATACTTTGGGTTTGCCGGGAAACTTTATTTCCATCTATCAAGAGTCAAGAGTGTTTTATTGTCCAAACAGAACAATGAAATTCTTACTTGCTGCAGCATAACAGAATATGTAAACATATTACACTGTTAACAATATGATAAACGAGAGAGAAAAAAAAAGTTCAGAGTTCACATAGTTCAGTGTTCACAAAGTTCACATACTCACAAGTACACACACATATATGATATACAGTATAAATATACGTATACATCTATACATACACACATTCTCCATCTTTGCCCTAATCTGCCTGGGGCTAACGGGTCCTTCTTGACCATGGTTCAGCAGATGTGGTACCCCGGGTGGCGCCAGCAGCAGCTGCCTCGCCATCAGTCTGCCTGTCCCTTTCTTCTTGGTTGTTCTTTTAATATGTGTTAAATGTATGTTTTTTGTGTTCTTTAGCTTGTTTTTATGTGGGGAGTGGGGGAGGGGGCTGGTGGAAACTTTTTCTAATCTCTTACCTCGACAGAGATGCAATTTTCTTTCCGTATTGTATCTCTGCCCGCACTGCGGCCTAACATCGAAGAGTTGGCGGCCTTTGCCGGAGACCGACTTCGAGAGATCCGCCGCAGGAGCCTGCAGGACTTTAACATCGCGGAGCTCGCAATCACTTTGCTAGGGATTGACCTCGGAGCTCTACCGCGGGCGTCTGCGGACTTTAAAATCGCGAAGTCCCCGGTCTCTGGTTAGAGACCGACTTCGGGAACTCCAACCTGCAGGAGCTTCGACTGCCCCGACGCAGGAGAAAAATGAGGGAGGAAGATTGGACTTTATTGCCTTCCATCACAGTGAGGAATGTGGGGAATCCACTGTGGTGGATGTTTATGTCAACTTTTATGTAGTTGTGTGTCTTGTTGCTTTTTTAGTATGGCTGTGTGGTAATTCGCATATCAAAGACATATCAAAGTGACAATAAAAGACCTTTGAAATCTTGAAACCTTCATGAGCATTATTGCCATGGCAACTTGGAATTTTAACATATAAACACCATGAAGCAATGAAAAAACTAGACACTCTCGGAGATGCTCTGTGGTTCTGAGGTCGGCTGTGGGAGGCGCCCTGGAGCACGGAGGCTGAGCGGTGGCCGCGAGAAGATGCATTTGCGGATGTGTCGATGTGTCCAGATCGGTGTGTTAGTGGAGTGGGCTGCTGGAGGCCCTGCAGCAGCCTGGGGCTCAATTGGATCGGACTGGGCCTGCAGCGGCACGGAGTGTTGGAGAACATCATCAATATCGCCTGGTCATACGCGCCCCTGCAACCCAATGCCATGATAACAGGCCTTTAAAATGAAGCTCAGCCTCTACATTTTTTTAACAATTTTGCACTGGAAGAATACAAGAAGGTGCCAGAAATGTGGCAACTCTTCTGTAGTGCCTCAGTGTAATCTACTATCTACAGAACCATTGGCATTATTTTTTAAAAAGTTGAAGGACGAGATGGTTTCTTAAAATCAGCCACTCACAGATTTCACAACTAAAAATGCGCTAGCATTGAGTATCCAGTGAGGAGATACCCTGATCCCATGTTGTATCTCTAAACTAAATTAAAGTCAGGTACCGGGGAAAAGTAGAAAGATTCCACACAAAGAAATGCCTAAACTACAGACCTAATGACCTAACTTTCATCTCTGAACACAAGGGGAAAAAAGTTCCATTATAAATTGTTTCGAGCACTAGATTGACAATATCAGGAGCACTGTATTCAGTACTGAGCACCGTCCCCTAGCAACAGACTTCTGGCCTTGGATGGAGTGTACCACAGACACAACGGAATAATACAGAGATCAGAAGAAAGAAATGATGAGTGTGGACTAGCCTTGCACTCCTTTCAACATGAAAGATTAAAGGACAATCTACTCTGTGGTCCAGGATTCAATGGTTTAAACAGAGAGAGGAACCAATTATAGTACAGATGGTGTTCAGGAAAACAGGCCAATCCTTCAAGGTTAGATCCAGGCAGGCCAAGGACTGCACCTCTTCAGACAAAAGCACTAGTCTTCAACTAGAGAGCAATACTGAACTACTATCTACCTCAATGCAGACTCTCGGACTATCTTTGATTGGGCTTTACTGACTTTATCTTGCACTAAATGTTATTCACGTTATTCTCTTTATCATGTATTGGCTCAAATGTAGTCATGTATTGTCTTTCCGCTGACTGGTAGCAGGCGGCAAAGTTTTTCACTGTACCTCGGAACATGTGACAATAAACTAAACTCAACTCAAAAGGTGGAGGAAACCTGGTATACACTTAACCAAAACCACACACTGAAGCAGGGTGGCACAGTGGCGCAGCTGGTACAGCTGCTTCCTCACACGCCAAAGACCCAGGATTGATCCTGACCTCAGGTGCTGTTCTTCCTGTGACCGTGTGCGTTTTCTCCTGGTGCAATGGTTTCCTCCCGCATCCCAAAGACGTGAGGGTTCGTAAGTTAATGGGCTGCTGTAAATTGCCCAGAGTGGGTAGGGAGCGGATGAGAAAGTGGGATAAGATAGAACTATTGTGCGAATGGGTGATCAATGGGCAGCCAGGATGGGGGGGGGGGGGGGGGGGGGGGGGGGATTGTTTCCACAGTGTATCTCAAAGTACTAAGTAAATGCTACTCAGGCTAAGTCAATTTAAAATTGCAAAACCGATTTTTGCTAAATTACAGTAGGTTGTGGAGGGGATAATGGACCACAAGAAGATATATGGAGTGAAGGAGCACATCAACTATTTTCTAGAAGAAGAGCAACATTACCATAAGGGGTCTAATGACGATCTTATTTTGGGGGGAATTGAAATTCTGACCCATATTGAACATTTGACACAAGTCAAATTATGATTTAGCAACAAGTAAATGTAAATGCGGGTTTATATAAAAGGACATAAAGTGCTGCATTAACTCAATGGGTCAGGCAGCATCCCTGGAGAACTTTGATAGGTTGGGACCCTTCTGCAGAAAGATTCCAACCCAAAATGTTACCTATGCATGTTCTTCTGGGATGCTGCCTGAAGTGCTGAGTTACTCCACCAGTTCCTTGCTTCTACTGGTTACAATCATGAACACACTACCCGAGGAGTGGTGGAGTCAAGCATTCTTCATAGATCTAACAAGAAACGAGTTGAGGTCTTCAATCACCTAGGCACGGCAGACTGGAACAGGTGACAATAAACTACGATAGTGCAGACACTTATCGGATAGGCATTTCTTTGTGTGGAATCCTGGAATCTTTCTACTTTTCCCCAGTCCCTGACTTTAATTTAGTTTAGAGATACAACGTGGGATCAGGGTACCTCCTCACTGGGTACTCAATTCTGCACAATTACTCCATAATTTGCAGAGCTGTGGGATGGAGAAGGAGAACAATGATGATTTTCCCTCGTGCCATTGCTGGCATGTGGCTTTCTTTCGTGTTCTTTGATTGTGAAAGGCCACTGGGATACAGAGCTCAACAACACCAAACTAAATTAGGAATTACATTTAGTTTGATTGAGAGATACAGCATGAAACAAGCCCTTCGGCCCATGCCTACCACCATTCACACTAGTTATCCAACTTTCGCATCTAGTCCCAACACACTGGGGAAATTTGCAACGAGTCAGTTAACCTACAAGCCCACACATCTTTGTGGATGGAAACCAGAGCACCCGGAGAAAACCCACACGATCACAGGAAGAACGTGCAAACTCAACATAGACAGCACCCGAGGTCAGGATAGAACCCGGGTCTCTAGCGCTGAGAGTCAGCGGCTCTACCAGCTGCACCACTGTGCTGCCCCAATAGGAATTTATGAATAGGACAAATATCTATAAAGATTGCAGGAGAGCAAGAAAGCGAGGCATAGTCTGACAATATAACTCTAATTGAAGAGCTCTTGTTGCTATTTCAGTAGACTAAATCTTTTTATCGCACGCATTCAAAACCAAATCTATGAGGTTGAAAAACTTAATGATATTCCCATTTGCAAGAAACTGCAAAGTGCTCTGTATCAAAAGGATGTGAATTGTTTTAGAGAACTATGTGTCCAATCACATTGATTTATAAAGCTACTTATTTTTCTTCCCACCCCACCAGCGAGTCACATGGATGTGAAAAGCCATTTAGCTGCGATCCTTACAATTTAAGAAGCTGTCCCTATCTGCTAGGAGACACATCTTCCTCAATCACCAGTATCGAACCAAAGAGTGTCAATTCATCTCACTTGGACGTGGAAGATTCCATGTGCTTGCTTCAATGCTTTGAAAGCAAAGATGCAGTACTGCAAGTAGTGACTTGGGTACACAAGGTCTCTCGGGGCAGGGTGTGGTGGAGACGCTTCTCAAACAAGGAAAGGGATATTATCCCACGGGGCCACATGAGTGGCAAGAGTGCCGGGTATGATGATAATTCTGTGAACACTACCAAATGCAACGTTAATAGATATGTGTAGAGCCGCTGAGAATGTTGGAAGAATTTTTGCAGTTCTTTTTTTGTTTTGTTTATGCTTTTTATTCTGAACAAAGTTTATTTTTGGAATAAAAAGATCTCTGGAACATCAGAGGTTGAGGGGAGACTTGATAGAAGTATATACAATAATGAGAGGCATAGATAGGGTAACCTTTACTAGAAATGTCCAATACTGAAGGGCATATCTACAAGGTGGGAGGGGGAAGGTTTAATTGAGATGTGCAGGATAATTCTTTTTGAAAATACAGAATGGTGGAGGCCTGGAAGCGAGCAACACTTTGTAAAGCGACTTCAGCAGACCGTTTGAGCCAACTTATTCTGCATTTCTAGGAGCTAGCAGAGGAGAAAATATAACACATGACTGCTCAAAGGCAGGATGACGCAGTGGGTGTCGTGAATAAGTTGACCTACTTTTCTTTCTCAAACCAATATGTAGCACAAATCCATATGAATGATCTTGCCCAACTGGTTTATCCCTACATTGTTAGTACAATTACAGATTAACGCACACTGCCTTGGATCATTCCTTTGCTGCTAATGTTTTTATGCAAAACATTTGGAGAACAACAATCTACACTAATCCCACTTGCCTGCATTTGGCCCTCTAAACCAAAGATCCTATAGCGAGCTATAGGATCTTTGCTCTAAACCTGCCCTATCAATGTCTAATTGTTTCTTTAAGGGGCTGTCCCACTGCGACGTCCTAATCTGCGAGTTAAGAAGAGTGTCTTCGACCTTCAAGCTCGAGGGCACTTGCCTAGAAAACCTCGAGCTGGATCGACCGTCAACGTTGAAACCGCAAGCTGGATCGACCGACCACACACACACACAAACACTTCGCAAAGGCGGGGGCCAGGGAAAGTGGGGGAGCGCTGTCTGATGAAGAGGAAGGAAAGACGGCTGCACAGTGTAAGGTAAGTCCTATAGAGAGCGCAGAAGGGGAGGGGGGGGGGAAGAGTGAAGAGGGGGGAGAGAAGAGGAGGAGAAGAGACACTTATTAGAAGTATAATAAGGTTTAGCGGGCATTTTACCTACCAGTCGGTTTTCCTGGGTCCTGAAAACTCCAATGAGCCAATCAAAATTCCCGGTCAGCGAAGGAGAATGCCTACGGCTGCCCTTGACAGCCTGTAACTAAACAGCGACCCCACTCCACTGTACTGCGAGTTAAAAAGAACCATGCCAACCAAATTTTACTTGTGGAAAATTTTTCAACATGCTGAAAATTTTTCCGCTACCTCGCTAAGGCCGCGAGTATTCGGGAACTTCCCTCGAGCATGAAGGAGCGTTCCAGTGACCTCATAGGACCACATGTCGACCATGCTGCGAGTTTGAGTCGTGGGCAAACCCGTCTAAACTCACAGATTAGGTCGCCGCAGTGGGACAGCCCCTTAAATGTTGCAATCGTTTCTGCTTCAACTACCTCCTCCATCGTTCCATACACCCGCCACCATTTGTGTGAAAAAGTTACACCTCAGATTCTTTTAAAATCTTTCCCATTTCACCTTCTATGCCCTTTGGTTCTTAATTCCCCACTGGGCAAGAAACTCCCTGCATCCACCCGATCTACTCCTCTCATGATTTTATACACAATTAGATGGTTAAAAACAAACTGTTGTCTCTTAAAGTACTTCCAAGAGCAAATATGCCTAATTTAATCTCCCTTCAATTTATTGTTCTGGAACAAGTCATTTAGAACAATGATGAGAGGACGAAAGGTTTATATGTGGTGCAGCAGATTTCCAAAGCTAATTACTGTGATGTATTTGATCAATAAAAGGGAGGACATGCATTTATGTAGCATCTTTCACACCATTGGGTCATTGAGGATTATGGCATGGAAACAGGCCCTTGGGTCTGTCCATACCCACCAAGATGTCCTGAACTAATCTAGTCCCATCTGCCCATGTTAGACCCTCATCCCTCTAACCCTTACCTAGCCAAAGTCATTGCAGAATCACTGAGTTGTAACCACTGTGTAATGCTGAAGATGAGGCAGCCAATTTGTGCACACAAAGCTTCCAGGAAAAGAACAGGGTGGCACAGTTGCGCAATGGTAGAGTTGCGCAATGCCGCAGAGTGCTCCGACCCGTCCCGATGCCGGAGTTTCCATCATCCTGACGGGAGGGCTTGGACATCGGGCCGTCGGCAGCGGCGAACTGCGGAGGGTTCAAAGGCCCCATCCACCACGGATGAACAAAGGAGGAAGATGACTGAACTTTATTGCCTTCCAATACAGTGAGGAATGGTGATTCCACTGTGGTGGATGTTTGTGTTAATTTTATTTTATGTGGCTGTGTGTATTGTTGCTTTTCACTTAGTATGGCTATATGGTAACTCAAATTTCACTGTACCTTAATTGGTTAAGTGACAATACCCACTAACTTGAATTTGAACTTGAACGTGCTGCCTCACAGCGCCAGACACCCGGGTTCAATCCGGCCATGGGTGCTGTCTGTATGGAGTTTGCACATTCTCCCTGTGACCACGTGGGTTTTCTCCAGGTGCTCCAGTTTCCTCCCACATTCCAAAGACGTAGGTTAATTGGCTTCTGTAAAATTGGCCCAAGTGTATAGGATACGAAACTGGGATAACATAGAACTAGTGTACGGGTGATCGCTGGTCTGCGAGGACTCAATGGGTTGAAGGGCCTGTTTCCACACTTTATCTCTAAACTAACAAACACTCTATCCATTAGGTGTCATTGCTTGAGGGCCACATCTTGACCAGGTTTCAAAACCTGCCCAGGAGCTTTTAGATCAAGCTATCTGAGAGCTTTGCTTTAAATAGCTCATCAAAAGGACAGGACCTCTGACAAGAAGCACTCCCTCACTAAATACAATGCTATCCCGCTGCAGCCATAAGCATGCATGGGATTCGAGCAGATTCCACAATCATGGATTTGCACAGAACTTAATGTAAACTTAATGCATTTTATGGCTTTTAAAATCATACAACTAATTGGGGTGGTGCACGACACTTGTGACAGGATAAGACACTCTCTCAGTCACTCAACATGAAGAAACTGGGTAGTGTTGTACATCAGAGGGATCTCGGAGTTTCCAGAAAGTGGCTTTGCATGCAAAGTGGGTGGTGAATCTGGCTTTCGGTACATCAGCTTGCATCTGTCAGGGTACTGAATTAGAAGTTGGAAATTTATGTTATGATGTCGGTCAGACCACATTTGAAGTACAGTTTTGTCCACCCTGCTATAGGAAGGATGTTATTAAGCTGGAAAGAGTGCAAAGAAGATTTAGGCTTTAAACTTTACTTTAGAGGTACAGCACAGAAATCGGCCCTCTAGTTCCGTGCCGACCCCCTAAACTTATACTATCCTACACACTAGCGGCAATTTTACCAAACCTAATTAACCTACAAACCTGTACATCTTTGGCATGTGTGAGAGCACCCAGCGCAGGTCACAGGGAGAACGTACACATTCCATACAGGATCAAGCCCGGGTCCCTGGCGCTGTAAGGCAGCAACTCTACCGCTGCGCCACCGTGCAGGCCTAATTTCCAATGATGTTGCCAGGACTTGCGGGCCTGAGCTACAAGGAAAGGTTGGACAGTCTCGGGCTGTGTTCCTTGAAGCGCATAAAGCTAAGAGAACCTTCTTCAGACTGGTTAGCGATAAGGAATACAAGAGCTGTAGACAATGATGTAGAGAGATAAAGAACAATGAATAAAAGATATGCAAAAAAGTTATGGAAACAGGCCATTGTTAGCTGTTTCTTGGGTGAAAACGAGAAGTTAGTACGACTTGGGTGGGGGAGGGATAAAGAGAGAGGGAATGCTGGGGCTACCTGAAGTGAGATAAATCAATATTCATACCACTGGGCTGTAGATAAAAATGCTGGAGAAACTCAGCGGGTGAGGCTGCATCTATGGAGGCATCTCTATTCATTGTTCTTAATCTCTCTACATCACCGTCTATATCTCTCGTTTCCCTTATCCCAAATCGGTCTGAAGAAGGGTCTCGACCCGTAAACATCACTCATTCCTTCTCTCCAGAGATGCAGCCTGTCCCGCTGAGTTCCTCCAGATTCTTGTGTCTAATTTATGCCTTCTCTGCTCCCTGTTCGGCAGCCAATCTTCTACCCACGACAATATGTTACCTCCCACACAATGATATTTTATTTTTTGCAATAATCTTTGATGTTGCACCTTATAAGAAGCCTTCTGGCACTCTTAGCACTTCCACCTGTTCCCGTTAACCACAACACATGCTCTCATTACAGTATTTTTTCGTATGCAGCGTTAGAAGCTCTAGACTGAGAATGATCCCAGGAATGATTGAGTTAACATATGACGAGTGTTTGGCAACACTGGGTCTGAATTCGCTGGAGTTTAGAAGAATGAGGGGGGATCTCATTGAAACTTATCAAATTTTAAAGGCCTGGATAGAGTGGATGTGGAGAGAATGTTTCCACTAGTGGGAGAGCCTAGGGCCAGAGGCCAATAGCCTAGAATAAAAAGTACCTTTAGAAAGGAGATGAGGAGGAATTTCTTTAGTCAGTATCTGTGGAATTCTGTGGAATTCATTGACACAGCTGTGGAGATCGTCAATTTTTAAGGCAGAGATTGGCAGATTCTTGATTGGTAAGTGTGTCAGAGGTTATGAGGAAAAGGCAGGAGAATGGGGTTGAGAGGGAAAGATAGATCAGCCATGATTGAATGGTGGAATAGACTTGATGGGCCGAATGGCCTAGTTCTTAGAACTTCCTAGAACTTATGAACTTTTAAAGAAACAATTTCCAACATTCTCCTGTGACTGAAGTTAAGCCAACAGGCTAAAATTCCCTCCCTAGGTAGCCACAAAATGCTGGAGTAACTCAGCGGGTCAGGCAGCATCTCTGGAGAAAAGGAATAGAGAAAAGAAAAGGAATCTTCAGAGATGCTGCCTGACCCGCCAGCATTTTGTGTCTATTTTTGGTGTAGACCAGCATCTGTAGTTCCTCCCTATACATATAGTCTCCTTCTTTCTGTACTAATATTTCTGTGACCATGTTCTTCAATAAATGATCTCCAACATTATCCCTTGCCTTTTTACTGAAATGTGTTACATCTACCAACTTTGATTACAATGGAACTTTTTACGAATGCAAGGAAGTTTGGAAAATTAAAGCCAATCACACATCTCACCATGCATGTTTTTTAAGTTGTTAGAACTATGTTATAGAGTCCTACAGCATGGAAAGGGGCTGATCATCATATGACACATTAGTGTTTTAGTTTTAGAGAAACAGTATGGAAGCAGGACCTTTGGCCCACCAACGTTCATGCCAACCATTGATCACCCCTGAACACAAGTTCTGCTGTTCAACTTTCACATCCAAACTCTACACTCTAGGGGAAACTTACAGCGGACAATTAACCTACAATCCTGCACGTCTTTGGGAGGTGGGAGGAAACCGGAGCATCAGGAGGAAGCCCATACGGTCACATGAAGAACATGCAAACTCGGCACAGACAGCAGTTGAGGTCAGGATCGAACCCGGGTCTCTGGCACCGTGAGGCAGCAAATCTACCAGCTGCGTCATAATTAGTAAACTCACTGAGTGATAAAGATTAAGCACCAACTCAAAGAATACTGGACATGCAAGTTCACTTACCCTATAGGAGGCACAGTTATTTCCTGGTATTATTGTTATGACATTAATATCATACATTAGTTATTGTGATTATCCTTATACCCTCACAGCAGTGAGTCATATTATTGGTCAGGGAAGTATCAAGAGCACCGCAATAATGAAGAAATAATGCTGCCTGTTGCACGTTCCTTTAGGATAGACAATGAAATCTAGCATGGAAACAGGCCCTTCGGCCCAAATTTCCCATGCCGACCACCATGTCCCATCTACACTAGTACCATCTGCCTGCATTGTGCCCAAATCCCTCTAAACCTATCCTATCCATGTACCTGTCCAAATGTTTATTAAACATTGCAATAGTATCTGCCTCATCCATCTCCTCCAGCAGCTCATTCCATACACCCACTAACCTTTGTGTAAAAAAGTTACCCCTTAGGTTCCTATTAAATCTTTCCCCCCTCACCATAAACCTCTGTCCTCTGGTTCTTGACTCCCCCACTCTAAGCAAAAGACTGCGTGTTCACTCAATCTATTCCTCTCATGGGGTTTGTATACCTTTATAAGATCCTCCTGCACTCCAAGGAATAGAGTCCCAGCCTGCTCAACCTCTCCCTATAGCTCAGGCCCTCGAGTCCTGGCAATATAAATCTTCTCTGTACCCTTTCTAGCTCAACAATATCTTTCCTATAACATGGTGGCCAAAATTGAACACAATACTCTAAATGTGGCCTCACCATCGTCTTATATAACTGCAACATGACCTTCCATCTTCTATATTCAGTACTCTGACTGATGAAGGCTAATGTGCCACTAGTTCAACACCATAGGGGGGGAACTGATCTGCGCAGAGCCATTAAGAATGCCAAGAGGAAATTCCGGATCAAGCTGGAATCCCAAGGTAATGAAGCAGATGCTCATAGATTGTTGCAAAGCTTGCCCACTATAATGGGCTACGGAGCAAAGCATCTCTTGCAACAATAGGTCCCTCACCGATAAACTCAGTGCATTCTCCGCCTGCTTTGAACAGAAGGTCAATGGAGGAACATCATCCGCCCCACCAATCTCAGGTTTAGTTTCATTCAGAGATACTGCGTGGAAACAAGCCCTTTAGCCCACCGTGTCCACGCCGAGGTCAACCCTTAGTTGACCTGATTGTAGTGATGTATAGTATTATTCAATTATACTTTATTATCACATGTCCCTAGATACAGTGAAATTCTCCATCTCATCTGATTAGATAGCATATAACACAAAGCTTTTCACTGTACCTCAGTACACGTGACAATAATAAACCTAATCCTTACATTTCTATCAGTATTGGTTGATTGTCATCCAAATGCCTATTAAATGCATAAGCAGGTATACCAGCAGGAATTCAGAGATACAGTGCGGAAACAGGCCCTTCCGCGCCGACCAGCGATCCCCGCACATTAACACTATCCTACACACACTAGGGACAATTTACATTTCTACCAAGCCAATTAACTTACAAACCTGCACGTCTTTGGAGTGTGGGAAGAAACCGAAGTTCTGGAGAAAACCCACGCGGTCACAGGGGGAACGTACAAACTCCGTACAGACAGCGCCCGTAGTCAGGATCGAACCCGAGTCTCTGGCGCTGTAAGGCAGCAACTCTACCACAGCGCCACCATGCTGCCCCTCTTCAGAAGAGAGGAGCTCGAGTCCAGAGCATGAAACCAGAGAGAGGCACTAGCAAAGTCTGGAGGGAGTTATTTCACAATCGGCACAGTAATAATCCACCACTTAACGATGGGCCACAATTCAATATCTAAATTGTCTGCACCCTGCCCAGATTCACTACATTCTTACAATGGATGAGGATTGTTGATGGAGAAAGAAATGGGAAGGAAATACATCTGGTACTCCTATGTCAAGGTCATGCATTTTTTTTTAAACATTGGCTCATCAGCTTATTTTTGGTAGGGAGGTAAAATTAAAAGGATATACACGGCTTTTGGTTGTCAGAGCTTGAAGAACACTGTAAAGTTGTGATACAACAATACAGAAATGGAAAGGGCAGTTATTTTACTATAAAAGGTACAACATTCACAATCTGGTAGAAATAAAACTAGGATTTGGCCGCGCATCTGACGTAGCCAAATATTGGTTATTAAATTCCAAACACCTCTGTTTAGGAACCAATATTCAGCCGAGTCTGAAATGTATTTTCATCAGCAACCCCACCAATAATTTTTAATTGTTCTCTAGATTACAATAAGGCACTAAATACTACAGGAACTCCGCGGGTCAGGCCACATCCGTGGAGGGCATAGACAGACATAGACTGATTACGGGTCTCTGACCCGGAAAGCCGACTGCCCATTCCCTCCACAGATGCTGCCTAGACTCCACCTTCCACTCCCCATACCCCTCCCCTCTCCCCCCTCCTCCTGCCCCACCCCCCCACCGACACATGACCCCCACCACACACCACCCCCACACCATTGCCACACCCCACAAAGTTACTCCAGCACTTTGGGTTTGGCTTGGGATTCCAGCAGTTACAGTTCTTGGCCTTCTCCATAAATTTGCTATTTCTCCTCGGAAGCACCTGTAATAGCTTTTTTATATAATCTATTTAGCTGAGAGCCTCTGCCAAACCTCTCATTAGTCTTCAGGTGAAAATCACTGATGATCTTGAACAATTTGACTTGCATTTCCCTACGGCTCATGATATCAGAATGCCACAATGCACCGGTTAAAATTAATCCACCAAGTTGATGTAGATATAAATATATGGTGAAACGGACATCTATATCCGTCTGTCTCCTTCAGCAGACAGACACAGACACACAGCCCAATCGCTCCATTATGTGACACACCAATCACCATCAATGAGAGAAATTAATGTACATTTTAATCTTAACCCTCAAAATTAAAAAATTAATCAAAACTTTTAGTTTAGCAAAATTTAGTTTAGTTTACGTGTACTGAGGAACAGTGAAAAGCTTTTGCTGCTTGCTAATCAGATTTGTTTTAAAGATTTATTTTAATGGGACTGCTAGATATGAGAAAGACATTTGAATGAGCTTTAAACTTTTAAGACAGAGGAAGTTGGAATCCATCCTTCAAAATACAACTACAAAGCCACTTTAATGAGATAGTTCTTGACTGCCATGTGTCCGCTGAACCCACTGATAAATTGCTACAATTATGACGATGGTATGAGTGCAGGGTTCATGGATCAATAGGGACATGAACTGTACATATCAAAGTCAAAGAACAGCACCATGGCGTAGCTGGTAGAGCTGCTGCCTCACAGCACCAGAGACCCGTGTTCCATCCTGACCTCGGGTGTTGCCTGTGTGGAGTTTGCATGTTCTCCCTGTGACCGTGAGTGGTTTTCGCCAGGTGCTGCGGGAGCAGATGCGAATGTGGGGTTGATAAAACCAGTGTGAAATGGTGATGAATGGTCAGCTTGGACTTGGTGGCCTGTTTCTATTCTGTATCTCTAAATTAAACTAGTCAGATGATTGGCCTATAGTCTATACTGAAAGAATAAAATTTGGCTCTAGCTGTGGAATCCTATAACAGTAACAAAAAACGTCAGGAAAAGGGAAAAATGCAGGTTTATCAGCTAATGTATCCTCCTGAAAAGACCATAAGACAATAAGACATGGGAACAAATCAGGCCATTCGGCCCATTAAGTCTATTCCGCCATTTGATCATAAAAATGTGCACATGCAGAATCCCATCCTTTTTTCTTGCACAGTCCATCCCACCCACCCTCATCATGAACCCAACTCCTCAACAAACCGCAAGCCTCCTGCCTCCACCAGCTAAATGGGGCACTGGTAGATATCAGTATCAAACAAAGGAACAGGAGTGGGGAACACTGTTCAATTTCAATTGTCACGGCCAAAATTAGAGCAGGCTTGCATTTGCCAACCACTTGTTTACAATGTAATTCCGTCACTGTTTGAATATTTAAGTTAAGCAAACATTTACATGGTTTGAACCAACACACTTCACCATTCTGAAGAAGGGTCTCGACCCTCAAGCATCACCCATTCCTCTCTCCAGACATGCTGCCTGCCCCGCTGAGTTACTCCAGCATTTTGTGACAATTTTTGCATCTGCAGTTCCTTCCTACACAGCATTAGATACCAAAAGTATAATAAAGTTCTTCGTCAAAATGCATACTTAAAAAGGCGACACAGATCATTATCCAATTTAAAATATCTGTTGCAGAATTGAAGTACCTAACTTCCCCCTTTCAACACAAGGGGCGGCACAGTGGGCACAGCGGTGGAGTAGTTGCCTTACATTGCCAGACAACCGGTGCAACCCTGACTGAGGGTGCCATCTGCACAGAGTTTGTACGTTCGCCCTGTGACCGCGTGGGTTTTCTCCGGGAGCTCCAGTTTCCTCCCGCACTCCAAAGATGTACAGGTTTGTAGGTTAATTGGCTTCGATAAAACCGTAAATTGTCCCTGGTGTTTAGGATAGTGCTAGTATGAATGGGTGATCGCTGGTCGGCATGGACTCGGTGGGCCGAAGATCCTGCTTCCACGCTGTATCTCTAAACTAAACTAACCTTTCATTCTCAATCCCAATCCATCTGATAATTATTCAGAGTATAAAGGTAATATGTCTAACTGCCTGAAAACTAGGTTATGAAATTAGTGGTGAGCTTTGAAGGACTGTGTAAAAAAAGCATTAGACAGTCTAAGGAGACTTGTAAATATTAGATTAGTTTATTGTCATATACATCAGGGTGCATTCAAATTCCTTGTTCAGATTAAGCTCACAGAGCAAGCCGGGTACATACAGTAATAATAAGTTACAAAAATAAGTACAAGTGCAAAAAAAAACAGAATGGTGCAAAATCATATTGCAAAATCCAATTTGTGCAAAAGATATTTTTAAGGCAGAGATTGACAGATTCTTCATTGGTAAGGGTGTCAGGGGTTGTGGGGAGAAGGCAGGAGGATGAGGTTGAGAGGGAAAGGTAGGCCATGATTGAATGGCAGAATAGACTTGATGGGCCAAAAAACCTAATTCTGCTCCTATAACTTATTAACATGAATATTCAAGGACAATAATAGAATGGGGCGGCACAGTGTCGCAGTGGTAGCGTTGCTGCCTTACAGCGCAAGAGGCCCGGGTTCGATCCTGGCCACAGGTGCTGTCTGTACGGAGTTTGTTCGTTCTACCTTCTCCCTGTGACCGCGTGGGTTTTCTCCAGGTGCTCTGGCTTCTTCCCACGTTCCAAAGACGTGCAGGTTTGTAGGTCAATTGGCCTCTGTAAATTGTCCCTAGTGGGTAGAATAGAACTAGCGTACAGGCGATCATTGGTCGGTGTGGACTCGGTGGGTCGAAAGGTCTGTTTCTTCATTGTATCTCTAAACTAAACATTTGAGATTGACCAAATAAGGTAGAGTTACATGGCAGCACATCTAAGAGGCAGTGTGAAAGACTCTCGAACCATGGACAGTAGTAAAGGACAACGGGCCTTTATGGCCAAATTAAGACTCACACACCTTAAAAAAAGAATTGTACTTGAAGGTTAGAAGATTGTATGTAAAACGCGGCAACTCTTGTGTCCTGACTCAATGTGGTGTAGTCTTACACTATTGTCCTTCGTATGATTAAGCCTAATGAGTAGCAAGATTGTCACTGAACTAATGCAAAGAAAAAAAATCATAGTACTTAGGTACATGTGACAATAAAGTAACATTGAACCATTGGTAGTAGTTGTTCTTAAGTCTGGATATCTGACCATTCAAGCCCCGATATCTTCTCCCAGAAGGTAGATGAGAAAAAATGAAGTGCCCAGGTCGACAGGCCTGAAAGTACTGGAGACACAAGAAACTGCAGATGCTGGAATTACAAGTTTACAAAAAAAATCTGCTGGAAGAACTCAGTGGATCATTAGTCTGAAGAAGGGTACCGACCCGAAACGTCATCTATCAATTTCCGTCCACAGATGCTGTCTGACCCGTTTTTCAAAAGCAGTTTGTTTTTTTGTTAAATCCTTGAAGATATATCCAAATTTCCTAATGCCATGCATTGGTAAGATGGAGTGGATGGAAGGAAATGTATGGATGTAAGAAACTGCAGATGCTCAAATCTTGAACAGTGCTGGAGTAACTCAGTGGGTCAAACAGCATCTATAGAGAATGTGAATATAAGACATTTCAAGTTGTGATCTTTCTACAGACTACACGGAAACAGCAGGCTAGGTTTCCGTGCTCAAGTCCCCTAGAGAATCACGCTGACTCATAGCTGGAGAGAGAACGCCACCAACCATACCATAACTGTCATCCAACCCCAAATAGATTCTCAAGAAGACCTTGGGTGCTGTTTACCCGGAGTGTGCACGTTCTCCCTGTGTTTCCTCCCAGTGCCCCAGTTTCCTCCCACATCCCAAATGACGTGCGGGTTTCTGGGTTAATTAGCTGCTGTAAATTGTCCCTAGTGTGAGAATGGAATAACATTGAATTAGTGTGAGCGGGTCAGCATGAGCTTGTTGGGCTGAAGGGCCTGCTTCCATGCTGTATCTCTAAACTAAAAAGGAGTTGGGGCTGGGATGGAGAGGAAAATAATATTCATTCCAACCACCCGAGAGAGAGGGAGAGAGGGAGAGAGGGGTAGTAACTGTGCAGCAGATCTAAAGGATGACAGATGTTACTGCAGGGATCACCTTGGCGTTGGGAAGTAACTGTGTTTTTAAAAAAAAAGACATTGGAAGGAGATGGAGCTTGTTTTGCCGGCTGACGCTGGGGGAAGGGAGGAGAGGAGAGGGGAGGAGAGCAGAGGAGCCCAGCGGGCCTGAGAAAGCAGAGGTCGCTCTCACCTCTTTCTGCTTGGGGTCCTGCGGGTAGACGTCCGGAGGTCCGAGCCGGGGTCGCTTGAGCGGTCTCTGCTCGTAGCTCAAGAAACCGAACGCCGCCATCCTGCATCCCAGCAACAGAGCAGAGTTTGGAGAGCAGCTTCCCACAATGCTCCAGCCCGCTCCCGGCTAATTAAAGAAAGAAGGGGCACACATTTTAACAATATACACACTAAAATTATGGAAAACCCGAAATAGGGCTGCATTGCACCAAAAGAACGATTACGGCGCAAATATAGCAACAAGAAAAATGACAGTCCCCACAGAGTTCCCTGCACCGAGATGCACTCCATACCAAATGCGAACCTATACAACTGTAACATGTGCAAATGTCAAGGTAATATAGAAACTCGTAAATATTAATGTATTCTTGGATACACAAATATTGTCATATAGATTATGCATAAATCTACATTGCAATGTTTGTCAGGCACAAATATGAGAGATATGTATAAATATACGTACAAAATAGTTTCTGATATACTTATACGTCCTATAAATATATACACGTGTTCTATACGTCCACACACATGTATACATATATATGAGAGATAATTGTCTATGATATAGATATGTAGTATGAAAAATAATTCTCTATGATATAGATAAACAGGATGAGAGGATTGTCTGTGATATAATTATGCAGTATAAGAGATAATTGTCCTTGATATAGACATACAGGATGAGATATACTTGTCTATTATATACAGAGGATTTATAAAAATTGTCATTACATGCAGTTATATTTATACACACCTATAGGAGAGGTAATTTTCCATACTAATTTCATAAATTCCCACATTCTTTTTCTAGCATTATAGAGAAATGTGTCTACAGTTGCACTAGCAGCAATTTTTTTGTTGGCTTTTTTTACGGAGGGGGGGGGGGAGGAAAAAGAGAAAGTCATCCAGGAATATTATACAATGTTGTATTATATACATCTTAATCCCCTGGCACTGTGAGCAATGTATCTCAAAATATGGTAAAGACTATATTGCTATCAATTATAATTTTTTGTGTCTCCTGTTGGCTATTAATTATTCAAATCTACTCAATCTGTCAGTCGGTTTTGAAAAATAAGATAATATGAGAAAATAAAACTATTTTGTTGCAAGATTGAAAGAAAGATGACCATACTCCTGGCAAACGTTCGTTTTTTTTTTCTGCTTCCCTGAACGATGTAGCTCTTTTTGTTTGTGTTTTAAATTAATCAGTCAGAGATTCTGCATTTGCTAACATGAGGGTCGGAAAATTAAGCCAGTTGCAAATGTTTGAATTTCATTCATCTTGTGCAGAGAAACAGCCGAAATAAACGTGACAGGGCCGGCGCAGGTTGTTTAATGCTGTCCTTACCTTTGTAGAAAGGAGGGTTATATTCTGTGCAGTCAACTAGTCAATGGTGTATTGGTGATCATTATCCACCCTGGTGACAGTCCCCTATCAGCAAAGAACGCCTCGCTCTCCTGGTAATTTAAAGGATAATTTGTTTCCTCTTTTGTATCAGAAATTCTATGCATTTGCCCTTTTCCTCAACGCAGATCTACCCTCCGTATTAAGCCAGACTCGATACCGGTACAAAACAGCTCGTCAAGGCAAGCCCCCAATTAAAGGGAAAGGAAACAGACATATCAGGTCGGCAGAAAAATATTTCGCCAAAGATAGTGACAGTGGAATAAAAGGGGCTGGTTAAGGGAGCGTCCCCAAAAAGAATTTTGACATTTCCTTCGTAAACCTGCACGGATGTTTAACCCCATAAGAGCTGTAGAAGATATGTATTTGTAATCGAACATGCCTTCTACACCTTTCAAACCGTCAAGAGTCAAGAGCGTTTTATTATCATATGTCCAGATATGGAACAATGAAATTCTTACTTACAGCAGCACAACAGATATGTAAACATAGTACACAGCAAATACCATAATACTTGGGTTTTGGTTTTAGTTTTAGTGATGCAGAGTGGAAACAGGCCCTTCGGCCCGCCCAGTCCGTTCCGACCAGCAATCACCCATACACTAGTTCTATCCTACACACCCGGGACGAATTACTGAAGCCCATTAACCTACAAGTCTGCACGCCTTTGGAATGTGGGAGGAAACCCACGCGGTCACAGGGAGATCATGCAAACTCCACACAGACAGCACCCATAGTCAAGGGCGCTGAAGGGCAGTAACTCTACTGCTGCGCCACTGTGTCGCCACAATTTAAAAAAAAGACCAAAAGATTTCAGTATTTATAATAAAATAATGAAACAATCATAGTGCAAAGACAGAAACAATGCTCCCACATCTCTGTAGTTCAGGGCCTATTTGGCAATTGTACTGTTTAAAAGTCAGATGGTTGTAAGGAACCATGACGCTGGTGGGAACCAGTCACACTCCATGAAGCAAATAGCAAACTGTTGGAGGAACTCAGTGGGTTGAATAGTATCTGTGGAGGCAAGGGGGTGGTTGATGTTCCAGGTTGAGATCCTGCATCAGACTGGATGACTGACCTGATAAGTTCCTCGAGCAATTCCTCCTCTGTCTGAAGAAGGCTGCTGACCCAAAACGTAGCCCATCCATTCCCTCCACAGCTCCTGCCTGACCCATTGAGTTCTTCCAGCACTTTGCATTTTATTCAAGATTCCAGAATCCAGCATTCCAGGCTGAAGAAGGGTTTTGACCCAAAACATCACCTACTCCTTTCTCCAGAGATGCTGCCTGACCCACTGAGTTACTCCAGCACTTTGGGTCTATCTTCATTTCAACATCTATTGTATCTCCACACTTAGAGTCATTGAGTCATACAGCACATATACAGGCCCTTAGGCCCAACTCATCCATGCAAACCAAATGCCCAATCTAAGCCAGTTCCATCTGCCTCCCTTTGATTCATATCCCTCTAAACCTCAGATCCTCCCGCATTCCAAAGACATGCAGCTTTGTAGGTCAATTGGCTTCTGTAAATTGTCCCTGGGGTGTAGAATAGAATGTGTGATTGCTAGTCAGCATGGATTAGGTGGGCAGAAGGGCCTGTTTCCACGCTGTATCTCTAAACTAAACTAAACTGTCCAGCCATTCACCCCACTGGGATCTCCTGCCACACCCGTGGTAAGTAAGGCTAATGATTTCTATATTGGTCATCTCAGGACCCAACAAATTGGTAGGAAGCAAATCACCCACAATCTCAAAGGACCGCCAGAGAAAAAATAGAAGAAAACTCTGCAAAATAAATATAAATGCATTGACAAAGAATCCCAGTGCATAGAGCTCTGGAATTGGGCAGGATTAGATTCAGTTGTGATCATGGAGTTAAATAATGTGGCAATGCTCATTCCATCAAACATCTCTCCAATGGAGATGTAAATGTAGAGAGGTAATACAGCAAGTTCTTCACCCAACAACAGCGTGGGAGGGATTTTAACACTAGGACTGCAGCAATGCTGGACAGTGACTCAATTAATATTTTTTTATCTACCTTCTCAATTAGTTTAGTTTAGTTTATTATTGTCACGTGTACCAATGCACAGTAAAAAGCTTTTGTTTGCTTGCTATCCAGTAAAAAAAAGAGTATACGTGAATAGCCATCCACAGTGCCCAGATAATTAAAGATTTAAAAGAGTGCAATGGCTGTAATGGATGTTAGCCGATCCTCTTCAGGGACCGGCAGTCAAAGGGTTGCCATGCTCCGGCGCCATTTTGGATCGAGTTAAGGATGCACGATAATTTTTTTATTGCATGCCAACAATACCACATCCCAAAAATGTATTTTAAAAAAATTAATGGCAGTAGAACACTAAGTACTGTAGTAATTCAGCGGCTCAGGCAGCACAAGAGGGTGGTGAATCTGTAGAATTCATTGCCATGGAAGGCTGTGGAAGCCAAGTCCATGGATATTTTTTAAGGCAGAGATTGACGGATTCTTGATTAGTGTGGATGTCAGTGGTTATGGGGAGAAGGCAGGAGAATGGGATTGAGTGGGAAAGATAGATCAGCCATGATTAAATGGCAGAATAGACTTGATGGGCTGAATGGTCTAATTCAGCTCCTATAACTTATGAACTTATCTGTGGAGGACATTGATAGGCAATGTTTCAAGTCGGGATACTTCTTCAGACTCCAAATGTTGCCTAACCATCTTCTCCAGAGAAGCTGCGTGACCTGCTGAGTTACTCCAACACTTTGTGTTCTACACTAGATGCCAGCATCTGCAGTTCCTTGTGTCTCCAAATTAATGGGCTGACCTGAAACTGGGCATATTCCATAACTGACACTCCGGGAATAACCATATAACCATATAACCATATAACAATTACAGCACGGAAACAGCCCTCTCGGCCCTTCCAGTCCGTGCCGACCATTTGTTTTCCCCTAGTCCCATCTACCTGCACTCAGACCAATATAACCATATAACAATAGACTTGGTGATATGATAATGGCTGGCAACCTCGTTCTGTCAAGACATAAATTCCAAATGCTGTATGACATCCATAGACAAAGGATTAATGGAATGACTTAGAAGTTATTTTCTCAACTCAAAACTCAATAGCAGCCCGTTATCCCCTCATGAAGGCTTTTGGCACATTGGCCTTCATCAGTCAGATTATTGAGTGTAGTAGTTGGGAGGTCATGTTGCGGTTGTATAAGATGTTGGGAAGGCCTCATTTAAAGTTTTACATTCAGTTTTGGTCACCATGTTGTAGGAAAGATGTTGTTACGCTTGAAAGTGTTCAGAGAAGATGTTGCCAGGACTCGAGGGACTGAGCTATAGGGAGGGGTTGAGCAGGCTAGGGTTTTTATCACTTGGAGCACAGGAGGATGAGAGATGATTTTATAGAGGTGTATAAAATCATGAGAGGAATAGATCGGGTAAATACACATAGTGCAATCAAGAACCGTAGGATTATAGGCTTAAGGAGAGGAAGGATAGATTTAATAGGAACCTGAGCGGCAACTTGTTTGCACAAAAGGTGGTGGGGGTGTGGAACGAGCTGCTGGAGGAGGTACTTGAGACACATACTATCATAACGTTTCAAAAACATTTCGACAGGTCCATGGATAGGGTGGGTTTCGAGGGATATGGGCCAAAAGCTGGCAGGTGGGAATAGTGTAGATGTAGATCGGCATGGGCAAGTTGTGCTGAAGGGCCTGTTTCCATGCTGTGTAACTCTGCATGACTCTGCCCCCATTACGATCACCGTTCTCTCCTCTCTACCCATCCTATCCTACAGGCCAATGCACCCAACAAGTTATTGAGAAGCATCCTCCATCTGAATATTCAAGTTTACCTGGGTCTTGTGCTAGTTCATCTGAAATAATTTCATGAGGGCATGGCCCTCCTCTGCAATGTTCTGGTATTGCTGTTGCACCATCAGAGGGTAGTTATACCCACGTACTCTGTGGAACTCAACTTGTACATCTTTCTGTGTAGGAACAAACTGCAGATGCTGGTTTATACTGAAGATAGACACAAAATGCTGGAGTAACTAATGGGCTCAGTCAGCATTTCTGGAGAAAAAGAATAGGCGACGTTTCAGGTCGGACTGAAGAAGGGTTCCGATCCAAAAAGGCACCTATTCCTTTTCTCCAGAGATGCTGCCTGACCTGCTGAGTTACTCCAGCATTTTGTGTCTATCCTGTTCATCTCCCTTCCTCCTTCTGTTCAAAAGTCTCCAAAATAAGTCCCTTTAAGCATGATTTCAATTTCCTCCACCTTCCTACTGTCCAGAAATGTTTTGTCTTGTGTCTTTGATGATCAACGTCTACAAGGATATTTTAAAATACACACTATATTAATTCAAGCTGTTGCTTGCATTGGCGCTCACCACATAGGATGGCATAGTGGTGCAGCTGGTAGAGCTACTACCTCATAGCGCCAGAGACTCAGGTTTGGTCCTGACCTCGGGTGTTGTTAGTGCAGAGTTTGCACTTTCTCCCTGTGACCGCATGGGTTTCCTTCGTGTGCTCCGGTTTCCTCCCACACTCCAATGATATGTGGGTTTGTAGTTTAATTGGTCACTGTAAATTGTCCCTTGTGTGTAGGGAGTGGATGAGAATGTGGAAAAACATAGAACTAGTGTGAACAGGTGATCGATGGTCGACACGGACTCGGTGGGCTGAAGAGCCTGTTTCTAATATCTGTATCTCCAATTTCTGTATTTCTAATATCCTGTATACATAAACTGAACTAAACTATTTACTACTCCCATCACATGCAAATCCATATTTCCTTCAATTAACATCCTTGGGCCTATATGATTATTTGAAAAGATGTGGGAATGTTTCCTAATGTTTTCTGAGAAGCAGTCAACCAGAAAAAATATCTTCATTTCAAAGGTTTCAAAGGTCTTTTATTGTCACGTGTTCCAATTAAGGTACAGTGATATGCAAATTACCATACAGCCATACTAAAAAAAGCAACAAGACACACAACTACATAAAACATAAACATCCACCACAGCGGACTCCCCACATTCCTCGCTGTGATGGAAGGCAATAAAATCCAATCTTCTTCCCTCATTCTTCTCCCGCGGTCGGGGCAGTCGAACCATCCGTCGGGGCGATCAAAGCTCCTGCAGCCAGCGGTCGATGCTCCTGCGTTGGGGCCATAGAAGCTCCTGCATCGGGGCGGTTGAAGCTCCTGCAGCTTGGAGTTCCCGAAGTCGGTCTCTGACCAGAGACCGCGGGCTCCGCAATGTTAAAGTCCGCAGGCACCCACGGTGGAGCTCAGAGGTCGATCCCTGGCAAAGGGATCGCGAGCTCCGTGATGTTAAAGTCCCGCAGGCACCCACGGTGGAGCTCTTGAAATCGGTCTCCAGCAAAGGCCGCCAACTCTTCGATGATAGGCCGCAGTGCAGACGGAGATATGATACGGAAAAGAAAATTGCATCTTTGTCAAGGTAAGAGATTAGAAAAAGTTTCCCCCCACCCCCCACATAAAACAAGCTAAAGAACACTAAAAACATACATTTAATACATACTAAAAAAACAACCAAGAAGAAAGGGGCAGACAGACTGTTGGCGAGGCAGCCATTGCTGGCGCCACCCGGTGACTTTTTTTAGCAGGCAATAGAAAAATTGTAGATGGTGTAAATCTAAAATTGCAACAGAAAATGCTAAAAAGATTGTAACTGAGGAGAAAGAAAATCATATATATTTTTAGAATAATGGAATCATACAGCAGCACTGTTCCCTTTCGGCCTATCTTGTTCATCTTGACTGTTCTGCCTATCTGCACTAATCCTGTTTGCCCACATCAGGATCATATCCCTCTATGCTTTCTCTGTCCAAGTACCTGTGTAAGTAAGTGCCTTTTAAACGTTGTAATTGTGCCTGCATCCACTACCCCCCTTTGAAAGCTTGTTTCAGAGAATCACCACTTGCGGAGTGAAAAACCTATCCCTCAGATCCCTTCTAAATTTCTCTTCTCATCTTTAACCTGTGCACTCTAGTTCTAGAGGGTGGCACGGTGGCACAGTGGTAGAGCTACTGCCTTACAGCGCCAGAGACCCAGCTTCAATCCTGACTATGGGTGCTGTCTGTGTGGAGTATGTGCGTTCTCCTCGTGAGTTGTCTGGGTTGGACAGCACAGGAACAGGCCTTTTGGCCCACAATATCTGTGCCGAACATGATGCCAAGACCAACTCTTATCTGCCCAACTATCATATCTGCCTCCACCACCATCCTTGCACCCTTACACCTATAACCATCACCCTACCATACTCTGTGTAACAAAACGTGTCCCGTACATCTCCTTTAAACTTTGCCCCTCGCACTTTAAAGTTATGCCCAGGAGGATTGGTTTAGGTGGATTGGTTTAGATGGATAAGGGCCAAATACAGGCATAATGGGACTTGTGTAGATGGGGCATATTGCTATGGTGCTTCTTTTTCCTCCCACATCGCAAAGGCATGTTGGTTGGACACGGTCAATTGCCCATGGCTTGTAGATGAGTGGGGGAATTGATGGGGAGAATCAAGTGGAAGCAATGTTGGGTTTGTGTAAATGAATGTTTGATGGTCCACACAAATACAGTGAGCAGAATGGCTGCTTTTTGCCGACTCTATGATATCTATTGGCATTGGTAGTCCAGGTCCTCAAAGGAAGGAAGTTGAAGTTGACGTTTAGTTGAAGTTTACTATATTGTCACATGTACCGAGGTACAATGTCCAGGTCCGACAGAGGTTCACCTGCACCTCCTCCAACCTCATCTATTGCATCCGCTGCTCTAGATGTCAGCTGATCTACATCGGTGAGACCAAGTGTAGGCTAGGCGTTCGTTTCGCCGAACACCACAGCTCGGTCCGCATTAACCAACCCGACCTCCCGGTGGCTCAACACTTCAACTTCCCCTCCCATTCCGAATCCGACCTCTCTGTCCTGGGCCTCCTCCATGGCCAGAGTGAGCATCACCAGAAATTGGAGGAACAGCACCTCATATTCCGCTTGGGCAGTCTGCACCCTAGTGGCATAAACATTGAATTCTCCCAATTCCATTAGCCCTTGCTGCCTCCTACCCTTCCTAGCTCTCCCTCAGCCCGCAGGCTCCTCCTCCTCCTTTTTCCTTTCTTCTCCCCCCCCCCCCCCCCCTCCCCCCCACCCTCCATCAGTCTGAAGAAGGGTTTCGGCCCAAAACGTTTCCTATTTCCTTCGCTCCATAGATGCTGCTGCACCCATTGAGTTCCTCCAGCACTTTTGTCTATCTTCGATTTTCCAGCATCTGCAGTTCCTTCTTAAATACAGTGAAAAACTGTTGTTGCATGCTAAGCAGTCAGCGGGAAAGGCAATACATGATTACAATTGAGCCGCAACAGTGTAGAGATACATGACAAAAAGGGAATAAAGTTTAGTGCAATCCAGCAGACAATAGATAAAATCCAGTAGTCCGATTAAAGATAGTCCAAGGTTCTCTAATGAGGTGGATGGTAGATCAGGACCGCTCTCTAGTTGGTGATAGGATGATTCAGTTGCCCGTAAACTGCTGGGAAGAAACTGCCCTGGATCTGGAGGTGTGCGTTTTGTACATCTCTGTATCTCTTGCCTGATGGGAGAGGGGTGAAGAGGCAGTGGCCGGGGAGAGACTGGTCCTTGATTAACGACACCTCAGGAGACACCTGAATGAATGGTGTACTTGGTAGGATGAGAATCTGTTATCAAGGGGTTAGGGTCAGCTGCATTATGCTGTAAATGTTCTATCCTTCACTTCCTTTCCCTTTTAATAATTTCAATGAACAAAAGTCTTTGTGTTTCAGTCTATGCAAAGCTAAGAGCAGTTTAATTACCTATTCTCGGTGCTTCAAATGCTAATGTATTCTTTGCTCATTGAGGTGAGTCAGTGCAGATTCTTTTTATTTACTTACCAGGGTCTAGCCTGTATAATCTCTGTACTCCTCCACTAATGACATGCCAAGTACCATTAACAATACCACGTAAGAGTAGTAGTTATATAACGGAATCCTTAATGTTGGGCTAATGTCAATTACTTTATATCTAATATACTATTTCCATCAGATGTATATTTGCATATCAGCACGGTGGTGCAGTGGTAGAGTTGCTGCCTTGCAGTGTCAGAGACCCGGGTTCGATCCTGACTACGGGTGCTGTCTGCATGGAGTTTGTACGTTCTCCCCGTCACCACATGGATTTCCTCCGGGTGCTCCAGTTTCCTCACACACTCCATGGACGTACAGGCTTGTAGTAGGTGTTAAAGAAGGAACTGCAGATGCTGGAAAATCGAGGGTATACAAAATGCTGGAGAAACTCAGCGGGTGCAGCAGCATCTATGGAGCGAAGGAGATAGGTAACTTTTCAGCCCGAAACGTCACCTATCTCCTTCACTCCATAGATGCTGCTGCACCCACTGAGTTTCTCCAGCATTTTGTGTACCCAGGCTTGTAGTAGGCCTTGGCTTCGATAAAAATTGTCAATTGTCCCTAGTGTGCTAGTGTAAGGGGATTGCTGGTCGGAGCGGACACGGTGGGCCAACGGGTCTGTTTCCCCGCTCTATCTCTAAACTAAACTAAACCAATAAAATCAGTCTGTGTTTATTCTCCAGCTAGCTATGCAACACTCAGGTCACAGAACCACAAACTGAACCATTCAGCCCATTACGTCATTACTGCCTCATGGTGGAATACCCAATTAATTCCATCTTCCTAATGTAAAATGGAATTAATTTAATAATGAATTTTACAGCTTCCAATAATAGTAATAGCAGACGATACAAAAGAGGGTGATTTTGCAGATAGTAAAGATGGTTGTGAAAAATTGCAGCAGAAACTTGATCGATTAGCCAGGTGGGCTGAGGAATGGTTGATGGAATTTAATACAGATAAATGTGAGATGTTGCATTTTGGGAAGCCTAACATGGGCAGGTCCTACACAGTGAATGTTAGAGCTCTGGGGAGTATTGTAGAGCAGAGAGATCTAGGAGTGCATGTGCATGGTTCCTTGAAGGTGGGATCGCATGTAGATAAGGTGGTCAAAAAGGCTTTTGGCACATTGTCCTTCATCAGTCAGAGTATTGAGTATAGAAGTTGGGAGGTCAGGTTGCAGTTGTATAAGACGTTGGTGAGGTCGCATTTAGAGTATAGTGTTCAGTTCTAGGCCCCATGTTATAGGAAATATATTGTCAAGCTGGAAATATTTATGAGGATGTTGCCAGGACTAGAGGGGCTGAGCTATTGGGAGAGGTTGACTAGGCTGTGCCTCTATTCCTTGGAGCGCAGGAGGATGAGGGGCGATCTTGTAGAGGTGTATAAAATCATGAGAGGAATAGATCGGGCAGATGCACAGAGTATATCGCCCAGAGTAGGTGAATCGAGGACCAGAGGGCACAGGTTTAAGGTGAAGGGAAAAAGATTTAATAGGAATCTGAGGGGTAACTTTTTCACACAAAGGGTGGTGGGTGTATGGAACAAGCTGCCGGAGGAAGCAGTTGAGGCAGGAACTATCCCAACATTTAAGAAACAGTTAGATAGGTACATGGATAGGACAGGTTTGGAATAATATGGACCAAACGCGGGCAGGTGGGAATAGTGTAGTTTGGACATGTTAGCTGGTGTGGGCAAGTTGGGCTGAAGGGCCTGTTTCCACACTGTATAACTCTATGACTCTTTAACTCTAGTTATATGAACAAACGTTCTGCAGTTGCATTGAATTCTCTTCTCTGGATTTTAATACATGAACTATATAGTCAACAATGTATTTTTGGTTACCAGTATTAAAAACATGGAAGAGTATTTGTCGCCAATAGAATTCCATTGATTTCTATAGTTTAATTGATAACTCCATTGAAACAATGGACAATGGAATTTAATATGAGCATGATAGCACACTATAACAGGATTTACAAGACATTTAAAATACATTTGGACAGGTACATGGATAGGTTCAGGAGGATATGCCGGCAGATGGGCTAGTGTAGATGGGCATTTTGGTTGGAATGGGCAAGTGTGGCCGAAGTGCAGGTTTCCATGCTGTATTACTATGGCTCTAAGACACTTGATTATTCAAAGAATCCAATTTCAAGGCATTTGTCTCTAACTTGCTTACCTGCGTGGCATGGAAGATTAATGCAGGACAATCCAGAAAACCTGTTTAACTAAAGATAGGCACAAAATGTCGGAGTAACTCAGCGGATCAGGCAGCATCAATGCAGAAAAAGGATGGGTGTCATATTGGGTTGGGACCCTTCCTCAGTGTGAAGAAGGCTCCCGACCCAAAACGTCTCCCATCCTTTTTCTTGAGTCTGAAGAAGGGTCCCAAGCCAAAAAAACACCAATCCTTTTTCTACAGAGATGTTGCCTGGCCCATTGAGTTATTCCTGCACTTTGTGTCTATCTTTGGTATAAACGAGCAACTGCACTTCCTTGTTTCAACAAACTGTTTAACTCCACGTATGCCTTCCTTTATGACTGCGTGGGTTTTCCTCAGGTGCTCCGGTTTCCTCCCTCATTTCAAAGATGTACAAGTTTTCAGGTTAATTGGCTTTGGTAAACATTGTAAATTAGTAAGATTAAATGAGAACTTACCAGTTCGAAGTTTGATCTGTATTTTATGAGGAGTTACGATGAGGGATTAAGTGAAAACAGAGAGCTCCCCCGGCTTAAATTAAATATTAGCTGCAGACTCTAAAATTCTGTCTGCAAATGTAGCAGGTTCCGCCAGCGGCTTATTATAAAACCTTTGGAAAGTTCTCTCTGAGGACCATCCTGCTCTGGCCAGAATATGGTCCATAGGCACATCCATTCGCCTAGCCGCCGACGTAGATGCAGCCCTGGTGGAATGAGATTTGTAAACATTAGTATCGACTCCCGCGGACTTAAGCACCTGCTTGAGCCATCTTGAAATGGTTTGGCTCGTCACCTGACCATGAGGCTTCTTGTGGCTTATCCATAAGGCTTTTTCTCTCCCTCTTAAGTTATATGTTGTGTCTATGTAATTGGCGAGATGGGTCTTGGCACACAACCGTGGGTCAGGTGAATATGCCCGGAACTCCATTACTGGAGGCGTGGTACCTGGTCTAGTTTGTTTGACCAGTCCCTGAATGTGAAATGTGATACAGTCCAATGACTCTGTCATGCTGTCCAGCCTCAGAAGGTGGAGGGACTGTACCTTTTGAGCTGACACTAGTGCCATGAGCATGACTGATTTCAGTGTAAGTTGTTCCAGCGTGAGTGACCTGGGTGGTGGCCATCCCCTAAGGTACGTCAGTACAATGCTGACATCCCAGATCTGAGTGTACCTAGGCCTAGGGGAATTGGTGTTAAAAATGCCCCTCATGATTTTGACCACTAGTGGATGGGACCCCAAAGTCAGTTGTCCTGCTGCTGGAACCAAATAAGCTGACAACGCACTCCTGGCTGTATTAATGGCGCTGTAGCTGAGTCCTTCCCGATGTAATCCAACCAGAAACTCCACAACACTGGTGGCTGTAGCTGTAGTGTAGGTAGTTCCTGTTTTGGAGCAATACCGTTCCCATTTTTCTTATGTTGGTCAGGTATTGTCTCCTGGTGGACTCCCGGTGGGATGCGGTCATCATGTTGATGGCGTCCTCAGACAGTCCCAGGCCCAGTAGAGGTCTTTTTAGAATCTGCAAGCCAGGAGATTGACTCTGTCATGGCACGGGTGACTAATGCCTGACACTGGGTAGATTAATAACTCTCGACTGCTGGGGAATTCCAACGGTGTTTCAACAGCCATGTCGAAGGCCACTGGGAACCATGGCTGTGTAGGCCAGTCGGGTATTATCAAGATTCCTGAAGCGGAATCCAATTGAATCTTGCGCAATACCCGACTGATGAGGCAGAAGGGAGGAAAAGCATAAAAGAACATTTTCCCCCAATGCAGCGAGAATGCATCAACTGCTGCTGCCTCAGGGTCTGGTTCCCAAGCGACATACGTTGGTACCTGGTGATTCAGCCTGGATGCAAATAGATCGATATCTGGTGTGCCATATTGCTTTGTAATTTCAGCAAATATTTTGGGATTTAACATCCATTCGATGTTATCATTGAATCTAAGTGACCTGGTGTCTGCCACTGTATTTTGCTTACCTGGTAGGTAAGTTGCTGATAACCAAATATGTCTTTCAACACACCATTGCCAGATTAGGTTGGCCAAATTGTCACACGATATCGACTTACACCACCCATGTGGTTGATATAAGCCACCACCGTGGTATTATCTAATTGCAACCGGACATGTGCATGATGCGTATTAGATGAATATGCTTTTAACCCATAAAACGCACCCAACATTTCTAAGTAGTTGATGCCCCGTGTCTGTAGGCAAGATGATTCAAATTTAGTCCATCTGCCCCCTGTGCTGGATTGCATGTTAGTTGCTCCCCAGCCCAAAGCACTGGCATCCGTTTGAATGGTTAATACTGGGTTGGTGATCATTATGGGACTGGAGCTGAGCCTTACGTTCCTTGCCCACCATTGTAACTCTGGAATGGATTCAGCAGTTAAACTCATAGCTCGGTCAAAGTGACCTGAGTTTTGCTTTAGTGCATGCACTTTTGCTCTTTGCAAATTTTGATAGTGCAAAGGCCCAAATTGTACAGCTGGAAAAGCTGCTACCATTTTGCCAATAACTCTAGCTACCTCCCGTATGGTTGGCTGATGTTTATTCATGAGTTCGTTGCATGATAGTGCCAATTCTGATCCTTTCCACTTCGGCAGAGTTACAATCATGCGAACAGTATCAATCGTAAATCCAAGATAGTCCATGGCAATGGACGGTGTAAAAATTGGATTTATCTGGATGTATGACAAACCCCAAAGTTTCAAACAAACGTTTGGTGGCTGCTACTGCCAAAATGGCTGTCTCCAAGGTTTTCCCTACTATTAAAATGTCGTCTAAATACGCCATGACTATATGCTTTTGTTTTCCTCAATAATGCCAAGGCAGGTTTTAGGATTTTAGTGAACAGCCTTGGAGCGGAGGTTAGCCCATTTGGTAAGGCTTTAAATTGCCATAGCTGTTTCATCCAGATACATTTTAAGTATTTACGATGCTCCTTGTGTATGGGTACTGAGTAGTAGGCATCTTTTAAATCAATGCTTGCTAGAAAGTACCCTCTAGAAACCAATAGTCTGGCTGTTTCAAAAGTATCCATCTTGAAATGTATATACCTGACAGCCTTGTTTAAAGTAGTTAAGTCAATGATGATGCGACGTCCACCATCTTTTTTGATTTTAGTGAAAATATTAGACACAAATTCCAAAGGTTCATGTTTTGTTCTTTCAATGACACCTTTTGCTTGTAACCTCATCAGTTCAGCTTGACCCTCTTGTTTCTCTTTGACTGAGAGGGTGAATACCCTTTTGGGTATATGCTGAACTGGCGGAATGTTTTCATGAACAAAGTCAATTTTGTAGCCATGAACGCTGCTGAGTATATACTTGTCATTAGTGATGGATTCCCATGCATCCAAAAACAAGTGCAATCTCCCCCCTGTTAGTATAGAGCCCCTACTGCTCATATGCTGAGAGGAACCAGACCCACATACCTCCATGGTTATTGGTGCTTTTTCTGCCTCTTCGCTGGGCGATGAGGCGTCTGCTGGGCTGTAGAGGGTTGATGTTGATGCTGATGTTGTTGGGGGTGGCGCATTTTCCATGGGGTCCGCTCTGGGCCCTGGCCTAAAAAAGGCTTACGGGGGGAATGGTTGCGGACCCCGAGCTTTCACCAGTCCCATAGTGTGGTTGACGACTGGTGGACGCCATGGGGTACTGCCGCCTGGGTTTGTTAGGTCTGCTCGGTCCCAAACCTGCCCTCACGAGACCAAAGGTCTTGGATTCTTCCTCTAGGTCTTTCACCTTTTTTGGAAGGTCTTTCCCAAAGAGCAGAATAGGAGGTTCTGAAACCCGGTGTTTTGCATAGTCCCGCAAATTTAGGGTTGAGGGCAGGCTTGATAATTTCCTTCCGTAAATTGTTTATTTCATATTGAGTGGTGCACAGCAGAGCTAATGTGTCTTGCTGATTTGTGGAGATGTCCGCACCATCAATGAACCGAGCATAAGATGTTATTCCTGCAGTCAGGAGTTTAAGGATTTTCTGGAGCTTCAACTCCAGGTTCCTGATGTTCTGCCCCAAATGTCCCCAAATTTGGCTGTTTACAGCGGGTACATTCAATGATGTACAATTTACTGGGGCTGTATATAGTTCAAGAGCCTCATTGACCACCTGTTCTTGTAGGGGTTTTCAGGACAGGTGGTTAATGTTGACCACACCCAGCAGCTCTTCCTGATCCTGTACACCCTGCGTACTCCCGATATCTTCAGCCAGTGACCCCTCTTCTTGACCAGCCCAGACCTGGTCGCCAATGCTGCCTTCAAAAGAAGGTGAAGCAATGGCCAGTGCCGTAAAGGGCACTGCGGGAGTGCCTGAACTCCCTTGGCGAGGCTGCTGCTGCTCTCTCAGCAGATCTCGCTGGAGCAATTGCTCCATAAGCCGTTCCATGCGGCTTAGGCGGCTGCCTGTGTCGCTCTCGAGCGGTGAGGCATCTTCATCCGAATCGTCGGACACCACCGCCCGGTTCTGGCTGCAGGTACCTCCAGCCCGCTGCTCAGGCAGCACGAGCGGTGCTGGGCTCGGCACGGTAGTTATACCCGCCGCCTCTTGCCCCCCCTCCAAAGAGCATTCCTCAACGGAGGACGAACGGGGGCGAGCTGCAGACTTCTTTCCTCTGGTCTTGCTCATTCTTTCTGGAAAACAAGCAGACCACAGAGAAAAAGACACACGGCCACGGTAAAACTTACCTGTCGGCCCGACTTTTCAATTTGTAGCGGGAACGCCTTGAACTCCCGTTCGTCGCGGGTGCACTGCATGAACGCTAATGTCGCGCATGCGTGCTGGACGGGGTCTTCACGTAGTCACTCACGTGACTCCGAAGTAAAATGTCCCTAGTGTGTAGTGTGTGCTAGATTAGTTTAGTTTAGTTTAGTTGAGTTTAGTTTAGTTTAGTTTGGAGATACAGTTTGGAGATACAGCGCGGAACACTCGCACTACCCTACACTATCCTAGTATAATGGGCACCGCTGGTCGGAGCGGACTCGGTGGGCAGAAGTGCCTGTTTCCACACTGTAACTCTACTCTAAACTAATTTAAACTAAACCAAACTAGACTATCTTACTGCTCTGCCATATCAATATACTTCTAGCTCTGGATTGGACCAAGACAGCTAATTTGCAACTGACGCCTGGCAAATTGATGGCAATCAGAGATGCACAGAACTTCAGAATTGGATGAATGTACCATTTGTTTTTGCAGTGATCTTGTTGGACTAGCAGACATGAAGACAAAACTCTTCATCTGGAGAGATTGAGGCTTGTCCTAATGGACAGGTTAGATCTCTTCAGAGGGATATGGTCTCCATATATTGAATATTTACAGTCATAACAGCTCGATACGAGAGCTTGACTGAGGCCTGAATATTAGAATGGATGAAGATGTATATAAAATAAATCATGCCTATATCTCCAATGACGTATTAATGATTAACACTCCATTCGCTTTCATATTTTCTATATTATTTATCTCTATCTTTTCCTACTTTATAAAAAAATTAGAAAAGCGTATAGAAGCATACAGTCTTACATTTTAATATTAATAATAATATCAATATTATTAATATCATGAAAGTATATAATGATGTATTTTCATTTATGTAAAACATTGTAATTTTCATCAATATGTTTCTATAATAAAAATATTTAACAACAAAACTTAAATTTCAACTTTGATACCATGCTGTAAAAATCATCACACCTGCCCACACTCTGATGGGTAATGGTTCAATGTTGCTTTTATTGTTACACGTGTGAAGGGCAAACGCACAGTGAAATTATTTTCTTACATACAGTCCCGTACAGTATTTCCAAACCTAAACACATCCCTAACAAGTTTGGCACAAACTTAAGAAACTGGTTTCTATAAACAGATTTAAATCTCTTCTTAATGATGTTGAAGCGGGCTCTTCTGTCTGTACATGCTTTGTTTGATGATGTTATGACTGTGACTCTATTTATATGTTCTCTGTTGTTTTTAAATTATTGTCTGTAACTGGGAAACTGTGCTGCTGCCTGTCTTGGCCAGGACTCTCTTGTAAAAGAGATTTTTAATCTCAATGAGATTATAATCTCAATGAGACTTAAATAAAGGTTAAATTAAAAAAAATAATTAAAAAATCCACGATTAGTAAAATGTTCAGTCTACTGAGCCCGCATGCAAGAGCAGCTATGTTTTCGCACCATTTCACACCATGAAAAGGTTCAGAACAATCAGAGCCGGCATCGATGACCAAGGAAATGTGGAACCCACAATGGTCCATTGAAACGATTTCTCTCATTTCAGGTAACCCCAGCATTCCCTCTCTCTCCATTCTAGTCTCCACCCTAGTCTTCCTGCTAGTTCCACTGTTCGCATCCATACATCCCTTCGTTATCACCTTCCACAGACAACAATGGACCATTGTGGGCTCCATCTTTTCTTGGTCATCAGTGCTGGCTCTGAACCTTTTCACATCTCTAGTTTCCCTCCCCCTGACTCTCAGTCTGCAGATGGGCTTTGACCCAAGATGTCATGTATTCCTTTTCTCTAGAGATGCTGCCTGACCTGCTGAGTTACTCCAGCACTTTGTGTCTACTTCTCATTTCTTTGTTGGTTGTGTGCGTTTGTAATTGCTTCAAAGCTTAGTAAACAATACTATTTATAAAAGGACACAAATAGGATTGTTTTGACTATATAACTATATGACTACATAACTATATGACTATATGTGCTTTTGATGTTGATGGAAGATCAAATATAGTTCTCAGGGAAGAACAGTAATGTCCTCCAGAAAAAGTTCTGTAGTAACTCAGTAGATCAGGCAGCATCTCTGGAGAACATGGATAGGTAACGTTTCGGGTCGAAACCCTTCTTCAGACTGATTGTAAAGGGTGAGAAGAAAGCTGGAAAAGGGGAGAGGCAGGACAAAATGTGGCAGGTATCAGGTTAATATAGGCGAGTGGGGTTTTTGACCTTACAAAAATTAAGCCAAGGTCAATTCAATAACGCACATGGATATGCAGAGAATGGAGGGATAGATAATGTGCATGTAGATAAGAGTTGGCCTTGGCATCATGTTCAGCACGGATATTGTGGGCCGCATTGGCCTGTTCTTGTACTGTACTGTTCTATGTTCCTGTATTAATCAAAGGGGTGGAATTTTTGTTGTATTGATCAGGCAGTATCTACAGTGGCTTGCAAAAGTTTTCATACTCCTTGAACTTTTCCACATTTTGTCACGTTACAACCACAAATGTAAATGTATTTTATTGGGACTTTATGTGATAGACCAACAGAAAGTGGTGCATAATTGTGAAGTGGAAGGAAAATTATACATGGTTTCCAAATTTTATTACAAATAAAAACTGAAAAGTGTGGCACGCAAAAGTATTCAGCCCCCCCGAGTCAAATCTTTGTAGAACCACCTTTCGCTGCAATTACAGCTACAGGTCTTTTGGGGTATGTCTCTACCAACTTTGCACATCTAGAGACTGAAATTTTTGCCCATTCTTCTTTGCAAAATAGCTCAAGCTCAGTTAGATTGGATGGAGAGCGTCTATGAACAGCAATTTTCAAGTCTTGCCAGAGATTCTCAATTGGATTTAGGTCTGGACTTTGACTGAGCCATTTTAAAACATGAAAATGCTTTGATCGAAACCATTCCATTGTAGCTCTGGCTGTATGTTTAGGGTCGTTGTCCTGCTGGAAGGTGAACCTCCGCCCCAGTCTCAAGTCTTTTGCAGACTCTAACAGGTTTTCTTCCAAGATTGCCCTGTATTTGGCTCCATCCATCTTCCCATCAACTCTGACCAGCTTCCCTGTCCCTGCTGAAGAAAAGCATCCCCACAGCATGATGCTGCCACCACCATGTTTCACAGTGGGATGGTGTGTTCAGGGTGATGTGCAGTGTTAGTTTTCCGCCACACATAGCGTTTGCATTTAGGCCAAAAACTTCAATTTTGGTCTCATCAGACCAGAGCACCTTCCTCCACATGTTTGTTGTGTCCCCCACATGGCTTGTGGCAAACTGCAAATGGGACTTCTTATGGCTTTGTTTCAACAATGGCTTTCTTCTTGCCACTCTTCCATAAAGGCCCGATTTGTGGAGTGCACGACTAATAGTTGTCCTGTGGACAGATTCTCCCACCTGAGTTGTGGATCTCTGCAGCTCCTCCAGAGTTACCATGGGCCTCTTGGCTGCTTCTCTGATCAATGCTCTCCTTGCCCGGCCTGTCAGTTTAGGTGGACGGCCATGTCTTGGTAGGTTTGTAGTTTGCCATACTCTTTCCATTTTCGGATGATGGATTGAACAGTGCTTCGTGAGATGTTCAAAGCTTGGGATATTTTTTATAACCTAACCCTGCTTTAAACTTCTCCACAACTTTATGTTGTGGAGAAGTTGTGGAGAGGCCCACAGGAGCCGTTGGAAGAGGAGGAGGGGGAGGAGCGACACCCGACCGGTAAGCTTCAAAATCTAGCGCGGGGCTTGTTTTCTTTCAGAGGCCCACAGGAGCCGTTGGAAGAGGAGGAGGGGGAGGAGCGACACCCGACCGGTAAGCTTCAAAATCTAGCGCGGGGCTTGTTTTTACCCAAATCCATAACATTCCATTTGGAGAAGTGGGTTTTTTTTTTTGAGGAAGCCGCTGATTGGTGGGAAGTGGACCAGGGTAAGCAGCTGATTGGCAGTCAGATCCCAGCAGTTTGTTGTGTACTTTGTATTGTGTTGCTGTTGTATCCTGTGTAGGGGGGGCAGTATGAAGGCCAGGGCAGTGTACTGTTCTGGATGTCAGATGTGGGAGGTCAGGGAATCTGATAGCCCTCCAGACGTCCACATCTGCGCAGGGTGTGTTGAGATGGGGCTCCTAAAGGACTGTGTTAGGAACCTGGAGCAGCAGCTCGATGACAGCCGTCTCCTCAGGGAGAGTGAGGAGGTCATAGAGAGGAGCTACAGGGAGGTAGTCACTCCCAAACCACAGGAGGCAGACAAGTGGGTCACGGTTAGGAAGGGCAAGGGGCAGAGGCAGGGGCTAGAGAGTACCCCTGTGACCGTACACCTGGAAAATAGGTACTCGGGTTTGAGTACGATTGGAGGGGACAGCCTAGCTGGGGGCACCAACAGCGGCCAGGCCTCCGGCACAGAGACCGGCCCTGATGCTCAGAAGGGTAGCAAAAAGAGGAGGGCAATTGTAATAGGGGACTCTATAGTTAGGGGGTCGGATAGGCGATTCTGTAGACGCAGTCGGGAGACCCGGATGGTAGTTTGCCTCCCTGGTGGCAGGGTCTCGCATGTGTCAGACCGTGTACAAAAGATTCTGATAAGGGAGGGAGAGGAGCCTGATGTTGTGGTACACATAGGTACCAATGACATAGGCAGAAAAAGTGATGAGGTCCTGAAGGGAGAATTTAGGGAGGGAAATTTTGGGGGGGAAAGTTAAGGAGAAGGACCAAAAGGGTAACGATTTCAGGATTACTGCCTGTGCCGCGTGACAGTGGGAGTAGGAATGAAATGAGGTGGAGGATAAATGCGTGGCTGAGGGACTGGTGCAGTGGGCAGGGATTCAAGTTTCTTGATCACTGGGACCTCTTTTGGGGAAGGCATGATCTGTACACAAAGGACGGGTTGCACTTGAGCCCGAGGGGGACCAATATCCTGGCAGGGAGATTTGCAAAGGCTACTGGGGAGACTTTAAACTAGAAAGGCTGGGGGGAGGGACTCAGGTAGAGGGGGCTAGGGGTCAGGGTGTGGGGCAAGAGGCAGAGAAGGGAAGCACTCAGATCCAAAATGTAGACGAGAAAGATGAAAAAGATAATAGACCGAAAATACGGGATGGTGGGTTTTCTAAAATGTGTATATTTTAATGCTATGAGCATTGTAAGTAAGGTGGACGAACTTAGAGCTTGGATTGACACCTGGAAATATGATGTTGTGGCAATCAGTGAAACATGGTTGCAGGAGGGCTGTGATTGGAAACTAAATATTCCAGGATTTCGTTGCTCCAGGTGTGATAGAATTGGAGGACCAGAGGTGGAGGTGTTGCATTGCTTGTCAGAGAAGATATTACAGCAGTGCTTTGGCAGGATAGATTAGAGGGCTCGTCTAGGGAGGCTATTTGGGTGGAACTGAGAAGTGGGAACGGTGTAGCAACACTTTTAGGGGTGTATTATAGACCGCCAAATGGGGAGCGTGAATTGGAAGAGCAAATATGTAAGGAGATAGCAGATATTAGTGGTAAGCACAAGGTAGTGATTGTGGGAGATTTCAATTTTCCAAAAATAGACTGGGAAACACATTCTGTAAATGGGCTGGATGGTTTGGAGTTTGTAAAATGTGTGCAGGATATTTTTTTTTGCAGCAGTACATAGAGGTATCGACCAGAGAAGGGGCAGTGCTGGACCTCCTGTTAGGAAATGAGGCAGGTCAGGTGACGGAGGTATGCGTTGGTGAGCACTTCGGGACCAGTGATCACAATACCATTAGTTTTCAATATAATTATGGAGAGAGTCAGAACTGGACCTAGGGTAGAGATTTTTGATTGGAGAAAGGCTAACTTTGAGGGAATGCGTAAGGATTTTAAAGGAGTGAATTGGGACACTTTGTTTCATGGGAAGGATGTAGAAGAGAAATGGAGGACATTTAAAGGGGAAATTGTAAGAGTACAGAATCTTTATGTCCCTGTTAGGTTGAAAGGAAATAGTAAAAATTGGAAAGAGCCATGGTTTACAAGGGAAATTGGACACTTGTTTCGAAAAAAGAGAGATATCTACAATAATTATAGGAGGCATGGAGTAAATGAGGTGCTAGAGGAGTATAAAGAATGTAAAAAGAATCTTAAGAAAGAAATTAGGAAGGCTAAAAGAAGATATGAGGTTGCTTTGGCAAGAAAGGTGAAAGTAAACCCAAAGGGTTTCTACAGCTATATTAATAGCAAAAGGATAACGACGGATAAAATTGGACCATTAGAGAACCAGAATGGACAGCTATCTGCAGAGCCAAAAGAGATGGGGGAGATATTGAACAATTTCTTTTCTTCGGTATTCACCAAGGAGAAGGATATTGAACTCGGTGAGTTAAGGGGAAAGAGTAGAGTAGCTATGGAAACTATGAGATTCAAAGAGGAGGAAGTACTGACACTTTTGAAATATATAAAAGTGGATAAGTCTCCAGGTCCTGACAGGATATTCCTAGGACATTGAGGGAAGTTAGTGTAGAAATAGCAGGAGCTATGACAGAAATATTTCAAATGTCATTAGAAACGGGAATAGTGCCGGAGGATTGGCGTACTGCGCATGTTGTTCCATTGTTTAAAAAGGGTTCAAAGAATAAACCTAGCAATTATAGACCTATTAGTTTGACGTCAGTGGTGGGCAAATTAATGGAAAGGATACTTAGAGATAATATATATAAGCATCTGGATAAACAGGGTCTGATCAGGAACAGTCAACATGGATTTGTGCCTGGAAGGTCATGTTTGACAAACCTTCTTGAATTTTTTGAAGCGGTAACTAGGGAAATTGATGAGGGTAAAGCAGTGGATGTTGTCTATATGGATTTTAGTAAGGCCTTTGACAAGGTTCCCCATGGAAGGTTGGTTAAGAAGGTTCAATCTTTGGGTGTTAATGGCGGAGTAGCAAGATGGATTCAACAGTGGCTGAATGGGAGATGTCAGAGAGTAATGGTGGATGGCTGTTTGTCAGGTTGGAAGCCGGTGATCAGTGGGGTGCCTCAGGGATCTGTGTTGGGTCCACTGTTGTTTGTCATGTACATCAATGATCTGGATGATGGGGTGGAAAATTGGATAAGTAAGTATGCAGATGATACTAAGATAGGTGGTGTTGTGGATAATGAAGTAGATTTTCAAAATCTACAGAGAGATTTGGGCCATTTGGAAAAGTGGGCTGAAAGATGGCAGATGGAGTTTAATGCTGATAAGTGTGAAGTGCTACATCTTGGCAGGACAAATCAAAATAGGACGTACATGGTAAATGGTAGGGAATTGAGGAATGCTGTGGAACAGAGGGATCTAGGAATAACTGTGCATAGTTCCCTGAAGGTGGAATCGCATGTAGATAGGGTGGTAAAGAAAGCCTTTGGTGTGCTGGCCTTTATAAATCAGAGCATTGAATATAGGAGTAGGGAAGTAATGTTAAAATTGTACAAGGCATTGGTAAGACCAATTCTGGAGTATGGTGTACAATTTTGGTCGCCTAGTTATAGGAAGGATGTCAACAAAATAGAGAGAATACAGAGGAGATTTACTAGAATGTTGCCAGGGTTCCAGCAACTATGTTACAGAGAAAGGTTGAACAAGTTAGGTCTTTATTCTTTGGAGCGCAGAAGGTTAAGGGGGGACTTGATTGAGGTCTTTAAAATGATGAAAGGGATAGACAGAGTTGACGTGGATACGTTTTTCCCATTGAGGGTAGGGAAGATTCAAACAAGAGGGCATGACATGAGAATTAAGGGACAGAGGTTTTGGGGTAACGTGAGGGGGAACTTCTTTACTCAGAGGGTGGTGGCTGTGTGGAATGAGCTTCCAGCAGAAGTGGTGGAGGCAGGATCGATTTTAACATTTAAGAGTAAAGTGGATAGGTATATGGACGTGAAGGGAATGGAGGGGTATGGTCTGAGTGCAGGTAGATGGGACTAGGGGAAAACAAATGGTCGGCACGGACTGGAAGGGCCGAGAGGGCCTGTTTCCGTGCTGTAATTGTTATATGGTTATATGGTTTATCCCTGACCTGTCTGGTGTGTTCCTTGGTCTTCATGATGCTGTTTGTTCACTAATGTTCTCTAACAAACCTCTGAGGCCTTCACATAACCGCTGTATTGATACTGAGATTAGATTACACACAAGTGGACTATTTACTAATTAGGTGACTTCTGAAGGCAATTGGTTGCACTAGATTTTATTTAGGGGTATCAGAGTAAAGGGGGCTGAATACTTTTGCACGCCACACTTTTCAGTTTTTTATTTGTAAAGAAATTTGAAAACCATGTATCATTCCACTTCACAATTATGCACCACTTTGTGTTGGTCTATCACATAAAATCCCAATAAAATACATTTACGTTTGTGGTTGTAATATGACAAAATGTGGAAAAGTTCAAGGGGTATGAAAACTTTTGCAAGCCACTGTGTATCCAGATTCCACTGTTCAAAGGACTTTCAAAGGTTGTTCAAAGGTAACAGTGGTGCAGCCGGTAGAGCCGCTACCTCACAGTGCCAGAGTCCCAGGTTCGATCCTGACCTCGGGAGCTATCTATGTGGACTTTGCACGTTCTCCCTGTGACCGCGTGGGCTTCCTCCGTTGCTCCACTTTCCTCCCACATCCCCAAGGCGTGCAGGTTTGTAGGTAAATTGGCCTCTGTAAATGACCCCTAGTGTGTAGGGAGTGAACAAGAAAGTGAGATAACGTAGAACTAGTGTGAATGGGTGATCGATGGGCAGCATGGATTCGGTGGGCCGAAGGGCCTGTTTGCATGCCGTGAATGATGAATAATACTTTATTATCGCAAGTGGCAAGTCAGTCTTTGTTTTACATACCATACACAAAGTATGCAACGAGTCTGGAGTCAAAGAGTCTGAAGAAGGGGATCTTAGGGCTAAAGGAATCAAGGGAAGTGAGGAAAAAGCAGGCACGGGGTACTGATTTTAGATGATCAACCATGATCATATTGAATGGCGGTGCTGGCTCGAAGGGCCAAATGGCCTACTCCTGCAACTATTTTTCTATGTTTCTGTTTCTGTTTCTATGTTTCTATGAAACATCACCCATTTATTCGCTCCAGAGATGCTGCCTGTCCCCATTGATTTGCTCCAGCATTTTGTGTCTATCTTCAATGCAAAAAGCGGGCATAGACAAAGTTACAAAGTGTTCAATGTGGTCCCAATGGTCCTTCTTTGTTCTCTTGGCACCCCCCCCCCCCCCCCCCCCCCCCCCCCCCCCCCCCCCCCCCCCCACCCCCCATGCCAGGTCTAACGTCTAAACTGATTACCTGCTGCGTCACCCAATTCTTTGGATCTTTGGATTCTCATCCTAGTTTTAATAAAACCAGAGATTTTAGAGAAAATAAATCTGCATTGATAAACTCTGATGGAGCAGATGCTGTGAATTTAAGTGTGAAAGTTGACTGGTAGCACCCAAGCAAGAGAAATTTCACAGCGGGTTGTTCCTGATTGTTCCAGAAACTAAAATCTGCTGGAAAATGTTTCATTAAGGTGACATCATTCTCAAAGTGCAAATCAAGTAGCATTAATATTTATATGTTAACCATTGGACGTCCAACTTTGCACCCTTTAACCTTTGCGTTCCAATTCTACTTTCGAGAGTCCAGCAAGGATGTGGGCGGAGAACTAACGCTGGGAGATGGGTTTAGGTTTATTATTTAAAGACACAAAGTGCTAGAGGAACTCAGCAGGTCAGGCAGCATCACTGCAGAACATGGATAAGTGACTTTTCAGGTCAGGGGCTATCTTCAGACTGAGGAGGAACTGCTGAAGGAGGTCAGCAGGTCAGGCAGCATTTGACCAATGGTTCCGACTTGAAACTTCGTCAATCCATGTTCTCCAGGGATGCCACCAGACCTGCTGAGTTCCTCTAGCACTTTGTGTCTTTAAATCCACTGACTCCCATGGCTATCTGTAAAATATTTTTATTAGAAGTAATTACATATTAAGAAGAAATATAAAATCAAAGCAATACAAAAAGAAAATATTATCGTCACATACATTCTTAATATATTTAAAATTTACAGTCTACCTTATTTGTACTTCTATATTTTTTTTTATTTTATAACAGTAGGAAATAAAGATAGATAACAAAAAGAGAAAAAAAAAGAGATAAATTAATTGAGTGGAATATTAAACAAGATATTCTTCATTGGAGATATATTCATGATCTATTGTACATAATTCTTCATCTATTCATTCATTCAGGCTTTAGTCATGGCTTCGAAATGCACCATCTTGACGCTTTAAATATTCAATAAATGGAGACCATATTCCTCTGAAATGATCCAGCCTGTCCATCAGGACAAGTCTTAATCGTTCCAGGTGAAGTGTCTCCGACATTTCTGTAATCCACATTTTAGTTGTAGGGGAAATAGGACCCTTCCAAAATCTTAGTATTCATTTTTTACCAATTATTAAACTATAACCAATAAAAATTATTTGTTGTGTTGTTAATATCTGATTTGTTTCTAATACTCCCAATATGATTAGTTTTGAGTCTGGAATTAAATTTGCATTAACTACAATTGAGATTATCTTAAAAATTTCTATCCAAAAATTAGTAATTTTTATACATTCTGTGAATGAATGCGTTAAATTAGCTTCTAATTGTTGACACTTATCACATATTGCGGACACGTTTGAGAAAATTCTATTTAATTTGGATTTTGAGAAATGTAATCTATGTATAACTTTAAATTGTGTCAAGGAGTGTCTAGCGTTTAATGAGCAATGGTGTATATGTTGTAAACTTTCATTCCATACTTCTCTACTAATTACTTGACCTAATTCATTTTCCCATGCTTGTCTATATTTATCCGTATTTGGTAAATCATTTTCCAATAAAATATTATAGATATATGATATTAATTTTTCTGTGTTCAGATGTTTATTTAAACATTCATCTAAAATTTCTGTCTTTCTATTCCTAAAATCTAGTGTATTTGATTTAACATAATCTCTAATTTGTAGATATCTAAAATATTCTTTAGAATGTAATCCATAATTTTGTTGTAATTTCATTCTAATGAAAGAAATACATTTTCCCTGTAGAGATCACCAATCTTATTTATTCCATAGTTCTTCCATTTTAAGAAACCTTTATCCATCATTGAAGGTTTAAAAGAAATATTGTTTACAATTGGAAGATCTAGTGGTGTATTCTGTAATTTTAATGTTTTTTTTAATTGTTTCCAAATACGTATTCCGCTTTCTATTATTGGGTTTCCTCTATAAGTTTTCTTATGTATTGTAGTATTAGCAAATAAAATCGAGCTAATTTCAAAAGGTAAACAGTCTTCTTTTTTCCATTTTTAACCAATTGGTTGTTTATTCTAGTTCTCCCAACCAGAAATTCATATTTTTTTATTATTAACTGCCCAATAATAAAACATAAAATTAGGCAATGCAAAACTACCATTTATTTTTGATTTACATAGATGCTTTTTAATTATTCTATGATTCTTATAATCCCAAATAAAATTGGTAACCATAGAGTCTACTTTCTTAAAAACGTTTTTGGGAAGATATATCGGGATCATTTGAAAACAGATATAGTAATTGTGGAAGAAAAATCATTTTTATCGCATTAATCTTACCTAGCATTGAAATAGGTAATGTTCTCCAATATTGAATATTCTTAAATAATTTATTCAATAAGGGTAGAAAATTAGATTTAAATAAAGAAGCATATCTTTTTGTTACATAAATTTCAAGATATTTAATTTTTTCATTTGCAATCTTAAAAGGATATTGTTGTAATATATGTAAGTTATTTCCCATTATTGGCATAAGTTCACTTTTATTCCAATTAATTCTATATCCTGAAAACGATCCAAATTGAGTTATTAAATCTAACAAGTTAGGGATACTAATTTCTGGTTTTGTGATATAAAGTAATACATCATCTGCGTACAAAGAGATTTTATTTTCAGTTTCTTTAGTTTCATACCCATATATTTCAGTGTGTGATCTTACAGACTTTGCTAGTGGTTCTATTGCAAGTGCAAACAGTAGTGGAGATAAAGGGCAACCTTGTCTGCAGCCTCGGAATAAGTTAAATTTAGTTGTTAACACTTGGTTTATTAATATTCTAGCTGTTGGTCTGGTATATAGTAATTTAACCCATGTTATAACCTTCTCTCCCAGTTGAAAAAATTCCATAACAGAAAATAAATAAGACCATTCAATCTGATCAAAAGTTTTCTCTGCATCCAACGCTATAATTGATAAATCCTTATTAATGTTTCTTTTTGAGTATATAATATTAAATAATCTTCTCAGATTGTTTGAAGAGTATCGTTTTGGTATAAATCCTGTTTGATCTGAATGAATTAGTTTATTAATCACTTTATTTAGTCTTTGTGCTAATATTTTTGTTAATATTTTTTGATCAGTATTTAAAAGAGATATAGCTCTATATGACCCTGGGTCATCAAGATTTTTATCTAATTTAGGTATAAGGGTTATAATAGATTCATTTAATGTTTCTGGTAATTTCTGTTGTGTATAAATGTGTTCATATAGTGACTTCAAACATGGAGCTATCATATCATAAAATATTTTATAAAATTCTGCTCCAATACCATCTGGTCCTGGAGTTTTACCATGGCTATCTGGACTACACTTCTTCCCACCCTGCTTCCTGTAAGGACTCTATCCCCTACTGCCAATTCCTCCTTCTACGCCGCATCTACACCCAGGATGAGGTGTCCCAAACCAGGGCATCGGAGATGTTCTTATTCTTTAGGGAACAGGGTTCCCTTCTTCGACTATAGATGGGGCTCTCACCAGGGTCTCTTCTATATCCCGTAGCTCCGCTCTCACTCCCCATCCCCCCACTCGTTACAAGGATTGAGTCCCCCTTCTCCTCACCTTCCACTCTACCAGCCGTCACATGCAACAGATAATCCTCTGACATTTTCGCCACCTCCAACAGGATCCCACCACTGGCCACATCTTCCCATCTCCTCCCCTTTCGACTTTCCGCAGAGACCGCTCCCTCCGTAACTCCTTGGTCAATTTGTCCCTTCCCACCCAAACCACCCCCTCCCCTGGTACTTTCCCTTGCAACTGCAGGAAATGCTACACTTGTCACTTTACCTCCCCCCTCGACTCCATCCAAGGACCCAAGCAGTCTTTCCAGGTGACGCAGAGGTTCACCTGCACCTCCTCCAACCTCATCTATGGCATCCGCTGCTCTAGGTGTCAACTGCTCTACATCGGTGAGGCCAAGCGCAGGCTTGGCGATCGCTTCGCCCAACACCTCTGCACACTTCGCATTAACCAATCTTGGGCCGTCCGTAGCGGTACATTGGGCCGACCGTAGCGACAACTACAGAGGGTTTATGTCCCCGACCACAGATGAACAAAGGACGAGGACTGACTAAACTTTGTTGCCTTCCACCACAGTGAAGAATCCTGTGGTGGATGTTTGTGTTAAATCTTATTGTGTATTGTGTGTTCTTTTTAAGTGTATCGCTGCTGGCAAATTCATTTCACTGCACCTTCGTGATAAAATTGACTTTGGCTTTCACTTTGATCTCCCGGTGGCTCAGCACTTCAACTCCCCCTCCCATTCTGAATCTGACCTTTATGTCCTGGGCCTCCTCCATGGCCAGAGTGAGTCCCTCACCGTAAATTGGAGGAGCAGCACCTCATATTTTGCTTGGGTAGTTTACACCCCAGCGATATGAACATTGACTTCTCCAATTTCAGGTAGTCCCTCCTTTCTCCCTCCTTCCTCTCCCCTTCCCAGGTCTCCCTCAGCCTACTGTCTCTGCCCCTTCCTTTCTTCTTCCCGCCCCCCCCCCCCCCCCAACCCCACATCAGTCTGAAGAAGGATCTCGGCCCAAAACGTCACCAATTCCTTTGCTCCATTGATGCTGCCTCACCCATTGAGTTTCTCCAGCATTTTTGTCTACCTGCTAATTACTCCAGCATGTTATGTCTTTTTTTTTGTAAACTGGCAGATGCTGCTTAATACACCAAAAGACACAATGCGCTATTACCTGTTACTGTCTGTCCTCCTCTCCCCTTTTCTAGTTTTCTTCTCTCCCCCCACCCCACCACTACAATCGGTCTGAAGAAAGGTCTCGACACAAAACATAATCTATCCGTGTTCCCCAGAGAGCAACTATATATGCTTTACTGAAAAAAATAATAATTTCACTGTACATGTTATAATAAAGAGTTATTGACCATTGACCACTTTGAGACCCCTTTTACGACTGCAGACTTGAAAACACTGGTACAAAGTAGAGAGAAGATCAAAAAGCCGAACATGTTGCTGGATCTAATTTTAAATATAATTCATCATTGGCGCTGTTATATTCTTTCATGCATCGGGAATATTCTCTCTTCAAAGCAAGCATTCAACTGTTAAAATTGAGAGTTATGTATGGTTGATAAAGGCACCAGAGTAGACATTTATACCACATCCCCGGCTGTGATTGTCACGTCTGGGTAGAGTTTCAATTACCAGGGAGAGCTGCTTAAACTTCATTGAGAGGCAAGTGAGCACTCTGATAATTACTCACCCCTTGCAGGAGTGCTGTTCATCCTTTCAAGTTTAGCAATTAGGTGTTTTAAAAAGCCTATTTTGTCTCTTTTGGAACTCCACCCATGTCTCACACTAATCCTCTAAAATGTGCCAAGTGAACATCTGCATTTCATGGATAGACAAAAATGCTGGAGAAACTCAGCGGGTGAGGCAGCATCTATGGAGCGAAGGAAAGAGGCAACGTTTCGGGTCAAAACCCTTCTTCAGACTGATGTGAGGGTGGGGGGGGGGGGGGGGGAGGCGGGAGGAAGAAAAGAAGAGGTGGAGCCAGAGGACTGAGGGAGAGCTGGAAAGGGGAGGAGAAAGCAAGGACTACCTGAAATTAGAGAAGTTAATGTTCATACCGCTGGGGTGTAAACTGCCCAAGCGGAATATGAGGCGCTGCTCTTCCAATTTACGGTGGTGCTCACTCTGGCCATGGAGGAGGCCCAGGACAGAAAGGTCGGATTCGGGCCACCGGGAGATCAGCTTGGTTATTGCGAACCGAGCGGAGGTGTTGGGCGAAGCGATCGCCAAGCCTACGCTTGGTCTCACCGATGTAGAGCAACTGACATCTAGAGCAGCAGATGCGATAGATGAGGTTGGAGGAGGTGCAGGTGAACCTCTGCCGCACCTGGAAAGACTGCTTGGGTCCTTGGATGGAGTCAAGGGGGGAGGTAAAGCGACAAGTGTAGCATGTCTTGCGGTTGCAAGGGAAAGTGCCCGGAGAGGGTGTGGTTCGTGTGCGAAGGGACGAATTGACCAGGGAGTTACGTAGGGAGCGGTCTCTGCAGAAAGCAGACAGGGGAGGAGATGGGAAGATGTGGCAAGTGGTGGGATCACGTTGGAGGTGGCGAAAATGTTGGAAGATTATTTGTTGTATGTGACGGCTGGTAGGATGGAAGGTGAGGACTAGGGGGACTCTGCCCTTGTTACGAGTGGGGAGGATGGGGAGTGAGAGCAGAGTGATGGGGTATAGAAGAGACCCTGGTGAGAGCCTCATCTATGGTAGAAGAGGGGAACCCCGTTCCCTGAAGAATGAGGACATCTCCGAGGCCCTGGTGTGGAACACTTCACCCTGGGTGCAGATGCGGTGTAGATGGAGGAATTGGGAGTAGGGGATGGAATCCTTACAGGGAGCAGGGTGGGAAGAAGTGTAGTCCAGATAGCCATGGGAATCAGTGGGTTTATAGTGGATGTCAGTCAGTAGTCTATCACCTGCGATGGAGATAGTGAGGTCAAGAAATGGTTGGGAAATGTCGGAAATGGTCCAGGTGTATTTGAGTGCTGGATGGAAGTTAGTGGTGAAATGGATGAAGTCAGTGAGTTGTGTGTGGGTGCAGGATGTAGCACCAATGCAGTTGTCAATGTAGTGGAGGTAGAGGTCGGGGATGGGGCCACGGTACGTCTCAAACAAGGATTGTCCGACGTACCCTACAAAGAGGCTGGGGCTCATGCGCATGCACATAGTGCCTTGTATTTGGAGGAAATGGGAGGAGTCAAACGAAAAGTTATTAAGGGTAAGGACCAGCTCCGCTAGGCGGAGGAGAGTATCAGTAGACGGGGATTGGTTGGTTCTCCGGTGGAGGAATAAACAGAGGGCTTTGAGACCCTCCTGGTGGGGGATGGAGGTGTAGAGTGACTGGACATCCATGGTGAAGATGAGGGAAATGGGGCCTAGAAAATCAAAAATTTCAAGGAGCCGTGTGTTGTAGCTAACCCCCAGAATTTGGATTTGATGCTGGTTAGGATCAATGGAATGAATGTCTTATTTCTCTGTTCTCGGCACAGTGGCGCAGCTGGTAGAGCTACTGCCTCAGCGCCAGGGACCCGGGTTAAATCCTGACCTCAGGTAGGTGCTGCCTGTGTGGAGTTTGTACGTCCTCCCTGTGACTGTGTGCGTTTCCTTCAGGTGTTCCATTTTCCTTCCACATCTCAAAGACATTAATTGGCCCCTAGTGTGCTGGGAGTGGATGTCAAATTGGGATAACATCGAACTTGTGTGAATGGGTGATTGGTGGTCGGTGCGGACTCAGTGGGCTGAAGGACCTGTTTCAATGCTGTATCTCTAAATTAAACTAAACTCAAGCAGCACGAGGGCCGAGAGGGCCTGTCTCCGTGCTGTAATTGTTATATAGTTATATGGTTATAGCACGCGATAATTTAGCATTATTGACATATTCCCACAGAATGAATGGCGTGTAAACTAATAATGTCATAACAATAGTGCAGAAATCAATTTTCAGGATATGCAATTTTCTTTTTCATATTACTGGTTGTTGCCCTTTGACCTTGGTTTTCAGAAGAGATATAAACAGAGATCCCACCTGCTCCCTCAGGCTAACAGTTAAGATTGCATAGTGGAGCCGATAGGGTCTACTTTAGTTTTAGTTGAACTTTATTATTGTTACATGTACCGAGATACAGCAAAAAGCTTTTTGTTGTGGGCTACCCTGTCAGCAAAAAGACTATACATGATTACAAGTGTCGATCGGAACTGCAGATGCTGGTTTAAACTGAAGATAGAGACAAAAAGCTGGAGTAACTCAACGGGTCAGACAGCCTCTCCGGAGAAAGGGAATAGGTGACGTTTCGGGTCGATCATTCTTCAGCCATCATTTTGCAGATCAGTCCAAAGAAGGATCTCGACCCAAAATGTCACCTATGCCTTTTCTCTGGAGATGCTGCCTGACCCGCTGAGTTACTCCAGCCTTTTGTGTCTTTATATGATTGCGATCGAGCCGTCCACAGTGTACAGATACAGGATAAAGGGTTTAATGTTCAGTGCAAGATAAAGTCCAGAAAAATCCGAATAAAGGTAGTTCAAAGGACTCCAATGAGGTAGATGGTAGGTCAGAAGTGCACTCTAGTTGGTGAGAGGACAGTTCAGTTGCCTGCTGGGAAGAAACTGCCCCTGAACCTGGAGGTGCGCGTTCTCACACTTCTGTACCTCTTGCCTGATAGGAGAGTGGAGAAGAGGGAGGGACCATGGGTGAGACCGGCCTTTGGTTATGTCGGTGGCCTTGCCAAGGCAGCGTAAAGTGTAGATAGAGTCAATGGAAAGGAGGGTGGTTTGCGTGATGGTCTGGACTGCGTCGACAGCTCTCGACTTTCACTGGATTGAGCAGTTCCCAATCCATGTTGTGATGCATTCCTGGCCAGTTATCCCTCAATCAACATTTATAAAGAACACGAAAGTCAAAATAACTTCAGTTGCTGGAAATCTAAGATACAGTGTGGGTCAGGCTACATCATGGGAACGGGAAGAGAAGAAAGCCGTCCAAAATGGCAGCAGAGGAAGGTGAAGGGGAAAGTTGGTGGCTGTGACTGATCGTTGAATTCACCTCCTGCGCCCCAGGATTAATCAGCTCAGAAGCCAAAGCGTACTGGCCTTCATGCACGGGATCTTAGGGGTGGCTGCTGGAGGCACGTTTGCGGTGTTCAGGGGTTGTGGTGTTGGCTGAGGCCTTACAGCATCCGGTCGAGCGAGCGAATCGAGAGCAGCCTGTGGCAGCTGCACGGGACGGAGGTGGAAGGAGCCGAGGGCATCATGTTGGGCAAGGACGACCCCCTACTTCATCGACCACAATTAGAATATATGCCATTGTACATCTCCTCAGACTTCTGAGGCTGGGTCTCTGGCACTGTGAGGTGCAGTTCCACCCGCAGCGCCACCGAGTGAGTCACTCGTGTTTCCTTGACACACGCCACTGAAAACACCACTAAAATTATGAGATGCAAGGAACTGCAGATGCTGGTTTACAACATAAATGCTCAAAGCGCTGGAGTAACTCAGCGAGTCAGGCAGCATCTCTGGAGAACACGGAGAGGTGATGTTACAGGTCTGAACCCTTCTTCAGACTGAAGAAGGATCCAGACCCGAAGCGTCATCTATCCATGTTCTCCAAAGATGTTGCTTGACCAGTTGAGTTACTCCAGGACTTTGTGCCTTCCCCCCCCCCCCCCCCCCCCACTAAAATGACACCAATCAAGGATTAGCCCATAGCTGAGTATTCTCATAGCTGAATATCATCTGAAGGTGCACCAGTTTAACTTTGCTCAGTTTTTAAAGACTTCTATAGACACAGCACGGAAACTGGCCCTTCGGCCAACCGGGGTCTGCACCGACTAGCGATCTCCCCGTATACTACACACTAGGGGCAATTTACAATTGGCACCGAAGCCAATTAACCTACAAACCTGCATATCTTTGGAGTGTGGGAGGAAACCGGGGCACCCGGAGAAAACCAATGCGGTCACAGGGAGAACGCACAAATGCAGGATCAAACCCGGCGCTGTGAGGCAGCAACACACCACCTCTGCGCCACAAGACATCAAAGACTCTTTGTATCTTCATTTATTGCATTTATGTTTCTTGTATTAATTGTGTCGTTGCATTACCGTGCCTGCAAAGCTGCAGCGGGCAAGATGGTAATTGCTCCTTTCCCCATGGATGGTTTGGCAGTTAGATATTCTTGAGGCTTGATATATTTCTTGTGGAAATGAGGGAGGGCTGTCTATTCTGGTCCACTGGTCCAATCAGATCGGTGGCAAACTAGGACGGGGAGGAGGCAGGGGACAAAGCGACATGGTCACATTACACGAGAGAGGATTCTCGATGTAACCTGAAGCCTTCTTGTTGTTACCCCGCGAAGGTCGGAAGATCTTGTGGACAATTAGCGACAGTAAACTCGTTTAGAAAGTCTGCAAGCAGCACAACTTAGCTGGGCTATTGAATTAATTGGCCCATCATCCACCCAGCAGCTTAAAGATGTTCTTCCAATGACTTCTTGTAGAGAGAGCTCGTCATTCGATACAGTTGAGGATTAAAATGTAAAGTGACAGTTTAGGAAAGTTTGCAGGCGAAGGGGTGAGATGGCCAATGGGCAAAAGCGGGTGATTTTCTCCGGAGGAGCTTTGTTGAGCGTTGCCTCTGTGTTGAGCGCCCTGGTGGCTCTCGGCACTCAGTCCTGGGTCGACGGGACCTTGCTGTGTAAGACCGGCGTGCAACTTGTCAACGCCTCGGGAGCAGAGCTTCACAAATTCATTGGGGCCATCAGTTACGGCATGTTCCACGGCCAGAGACTCCGAGAATGTGGTCTCGGCGGAAGACACTTCCAAATTACGTGTGAGTATCTGTGCTATTTAATCCTGTACGATCGGGGATACGATGACTTGTCTGAGCGTGGAAACCTCTCAGAATATGACACCAAACACGTGCATAGACACAAAAAGCTGGACTATCTCAGCGGGTCAGGCAGCATCTCTGGAGAAAATGAATAGCTGACGTTCCGGGTCGAGACCCTTCTTCAGACTGAGAGTCAGGGGGGAGGGAGACGAGAGATGTGAAAAGGTACACAGAACGAATGAATGAAGGGTATGCAAAAGGACAACCTAAAGCCAGCAACAATGATCAAGGAAAGGTGGAGCCCACAACGGTCCATTGTGGGCTGTGGGGAAGGTGATAACCAGTGATACAATCAGTGAAGTTCAGCAGGACCACAGTGACATTAGTAGCAAGACTAGGGTGGGGGAGGGACAGAGTGAGAATGGTTGCAAGGGTGCCTGAAGTTAGATAAATCAATATTCATACCTCTGGGTTACACAGAAACATAGAAAATAGGTGAAGGAGGAGGCCATTCGTCCCTTCGAGCCAGCACCGCCATTCATTGTGATCATGGCTGATCGTCCGCTATCAATAACCCGTGCCTGCCTTCTCCCCATATCCCTTGACTCCACTAGCCCCTAGAGCTCCATCCAACTCTCTCTTAAATCCATCCAGTGATTTGGCCTCCACTGCCCTCTGTGGCAGGGAATTCCATAAATTCACAACTCTCTGGGTGAATGAGGTGAGAACAAACTTTTTTACCCAGAGTCTTAAATGACCTCCCCTTTATTCTAAGACTGTGACCCCTGGTTCTGGATGTGAATACCTCTGCTTAATGGAATATGTAGAGAAAATATTTCCCTGTACGAAACATTTAGACAGGTACGTGGATAGGATACATTTAGAGGGATAAGGGCCAAATGCAGGCAGGTGGGACTAGAGTAGGTGGGACATGTTGGTCGCTGTGGGCACGTTGGGCCGAAGGGCCTGTTTCCACGCTGTATGACTCTAGTTTTATGGGAGGGAAGGAAAATTGATGATTGTAGTTCCAAAATATATTAATATTCCTGAACTCAAACATTATAAAAATGGGAAATGTTGGTTAGCTGTTGAGTCCACGGTTACTTAGTGCAATGATCCATCATGGAGCATCTTTGACCAAATGGGGTGCAAACATTAAAGGTGAATTATTATCTGTCACTGAGATCCATTTTAGGATCAAATTAATGTGAGATTAAAATCCATGATGAAAGTTCAATTAAATGGAGATTATTTTCATGCTACATATGACAATAGACAATAGACAATAGGTGCAGGAGTAGGCCATTCGGCCCTTCGAGCCAGCACCGCCATTCAATGTGATCATCCCCAATCAGTACCTTGTTCCTGCCTTCTCCCCATATCCCCTGACTATGCTAGCTTTAAGAGCCCTATCTAGCTCTCTCTTGAAAGCATTTAGAGAATCTGTCTCCACTGCCCTCTGAGGCAGAGAATTCCTCGTCTCCGTTCTAAATGGCTTACTCCTTTTTCTTAAACTGTGGCCCCTGGTTCTGGACTCCCCCAACATCGGGAACATGTTTCCTGCCTCTAGTGTGTCCAAGCCCTTAACAATCTTATATGTTTCAATAAGATCCCCTCTCATCATTCTAAACTCCAGAGTGTACAAGCCCAGCTGCTCCATTCTCTCAGCATATGACAGTCCCGCCATCCCGGGAATTAACCTTGTAAACCTACGCTGCACTCCCTCAATAGCAAGAATATCCTTCCTCAAATTAGGTGGTGCATAGAAAATACAGAACATAGACAAGTACAGGAGATACAAATAACTGCAGGTGCCTGTTTACAAAAAGGAGTGCTGGAGTAATTCAGCAGGTCAGACAGCATCTCTGGGGAACATGGATTGGTAATGTTTTGGGTTGGGACCCTTCTTCAGACTGTCTGAAGAAAGTTCCCGACCCAAAACATGTTCTGATGTTCTCCAAAGATGCTGTTGGGTTACTCCAGCACATTGTGTATTTTTTTGTAAGCCAGCATCTGCAGTTCTTTGTGTCTACATGAGATCCAAAAACTTTTTTTTTAAGTTTGGACTGGTGGTGGACAGGGTAGGATGGTGGTAAATGACCTAGGCAAACTTTAATTAACCACACACAGTCAGATCAGAATAGACCAAAATGTTTCCACAGGGTGGAAATGTCAAAGACACGAGGGCACAGCTTCAAGGTGAGAAGGGCAAAGCTTAAAGGAGATGTGCGGGGCAAGTCTTTTACACAAAGAGTGGTGGATGCCTGGAATTTGCTGCTAAGGGTGGTGGAGGCAGATACAATAGTGGCATTTAAGAGGCTTATAGATAGGCTCATGGATATGCAGGGAATGGAGGGATTTTGATCATGTGCAGGCAAAGGAGATTAGTTTAACTTGGCACCACGTTTGGTGCAGACACTGTGGGCCGAGGAGCCAGTTCCTGTGTTGTACCGGGACTATGTTGTACGTTCACACCTTTATTTACACCCCTTACTCCTCAGGACCACAACATGCCCCAATTCCATCAACTAAAGCTGCACTCAATTTCCTCACTCTACAAATTGGTTGTTTCACAAACGCACCTTCCTTGTGTTCTTTCTAAGCCAAACCGACAGCTCGCCTGCGATTTATGGGATTTTGGGCAGTGGTGCAGCGATAGAGTTGCCTTGCAGCACCAGAGACCCAGGTTCGATCCTGACCACGGGTGCACTCTGTACGGAGTTTGTACATTCTCCCTGTGACCTGCATGGGTTTCCTCCAGATGCTATGGTTTCGTCCCACACTGCAAAGGAGTACAGGTTTGTTGGTTAAATGGCCTCGCCAAAATTTTAAATTTTCCCTAGTGTATAGGATAGTGCTAGAGCATGGGTGATCGCTGCTCAGCACGGACACTGTGGGCTGAAGGGCCAGTTTCCATGCTGTATCTCTAAACTAAACTAAACTAAACTAAATTTATGAACAGTTTATGTTACAGGCAACTGTCTATAATGGATTTGGAGCACTGTGTACAAAAGCATGATACTAATCATTTCAAGAAGGAACTGCAGATGCTGGGAAATCGAAGGTAGACAAAAATGCTAGAGAAACTCAGCAGGTGCGGCAGCATCTATGGAGCGAAGGAAATAGGCAACGTTTCGGGCCGAAACCCTTCTTCAGACCGATCTACTCACCCTGATACTAATGATACCCCCTGAATTCAGACATAGATAATGTCATCGAGAGTCATTGAGCCATACAGCACGGAAACAGGCCCTGTGGTCCAACATGTCCATGCTGGCAAACATGCCCCATCTACACTAGCCCTACCTGGCCTCGTTTGGCCCATATCCCTCTAAACCTTTCCTATCATAGAATCGTGTTGCACGGAAATAGGCCATTCGGCCCAACTTGCCCATGCTGACAAAGGGTTCCATCTCCAATAGTCCCACCTGCCCATGTTTGACCTTTGTCCCTTTATACCTTTCCTATCATAGTCATAGAGTTATGCAGCACAGAAACAGCCTTTCAGCCCAGCTTGCCTATGCAGACCAATATGGTACGTCCACTCTTGTCCCACCTTTTTCTCGTTTGGCTCATAATTTAAAACCTTTCCTATCCTTGTACCTGTCTGAATGCCTTTTAAATATTTTTATAATTTCTGCCTCAACCACCCCCTATGGCAGCTTGTTGTATATACCCAACCATTTCTGTGAAAAAGTTGCCCCTCAGATTCCTATTAATTTTTTCTCCTCTCACCTTACATCGTATAGGTGCAAAGAGGTCCTTCTGCAGTGTTATAGGGCCCCCTGGAGTATTGTGTGCAGTTTTGGTCCCCTAATTTGAGGAATGACATTCTTGCTATTGAGGGAGTGCAGCGTAGGTTTACAAGGTTACTTCCCGGGATGGCGAGATATGCTGAGAGAATGGAGCGGCTGGGCTTGTATACTCTGGAATTTAGAAAGATGAGAGGGGATCTTATTGGTACATATAAGATTATTAAGGGATTGTAATTCTCTGCCTCAGAGGGCAGTGGAGGCCGGTTCTCTGGGTACTTTCAAGAGAGAGCTAGATAGGGCTCTTACAGATAGCGGAGTCAGGGGATATGGGGAGAAGGCAGGAACGGGGTACTGATTGGGGATGATCAGCCATTATCACATTGAATGGCAGTGCTGGCTCGAAGGGCCAAATGGCCTACTCTTGCACCCATTGTCTATTGTCTATCATCTCTGTCCTCTGATTCTTGAATCTCTGTACCTGTCCAAATGTCTTTCAAATCTTCATCAAAGTGTGTGCAATTTCACTTCTGTCTACATTTGGTGTGGATAGGCATCACAATTAGCTTGGGGAAAGGTGGCCAAAAGAGTCTGTATCTGTGCTGTCGATTCTCTGAATACAGTAAACCCTCTCAAAAACGGACCCCTGTGTAGTAGATTTAGATGGTTGCGGACCGAGGTTCCCGTTACACGGCCCCTTACTTCCACCAGTTACCCAGCGGGATCTTCCGGTTACGGAGAGAGGGAGCAGCAGGGAGGCGGCGTGAGTACCAGGCCCGTCCCTGGCGCACTGCATGTGGGGCCAAGGCTTCTGTGACTCCCCAGCCTGTAAATAGCTGCTGGTTTAACCCCCACCTTCACTCCCCAACAGCACTATCTTTCCTCCTGGTCTTGTCTTAAACTTTTACCCCCTCCCTCGGTTATAGCAGACAAACGGCAATAACGGATACCATCCTTCCCCCCCCCCCCCCCCCTCCCCGTCCATGGTCCATTATAGCGAGGGGTTACTGTATTAGACAAAGCTTTCGTATAAAAGTATGCTTAGTATACCAATTAAAAAATCCAATTCCTTAATCAATAAGGACCATTCCTTTAGATTACAATTGCTCTCAGTAAAATAATGTATTGACAGCTGTTATATCACATAATTAAGTTGGAAGAATAATTGGAAAAAAAACAGGTTGGTTTACAAGGCACAAAATCTCTGTAAATTGAAGCTACCAAATTGGCCTATGGATTACATTGAACATGTCAGGCACGCGTTAATGGGTGATTGAAATTCATATCACTTGGGGGCAGCTATTCCCTTTGGGGTGATGTAGTGCTGCTGGCAGTCAAAGGATATCAGGTTTGGATGTGCATAAACAAGAAGCTGAATTTACCGCTTGTTGTCAGATCCCCAGGGCCAGCTTTATGGTTTTTCAATGAAGAGGAAGCGTCACTCAAAATGTATGAATTGGCTAACTAACGTCTCAGAGGAAATCAGTGGGGTCATGCAATCCGTGAACCTGCCTTCCCTCCAGATTAGACGAGTCATCGTGAATTGGTGGGGGAATGGATGTTTTAAATTATTTAATCTGGTCAGAAACATAGACACAGGCATTGGGCGGCACAGTGGCGCAGCGGTAGAGCTGCGGCCTCTCGACGCCAGAGACCCGGGTTCGAATCAGTGCCGTTTGTATGTTCCAAGTGTTTTGAAGCACCTTTTACATCTCTTTTTAAGTTGATTTGTGAGCAATTTATATGAGATGATTCCAATATTCCAAATTGGTTTAATCGACCCATCTTGCCAGCAGGTAGACAAAGAATTGATATTCAGAATGTTACATTCATGTTTGTTCAGAGTTGGTCGTGTACAACATCTCACTTTCCATCTCACATGAATTTTACATTGCATTAAAGTATTTTCTCGCTTTCAATGGATAGAGGGAATGTGGAGAGGAAGTTTGCATGAGTGGGATAGTTGAGGACCAGAGGGCATAGACTCAGAATAACAGTACCTTTAGAAAGGAGATGAGGAGGAATTTCTTTAGTCGGAGGGTGGTGAATCTGTGGAATTCGTTGCCACAGACAGCTGTGGAGGCCAAGCCAATGGATATTTTTAAGGTCGGAATTGATAGGTTCTTGATTAGTATGGGTGTCAGGCTTATGGAGAGAAGACAGGAGAATAGGGTTGAGAGGGAATGATAGATCAGCCATGATTGAATGGTGGAGTAGATTTTATGGGACAAATGGCCTAATTCAGCTCCTATAACCTATGAACTTATGAACTATGCACATATGAATTCTGAATTAGAGAATCCACAATTTGTGTTTGAGCTACTGCCATTCTAAACTGGAACAGCATCTAAGATACAAATTCAGGGCATCCAGCATCATCCACTGATCTTTGCACTTTAAACATAAATGCATCAAAGCCCTGATGTTAAGCTGTCACTGCCAGATAATTATAACAATTACACATTACAGAGTTATACAGCACAGAAACAGGCCCTTCAGCCCACCATCAAGAATGATCTGTACTATTTCCTGACATGTTGTTTCTAACATGTATCATGATGCACTAGTGACCACAGCAGCAATACACTCCATCCTTGCTGGCAACTGCAGGGAATACTTTTTTTCCTCATGAGAAGATTTAGGTTGGCACAGTAGAATGCTGCCTCATAGCACTAGACACCCTGGTTCGATCCAGACCATGGGTGTTGTCTGTACAGAGTTGGTACATTCTCCCTGTGACTGCGTGGATTTTCTCCGGGTGCTCCAATTTCCTTCCACACTCTAAAGACAAACAGGTTTATAGTTTGTAAGGGAAGAAGCAGCAGATGCAGGTTTACACTGAAAATAGACATAAAATGCTGGAGTAACTCAGCGGGTCAGGCAAAATGTCACCTATTCCTTTTCTCCAGAGATGCTGCCCACCCATTGAGTTACTCCAGCATCTTGTATCCATTTTCAAGTTTGTAGGTTAATTGGCTTCTTTAAATTGTAAATTGTCCCTATAGTGTAGGATAGTGCTAGTGAACGAGGTGATCAGTAGTCAGTGCGGACTCGGTGGGCCGAAGGGCCTCTTTTCACTGTATCTCCAAAAGCTAAAAGTAATGAAGTTTATTAAACATTTACAGTGGACATGTTGAGAGAATGTCATTTGCTGTAAAGGCCAGGAAGATCACAATCTATTTTTTTGGGCCTGTCATCCATTAACATTCACCATTCGTATATGACGCCAGTTTGCTTTAGATTCTCACTATCTTTCTCCAGAAAGAAAAGAGATTTCAGATAAACAGTTTAGAAAGAAGTACCTCCTACAGCAGCTGAGCAGAAATTACATTTCATCTACCGCCAGCCCTGCCCTCCATTAATTTTTGCTGCTTCATTTCCTTTGCCATTCATATTGTGTTTTCATCCGTTAATTTAAATGCAGCCCAGTAATTCAGTGCCTGCATTATGGCATTTCACTGAATCTGACATGGCTTGTGAATAAGGTTGAGTTCATTAAAATAATTAATAAGGAAGTTAAGTTGTATTTTTGACAAGCAGATGGCTCAGCAAAACTGTACCAACAGATGAATTTGTAACATGCAATAAAGCACCCTCTTGCTAATATATTTTGTTTAGTTTAGTTTAGAGAAGCAGCGTAGAAACGGGCCCTTCGGCCGACTGAGTACGCACCAACCAGTGATCACCCGTATACTAGTTCTCTCCTACACACTAGGGACAATTTACAGAAGCTAATCATCCTACAAACCTGTACGTCTTTGCAGTGTGGGAGGAAACCGGAGCACCCGGAGAAATCCCACAGGTAGAATGTACAAACTCCGTACAGACAGCACCTGGGGTCTGGATCGAACCCAGGTCTCTGATGTTGTAAGGCAGCAACTCTACCGCTGCGCCACTGTGCCGCACTTTAGATGGAGGCTCTGCAAAAACAAAGACTTGCATTTAGATTTCAACTTTCACATCCCAAAGCCCTCTGCACCCAATGAGACTTGAAGTGAAGTTGGTCCATTCATTCATCTTGGAGGCGAGCCAGACAATTTGTACACGGGAAGTTTCCACAAACCGTGCTACGCGACTGACTGAGCCCACTGGACTAGTCATTCATAAACATAATAAAGCAGGTACTGGTGATCTGAAATTCAACCAAAAACACTGAAAATACATGGCAACAAAAGTGAAATTGGGAGGTTTTGTTACTGTTATAAGGACCATGAGTGATAGGAGCATAATTAGGCCATTTGGACCATTAAGTCTCCTCCACCATTCAATCATTGCTGATCTATCTTTTACTTCTAATCCCATTCTCCTGCCTTCTCCCCATAACCCCTGACACCCGTACTTATCAAGAATCTACCTTATCTCTGCCTTAAGAATTGTTGTATAAGACATTGCTGCGTCCACATTTGGAGCATTGTGTTCAGTATTCTTCACCCTGTTATGGGATAGATGTATGGTAAGCCAGAAAGGGTGCAGAGAAGATTTCCTCCCAGGTTTCCTCCCACACCAAATACGTGCAAGTTTGAAGGCTAATTCGGCATGGTAAATGTATAAATTGTCCCTAGTGTGTCTAGGATAGTGTTAGTGCTGTGCGGGGATCGCTGGTCGGCGCAGACTCGGTGGGCTGAAGAGCCTGTTTCCGCCCTGTATTTTCAAACCAAACTAAACTAAAACTGGGGAGATTATTTGCCAGGCGAGGAGAAAAATTGACAATCAGTCAATTTAAAAAGAACGACGTGTCACGGTTAATTAACAGCTGATAGTAAATGCTGCTCCACTGAGTCTCCTTCTGGGTCACTGATTCATCTCCAAAGGCCACCTGCTGCCTTGGGAAAGGCTGTCATTAGCTTAAAACACATGTTCTACATTTGCAAAGAGTGAATGAGTTAAGGGCATTCAGTGCCTTTCAGCTTCCTGAAGGTGCTTGGAGGGATATTTGTTAGCTATGTCGTTATAAATTTGTCGGATTTACATTACCTCAGACTTTAGATGTGCGATATACCACGAGTGGCGGTAGGCAGTAGATAGGACTCTTCGATGAAATTTTATAACTTTGTTGGTGCCAGAACGTGGCGACACTTGTAAACTGCCTGGGTGAGGTCGACTGTATGATTTTACTGGGTTGTACGCAAAGCAAAAAATTTCACTGTACCTAGGTACATGTGACAATAAAGTATCATTGAATCATTGAATTGAATAATTGATTCATAGAATTATTGAAATTGAGTAAGTTTAGTTTTAGTTTAGTTTAGAGATACTGCCCAGAATCAAGCCCTTTGGCGCACCGAGTCCCCACCGACCAGTGATCCCCACATACTAATACTATCCTACACACACTTGGGATAATTTACATTTCATACCAAGCCAATTAACCTACAAACCTGTACATCTTTGGAATATGGGAGGAAACCGAAGATCTCGGAGAAAACCCACGCAGTCACGGGGAGAACGTACACACTCCGTACAGACACCACCCGTGGTCAGGATCGAACCCAGGTCTCTGGTGCTTGCAAGTGCTGTAAGGCAGCAGCTCCACCGCTGCACCACCGCGATCCCCTTAGAAAGTTTCTTTCATCTTTCAGGCATTGGGGGGTGTAAACTTGATTTGGATATCTGTACAACTAACTCAGCAGCATATGTACCCGCACAATCGGGAAGGGAATAAAACAATGCAGCTCCCTAAACACATGGTGTCTCTTTTGCAGTTTTTCCAACCCTTCTGGACGGCATACCTGCAGGTCTTCACGTACTGGTTCTACTGTTTGCTGCAGCAGTCATTGTGTTTGCGCTGGTGGCCACTGGATTCTTCATGTTCAATGCTTTCGGAAGACCTTACGAGACCCTCCATGGTCCTGTGGGCTTGTACCTCTGGAATGCCATTGCATGTAAGTACCTTGGGGATCAACATAATGGTGCTCCCTTTGCCAGGCGATGTACATGCTTTCTTCAGCAGCTGGGAAGGCTTCAAGCTCGCAACAGAGGTAAAGCATATGTTGCCTGACAATTGTCAACCAGGTCAAACCCAGATGGATCCAATTCTGAATTGTACAAAAGTGGCACAGTGGCCCAGCAGTAGAGCTGCTGCTTCACAGTGCCAGAGACCTGGGTTCGATCCTCACCTCAGATGCTGCCCGTGTAGAGTTTGTACGTTCACCCTGTGTGCACATGGGTTTCCACTAGGTGCTCCGGTTTCCTTCCACATCCTAAAGACGTACAGTTTTGCAGGTTAATTGGCCTCTGTATTTTTGTAGGGTAATTCCCCCTAGCGTATGGGATAACGTAGAACTAATGTACGGGGTGATCGATGGTCTGTTTCTACACTGTTATCTCTGAGCTGAAAAGCGCTGATCACATTTTGCACTCCAAGTGAATTGAGTAACACCAAAACAAAAATGACATGATTGAATTTGAAAACCTCTCCAGTTGATTTTGATAACAAGTGGTTGATTGTGTGTCATCAGATTGGAAATAAATTAATTATTTTGTCTTATCCCTTAAAACCCCATGAAAGATGCACATTTAACCAAGTGCTAAATCGGTCAAATTGATTTACAACATCTGCAAATGTTTTTGGTCTGATAATGTTATATAAACCACTCAATTTGTCTCTCTCTTTGAGTACATTCCATGAAAGCCACTTGAGATACCACACCAGTGTGCCACTTCATTGGGAAATTGGTACTATTGCCACTTCACATGGTAATAAAATCACTCATGTTGTTCTGATCCACAGTCCTGAGCCTTTTGCAGCACTGAGTGGCAGTGATGTAGCTGAAATTTGTTGGTAAACACAACACGACTACAAATGACTTAAGGGCCTGTTCCACTTTCATGACCTAATTCACAACCTTTTTTACTCTTGGACATTTTTCATCAGGCTAGAAAAACGCCCCGACCTACTTGATGCCACGAGTACCTACGACTAGCATCACGACCTACCTACGACCTACCTACAACCTCGTGAGGACCATGCTGCGAGTATGAGTCAAGGACAAACTCGGCAGAGGTCGTGAATTAGGTTGTGAAAGTGGGACAGGTCCTTTAGAACATGGAACATAGAACAGTGCAGCACAGGAACGAGCCTTCAGCCCACAATGTTTGGGCTGAATATGATGCCAAGTTAAACTGATTTAATCTGCCTATACATGTTCATAAGTCATAGGAGCAGATGTAGGCCATTTGGCCCATCGAGTCTACTCTGCCATTCAATCATGGCCGATCTATCTTTCCCTCTCAACCCCATTCTCCTGCCTTCTCGTCATAAACCTACACACACTTACCAATAAGGTATCTATCAATCACCGCCTTCAAAATACATAATCCATATCTCTGCACTTTCATGTGCCTATAAGCCTCGTAAACACCACTTTCCCATCTGTCTCCACCACTACCCCTGGCAATGTGTTCCAGGCCTCCACCAGGTTTTCTCCAGGTTCTCCGGTTTGCTCCCACACTCCAAAGACGTACAGGTTTCTAGTTTAATTGGCTTTGTTAAAAGTGTAAATTGTCCCTAGTGTGTAGGACAGAATTAGTTCATGGGTGATAGCTGGTCGGCATGGGCTAGGTGGGTTGAAGGGCCTCCAGTTTCAGGGACAGTTACTTCCCAACTGTTATCAGGCAACAGAACCATTCTACCGCAACTGGAGAGAAGTCCTGAACTACCAGCTACCACATTGGAGACCCTCGGACGATCTTTGATCGGACTTTACTGGCTTTATCTTGCACTAAACATTATTCCCTTATCATGCATCTGTACACAGTGAATGGCTCGATGTATTGTCTTTCTGCTGACTGGGTAGCAAGCAACAAAAGCAAAAGGTATCTTGGTAAGATTTTGGTATCTTGACAAAACCCCTGTCCCACTGTACGAGTTCATTCCAAGAGTTCTCCCGAGTTTGCCCTGATTCGAACTCGGAGATTTACGGTAATGGACACTCGTCGGTACTCGGGGCTCTCGTGGACATTTTTCATCATGTTGAAAAATCTTCATTAGTCTTCCCGTGCTTACCATCCGTTAGCGAGTCTTCCCGAGTACCTGCCGTTCGTGTTACGAGCCGCTAATAGACGTCCCCGAGCTCCGACATACCCGCTACGTTCATTGTCCGGGCTTACCAGGAGTTTGATTTTTTTTAAACTCGGGAGAGCTCTTGGAATGAACTCGCACCGTGGGACAGGTCTATAAGTTTTTATTTTTTTGGTACATTGGAAAGATATATTGTTACAAGGTATTGTATCAAGATATTGTGTCAATGGTAAGTTATATTGTTTTTTATTAGTAAGGTATCTTATTGGTAGCTTATCAGGTGTGGAAATGAATTTTTTGTTTCTTTCTGTTTCTGTAATGGCAATCACATTTACAGTCAGCACATTACATATTCACCCCAAGATGTTTTTGTTTTATAGTCCCTGTGAGCGTTTATTAATATTTGCTGACTCCAAACTCTTTCTCGACTGTGGTCCATACGGATAAAAGGGCTGGTTTCCAGAGGAGGCCTGAAATGACTGACCCCAGCATCGAGAAAGAGAACATGGAATCACTCTCTGGATGAAGGTCCAAGAGTCATAGTCATACCACGTGGAAACAGGCCCTTCAGCCCAACGCCCATGCCAACCTCCACACTATTCCCACCTGCCTGTGTTTGGCCCATATCCCTCTAAACATTTCCAATCCATGTACCTATCCAAATGCCTTTTAAATTTTATTATAGCACCTGCCTCAACTACCTCCTCTGACAGCTCATTCCACGTACCGCCACCCTCCGTGTAAAATACATTGTCCCTCAGGTTCTTATTAAATCTTTTCCCTCTCACTTTCCCCTCTTATTAGAAACTTACAAAATTCTTAAGGGGTTGGACAGGCTAGATGCATGAAGATTGTTCCCGATGTTGGGGAAGTCCAGAACAAGGGGTCACAGTTTAAGGATAAGGGGGAAGTCTTTTAGGACCGAGGTGAGAAAATCATTTTTCACACAGAGAGTGGTGAATCTGTGGAATTCTCTGCCACAGAAGGTAGTTGAGGCCAGTTCATTGGCTATATTTAAGAGGGAGTTAGATGTGGCCCTTGTGGCTAAGGGGATCAGGAGGTATGGAGAGAAGGCAGGTACGGGATACTGAGTTGGATGATCAGCCATGATCATATTGAATGGCGGTGCAGGCTCGAAGGGCCGAATGGCCTACTCCTGCACCTATTTTCTATGTTTCTATGTTTCACCTTAAACCTATGTCCTCTGGTTCTTGATTCCTCTGCCCAGGGAGAAAGACTCTGCGCATTCACCCTACTATACCCCTCATGATCGTGTACACCTCTATGAAATCACCCTTCAGCCTTCGGTGCTCCAAGGAATAAAGCCCTAGCCTGATCAACCTCTCACTATAGCTCATCCTCTCGAGACCTGGCGACATCCTTGTAAATCTCCTCTGTACTCTTTGCAGCTTAACAACATCCTTGCTGCAGCAGGGTGACCAAAACAGAACACAATTCTCCAAATGCGGCCTCACCAACATGTATGAATTTTTACTTTGGAAAAAAATCAAAGGACACTTAACCTCCTGTTTCAAAAAAATAGAATGTAAATAAAAGAATGTTCTGAACTTCTCTAAAATATAAATATGTGCTGAAACATATTTCCTTCGCTGTTATATGGCCACATTTAGAGAAAGAAGAGAAACTGTGGTGGGGAAAATAAATTGAGAATATAGTGTAATATAGAATATTATTACTGGACTTGTATATAGAAAATTATGATTTAAGAAACATATAATTACATACTAACATAAAATATAATTAATAAAACTGTCTAATATTGAGGCATAGCTTAACTATAGCTGATGTTTATTTCATGATGTTAATTATTTGCTAATAAGAATAACAAGTTAAATATGATTGATAAGTATTAATAACATACTAACATATTTTATGGATATAGTAGACTTAGTCTAGATTGCGCGTGAAGGGGGGGAGGAGACTCAGATACTTGGAAGTCATCCAAGGGTCTGAATCTGGTTAACCCCTTGGAACCTGCTGTTGTCTGATACAAAAGTTTGAGACTTAATTGTAATAAATCTAGGCATATTGATAGATATTGATATATAATTAACATAATTACTGTTATATCTAAGTATATACTTAATGTTGGAAATTATTTTTTATTTTGTTTTTCCTCTTTGAAGATACATTCTAATCTAACTATTGGAGTGCGTTTTATTTTATATATATATATTTCTGAACTTTGTATCGCTCTCTCTTCCAATTAATAATAATTGGTCAAGGGGGCAGAGCGAAACATATAAAAACATCTACGGAAGTCAATAAGAATTTTTCTACCACCTGTTGGTGGTTTGTTTTTAATTATAATATCTTTATTTTTGGATATTATAATATCACTTTTTGTTTGTTAATTATCTTTTCGCGACTCTACACTTTCTGGTCTTTTTCAAGGTTTATTCTGAAGGGGAGATACCAACAAAACATTAACAGCTGGGGATGACCATCCTTCATCTGAAGTTATAAGGTTTTTGGTTGCACCATATGAAGTAAAGGTATTAACATGATTCATAATACAAGACGATAAATAAAAGAAAACTGGTGGAATCACATTTTGTAGTTGAAATATAAGGGGCGCTAATGAACCAATTAAAAGTGGTAAGATCTTTGCCCAATTAAAAGCCTTAAACAGTGACATCATTTTTTTTTACAAGAGACGCATCTGAAATATCAAACACAGATAAGACTGAAGCAAATTTCATTAGGCAAACACACTACTCTTCATTTACTTCTAAATCTAGAGGCACGGCTATTATCATTCGCAAAGGTATACCATTTAAATTAAAGAATACAATAGCAGATAAAGAGGGGAGGTACGTCATAGTCACGGGAGAAATTTATTCTACTCCACTTACTTTGATAAATATTTATGCTCCTAACTTTGACAACCCCCAATTCTTTAGTAAAATTTTGGATATAATTTCAGAACTTAACCATCAAAATTGTGATAATAGGGGGAGATTTGAATTGTGTTTTAGATCCATATTTGGATAAATCAGCAAAACAAAAAAGGACTAACATAAAATCTAAAACTAGTGAACTCCTAAATACATACATGAAAAATACTAATATAACCAGATGTATGGAGGATCGCTAACCCAGTAGGTAGGGAATATTCATTTTATTCAACAGTACATAAAACATATTCACGTATAGATTATTTCTTAGTGGACACAAAATTAATTCCATATACATATAATTCTAAATATCATAATAGTATTATTTCTGATCATTCCCCGTTAACTTTTTCTTTAGAAGGAATGTCTGATAAAAATTTGTTTTGGAGGTTTAACCCCCAAATCTTAAACAACTCACAAGGTTGTACATATTTAAAAGAGCAGATGATATTCTTCTTTGAGACAAATGATACACCAGATATTTCACCCTCTTTATTATGGGAAACTTTTAAGGCATTTATTAGAGGAACTATATTCTCATATCAAGCTTTCCAAAATAAAAAGAATAATACTGAACAATTGCAGTTAGAACAAGAAATTAAACAATTAGATTTAGAAAATGCCAAAGAACCAACTATAGATAAACATAATAAGATAACAATACTAAAATATAAATTAAATAAAATTTTATCGGCCAGAATAATAAAATTATTTCAAATTACAAAACAAGAAAATCTTGAATTTGGTGATAAACTCCTAGCACGCCAACTGAAAAAACGGGAAACAGAAAATACAATTACTAAAATTAAATCAGACAACGGGGAATTACTAACACTACCTAAAGATATTAATAAAAGATTTGCTCAATTTTATCAAAACTTATATACATCGAAAACCTCTGCAAATAATACTCAAATTTCAAATTTCTTAGACAATTGTAATCTTCCAAAATTAAATATGGTGGAACAAGAGGGATTAGGAGCTCAGATTACACTACAGGAAATAGAAGAAACAATAAGTTCATTGAAGAATGGCAAAACGCCAGGACCAGATGGCTTTAGTAATGAATTCTATAAAAGATTCAACGAGATAATTTCTCCACGGTTGCAAGATTTATATATATACGCTTTAAAAAAAATAAACTACCAGAAACACTAACTGAGTCAACTATTACACTTATACCAAAAAAGGATAAAGATCTAGAAGACCCAGGCTCATATAGAGCTATTGCACTCCTAAATACAGACCAAAAAATATTAGCAAAGACCCTAGCGAGAAGATTGAGTAAATATATTAGTAAACTAATAAATCCGGACCAAACAGGGTTTATACCAAAGAGATACTCATTTAACAATTTGAGACGGCTGTCTAATATAATGTACTCACATAATACTGAAGAAGAACTAGCAATTATTTCATTGGATGCAGAAAAAGCTTTCGATCAAGTAGGCATGGCAATATTTATTCAAAGTATTGGAAAAATTTAACATGGGAGATAATTTTATTTCATGGGTAAAATTATTATATGATAAGCCGACGGCTAGAATACTGACTAATAATATATTATCCCCGAAATTCCAATTAGCAAGGGGCAATAGGCAGGGGTGCGCGTTATCGCCCCTGCTATTTGCACTAGTGATAGAGCCTTTAGCTGAAAGTATAAGAAGTCATCCGAATATTCATGGATATAATACCAAACACTCAAATAATAAAATTTCATTATATGCAGACGACATATTATTATATATTACAAATTTGCAAATTAGCATACCAAATATACTAAATTTAATAGAGGAATTTGGTTCTTTTTCAGGATATAGAATAAATTGGAACAAAAGCGAAATTATGACGTTAAAACCTCAAGAGTCGACAAATTTGTTGAAATTCCCTTTTAGAATTACAACAGAAAAAATTAAGTGTATTTTTTATCCCATCTATCGTTCGGAATTTCTTCTTACCACAAATATTGTACCTATTTCAATCAATACCAATATACTTACCTAAAAAATTCTTTAAAAAACTAGATTCTGATATTATAAATTTCATATGGGATTATAAATCACACAGAATTTAAAAAAAAAACACTTGTGCAAATCTAAAGAATCAGCGGGACTGACACTCCCTAACTTATTGTATTATTATTGGGCAGTGAATATTAAAAATATAATCTACTGGTTGGACAGTATAATATATAAAAATAATCCAATTATTCATAGTATAATACGAATTTGGAAACAAATAAAACTAACTTTAAAATTAAGAAAATTATCGCTTCTTTCTCCAATAGCTAATAATCCTTCATTCAAACCATCCATTATTGATAAAACGTTTATCCATTGGGAAAGAATAGGAATCAAAACGATGGGAGATATGTATGAAATGGGAAATGTTTTATCATGCAACAATTACAACTAACATATAATTTGAAAAGTAATCAATATTTCAAATACCTTCAAATTCAAGATTATTTGAAAAAGTATATACAAGGATATCAAACTTCAACCCTAGATTTATTGGAGGAAGGAATGAATAGGAAGGCAGAATCAAGCAATTTAATATCTTACTTATATAATATAATTCTAAATATAGAAACATCAACGACAGAGGCAATTAGAAGGGACTGGGAACAAGAGTTATTGATAAAAATTCCGAACGATAGATGGGATAAAAATTTATTATATGTAAACAAATGCTCAATGAATGTAAGACACAACCTAATTCAATTTAAAATTTTACATAGATTATATTATTCGAAAACAAGACTGAATAAAATATTTTCAAATGTTTCCCCCATCTGTGACAAATGTCTAACTCAAAATGCCACTATAGCACATTCCTTTGTCTCTTGGACAAAACTGTATAAATTTTGGAATGATATTTTTGGAATTTTTACAAAACTATTTAACACAAAATTGAACCCCAATACAGAACTGATTATCTTTGGATCAATGGAAGAGGGAAGTAAACTAACTATATTCCAAGAAGCTTTTCTTAATTACGGTCTAATAACAGCAAAAAAACTTATACTCAAATTTTGGAAAAACGCAACCACGCCAACATTCAAAATCTGGATTTCAAGTATGTCTGAAATGCTACATCTTGAAGAAATGAGATTCCTCCTACTAGGCAAAGTAGACCTATTCTTAAAGATTTGGTCTCCTTTTATCAACGTTTTACAAGCATATGGTGCAACATAACATAACCTTAGAAATTAAATGGTTTAGAACCAGATGACGGATGGGCAAAAATTTTTTTTTTTTTAAATACGAGATAGGTAGATCTCTCCTAATCTTTCTTTTCTTTACTTTCTCCTTTTCTTTCAATCTTTTAACTTCTCATCCCTATCCTTTATTTCTTTTGCTTTCTGTTTCTACTCGCTTGATTATCTATTAAAATAAAAAATATATATTTAAAAAAAAATATATATATATATATATATATATATATATAAATATATATTTCTGTTTCGGACATCCTGTTATAGGAAAGATGTTGTCGAGCTGGAAAGGGTGCTGAGAAGATTTACTAGGATGTTGCCAGGACTCGAGGGCCTGAGCTATAGGGTGAGGTTGAGCAGGCTAGGACTTTATTCCTTGGAGCGCAGGAGGATGAGGGGGTATCTTATAGAGGTGTACAAGACCATGAGAGGAATAGACCAGGTAAATGCAGTTTATTTTACTCAGAGTACAGGAATCGAGAACCAGAGGACATAGGTTTAAGGTGAAGAGGGGAAAGATTTAATTGGATCCTGAGGGACAACTTTTTTTCCACCAAGGGTGGTAGGTATATGGAACAAAGGTTCAAAGGTTATTTTATTGGTCACATACACCAATTGGGGCAGTGAAATGTTTCTTGCCAATGCAGCACATAAAAAAATAATACAGACATAACAATAATAAAGAGATTTTAAACATAAAAAACATCCCCCCACAATGGTTCCCATTATGAGGGAAGGCACAAAGTCCAGTCCCCATTCCATGGCCTCCCATAGTCAGGCCTATTGAGGCCTCTGCAGTCGTCTTAATGGAGGCCCGATGTTCCAGGCCATTCTCGCCGGGTGGTGGTGCCCCGGCGTCGGGAGAATCCTCTCAGCGGCTTGGGACACCTGGAACGGCCACTTCCTTACCGGAGTCCGCGGCTTCCGAAGCCAGCAAGGCCGTGCTGAATGGAGCTCCCCCACTGGCTCCCGATATTGAAGTCAGCGCCGCAGCTGGCCGCTCCACAGACCTGCAGCTCCACGATGTTTTTTGTCTGCGGTCTCAGCTCACCGGAGCTCCAGTGCGGCGACCCAGGCAAGGCATCGCCCGCTCCTCCCCGTGATGGGCTCCAGTGCTGCCGAAGCCGAGGTTCTGGGCAGTTTCCTCAGGAAACGCCGCTCCAGGCCCGCTGGTAGGCCGCGAGGACGGGTCGAAAGTGCAGCCCGGAGAAAAGCTGCCTCTCCGACCAGGTAGGGACCAGGAAAAGTAGTTTCCCCCTTTCTCCCCCCCCCCACCACCCACATAAAAAAGAATAGAACTCCAAAACAAAACACTTTAACTCACTAAAAATAAAGAAAAGAGTAAAAAACAAACAGCTGCAGGCTGGGCAGCCATACCACACAGGACGGCGCCCCCCTTCAAGCTGCTGGAGGAAGTAGTTGAGGCAGGTACTATGACAGCATTTAAAATACATTTGTACAGGTACATGGATAGAGGGTTTAGAGGGATATGGGCTAAGCACAGGCAAGTGGTACCAGTGTAGATGGTCGGCATAGGCAAATTCGGCCATAGGGCCTGTTTCCACACTGTGTGATTCCATGCCTCTATGAGAGCGACTCTCTTTTCCTTTCAAGTATTCTTTTAACACTGGCCTGGTTCTCTTTTTCCACTTTAGGTTCGTGTGGTTTTATGGTGATGATACTGTTTACCTCCGAAGTGAAGATTCATCGTCTGTCTGAGAAAATTGCAAATTACAAAGAAGAAAGCTTTGTCTTCGAGACATACACTGAAGTGTTTGGATATTCCTTCTGGCTTGTCTTTGCATGCACGATGATACACTGCAGTAACATACTGCTCATAAGGTCAATAGGAATCCAGTTTCCTTTCTCGATGTCAAAAAGCACCAATTCGAGCGATGGGGGAGTTGACCTTATGTACTGAACCTCTCTATCCCCGGAACTTCCGAGTCACATTTCCGCATCCCCTAAGCTCCGGAAAGCCTGATGTTTATGCACTGATGATTCTGACCATCCTGTGCTGTGTGATCCTGAAGTGTATACGAACTGGTCCTCTGGATAATGTAGCATGCAAGTGTCTAACACACATCACAGGGTTGATATTAATGTGCGGCACAGTGGCGCAGCGGTAGAGTTGCTGCCTCCCAGCGCCAGAGACATGGGCTCATTCCTGACTATGGGTGCTGTCTGTACGGAGTTTGTACGTTTTCTCTGTGACCACATAGGTTTCCTCTAGGTGCTCGGGTTTCCTCCCACATACCAAAGACGTACAGATTATAGGTTAAATGGCTTCCGTAAATTGTCCCTGGTGTGTAGGATAGAATTAGTGTTGGGGGTGATTGCTAGTCAGTGCAAACATGGTGGACAGAAGGACCTGTTTCCAAGCTGTATCTCTACACCTAAGGAACATAAGTAGGCTAGAGGAACTCAGTGGGTCAGGCAGCATCTAGGGAGGAAATAGAAAGATGATATTTTGAGTCAGGACTACTCCTCAGACTGATTGGAATGGGGGGAGGGGGCGGGGGGGGGCGGAGAAAGCTGGAAAAGGGAGTTGGGGGTGGGGCAAACCTTGACAAATGATAGGTGGAAACAAGTGTGGAATTAGGTTGATAGAAAGATGGGTGAAGTAAGTGACAAAGGCTGGAGGTGAAAAGGAAACAAAAGGGTGTCAGATAAGGAGAGGAGGAGAGAAATGTAAAGTTGGGGTTTACATATCCATGAGTTTGAAGAAGGGTCCCAACCTGAAACTTCGTCCATCCATGAGTTTGAAGAAGGCTCCTGACCTATAATGTCTATCTAACGACCTAATGAGTCCGAAGAAGGGTCTCGGCCCAAAACATCGTCTATCCACATCCATCAGAGATGTTGATACAAGGAACTACAGAAGTTTGTTTACAAGAAAAGACACAAAGTGCTGGAGTAACTCGGCAGGTCAGGCAGCATCTCTGGAGAACATGGATAGGTGATTTTCGGGTCAAGACCCTTCTTCAGATAACGTATGTGCTCTTGTCTTTTAAGATAATGATGAAACGTGCCAATGTATAGCTAATTAATGTTCCAGAGTAGTCCCTTGGGGAAGAAAGTAGTTATTTTGCGATGGTTGAATAATCTAATGTTTGGCTGATGGGTCAAATTTGACTGACTACAAGATACTGTTGCAATCAACTGTTGTAATTCTGTGCAACCTTCGTTATCAGTTTGTTGTAATTGTAGTTATGGGTGGCACAGTGCTGCAGCTGGTAGAACTGCTATCTCAGAGCATCAAAAGTCAGCTGTAATCCCGACCTCGGGTGCTGTCTGTACAGAGCTTGCACATTTTTCCCTGTGACCGCGTGGGATTCCACCGGGTGCTCCGGTTTCCTCCCAAATCCCAAAGACGAGCAGATTTGGTAGGTTAATTGACCTCTGTAAATTGCCCCCTAGTGTGTAGGGAGTGGATGTGAAAGTGGGATAATAGCAAACTAGTGTGAACGTGTGTTCGATGGTCGGTGTGGGCCGAAGGGCCTGTTTCCGTGGACTATCTCTTAACTAAACTAAACAATCAGTGATGAAAGCTGAATTCCAATTTGTCAGCATCCTAAGCAAACCAATCCAGGAAGCGATTTGATGACAGTATCTCACAGTATTATGCAGTTGATTTGTAATGTGGTACCTAACCTTGTCCTAAATAAATTGTTTACAAAAAATTCAGAATGCCTTACAATTATATGTAACAAGGCACATGACATGATATCAGGGCACCTATTAACTAATTGCAATACCTCTGGCAGAATAAAAATGAATTGGGTGAAGACACACCTACTATCTACTACCATTGAAACCCAGCTAATCTCCAGGGCGATGAAAAAGGCTAATGTTACTATGAATGATCTTTAGGCACCAACTAGTGAAGCACAGGTCCACCACCGATTTTCCAGCAACTGATGGTCCAGCACCTCCTCCAATCCGAATTAAATTTGAGAGCACACTTGAAATCTCCTCCTGGAAGTCCCCCCGAAAATGTGGTACCTAGGCCGGATGTGGCGTCCGCTCTCGACCTCATCAGGACTTCCGCAGTCAAATTTCCAATCGGCGGGTCAAATTTTCCCCCTGAAGCCGGGGCTCTGGAACTCCAGCCCAGCTGGAGCCAGCAGATCTGTTCCCAGAAGTGACTTCCAAGGCCAACTTTGCGGGCCGGTATCTTGACCACCAGTCTAGGCAGACTGCTCTGGTATCGTTCAACTCTTCTCGAGAACATGACCTCCGATGGTCCGGCAAAATGGATAACCCAGCAAGGCTCTGGAACCAAGGATGCCAGAAAATCAGTGGTGAACCTGTTTTTTAAACCCGTATTTATATATTTACACTGATATAAAATTATAAAAATGTTTCATATGGAAAAAAATAATCAGTTCCACTGGCCAATCTCTAATTTCACACAGTGGGATAACCTAGGACCAGAGGCCATAGCCTCAGAATAAAAGGACATACTCTTAGGAAGGTGACAGGGAGGAATTTCTTGAGTCAGAGGGTGGTGAATCTGTGAAATTCATTACCACAGAAGGCTGTGGAGGCTGTCAATGGATATTTTTAAGACAGATATTGATAGATTCTTGTTTAAGAAAGAACTCCAGATGCTGGAAAAATCTGGTACCTAGGCCGGATGTGGCGACAGTTTTTACTGCACTATTTTGCACGTATGTTTTCTTTATAAATTTAGATTTCCGTTTCGCCGAACGTGATGCCAAGTTAAACTGATTTCATCTTTCTGCACATGATCCACATCCCTTGGGTTGGTTCAAGAACATGGCAGTTGTAGGGAAGTAGCCGTTTCTGAACGAGTTGGTGTTGGACATCTGTGCTGGCAGCAGATGTGGAAGTGGCATGTGAAAAAAATAAACTGCAATTTGTTATCAGAGCACATGGTGGCGACTGTGAGTCAAAGTTAGCAAATTGGCAAAAAAAAACAATAAATAATTCAAGGCATTGCAAACATAAATAGGAAGGAACTGCAGATGCTGCTTTAAACCGAAGATAGACACCAAATGCTGGAGTAACTGAGCAGTATCTCTGGAGAGAAGGAATGGGTGACGTTTATGCATCTCCCTCTCCCTGACATCAGTCTGAAGAAGGGTCTCGACCCAAAATGTCACGCATTCTTTCTTTCCAGAGATGCTGCCTGTGCCGCCGAGTTACTCCAGATTTTTGTGTCTATCTGTTGCTTTTTATATATATCTGATGTCATATATATATATATATATATATATATCTGTTGCATATGTATATATATATATATATATATATATATATATATCTGTTGCATATGTATATATATATATATATATATATATATATATATAATTAAACTTTATTTCAGACTCAAGGTCCAGACAAGAGATGACATTACATAAAATACATTGTATATAAACACACAATAAAATACATATAAAAGCTTAGTATATTATTTATAAGAGCATCATAAATTATATACAAAAACACAATACATGATTTAAAATCCAGAATAAAAAGAGAGATCAGTGTCCTACAACGAGACAATTTATATATATATATGGTTTAGAGAGAAGTGGGCAAAACGCAGGCAGGTGGGACTAGTGTAGATGGGGCATGTTGGTCAGCTTTGGCAAGTTGGGCTGAAGGATCTGTTTCCACACATTGCTCCAGTCCGAGAAGCGACGGAAGGGGTCGGGTTTGTCAAAATTCACTCAGAGGGCACTCAGAGCAAGTGGCAAGAGTCAAGTGGCAAGAGTGTTTTATTGTCATAAGTCCTTAGACACTTGACTTGGGACCCTTCTTCAGACTCTCGGTCCGGAACTATGCCTGGAATGTTGATGGTGAGTTGGTGGTCCCGACCTGCTGGGCCGGGGGAGAGGTGTGGGTCGGCGGGGTCTATGTAGGTATGTTACAATACTTACCTTGAGCGGCGCTGCAGTTCTGCCACTCGCCGTGTGCGCGACTTTGGCGCCCTTCAGAGGGGGGCGGGTTTAAAATGCCGTTTTTCTCCAGACAATTCAAGTCGATCCATCTCAGGGGATTTCGTCGCTAAAGAGAAATTGCTCCGACATTTGATTTATGAAGGTATTTTTAAACTACGCTAGATCATTTATTAGCTAGAGTAATTTAAAAATCATCTTCTAAAGCCGTGAGCGCCGACAATGGGACGGACCTTACGTAGGGGAGAAGAAGGTACACAGTTTATTTTTACTTAAAAACATGGTTCTTAGGAAGCATTTAATCAAATTTTCATGTTGCGAAAAGGGGACAAAAAATATATACGAACCGGCAGTGTTTTTCCTGCCGACTGTGGGTTGAATTCACCGCAAACTGCAACGTTCCCTTCCACCGCGTTCCACAAAAACCCACTCGCGTTGATTTAAATGGCCATTAATTTACGGGAATTATAGACTAAATTCCTTCCATTTGGCCTATAAATTCATGAAAATGAGATTTAAAAATCATGTTATATTGTGAATTATTGTGTGAATGTTAATTTGGACACTTAGGCAATTAAAAAATGTTTATCTTTTCTTAAGAAATGGATAGATGTTTAGATCTAGTAATTGAATTTTGTAATTAGCTACAATTAGGTGCTTTAATTTCAGGTCATCCAAGTAAGATTGTTTCATATTTGTTTCAGAATGCTTCAATCTATAATAACTGAAAATTTCTTTTTTTTGTTGTTTTTTTTTGTTTGTTTTTTTTTGTTAGAAGTACAATAGTGTGGTACTTGAGTACCTAATACATAAATACATATTTCCATTCTTGTACAACTTCGTATTTTTAATTTAATAATAAAAGAACAGTGAGAGAAAAAATAAATAAAGAGTGTCTGAATAGATAGACAAGCGAGTAGAAACAGATAGCAAAATAAATAAAGGACAGAGATGAGAAGCTAAAAAGATTGAAAGAAAGGGAGAAAGTAGAAAAAAGAGAGATTAGGAGAGATCTACCTATTTCGTATTTTTGCCCATCCGTCACCCGGTTCTAAACCATTTAATTTCTAAGGTTATGTTATGTTGCACCATCTACTTGTAAAAAGTTGATAAAAGGAGACCAAGTCTTTAAGAATTGGTCTACTTTGCCTAGTAGGAGGAATCTCATTTCTTCAAGATGTAGCGTTTCCGACATATTTGAAATCCACATTTTGAATGTTGGCGTGGTTGCGTTTTTCCAAAATTTGAGTATAAGTTTTTTTGCTTATATAAAATCGTAATTAAGAAAAGATTCTTGGAACATAGTTAGTTTACTTAGTTTTATAAAACGTTAAATAGTTTTGTAAAAATTCCAAAAATTTCATTCCAAGATTTACGCAGTTTTGTACAAGAGACAAAGGAATGTGCTATAGTGGCATTTTGAGTTTGACATTTATCACAGATGGGGGAAACATTTGAAAATATTTTTGTTCAGTCTAGTTTTCGAATAGTATAATCTATGTAAAAAAATTTTGAATTAGGTTATGTTTTACATTAATTGAAAATTTATTTACATATAATAGATTTTTTTTCCCATCTATCGTTCGGAATTTTTATCAATAACTCTTGTTGCCAGTCCCTTCTAATTGCTTCTGTCGTTGGTGATTTCTATATTTAGAATTATATTATATAAGTAAGATATTAAATTGCTTGATTCTGCCTTTCTATTCATTCATTCCTCTAATAAATCTGGGGTTAAAATTTGATATCCTTGTACATATTTTTTCAAATAATCTTGAATTTGAAAATATTTGAAATATTGATTACTTTTCAAATTATATTTTAGTTATAATTGTTGGAATGATAAAAGTTTTTCCATTTCATACATATCTCCCATCGTTTTTAATTCCTATTCTTTCCCATTGATTAAACGTTTTATCAATAATAGATGGTTTGAATGAGGGATTATTAGCTATTGGAGAAAGAAATGATAGTTTTCTTGATTTTAAAGTTAATTTTATTTGTTTCCAAATTCGTATTATACTGTGAATAATTGGATTTTATCTTATATATTATATTGTTCAGTTTCATCGGGGAAAGAGGGATTGCTCCTATATTATAAGGGGAACAATCCTCTTTCTCCATTCTTATCCAATCTACCTGTTGGCACAACTGCCCAACCAGTAGATTATATTTTTAATATTCACTGCCCAATAGTAATACAATAAGTTAGGGAGCGTCAGTCCCCCTGATTCTTTAGATTTATACAAGTGTTTTCTTTGAATTCTGTGTGATTCATAATCCCATATGAAGTTTATAATATCAGAATCTATTTTTTTAAAGAATTTTTTTGGTAAATATATTGGTATTGATTGAAATAGGTACAGTATTTGTGGTAAGAAGATCATTTTTATCGCATTTATTCTGCCTATTAAGGACATCGACAGTGTTTTCCAAAATTTAATCAACCCCTTTAATTTAGTTAATAAAGGCATATAGTTTGCGTTAAGTAGTGATTTATATTTCCTAGTAATTTGGATGCCCAAATACTTAAATTTTTCTGTTGCAATTCTAAAAGGGAATTTCAACAGATGTGTCGGCTCTTGAGGTTTTATCGCCATAATTTCGCTTTTGTTCCAATTTATTCTATATCCTGAAAAAGAACCAAATTCCTCTATTAAATTTAGTATATTTGGTATGCTAATTTGCGAATTTGTAATATATAATAATGTCGTCTGCATGTAATGAGATTTTATTATTTGAGTGCGCACTATCGCCCCTGCTATTTGCACTAGTGATAGAGCCTTTAGCAGAAAGTATAAGAAGTCATCCGAATATTCATGGATATAATACCAAACACTCAAATAACTGAAAATTTCATTGAGTTCTCTTAATTTTTAAGAAAGTTATGGCTTTTGACTGGCCTCGATCACAGCTTTTGAGTTAAGTCAATGGAAAGGCAATGGGGAACAAGGTGCTAATTTCCGAGTATGAAAATGGCCATAACATTTTTAATACTGAAGATATGAAAGTAAATTAGGTGTCAAATTAAACTTCTTTTTATGCTTTATCCGATGGGATAAATTGCAGACTTGATTTTTTTAATCTCAAAATTTTGTAACATTGCTAGTCTATGGTCGCGGCCGGAGTGCGGGGAAGGGGTGGCGGTGGCAGGCGCGGCCAGGAAGCGGACGAGGAGGCGTTGAAGGTCCGCCATAACCAAAATCCGTTGCAACGCGGTCTGTAAAACGAGATTCATTGCTCAAACCTTTTACCAGCTGCTGCTGCCTTTGTCCATTGTTCTGTACAACTCTAAAACATTAATGATACTGCAGATGTAATCTGAGATTAGTTGCCCAGTGAACGTGGTAAACAGTTTACCTCGGCCATAATTTAATTTGTTCCTTGGCATCACTTCCTTCAACCCCAACAAATTAAGTATTAAATCACAGTGATTTCTTGCAATAATGTTGGAATGAAATTCCCCTCTTAAACCATCTTAAAGCTCACCCACAGGGTTACAGGCGGTCAGCTCCTGATAAGAGACTCACCCCTCCTTTGTAATAATAAAGAAAGCAAAATATTTAAATCAGACAAGTCGGAGAGAGTTTTATTTTCCCGGGCACAGCTCAGAGTGAACTCAGCGCAGGTCACACCTGCTACGGGAGCTGCACTCGCCAGAGTTACACACTGCTGGGGATCGCAGAGGCAAGGCTGATTGTTCAGCATTCAGTTCCCACTGGCACCTGCAGTCTCCATCTGTACTCTCCTCCGGATATTGCTCACAGGTAAGTGAGTGAGAAAGAGAGAGTGTATGCATGCCTTTGTTTGTGTGTACCCATGTGTGTACATATACATGTATATGCTTTTGTGTATATGTGCGTACGCACACGTGTGCATGTGTGCGTGTGTATGTGTAAGTGTGTGTATGCGCGCATGCTTGTGTATGCATATGTTTATATGTGTGTGTGCTTGTTTGTATGCATATGTTGTGTGTGTGCATGTGTGTGTATACGTACATATGTGTGTGTACTTGTGTGCGTGTGCATATGTTTGTGTGCGTCTGTGTACCTGTGTGTGTGTGTGGGTCTGTGCAAATGTGTCCATGTTTGTGTGCTGTTGCACCTCTGTTATAACTATAGCATATAGTATTCCTATCCCACTTTGTGTGATTTCTTTGTGAAGCACCCTGTCAGCTGCCTTGCTTTTTATTTGCAGTAGAGTAGGTGTGTACACAGAATATAGAACAGTACAGGAACAGGTCCTCCAGTATCTGTGCCTAACGTGATGCCAAATTAAACTAATCTCCTCTGCCTGCACATAATCCATATCGCTCCATTCCCTGCCTATCCACATGTCTATCTAAAAGCCTCTTAAATGCTACTATCGTATCTGTCTCCACCTCCACCTCTGGCAGTGTGTTCCAGGCATCCACCACTCTCTGTGTAAAAAAAACTTACCCAGCACATATCCTTCTGACCTGAAAGCTCAAAGGGGGCACTGTGGCACAGTTGGTAGAGCCGCTGCCTCTCAGCGCCAGAGACCCGGGTTCAATCCTGACCTCGGGTGCCATCTGCGTGGAGTTTACACTTTCCCCCTGTGACCGCATGGGTTTCCTCCTAGCCCAAAGGTATGCAGTTTGTAGGATAATCAATCCTCTGCAGATTTCCCCCGGTGTGTTGGGAGTGGATGAGAAAGCGGGATGACATAGAACGGGCGATCAATGGTCAGCATGGATTTGGCGGGCTGAAGGGCCTGTAACAATGCTGTATCAATAAACAACTGAAGTGACAAGAATTTCCAGCAGATGGCAAAATCTGGTGAAATTGATGACCGTGTGGAGAGAATAAAATGCTGAAGAAACTCAGCGGGTGAGGCAGCATCTATGGAGTGAAGGAAATAGGCAACGTTTTGGTCGAGACCCTTCTTCAGATGTGGGGGGGGGAGGAGGGAAGAAGAAAGGAAGAGGTGGAGACAGTGGGCTGAGGGAGAGCTGATAAAGCAGGGACTATCTGAAATTAGAGAAGTCAATGTTCATACCACTGAGGTGCAAACTGCCCAAGCGAAATATGAGGTGCTGCTCCTCCAATTTACGGTGGTCCTCACTCTGGCCATGGAGGAGGCCCAGGACAGAAGAATGAGGACATTTCCGATGCCCTGGTGTGGAACACCTCATCCTGGGTGCAGATGCGGCGTAGACGGAGGAATTGGGAGTTGGGGATGGAGTCCTTACAAGAAGCAGGGTGGGAAGAAGTGTAGTCCAATAGCCATGGGAGTCAGTGGGTTTATAATGGGTGTCGGTCAGAAGTCTATCACCTGCGATGGAGATGGTGAGGTCAAGAAATGGTAGAGAAGTGTCGGAAATGGTCCAGGTGTTAGTGGTAAAATGGATAAAGTCAGTGAGTTGTGTGTGGGTGCAGGAGGTAGCACCAATGCAGTTGTCGATGTAGCGGAGGCAGAGTTTGTGGATAGTGCCCTGGTATGCCTCGAACAAAAATTGTTCAATGTACCCTGAAAAGAGGCAGGCATAGCTAGGGCCCATGTGCATGCCCATAGCTACGCCTTGTATTTGGAGGAAATGGGAGGAGTCAAACGAAAAGTTATTAAGGGTAAGTACCACCTCCGCTAGGCAGAGGAGAGTATCAGTAGACTGGGATTGGTTGGTTTCCGGTTGAGGAATAAACGGAGGGCTTTGAGACCCTCCTGGTGGGGGATGGAGGTGTAGAGTGACTGGACGTCCACGGTGAAGATGTGGGAATGGGGGCCTAGAGAACGGAAGTCCTGGAGTAGACGAAGAATGTGTGAGGTGTCTTGAAGATAGGTGGGGAGGGATTTAACCAGGGGGGATAGGATGGAGTCGAGGTATGCGGAAATAAGTTCGGTAACCGGGGTTCCCCTCTTCTACTATAGATGAGGCTCTCACCATGGTTTCTTCTACACCCCGTAACTCTGCTCTCACTCCCATCCCCCCACTCGTAACAAGGGCAGAGTTCCCCTTGTCCTCACCTTCCACCCCACCAGCCGTCACATACAACAAATAATCCTCCAACATTTTCACCACCTTCAACGGGATCCCGCCACTTGCCACATCTTCCTCCCCTGTCTGCTTCCCGCAGAGACCGCTCCCTCCGTAACTCCCTGGTCAATTCGTCCCTTCCCTCTCCTGGCACTTTCCCTTGCAACCGCAGGAAATGCTACACTTGTCGCTTTACCTCCCCCTTGACTCCATTCAAGGACCCAAGCAGTCTTTCCAGGTGCGGCAGAGGTTCACCTGCACCTCCTCCAACCTCATCTATTGCATCCGCTGCTCTTGATGTCAGCTGCTCTACATCGGTGAGACCAAGCGCAGGCTTGGCGATCGCTTCGCCCAACACCTCCGCTCGGTTCGCAATAACCAACCTGATCTCCCGGTGGCTCAGCACTTCAACTCCCCCTCCCATTCCGATTCCGACCCTTCTGTCCTGGGCCTCCTCCATGGCCAGAGTGAGGACCACTGTAAATTGGATGAGCAACACCTGATATTTTGCTTGGGCAGTTTACACCCCAGCCGTATGAACATTGACTTCTCTAATTTCAGGTTGTCCCTGCTTTCTCCTCCCCTTCTCAACTCTCCCTCAGCCCACTGTCTCCACCTCTTCCTTTCTTCTACCCCCCCTCATCCCCCCCCACCCCCCCATCCCCCCTCACCCCCCCCCCCCCCCCACCCCCCCCACCCTCACATCAGTCTGAAGAAGGGTCTTGACCCAAAATGTTGCTTATTTCCTTTGCTCCATAGATGCTGCCTTACCCGGTGAGTTTCTCCAGCATTTTTGTCTACCCTCGATTTTCCAGCATCTGCAGTTCCTTCTTAAACATGTGGAGAGAATAACGTTGGATTAGATTTGTGTAGAATTGATGTAAAGGAGTGGTTGACAATCGGTGGGCAACAGGTACTGATACATCATGGCCTGTTTCCATCGTGTATCTCCCTGTGACTAACTAGCCTTTGTTTTCACTTGGTTACATTGACTGCAAGTCATTTGGAAATCAGTCGTGAACTTTTGCAAACCAAAGGTGACCATTTGGCCCACTGAACCTATGCCGGCTCATTGACTGTAGCAGTTGTATAAGAGGCCACATTGTACTACTGTAGATAGACACATAATGTGGGAGTGACGCAACGGGTCAGGCAGCATTTCTGGAGAAAAGGAATAGGTGACATTTCAAGGTTCAAGGTTAGTTTATTGGTCACGTACACCAATTGGTGTAATGAAAGCACCAATGCAGCACATAAAAAAAGAATACAGATATAACACTAATAAAGAGATTTAAACATTAAAAAAAATCCCCCCACAATGGTTCCCATTATGAGGGAAGGCACAATGTCCAGTCCTCCCATGTCCTCCCATAGTCAGGTCTATTGGGGCCTCCGCAGTCGCCTTCACGGAGGCCCGATGTTCCAGGCCGTTCTCCGCGATGGCGCTCCAGCGCTGCGCTGCTGCCGAAGCCGTGGTTCTGGGCGGTCTCCTCAGGAATCCGCCCAGAACCTCGGCTCCAAGCCCGCTGGTAGGCCGCGAGGGCGGGTCAAAAGTGCAGCCCGGAGAAAGGCTGCCTCTCCGACCAGGTAGGGACCCTGAAAAGTAGTTTCCCCCTTCCCCCCCCCCCCCCCCCCCCCCCACCCACCCCCCACATAAAAAAGAATAGAACTCCAAAAACAAAACACTTTAACTCACTAAAAATAAAGAAAAGAGTGAAAAACATACAGCTGCAGGCTGGGCAGCCATACCATACAGGACGGCCCCCCCTATCTGTCAGAATATTTCAGGTCAGAAAGTAGAGGAGGGTGTGTGTGTATGTGGGAGGATAAACAAGAGGCGAGAAAAGGCCAGAACCCTGGCCAGAATAAATCAGGGCAACAGATGGCCGCAGGAAGGATGGAGCCCATAATGGCCCATTGTTGGCTGGGGAAGGTGTGATAACAAGACGCTAACAAGTGCTGTGTCCAGTTACGGTCACCCTGCTACAGGGCTGCCAACATTGGGTGAGAGTTGAGAGTGAGAAATTGCGAGGGAGCGTAGGGGTGTCCCCCCTCCCACGGTACGGAGCTTTTACATTTTTCAGCTTGAAATTGTTCAATCTGGTGCATACTGTAGCGAGTCTTTTAACTTACGCTTGGATGCAATTGGATTAGGTATGAATAAGATGAGGCTAAATTACATTCCTAATTACACTCCACAATAGAGCCAGGCCCTGACCAACAGGTGCAGCACATGAATGACTATATTCATGTATGGAAATCAGATTATATTCATGTTTTTATGCATATATGTATATATAGAGAGAGAAAAACTCAGAGAAACAAAGCAAAAGTCAGACTTCCATCACTGTTCTGCACAAATACATCAATCAACCTTGTTCAAGAAGGAACTGCAGATGTTGGAGAATCGAAGGTAGACAAAATTGCTGGAGAAACTCAGCGGGTGCGGCAGCATCTATGGAGCGAAGGAAATAGGCAACGTTTCGGGCCGAAACCCTTCTTCAGACGGTTTCAACCTTACCCTTTGAATATAGAAACAAGACGAAAATAATGCCACATATTCAATCATATATGGTTCAATGAAATTAAGATATATATGTAAAAATATATATGGAAACAGGCCCTTCCGCCCACCAGGTCCACACCGACCAGCAATCTATCATACACCAATTCCATCCATCATGCCAGGGACAATTTACAGAAGCCAATTAACCTACAAACCTGCACTTCTTTCGGATATGGGAGAAACCGGAATATTCAGAGAAAACCCATGTGGTAGTAAGGCAGCAACTCTACCACTGTTATATATTTATGATGGTGTCACGTGAATAAAGATGAACACATGATTCTGATTTCTGCCCTTAGTTGGATAACACACATGTCCAGTCATTGTGATTTATGGCTGGTTTTCAACCTCTTCAGGCTGAAGGTCTTGACTCGAAACATCACCCATTCTTTTTCTCCAGAGATGCTGCCTGTCCTGCTGAGTTTTTCCAGTTTTTAGTGTCTATCTTCAGTTTAAACCAGCATCTGCAATTCCTTCCTACACTATTTGTTAAGCCTATTCTCATTATATAATTTTGTGATCGGCGTGAGAGCATGAGAATTTTGTGACATGTGCGAGTCTCACGCTCAATGCGTGAGAGTTGGCAGCCCTGCTAATAATTCAAACATTTTATGCAAGTTCCAATTGTTTGGACAAAAATCACTTTATAACAGTTAAGTTACTTTAAGGCCATTTCAGAAATTATGGCAGTCAACAAAAAATCAACTAACAAATTAAAGCAAACTAAAAAAAAAACATGTTCCCTTTCCTGACTCTTCCTCATAAGTACTTTAACGCTGTTAACAGAGCAAAGGGATATTAATCTCAAGAATCAAACTGGGGAAAGTGAGGGCAATTTTGCTTAAATGGTCATTCTAAGCCCATTCAGATCTGTCAGTTATACAACATGTACATGGCTGGCCCAATTTGTCCATACTGATCAAGTTGGCATTCTGCGTGCCCAGGGACTGGCTGCCGTTCCTAGATCAGCTCGCGTCCCAGGGACTGGCTGCAGTTCTCAGGTCGGCTCGCCAGCCCCGACCCCGCGAAAACGAATTGAAAACAAATACGCGGTTTTTCGGGTTACGGGCCAGGTGCCCGTAGTCCGAACCCTGTCCTAGATGTTTGGCCTCATTGTGGTCAGGCTGGTAGTGGGTGAATCTAGGACCAGAGGGCACAGCCTCACAATAAAAGGGTGTGAATTTAGAATGTAGTCAGACCCCTTCATTTTATCCACATTTTGTTACGTTACAGCCTTATTCTAAAATGGATTGAATGCATCTGTTTTATCATCAATCTATACACAATACCCCATAATAAAAAGCGAAGACAGGTGTTTAGAAATTTTTGCAAATTAAAACAAAATAACAAAAATATCACATTTACGTAAGTATTCAGACCCTTTACTCAGTACTTTGTTGAGGCACCTTTGGCAGCGATTACAGTCTTGGGTCTGACGCTACAAGCTTGGCACACCTGTATTTGGGTAATTTCTCCCATTCTTCTCTGCAGATCCTCTCAAGCTCTGTCAGGTTGAATGGGGAGCATCGATGCACCGCTATTTTCAGGTCCTTCCAGAGATATTCGATCGGTTTCAAGTCCGGGCTCTGGCTGGGCCACTCAAAGACATTCACAGACTTGTCACAAAGCCATACCTGCGTTGTCTTGGCTGTGTGCTTAGGGTCGTTGTCCTGCCCCAGTCTGAGGTCCTGAACCCTGTGGAGCAGGTTTTAATCAAGTATCTCTCTGTACTTTGCTCCGTTCATCTTTCCCTCGATCGTGACTAGTCTCCCAGTTCCTGCCGTTGAAACACATCCCCACAGCATGATGCTGCCACCACCATGCTTCACCGTAGGTATGGTATTGGCCAGGTGATGAGCGGTGCCTAGTTTCCTCCAGACGTGACGCTTGGCATTCAGGCCAAAGAGTTCAATTTTGGTTTCATCAGACCAGAGAATCTTGTTTAGGTGCCTTTTGGCAAACTCCAAGCGGGCTGTCGTGTGCCTTTTACTGAGGAATGGCTTCCGTCTGGCCACTCTACCATAAAGGCCTGATTGGTGGAGTGTTGCAGATATAGTTGTCCTTCTGGAAGGTTCTCCCATCTCCACAGAGGAACACAGGAGCTCTATCAGAGTAACCATCCTGACCAAGGCCCTTCTCCCCCGATTGCTCAGTTTGGCCGGGCAGCCAGCTCTATGAAGAGTCCTGGTGGTTTCAAAGTTTTTCCATTTAAGAATGATGGAGGCCACTGTGCTCTTCGGGACCTGCAATGCTGCAGAAATTGTTTTATACCCTTCCCCAGATCTGTGTCTCGACACAATCCTGTCTCGGAGGTCTACGGACAATTCGCTCGTCTTCATGGCTTGGTTTTTGCTCTGACATACACTGTCAACTGCGGGACCTTATATAGACAGGTGGGTGCCTTTCCAAATCATGTCCAATCACTGTAATTTACCAATTGTGGACTCCAATCAAGTTGTAGAAACATCTCAAGGATAATCGATGGAAACAGGATGCACTGAAGCTCAATTTTGAGTGTCATAGCAAAGGGTCTGAATACTTATGTAAATGTGATATTTCAGTTATTTATTTTTAATTACTTTGCAAAAATTTCTAAACACCTGTTTTCACTTTTATTAAGGGGTATTGTGTGTAGATTGATGATTTAAAAAAATTAATAATAAAATGCATTTTGGAATAAGGCTGTAACGTAACAAAATATGGAAAAAGTGAAGGGGTCTGAATAATTTCTGAATGCAGTGTAAGTAGGCTGGAGGAACTCAGGTGGGCCAGGCAGCATCCGGGGAGGCAATAAACATAATATTTTGGGTCGGGACCATTCTTCAGACTGATTGGAATGGGGGTGGAAAGCTGGAAAGAGGAGTGGGGGAAAGCCTGGTGAATGATAGGTGGATACAAGTGCGGGAAGGGGTTGATTGGAAGATGGGTGAAGTAAGTGACAAAGGCTGGAGGTGAAATGGAGACAAAAGGGTGTCAGCTAACGAGAGGAGGAGTGAAATGTGAAGTTCGGGGGAGGGATATGGCTGGAAGGGGAGCGTGGAGAGAGGAAAGAGGGCGGAAATTAAAGGAAATGGAATTAATGGAAATCCAGCACTCTATGTTTTGCTCATTATTCCAGCATTTGCAGTTCCTTGTGACTCCGGCACAGGTGTGCTGCTTGAGCCAGCAAGCCTGCCCTGCCGTTCAATATGAACTCGGCTATAGACACTCCAGATATTCAGTATCTTACACACGATGTGCTCAGCCTATCTACCATCTCTGCTAAAGTTGCGATTCCTCACTGAAGCAGCCCTGTCCTTGTTGAAAGCTTGCCTGATCTGTGCATTTAAGTCCATAAATCATAGATGCAGAATTGAGGCATTCTGCCCATCGAGTCTACTCTGCCATCGAATCAAGGCTGAAATATCTTCCCCTCTCAACCCCATTCTCCTGCCTTTCCCCTGTTACCTTTGCACCCGTGCTAATCAAGAACCTGTCAACATCCGCTTTATAAGCACCCAAAGACTTGGCCTCCACAACCACCTGTGGTAATGAATCCCACAGATTCACAACCCTCTGGCTAAAGAAATTCCTCGTTATCTCCTTTCTAATGCTGTGTCCTTTTGTTCTAAAGCGCCTGTCCCACCAGCATGCGACTGCATGCGACGAGCGCGACCTAACGTGGTCGCTTGAGCCGTACGGCCTCGCGGGGCCGGTCCCACTTCGATCGCCGGAGCTGTATGGAGTTGTGCGGGGCTGGTCGCGACATCGCGCGGGGCTCCGAAAAACTGACACTGTTCAAAAATCCCGCGTGGCAACGGCCTGTCGGCCCGCAGCCGCATTGAGGACGTGCGCAGCATCTTGACGCCGTACGCAGCGTCCTGTCATGGCGTTGCGCGATGACATCACCACCCAGCATGCCGTTGCGTGATGACGTCACCGCTCGACGCCGTGCGACGTCCAGATTCAGTCGGCCCGCCTCCTGCCCAGCTGATTGGTGAGTATGATGTCGGGACCAGCTCTATACGGCTCTGCGGTTGGAAGTGGGACCGGCCCCGTGAGGCCGTACACCTCAAGCCACCACGTTTGGTTGTGATCGCCACATGCAGTCGCATGCTGGTGGGACACGCCCTTAACGGGGTGCCCTCTGGTCCTAGACTCCCCCACTAGTGGAAACTGTGTCTCAATCTCCATCGACACTGCTGTGCTGACAAGAGTTGTTCCACACTGCCGGATGTAAGGGTTTCCATCGCAATAATCATGAGAAACGGTCAGAGGAACTTTTTGCATTACACTGACATAAACCAGGTTGCCAGGTTACAAAGTAAAAGAATAACACCCTGTGGGGTGGAGAGTGAATTACAGGCACATGAACAACTGATCGATCAGGTTCTCATTTTGAGAAATGTGAACAACATTTAATGGCTCATTTAAAGTGCTTTAAGTTTTTATCTTAAACCATTGCAAAGGAATAAGTGCCCTACTTTTTATGAGCTGTATATCAAATAAACTCCAGATGGTGAAAGGATCAAGGACTTGCGGATGCTGGTTTACACAAAAGGACACAATGTGCTGGGGTAACTCAGCAGGTCAGGCAGAATCTCGAGAGAATATGGATAGGTGTTGCTTCAGATAGACAAGAGGTGGAGGAGTAGGCCATTCGGCCCTTCGAGCTAGCACTGAGATCATGGCTGATCATCCACAATCAGTAGTCTATTCCTGCCTTCTCCCCGTATCCCTTGACTCCGCTATCTTTAAAGAGCCTGTCCCACTTGGCCGTCATTTGCGCGCCATTTACACTACCTCCAAAATGTGGCCATCGCGTTGTGACACACGGTAGCGTCTGGGTAGTGCTGGTCAGGCGCATGGAGAGGCTTGGAGGAGTGTGGACCTGTGCGTGCGGTATCGCGCGGCGCTCCAGGATTTTGTGCTACACGAAATCCTCACGCACCGCCTGGGTGACATATCGCGTACGCACGCTGACGCATTGGCGTCGCACGCTGGCGTCCTGACGTCTCACGTGTATCGCGTGATTTGCGCGTGACGCCGCGTGTAATGATGCATCGACCTATTTTACATATGACGCGTAAATGAGGCGCAAATGACAGTCAAGTGGGACAGGCCCTTAAGAGCGCTATCTAACTCTCTCTTGAAATCATCCAGAGAGTTGGTCTCCACTGCCTTCTGAGGCAGAGAATTCCACATATTCACAACTCTCTGGGTGAAAAAGTTTTTCCTCATCTCCGTTCGCCATCCCCTTATTCTTAAACTGCGGCCCCTGTTTCTGGACTCCCCCAACATCAGGAACATGTTTCCTGCCTCAAGCGTGTCCAATCCTTTAATAATCTTATATGTTTCAATAAGATTCCCTCTCATCCTTCTAAATTCCAGAGTACACAAGCCCAGTCGCTCCATTCTTTCAACATATGACAATCCCGCCATAAGTAATCTTATGAACCTACGCAGCACTCCCTCAATAGTAAGAATGTCCTTCCTCAAATTTGGAGACCAAAACGGCACACAATACTCCAGGTGTGGTCTATCTAGAGCCCTGTCCAACTGCAGAAGGACCCCTTTGCTCCTATACGCAACTCCTCTTGGTATGAAGGCCAACATGCCATTAGCTTTCTTCACTGCCTGCTGTACCTGCATGCTTACTTTCAGTGACTGATGAGCAAGACCAGCCAGATATCTTTGTCCTTCCCCTTTTCCTAACTTGGCACCATTCAGATAATAATCTGCCTTCCTGTTTTTGCCACCAAAGTGGATAACCTCACATTTATCCACATTAAACTGCATCTGCCCACTCACCCAACCTGTCCAAGTCACCCTGCATCCTCATAGCATCCTCCTCACAGTTCACACTGCCACCCAGCTTTGTGTCATCCACAAATTTGTTCATGTTACTTTTAATCCCTTCATCTAAATAATTAATGTATATTGTAAATAGCTGCGGTCCCAGCACCAAGCCTTGCGGCACCCCACTAGTCAGTTTTGTGACAAGTGAATTAATCAAGAAATGTTCAAAGGAAAATAGGAAAAAAAAAGCTTGTTTATTATTAAGTACTTGCTGAATGAGTAACTTGTATATATCCTGAAGGGTACAAAGTGATGGAGTAACTCAACAGGTCAGGCGGCATCTGGAGAACATGGATAGGTAATTCTTTGGGTCGTGCCGGATGTCAGGTCCCAACCCAAAACATCACCTACCCATATTCTCCAGAGATGCTCCCTGGCTTGCAAAATTACTCCAGCATTTAGTGCCCATTTGTAAAATCTGAAATCAAGGTACAGTAGGGAAGAGAGGTCTCAAATAAAATAGTAAGATATCCTGTTTTTTTTCTCCAGATGCTGACTGACCTACTGAGTGTTTCCAACATCTTTTGTTTATACTTCTAATGAGGTGTTTGCAATCTTGCATTTCGAAAATAGTTCAATGAATGTGGGCGGTGGTGTGTTGCTGCCACATACAGCGTGTGTTTCTAGCCCCAACATCGTAAGAAATTGCAAAGTTGTAGATGTAGCCCGGTCCATCACACACACCAAATTCCCCCACCATTGACTTCATCTACATTTCACGCTGCCTTGTAAAAGCAGCTAACGTAATCAAAGACTTGTCCCACCCCGGTCATTCCTTCTTCCCCCCCAGTCCTGCCGGGCAGAAGCATAAAGCGCGCACCACCAGACTCGGGAACAGCTTCATCCCCTCTGTAATCAGGCTTCTGAACAGTCCTTCCATAGGCTAGAGTACTGTCCGATTCACCTCTATCCCATTATGGACATTGGAGTTTGTCTATAGAACTGATACTCTACTATGCTGAGAACTCCATTCTACACTCTGTATCTTGCCCCTTTGCTCTACCTATCGTTCTTGAGTTTGACTTGGTTGTGATTATGTATAGTATTATTTGATTTGTTTGGCTAGCATGCCAAACAAAGCTTTTTGGCGTTCTTCGGCACACGTGATATAATACATCTAAACTTGAGGACAGAGTTGTTGGCAACAAGGGCGGCATAGTGGCGTAGCAAAAGAGTTACTGCCGTACAGCGCCAGGTTCAATCCTTACTGCTGTCTGCATGGAGTTTGCACGTTCTCCCCGTAACCACGTGGGTTTTCCCCGGGTGATCCTGTTTCCTCCACATTCCAAAGACGTGCGGGTTTGGAGGTTAATTGGCTTCTGTCATTTGTCACCAGTGTGTAGGGTATAACCAGTGTATAGGTGATCACTGATCAGCGTGGACTCGGTGGGCCGAATGGGCCTGTACCATGCTGTATTACTAAACTAAACTTGCCAAATGGCCGTACAGACGGCCCCCATAGTCAGGATCAAACCCGGGTCTCTGCCGCGGTAAAGCAGCAGCTCCACCGCTGCGCCACTGTGCACGTAACTTCAATACTTTAATACTCCTCTCTTGGTTGAATTATTTATCTGGGTGAGACTGGATACATCTTTTCTGAATGAAAAATCTCTGCCCTCGTCTTTACTATTAATTTAGAGATGGTTAGAGGGAGAGGAGCAATTCTGTGAGAGGCGGTGAATTATTTAGCGCAATATGATAGAGTACCTGAGATCCCTGAGCTGGCTTGATGTTAGTAGATCGGTCGTACTGTTAACTAAACTGCATGGCTGCCAGCATCAGGGCAGTGAGAAGTGGGATGTTGCTTGTTGACAGTGGTCACTGCTGCGTGTGTAAAACCCACAGATGGACAAGGAACTGGACAAGCGAGATGGCCACTTCAGTGAACAAGACCTGGATGCAATTACCAGCAAGATTGGCAATCTCAGCAAGTGGCGAGGAATCTTCAGCCAACAAGGGTAATATGTGACCCCCCCCCCCCACCACCAATTTTCTCTCCCATCTGCTGGAAATCCTTAGCACTTTAGTTTAGAGATACAGCATGGAAACGGACCTTCAGCCCACCGCTCCCACGCTGACCAGCGATCACCCGTTCACACCAGTTCTATGTTATCCAACTTTCTCATCCACCCTACATTACAGAAGCCCAAACCTCTGTTTTAAAAGAAGGAACTGCAGATGCTGGAGAATCCACCCAGCTGCAGCAGCATCTAAGGAGCGAAGGAGATAGGCGACGTTTCGGGCCGAGACCCTTCTTCAGACTGGTCAGGGATCCAAGAGATATAGACGGTGATGTTCAGCTGGTGCGGATAGAGGGAATGCCAGGGCCCGAGGGCTGAGGGAGAGGTGGGAAGGGGAGGAGACAGCAAGGGTTAACAGAATTGAGAAAATTTCCAATATTTGCAGACTCCCCAAGCGGAATATGAGGTGCCCTCCAGCTTGCGGTGTTGCTCAAGAACATCCGCTCAATAACCAACCCGACTTTCCACATCCGACCTCTTCGGTCCTGGGCCTCCTCCACGGCCTGAGCAAACCGCAACTATCCTTTTGGGCAATTTTCTCAATTCTAACCCTTGGGCTTCTCATTTTCACACCACAAACAGCTTACAATGGCTTGTTCCCTTTATCACCGATACTTTTTTGCATATCTTTCACTCATTGTTCCTTACACATCAATCTCTCGTTTCCCTGATCCCTGACCAACCTACAAACCTGCATGTCTTTGGGAAGTGGGAGGATCCCAGAGCACCTGGAGAAAATCCACGTGGTCACAGGGATAACAGACATACGCCACACGCGGACAACATCCAAGGTCCGGATCGTTCCCTGGTGTCCGGTGCTGTGAGGCAGTAGCTCTACCAGCTGTGCCACTGTGCCACCCCATCTCTGGTGTTTAGGAGATGCACGAGACTAGATGCTGCAATCTGGAGCCAAAAACAAACTGCAGGAGGAACTGAGCAGGTTGAGCGACAGTACTTTAGACTGTAGAGATAGAGCACGGATTCAGACCCTTCGGCCCACCGAGTCCACGCCGACCAGTGATCACTAGTTTTATCCTACACACTATGGATAAATTTACAGAAGCCAATTAACCTACAAACATGTACGCCTTTGGAGTGTGGGAGGAAACCGGAGCACCCAGAGGAAACCCACGCAGGTCACGGGGGAAACGTGCAAACTGCATACAGAGAGCAGCCATGGTCTGGATCGATCCCGGATCTCTGGCACCATAAGGCTGCAACTCCATCACTACGCCAATCCAAGCTGGTAGAGCAGACACTAATTTGTGCAATAGATTGTGTCTTAAAGTGCCCTGTCCTCATAACTGCACCTCCCCTGCATTGCGGTTACAATAGCTTTTACGGTAGCATTGCATCGATCACCGTTACTATGGTCAACCTTGAGAGCTGGCACATGCAGAATCCTTGGAATGTACCTAAAATGTTGTGATCGGTTGGGAAATGGGACATTGCCTCCTAGAACTGATGAACTTATGACAGGTAGGCCCGAGCGAGCGGATCGATCGCAGCCTGCGGTAGCTGCATGGAGCGGCGGTAGATGGAGCTGACGGCATCACGCTGGGCCATGCCAGCCCCCACTTCATCGATCCAGTGCTGCCAAGACTCCAGGCCTCAAAGTGAGAAATATAAGACTTTGCAGATCTCCTTGGGCCAAGAGTGGACTTTTCAGAGACTTGGAAGTGCAAGATGGTGCCGGAACATGGCGACTCTGAGTGCTGTTCCAGTTCTATGTCATCCAACTTTCTCATCCACACCCTACACACTAGGGGAAATTTACAGAAGCCAACAAACCTACAAACCTGCATGTCTTTGGGAAGTGGGAGGAACCCAGAGCACCTGGATAAAATCCACCTGGGTTTCCTCCAGGTACTCTGGTTTCCTCCCATTTCCCAAAGACATGCTGGTTTGTAGGTTGATTGGCCTCTGTAAATTGTTCATGATGTGTGGTGAGTGGATATGAATGTGAGCTAACATAGAACTAGTGTGAATGGGTGACCGATGGTCAGCATGGTCTCAGTGGGCCGAAGGGCCTGGTTCAATGCTATATCTCTAAACCAAGAATGGGAAGCTCATTTTGAGAGCAAATATCTGCGAGCAAATTTGACTTTGAAACTAAATTGTATTATTTGGTTTATTCACAGATTACAATTCAAGGACACGGTTGTGAAGGTAAGTGATTTAAATATTCTGTTTTAAGTATCGTCACACCACCTCATAGTATAGACAATAGATGCAGGAGTAGGCCATTCGGCCCTTTGAGCCAGCACCGGCATTCACTGTGATCATGGCTGATCATTCACAATCAGTACCCGGCTCCTGCCTTCTTCCCATATCCCTTGACGTTCTATCTTTAAGAGCTCTATCTAACTCTCTCTTGAAAGAATCCAGAGAATCGGCCTCCACTGCCATCTGAGGCAGGGGATTCCACAGACTCACCAATCTCTGTGAGAAAAAGTTTTTTCCTCATCTCCATTCTAAATAGCCTACGCCTTATCCAATTTATGCACTCTGACTAAACTGTCGCCCGGCCCTTGAGCTTCTGGGACTAGTCCCCCTGAAATGAACATCGGGAACATGTTTCCTGCCTCTAACGTGTCCAAGCCCTTAACAATCTTATATGTTTCAATGAGATCCCCTCTTATCCTAAACTCCAGAGTGTACAAGCCCAGCTACTCCATTCTCTCAGCATATGACAATCCCGCCATCCCGGCAATTAACCTTGTAAACCTACGTTGCACTCCCTCAATAGCAGGAATGTCCTTTCTCAAATTAGGGGACCAAAACTGCACACAATACTCCAGGTGTGGTCTCACTAGAACTCTGTACAACTGCAAAAGGACTTCTTTGCTCCTACATTTGATTCCTCTTGTTATAAAGGCCAACATGCCATTTCCTAGCGCTAACGGCAGGTACTCGGGAAACGTGGTAACTCGTGCAGATTTTTCAACGTGTTGAAAAATGTCCACATGTAAATGTAAATGTCCACATTCAGGATGTAAATATTTGATACTTTTTAACACGTAGTCATACCTTAGTAGCTCGTGAGTTTACGTAGTAGGACCTGGTGTCCTATATCACTATTGTATGTTCATGATGGAAATAAGAATACTCTGTATATTCATTACCTTTGAATTGTACTTTTATGTAATCATCCCATTATTTCGGAGTTCCATTTCACAATATCTATCAGACATACAGAATGGTGCAAGGTAATATCTTGCCCAAACTCAGTTGTATCTTTCTATCTCAATAAATATCACAAAATATGCCATTGTTTCAGCCACATTATGACAAAATATAGAATGTAGGTTATTTGTTATCAGAAATCCCATCCCAGAAACAACAAGACTTAAAGAACATTTGTTTTACTAATTTACGAGCATGTACCATAGGTTCATCTATATCCAACAAAAATGTTGTGATAATTGCATAAAATGTATTATTGTCTAGGAAATATGGTGTGGAATGATAACCCCAGTACTCATTTAGGCAAGTCTCAAGCTATAGATACTTTTCCCCCCACCCCCAATCCCCCCTTGCCCGATCTTCATTGAACCTACCATTTGACTAATCTTTTACTCAGCTGCTGTAATGTTTCCTTCCTATCAAAATCTCTGTGCAGCATCTCTGTCCCTATCTTCCAATGCCCACTTTGAAATAAAATACAACTTTCGTCAAAAATTTTGAATGCAAATATATGGTATTTTATCACCCCCCCCCCCCCCCCCCCACCACCACACAAGAAGCGTAACTTGAAGCGTTTGCTTTTATTACCATTCATCATTATTTATTGTAATGTACTGTATCTTTAAAAAAAACTACATCAACCATGTGTGAAAGTTACACTGAATCGAACGATGATTGAAAATGCGTGGGAATCGACTAATCGCGATCCTGCTGCGAATTTTTTAAGTCGAAAACCGTATTTTATTTCAAAGTGGGAATTTGAAGATAGGGACAGAGATGCTACACAGAGATTTCAAGCTCTTGGGTGAACTCACAAAGTGGGACAGGGCCAGAGCAACCCGCTAAGTTCCTCCAGCATTTTTGTATACCGCAAAACATCAATGATTCCAGGAATGCCGAGAGAGCTAGAGAGAGAGGTGGGGAATGAGAGAGAGAGAGAGCGAGAGAGAGAGAGAGGGAGGGAGAGAGCGAAAGACGGAGAGACACAACGTGGGTCGGTAGGTAAATTGAATGACTAACCTGCAGACCAAGAATGTAACCAAGAAGAAGTTCTCACTCGTGAAGGTGAGTTTTAAGAAATTCTCAATGTGTCATCAATGCATCAATCTACATTCCTCAGTAAAATGTAATTATGTTTTGAAGAAGTATTAATGACGCCGAGTGAATTGTATTCAAAGGAACGCAGCGTCATTAATACTTCGTCTAAAACACAATTACACATTTACTGAGGAATGTGGATCAATGCATTGATGATGCATTGTATAACTACTTGTTAACTACTAGCTGTTAACAAATCTGGCTGTTAACACTACAGTGCTTAGCACATCGTTTGCGTCTGATGACCGTACAGCGCTTGTATTCCATGTACAAAACCATGTAAGTTTTGTAAAATGTTTTTTTTTGTTAAATCTTTATTTAACAAAGCAAATTTGTATTTCCATATGAAATACGGAAAATTCACGCGGGGCCCCACTTGGGTGTGATGCCCAATTTGGAAATATTTGTCCAATCGGCCTAGGGCTGGCCCTGCACCCAGTTTTGTGTCATCTGCAAATTTGCTAATGTTACTTTTAATCCTTCATCTAAATCATTAATGTATATTGTAAATAGCTGCGGTCCCAGCACCGAGTTTTGCGGTACCCCACTAGTCACTGCCTGCCATTCTGAAAGGGACCTGTTAATCCCTACTCTTTGTTTCCTGTCTGCCAACCAATTTTCTATCCATGTCAGTACCCTACCCCCAATACCATGTGCTCTAATCTTACCCTCTAATCCTCTATGCTTGACCTTATCAAATGCTTTCTGAATGTCCAGGTACACTACATCCACTGGCCCTCCCTTGTCCATTTTCCCAATTACATCCTCAAAAAATTCCAGAAGATTAGTCAAGTATGATTTCCCCTTCGTAAATCCATGCTGACTCTGGCTGATCCTGTTACTACTATCTAAATGTGCCGCTATTTCATCTTTTATAATTGGCTAACTGGTCTATAATTCCCTGTTTTCTCTCTCCCTCCTTTCTTAAAAAGTGGGATAACATTAGCTACCCTCCAATCCACAGGAACTGATCCTGAATCTATAGAACATTGGAAAATGATCACGCAATGCGTCCACGATTTCTAGAGCCACCTCCTTAAGTACCCTGGGATGCAGACCATCAGGCCCTGGGGATTTATCAGCCTCTAGTCCCATCAGTCCACCCATCACTATTTCCTGCCTAATGTGAATTTCCTTCAGTTCCTCCGTCACCCGAGGTCATCTGGCCACTAGTGCATCTGGGAGATTGTTGTGTCTTCCTTAGTGAAGACGGATCCAAAGTACCTGTTCAATTCGTTTGCCGGTTCCTTGTTTCCCATAATAAAGTCACCTGTTTCTGTCTTCAAGGGACCCAACATTTGTCTTAACTAATTTTTTCCTCTTCACATACCTAAAGAAGCTTTTACTATCCTCCTTTATATCCTTGGCTAGCTTACCTTCGTACCTCATCTTTTCTCCCCTTATTGCCGTTTTAGTTATCTTCTGTTGCTCGTTAAAAGTTTCCCAATGCTCTGGCTTCCCGCTCATCTTTGCTCTTTTATTTTTATACTGTCCTTGACTTCCCTTGTCAGCCATGGTCGCCCCTCTTACTCCCCTTGGAATCCTTCTTCCTCTTTGGAATGAACTTCTTTCTTTCTTTTAAAATCTTTTTATTCGTTTTTTTTCAAAAACAAAAACAAAACCACAAAAAAAGAATAATGATAAACATAACAATGATATTGATACATAGGGATCAGGATTACATTAATAACAGGTATAACCTAAATATGGGTCCAGTATCAAAATACACATTGAATATGAACCTCCCGGTCTCTATGTAAATATAGTTAAATGTTTAAAAGAAAACTTATATATAAAAAAAACAAAAAGATAAAAAGAAAAAAAAGTAAAAAAGAGAAAAAAACAAAAAAACAAAAAAAAACCTAAACTAGAGGAGGAAAAAAAAGCAAAGCGGAATCTGGGCTGCAAAGAATTTCAACAATTTAAGTCCCTGTTTGTCGTCAAGTCCGTTCCACCGTAAAAAGGTAAAATTATTATTATAAGACTATTATTTAAATGGTGGCCGATTAGGAAAAGGGGAGATGCAGCGAGACCTGGGTGTCATGGTACACCAGTCATTGAAAGTAGGCATGCAGGTGCAGCAGGCAGTGAAAAAAGCGAATGGTATGTTAGCTTTCATAGCAAAAGGATTTGAGTACAGGAGCAGGGAGGTTCTACTTCAGTTGTACAGGGTCTTGGTGAGACCACACCTGGAGTATTGCGTACAGTTTTGGTCTCCAAATCTGAGGAAGGACATTATTGCCATAGAGGGAGTGCAGAGAAGGTTCACCAGACTGATTCCTGGGATGTCAGGACTGTCTTATGAAGAAAGACTGGATAGACTCGGTTTATACTCTCTGGAATTTAGGAGATTGAGAGGGGATCTTATAGAAACTTACAAAATTCTTAAGGGGTTGGACAGGCTAGATGCAGGAAGATTGTTCCCGATGTTGGGGAAGTCCAGGACAAGGGGTCACAGCTTAAGGATAAGGGGGAAATCCTTTAAGACCGAGATGAGAAAGACTTTTTTCACACAGAGAGTGGTGAGTCTCTGGAACTCTCTGCCACAGAGGGTAGTTGAGGCCAGTTCATTGGCTATATTTAAGAGTGAGTTGGATGTGGCCCTTGTGGCTAAGGGGATCAGAGGGTATGGAGAGAAGGCAGGTACGGGATACTGAGTTGGATGATCAGCCATGATCATATTGAATGGCGGTGCAGGCTCGAAGGGCTGAATGGCCTACTCCTGCACCTAATTTCTATGTTTCTATGTTTCTATAACGGTTGGAGAGGGGACATGTTGTGTGAAAATGGAACTTCTTCTTATCGAGTCCACACACAAGATTAGAAGTTGTTCAGCCAGAGCTGAACACACTTCTCGGCATCCGCGTACAATGGTGTCTGTCTTGTCGCTTCTTGTGCGTGGTGGTGGAAACAGGGCCGCGACGTGAACGCGCTTTCCTTGACCCCTGGAATGAACTGATCCTGCACCTTCTGTATTATTCCCAGAAATACCTGACATTGTTGTTCCACTGTCATCCCTGCTAGGGTATCTTTCCAGTCAACTTTGGCCAGCTCCTCCCTCATGCCTCCATAGTCCCCTTTGCTTAACTGTAATACTGACACTTCCGATTTTCCCTTCTCCCTCTCAAATTGTAGATTAAAATGTATCATATTATGGTCACTACCTCCTAATGGCTCCTTTACCTTGAATTCCCTTATGAAACATGGAACTGCAGTTGCTGGTTTACCCAAAAAGACTCAAAGTGCTGGAGTAACTCGGCGGGTCAGGCAGCATCTCTGGAGAGCATGGATAAGTAACGGTTCGGGTCAGGACTCTTCTTCAGACCGAAGAATGAATGAATGAATACGTTTATTGGCCATGTATTCACGTATAAGGAATTTGCCTTGGTGTTCTGCCCGCAGGTGCCAACATGTCATACAGTGACAGTTAGGAATGACACATAAAACATTATGTGACCCAAAACGTCACCTATCCATGATCTCCAGAGATGCAGCCTGACATGCTGAGTCACTCCAGCACTTTGTGTCGATCACAACAATAATACTCCTCGTATATCATTACAGTAGCTATGTTGCCCAGCTTACAAAAATACATAACAGAGGATGCGATATCAGAGGATAAAGACAAGCAAACCTGTTGGATTTGGAACAATAAATAGGTAGTTCCCTCTGGGACACCTATTCTTATCAATTTTTCCTTTCGCTCCTTTAAATGTCTGAAGAAGGGTTCCAACCCAAAACATTACCTATCCATGTTCCCCAAAGATGCTCCCTGACCTGCAGTTACTCCAGTATTTTGTGACTTTTTTTCCTGTAAACCAGCATCTGCAGTTCCTTGTTCTGTACATTTAAAGGTTATGATTGTCTCGTTAAATTACGCAGGCAAGTTCTGTGTCATTTGTAAAACAACCACAGTGAGGGCACGGTGGCACAGCAGTAGAGTTGCTGCCTCACAGAGCCAGACACCCGGGCCCGGCCCTGACAACGGGTGCTGTCTGTGTGGAGTTTGTACGTTCTCCTTGTGACCTGCTTTGGTTTCCCGGTGCTCTGGTTTCCTCCCACACGCCAAAGATGTGCAGATTTGTAGGTTTAATTGGCTTCTGTCAATTGTTCCTCGTGTGTAGGATAGAACTAGCGTGCGGGTGATCGCATGTCGCTTCTTGTGTTTCTTGTGCGTGGTGCTAGAAAGATTGGTGAAAACAGGGCCGCGACGTAAACGCTCTTTCCTTGACCCCACTAAACCAAATAAACAAACTTAACTAAACTAGTCCCATTTGCCCTTGCTTGATCCATATCCAACTAAACCTTTCCTATCTATGTACCTTTATCTTTAAACTCTAAATTCTAAAGCACTTGGAAGCTTCCGGCTTAGTGACGAAGTAATCAATGAAACTGCTGTTGAGTTTAGTACACGATACGTCAGGAATATTTTCTTTCTCTGGCTGTGAACCGTCACCAAGAGTTCAGCCCCATTGTTGTGCCACAAACAGAGGTGATGAGTGATTCTTTAATTACCTGCAGTTCAGGTGCTTTGAGGCTGACAGCAACAGCACTAACACAGTACAGGGCGAGAGCTAAAACAAAGCTGCCTGCAGTGTCACCCGAGGACCCTTCCCCTGCCAGACCCTGATTCCCTTTCACCTCCGTCACACCATGGCTATGTGTAATGATGAATTGCAAGTTAAAAAAATAACAAGTGGTTCCACACAGAATTACATTGATCTGTTGCAAGCGGAAGTTATCAAGAGTCAGAGTGTAAGTATAAAAGATTCTCCCATTTCCCCCACTATCCCGCCCCAGTCCTTTCCCGCCCGTTCTACACTCAGTTCTACCCGCTCACCTTTTTATTTCCCTCCCACCCCCTTTCCTCTCCCCCTCCATCCCCTACCACCCATATTTCTATATCTGGCTTCGCAGTTCATTCCTCTCCTCTCCTTATTTGACACCTTTTTTTCTCCTTTTCATATCTATCCTTTGTCCACCCGTCTGCTGATCAAAGCCCCCACCCCCCACCCCTCCTCTCCCCACTCCCCTCTTGCATCTAAGGCATTCCAGATTCAAGGACAGTTTCTTCCCAGCTGTTATCAGGCAACTGAATCTGCCTCGGCAGGGCCAGTCTCACACTCTCTTCCCTCTCCCATCAGGCAAGAGGTGCGGTAGTGTAAAAACGCACACCTCCAGATGCAGGGACAGTTTCTTCCCAGCTGCTATCGGGCAACTGAACCATACAATCACCAACTAGAGAGCAGTCTTGACCTCCCATCTACCTCATTGGAGACCCTCAGACTATCTTTAATTGGACTTTACTGGACTTTATCTTACACTAAACGGTATTCTCCTCATCATGCATCTTTACACTGCGGTCGGCTCGATTGTAATCATGAATAATCTTTTCTCTGACTGGATGGCATGCAACAAAAAAAGCTTTTCAATGTACCTCAGTATACATGACAATAAACTAAAACTGTCAAACTACCTATCACTTGCCAGGCTTTGTCCTTCCCCCACCTCTCTTTTCCAGCTTTCTCTCCTCTACCACAATCCGTCCGAAGAAGGGTCTTGCCCAGAAACGCCATGTGTTCATTCCCACCACAGATGTTGCCTGACCTGCTGAGTTCTTCCAGCACTTTGTGATATGCTGATGATTCCAGCATCTGCAGTCCTTTGTGTCTCTGTAAAAGATGTTTCCAAATCTCTTTTGCATCCAAGTCTTATATTACTAAAAGTCTGATCTTGACCGGTTTTGGCTCGCTGTGCTGTGATTTCCGAGAGAACACCGCCACCTACGGCCGTCATTTTTGGCCGGCTCGCACAGAGTCCCCCTCCGCCTTCCGGGACCAGAGGAATTTTCCCATTGGTGAAAAATCAGAGAGATATTAATGTTTTTAACAAATTCCCCATTCTCTCTGCTGCCCCTGCTGGAGGGAGGGGGATGGACTGTAAAACCAGGAAGTGGTGTGCCTCACTCACTCTCTGCAAGATGGAGGAACAAGAGGGTCACGTCTCTCTAAGCTCTGAATAGCACTGAACACATGTCTACTCAACTGTGTGTGCCCATAATGTGCTTGCAAAAAGTGTCTATTGATTCTAAAATGCTTGCAAAAGGTATGTTGGTTCCAAAATGCTTGCAAAAAGTGTCTGTTGGTTCAAAAATGCTTGCAAAAAGTGTCTCTATTGGTTCTAAAATGCTTGCAAAAAGTGTCTGTTGGTTCAAAAATGCTTGCAAAAAGTGTCTCTATTGGTTCTAAAATGCTTGCAAAAAGTGTCTCTATTGGTTCTAAAATGCTTGCAAAAAGTGTCTATTGGTTCTAAATTGCTTGCAAAAAGTGTCTATATTGGTTCTAAATGCTTGCAAAAAGTGTCTGTTGGTTCAAAAATGCTTGCAAAAAGTGTCTCTATTGGTTCTAAATGCTTGCAAAAAGTGTCTATTGGGTCTACAATGGTTGCAGAAAGTGTCTATTGGGTCTAAAGTGGTTGCAGAAAGTGTCTATTGGGTCTAAAGTGGTTGCAGAAAGTGTCTCTATTGGGTCTAAAATGGTTGCTGAAAGAGTGTTTCTATTGGTTCTAAAATGCTTGCAAAAAGTGTCCATTGGTTCTAAAATGCTTGCAAAAAGTGTACTCTATTGGTTCACAAATGCTTGCAAAAAGTGTCGATTGGTTCTAAAATGCTTGCTTAAAGTGTGTATTGGTTCTAAAATGCTTGCACAAAGTGTCTAATGGTTCTAAAATGCTTGCAGAAGGCATCTCTATTGGTTCTAAAATGCTTGAAAAAAGTGTCTATTGGGTCTAAAATGGTTGCAGAAAGTGTCTATTGGGTCTAAAATGGTTGCAGAAAGTGTCTCTATTGAGTCTAAAATGCTTGCAGACAAGTGTCACTATTGGGTCTAAAATGCTTGCAAAAAGTGTCTCTATTGGTTCTAAAATTCGTGCAAAAAGTGTCTATTGGTTCTAAAATGCTAGCAAAAAGTGTCTTTTGGTTTTAAAGTGCTTGCAAAAAGTGTCTCTATCTATATTACTAAAAGTCTGATCTTGACCCGTTTTGGCTCGCTGTGCTGTGATTTCCAAGAGAACGCCGCCACCTTCGGCCGTCATTTTTGGCCAGCTCGCACAGAGCCGCCCTCCACCTTCCGGGACCAGAGGATTTTTCCCAACGATGAAAAATCAGAGAGATATTCATGTTTTTAACAAATTCTCCATTCTCTCTGCTGGAGGGAGGGGGAGGGACTATAAAACCAAGAAGTGGTGTGCCTTACTCAGTCTCTGCAAGATGGAGGAACAAGAGGGTCACGTCTCTCTGAGCTCTGAATAGCACAGGACACATGTCTACTCCACTGTGAGTGCCCTTAATGTGGTTTGAAAATGAAAATATGGTTGGTTTGAAGTAAAAATGCACTGCCTGCAAATGTTTGTTTGGGTACTTTGGCTTGAACTGAAAAGTCACTGCCTGCAAATGGTGGCTTGGGGGCTTTGGCTTGAAGTGAAAAGGCACAACTGCAAATGGCGGCTTGGGGGCTTTGGCTTGAAATGAAAAGGCACGACTGCAAATAGCGGCTTGGGTGCTTTGGCTAACTTCCTGTTTGCACTGTATATTGATTTTAGATAAAACAGTACCACTTATGGCTGTAATTTTTGGCCATCTTACTCAGCAGGTTCAGAGGATTCTTCCCATCAATGAAAAATAAAAGTGTTATTAGTGTTTAAAAAATGTTGAGAATCTCTCTCCTGTCATGAAGGCCACACCTTTTCCGGTGGGAGGGGTTATAAAACCCATGTGTGGCTTAGTCTCTGCATTATGGGGGAGGGAGAGGTCATGACTCTGAGCTGTGAATAAACTGAACACACTGAATGTCCACTGAACTGCGTGTTTGGTGTTTTGTGTGGTTTTATGGTGGTTCACACTGCTTGAAATGGTATGAAACTGCATTTGAATGTGATGGCCTTGCACCCTGCATGAAATAGTATGAAACTGCATTTGAATGTGGTGGCAATGCACCCTGCATGAAATGGTATGAAGCTGCATTTGAATTTGGTGGCCTTGCACCCTGCTTGACGTGGTAGGAAACTGCACTTGAATTTGATGGCCTTGCACCCTGCTCGAAGTGGTAAGAAACTGCACTTGAATTTGGTGGCCTTGCACCCTGCTTGAAATGGTAGGAAAATGGATTTGTATTTGGTGGCCTTGCACCCTGCTTGAAATAGAATTTCAAGGAATAGCCATGAGTCAACTGCCAGCCCACTAGCCATGAGTGAGCTGCCAGCACATCAGGCTTGAGGGACTGAGCTGCCATCCCAAGAACCCATACCAGCGCTCCAGAAAGCCCCCCCCCACAGGCCACCAATATTGGAATTGGTGGAGAGGTGGAATATTGCGTCGGGGGACCAGCCCTCCTGTGTGAACATGGGACCCAACGGGTCCCACTTAGTCTAGTTGATCTTTAAAATCAACAAGAGTGGATGCTTGCGTTCATGTTCATAAGTGATAGGAGCAGAATTCAGCCCATCACATCTCCTCATGGCTGATCTATCTTTCCCTCTCGACCCCGTTCTCCTGCCTTCTCCCCATAACCACTGACACCCGTGCTAATTAAGAATCTATCAATCTCAGCCTTAAACATATCCATTGACTTGGCCTCCACAGCCATCTGTGGCAAGATTTCCACAGATTCACCACCCTCTGACTAAAGAAATTCCTCCTCGTCTCCTTCCTAAAGATCCGTCCTTTCATTATGAGGCTCTGCCCTCTGGTCCTAGACTGTGTTGCCAGATACTTTGTTCTCTTTTTACGCAGAAATATCCGGACAGCCGCAAAGTGGAAGGTGAGAGTGAAGATGCAGGTGCAGGGGCATCCCCGGGTGCCAGTGCCAAACCTAGTGGGTACCTTGTTCCATTCAACGCGCCCTATTCCATCCCAAAAACATTCCTTGTGTCCACCAGCCTGGGTGGCTTGCCCATCACATTGGAGGAGGCAGTGGTAAGTCGGCTCATTTCTTGTAATTTTCCTCAATTGAGGAGGAACCAGTGAGGATTCCACTATCGGAAAGCACTGGCAGAAAGTGCAGAAGCCTAGGAGCGCGCACCACCAGATTCGGGAACAGCTGCTTCCCCTCTGATTAGTTTAGGTTAGCTTAGAGACACAGCATGGCAATAGGCCCTTCGGCCCACCGAGTCCATACCGACCATCGATCACTCATTCCCACTAGTTCTGTCCCACAACGTCACTGAGCTACCCTTATCCTCAGAGCCCCGACCAATGAAAGCAAGCATACCATATGCCTTCTTTCCCACTCCATCTGCTTGTGTTAATACTTCCAGGGAATTTTGGACTTGCACCCCAAGATCCCTCTATCAATGTTGTTATGGGTCATGCCATTAATTGCAGACTTTCCCCTTACATTTTCCTCTTTCCTCCCACATCCTAAAGATGTGCGGGTTTCATAGGTTAATCGGTCCTGTGTAATTTGCCCCTTAGAGGCACAGCGGAAGAGTCGCCGCCTTACTGCAGCAGAAACCCGGGTTCGATCCTGGGTACAAGTGCTGTCTATATTGAGTTTGTGCAGTAAGTTATCCCAGTGACCACATAGGTTTTCTCTGGGTACTCCGGTTTCCTCCCACACTCCAAAGATGTACTGTTTTTTAGGTTATTTGGCTTTGGCAAAAATTGTAAATTGTCACTAGTGTGTACGATACTGCTGATCACTGGTCGGCGCGGACTCCGTGGGCCGAAGGGCCTGTTTCCGCTCTGTATCTCTAAACTAAACTGAATTAAAATATTTCACCTACTGAAAAGGAATACCTCACACTTGCTCAGATTAAACTCGAAATCTGACAAGAAATCCTTCCCTCAGTGTCACCCTCTGATACTTGCTTCTCAGGGAAAACCTGGTTCCTTTGATTCTGCACATTTCAGCTCACTCAAACTCAATACATTATCAGGCTTCAGAACGGTCCTTCCATAAGCAGGGTACAGTTCAATTATCCTCTACCTCACTGTGGGCATTTGACCTTGTCTCTGGAACAGATATGCTACAATGCTGAGAACTACAGTGGCTTGCAAAAGTTTTCATACCCCTTGAACTTTTCCACATTTTGTCATGTTACAACCACAAACATAAATGTATTTTATTGGGATTTTATGTGATAGACCAACACAAAGTGGTGCATAATTGTGAAGTGGAAGGAAAATGAAACATGGTTTCCAAATTTCATTACAAATAAAAAACTGAAAAGTGTGGCGTGCAAATGTATTCAGCCCCCCTGAGTCAATACTTTGTAGAACCACCTTTTGCTGCAATTACAGCTGCAAGTCTTTTGGGGTTTGTCTCTACCAGCTTTCCACATCTAGAGACTGACGTTTTTTGCCCATTCTTCTTTGCAAAATAGCTCAAGCTCAGTCAGATTGGATGGAGAGCGTCTGTGAACAGTAATTTTCAAGTCTTGCCAGAGATTCTCAATTGGATTTAGGTCTGGACTTTGACTGGGCTATTCTAACACATAAATATGCTTTGATCTAAACCATTCCATTGTAGCTCTGGCTGTATGTTTAGGGTCGTTGCCCTGCTGGAAGGTGAACCTCCGCCCCAGTCTCAAGTCTTTTGCAGACCCTAACAGGTTTCTTCCAAGATTGCCCTGTATTTGGCTCCATCCATCTTCCCATCAACTCTGACCAGCTTCCCTGTCCCTGCTGAAGAAATGCATCCCCACAGCATGATGCTGCCACCACCATGTTTCACAGTGGGGATGGTGTGTTCAGGGTGATGTGCAATGTTAGTTTTCCCCACACATAGCGTTTTGCTTTTTGGCCAAAAACTTCAATTTTGGTCTCATCAGACCAGAGCACCTTCCTCCACGTGTTTGCTGTGTCCCCCGCATGGCTTGTGGCAAACTGCAAACAGGACTTCTTATGGCTTTGTTTCAACAATGGCTTTCTTCTTGCCACTCTTCCATAAAGGCCCGATTTGTGGAGTGCACGATTAATAGTTGTCCTGTGGACAGATTCTCCCACCTGAACTGTGGATCTCTGCAGCTCATCCAGAGTTACCATGGGCCTCTTGGCTGCTTCTCTGATCAATGCTCTCCTTGCCTGGTCTGTCAGTTTAGGTGGATGGCCATGTCTTGGTAGGTTTGCAGTTGTGCCATACTCTTTCCATTTTCGGATGATGGATTGAACAGTGCTCTGTGAGATGTTCAAAGCTTGGGATATTTTTATATAACCTAAACCTGCTTTAAACTTCTTCACAACTTTATCCCTGACCTGTCTGGTGTGTTCCTCGGGCTTTGTGATGCTGTTTGTTCACTAATGTTCTCTAACAAACCTCTGAGGCCTTCACAGAACAGCTGTATTTATACTGCGATTAGATTACACACAAGTGGACTCTTTTTACTAATTAGGTGACTTCTGAAGGCAATTGGTTGCACTGGATTTTATTTAGGGGTATCAGAGTAAAGGGGGCTGAATTCTTTTGCACGCCACACTTTTCAGTTTTTTATTTGTAAAAAAAGTTGAAAACCATGTATCATTTTCCTTCCACTTCACAATTATGCGCCACTTTGTGTTGGTCTATCACATAAAATCCCAATAAAATACATTTACGTTCGTGGTTGTAACGTGACAAAATGTGGAAAAGTTCAAGGGGTATGAATACTTTTGCAAGCCACTGTATATACTGCACTCTGTATCTTCCCATTTTCTCTACCTATTGTACTTGGGTTTGACCAGATTGTATATATGTGGGGTATATTTGATCTCATAGAGCGTGGAAACTGACCCGTCAGCCCAACTTGCCCACACTGACCAACATGTCCCATCTACGCTCGTCCCACCTGCCTGCGTTTGGCCCTCATCTCTCTAAACCTGTCCTACCCATGTACCTGCCTAATTGTTTCTTGATCTCTAGCTTGTTGCATACACTAACCACACTGTGTGAAAAAGCAACCCTCGGATTCCTATTAAATCTTTCCCCCTTCACCTTAAACTTATGGTTCTTGATTCCTCTACCCTGGGCAAGGGATTCTGTGTGTCTACTCGTTCTATGCTTTTGTATTTTTGTACACCCGTTTGGATAGCATGCAAAGCAACACTTTTCACTGTACTTTGTTACACTTGAGCCTGGACCTGAGAATTTCAACAAAGAACTAATGGAACACAATCTCTGCCTGAATGTGATATCACTAAGTGACTCACAATGGTCTATGTTTGATCTTGGACAAAGGGTAAATGAGATGTTCGATATATTTGTGTTTCCCATGAATAGTGAGTGGAGTGTGTCACACTGAAATACTCTAGTTATTCCAACTCTTGTTCAACAACAATAGCCGCATGTATTTTTAGAGCATGTCTCCTATTTGCCATTTCCAAAGTGAAAAGCAAATGGATGAAGGATTTGAGCCACTTGGTGATAGAACTGTGTGGCACAGTGCTTTGTCCTGCCCTCACCTCTCTTACTGCCTTCTCCCCCCCCCCCCCCCCCCCCACTACGATCAGTCTGAAGAAGGGTTCCAATCCAAAACGTCACCTGTCCATAACCTCCAGAGATGCTACCCGACCCGCTGAGTTACTCCAGCACTTTATGTCCATCATTAGGATAATTGTGGTAGTTTAGTTCAGATACAGCGCGGAAACGGACCCTTCAGCCCACCAAGTCCGCACCGACCAGCGATCCCCGTTAGACTAGTACACGTTACAATCGAGGGACATTTTGCAAATTTTCCAATTAACCTACAAACCTGTAAGTCTTTGCAGTGTGGGAGAAAAACGGAGCACCCTCTAGTCTAGGATCAGAGGTCAGAGCCTCAGAATTAAAGGATGTTCTTTTCGGAAGAAGATGAGGAGGAATTTCCTTAGTGAGAGGGTGGTGAATCTGTGGAATTCTTTGCCACAGAAGGCTGTGGAGGCCAAGTCAGTGGATATATTTAAGGCAGAGATAGATAGATTCTTGATTAGTACGGGTGTCAGAGGTTATGGTGAGAAGGCAGGAGAATGGGGTTGGGAGGGAGAGATTGATCACCCATGATTGAATGGTGGAGTAGACTTGATGCTCCTATTACTTATGATCTTATGACCCGGAGAAAACCAACGCAGTCACAGGAAGAACGTACAAACTCTGTACAGACAGCACCCATAGTCAGGATCGAACCTGCCGTAAGGCAGCAACTCTACCGCTGCACCATCGTGCCGGTTCCATTTGAACCGATGCCCGTGACTTTAGGTCTGAAGAAGGGTCATGACCCGAAACGTCACCATTCCTTCTCTCTGGAGATGCTGCCTGTCCCGCTGAGTTACTCCAGCAGTTTGTGTCTATCTTCGGTTTGAACCAGCATCTGCAGTTCTTTCGTACACATTCTGTAAATTAAACTTCCATTTTGTAGTTTGAAACTAGCCTTAGTAAAATGTATACCAGCCATTAGTATTATTGTAATAAAAATGAACTATAGATGCTGGTTTGTACCAAAGATGGACACAAAGTGCTGGAGTAACTCGATGGAACAGGCAGTCTGACCCACTGTGTTACTCCAGCATTTTGTGCCTATCATTAGTGTTATTGTGTTATGATTATTTTTGTTCTTAAATACAGGCCCTAAGGAAGATTCTTTTTGGAACGGCATTTCAAGTTTTCAATTACGAATGGAGGAAATCTCACTTCAGATTCCGAGACCCTTACTCAGACTTGTCGTATGCTCTGGAGGCAGAAAGGGTCAGTGCTACTAAAGTCTTTTTCATTTGATGGGGACGGTTTCTTCATCCTGATGTCTGGTTCTTGGAGAAATTTGTCTGGTTCTTGGAGAAAGGCTTAAGAGCCTGTCCCACTTGGGCGTTTATCGAATGAACTGCCTACCTCTGACTTTCAAGTTTCCCAAAATACCTACACATTTAACATGGAGTAAAAATTGGACATTGGTGTGGCTGTGGCATTGTCTGATGCCCTAGAATGGCTTTCACAGTTTAGAGATGCATCGTGGAAACAGACACTTCGGCTCACCGCGTCTGTGCTGAACCTGTACACGAGTTCTATCCTACACACTAGGGACAACTTACAGATGCCAATTAACCTACAAACCTGCAGGTTTTGGGAATGTGGGAGGAAACCCACGCGGTCACAGGGAGAACATGCAAACTGCTTACAGACAGTGCCCGCAGTCAGGATCGAACCCGGGCCTCTGGTGCTGTGAGGCAGCAGTTCCAGCAACTGCGCCTCTGAGCAGCCACAGATTTGCTTTCCAGGACACCAGTCAATGCTTAGACGGTCCAAAGTCCAAGTTTTATTTAGATACAAAGAACTGCAGATGCTGGTTAGTAAACAAAAGGACACAAAGTGTTGGAGTAACAGCGGGTCAGGCAGCATTTCTGGAGAACATGATTAGGTAAGGTTTTGAATCGAAACCCAGTCTGAAGAAGGGTCCCGACCGGTAAGTGGCAGTGGCCCAGTGGTAGAGTTGCTGCTTTACAGCACCAGAGACCAGGCTTGGATCCTGACCACGGGTGCTGTTTATACGGAGTTTTCCCTTCCTCCTTTCCCCTCCCCCCCCCCATGACCATGGAAAATGGCCCTTTGGCCCAAGTTGCCCATGCCAACAAAGCTGCCCAATCTAACCCTTTCACATTTACCGCCAACAAAGGGACATTATGGACTCCTCCCTTCCTGAGGTCATCGGTTGCCAGCTCTATTTTATTCTGGCCTTCTGTCTTTCAATGTGAAGAAGGGTTCCAACCTTCCAAAGCATCACCTTTTCCTTTTCCCCAGGGATACTGCTTGACCCATCCAGTTACTCCAGCATTTTGTGTCTATCTTTGATATAAACCAGCATCTACAGTTCCTATCTACCCATTTACCCATGTTTGGCCCATATACCTTCCAAATCGTCCCTATCAATGTAACTACCCAAATGTATTTTATATGTTGTTCTACCTGCCTCAATTACTTCCTCCAACACCTCTTTGCATATATATATAACAATCTTCTCCGCACCCAACACTATATATATATAGTGGTTGGGAAGATACTATTTAAGATGAAGTGATTAAGATGCCATTTACTGGGTTTTAAGAATCTCATGAACATACAAGATGATGGACTATATCCTCTAAAGTATTCAATTTTCAATGTTTCTAAATAGAATAATAACCGTAAATATGATTTTAATGTATTAGAGAATGTCAATATTATTGGTTTACATGTTTTGTAAAATTATTCATTCTTTTTGAAGGGTGGTGCACGATCTGTTCAGATGGCTGTGCAAGCTTTCATCCTCAAACACTTACTGTTCACAAGAAATAGTGAAGTGGAGGACCACAATGATAAACGGTAAACATATCCTCTCATCTTGACTGCAAATAATTATGAGATCTTACTGATTATTAAGGTAGTCAAAAAGGCTTTTGGCACGGCCTTCATCAGTCAGTGTATTGAGTTTAGTAGTTGGGTGGTCATGTTACAATTGTATAAGACATTTGCTCACCATGTTATAGGAAGGATTTTGTCAAGTTGGAAAGGGTGCAGAGAAGATTTACAATGATGTTGCCAGGACTCAACGGCATGAGCTATAGGGAGAGGTTGAGCAGCCTAGTTCTTTATTCCTTGGAGTGCAGGAGGATGAGGGGTGATCTTATAGAGCTGTACAAAATCATGAGAGGAATAGATCATGTAAATAGAAACATAGAAACATCGAAAATAGGTGCAGGAGTAGGCCATTCGGCCCTTCGAGCCTGCACCGCCATTCAATATGATCATGGCTGATCATCCAACTCAGTATCCCGTACCTGCCTTCTCTCCATACCCCCTGATCCCCTTAGCCACAAGGGCCACATCTAACTCCCTCTTAAATATAGCCAATGAACTGGCCTCAACTACCTTCTGTGGCAGAGAATTCCACAGATTCACCACTCTCTGTGTGAAAAATGTTTTTCTCATCTCGGTCCTAAAAGACTTCCCCCTTATCCTTAAACTGTGACCCCTTGTTCTGGACTTCCCCAACATCGGGAACAATCTTCCTGCATCTAGCCTGTCCAACCCCTTAAGAATTTTGTAAGTTTCTATAAGATCCCCCCTCAATCTTCTAAATTCTAGCGAGTACAAGCCGAATCTATCCAGTCTTTCTTCATATCAAAGTCCTGACATCCCAGGAATCAAGTCTGGTGAACCTTCTCTGTACTCCCTCTATGGCAAGAATGTCTTTCCTCAGATTAGGAGACCAAAACTGTACGCAATACTCCACGTGTGGTCTCACCAAGACCCTGTACAACTGCAGTAAAACCTCCCTGCTCCTATACTCAAATCCTTTTGCTATGAAATGCACAGATTATTGTGTTAACATCCCCGTTATGCTTGCCCAGAGTAGGAGAATTGAAAACCAGAGGCCATAGGTTTAAGCCGAAGAGGGTAAGATTTAATAGGAACCTGAGGAGTATTTTTTTTCTACACAAAGGGTGGTGGGTGTATAGAACCACCGACTGGAGGAGATTGTTGAGGCAGATACTATCATAACATTTAAGAGACATTTGGAAAGGTGCATGGATAGGATTGGTTTAGACGGTTATGGGCCAAGTGCAGGCAGGTGGGACTAGTGTAGGTGGAGCATGATGGTTGATGTGAGAAAGTCAGGCCAGTGGGCATGTTTCCACGCTGTCTGACTATGATTGTATGAATCTATTTGGGATACTCCCATCACACTTGGGGCAGTAGTCCTTAGGCAAATCAGGGTAAAGAAGACAATTAAGAAAAAAACTCTGTTAGACAAGGAGACCCCGACCGTCTCTTCTTATCTTGAGCGTCTCCTTACACTTGGAAGGCATCCCTGCTAAACTAGAACCTCGAACTGCAAATAACAAAGTGCTGGAGGAACTCAGTGGGTTAGACAGTGTCTGTGGAGTGAATGGACAGACGATGATTCAGGTGAGGGCCCTTCTTCAGAAAGATGCAGGGAAATGTCCACTATCCCTGATGATGTGCAGGACAAGTTTCTTTACACAGAGAGTGACGAGTTCCTGGAATGCGCTGCTAGGCACGGTGGTGGGGGCAGATACGATAGTGGCATTTATGAGACTTTTAGTTAGGCAAAGGGATATGCAAAGAATTGAGGGAATTGGATCACGTGTCGGCAGATGAGAGTAGTTTGACTTGGAATCATGGTCAACACAGACGTTGTGGGCTGTTCCTGTGCTGGACTGTTCTACGTTCTATATTCCTCATTTACTCTGGGGGAAATCCATCATTCTCCAGGAATTAAAAATTCATTTCCAGCATTTAGTTGTTGGCAACAAGGGCAACACAGTGGTACAGCGGTCGAGTTGCTGCCTTGCAGCCCCGGAGACCCGGTTTTGATCTTTGTGTACCTGAGGTAAAAAATACCACTGGAGCATCTCGCTCTTGGTTGCTACTGACCATTTTGGGCACCACATTTTATGACGGTATCTCGCACTTTCTGTATCTGCCTACAGCATGGTAAAAGTGAGCAAAAAAGAGCAAGAAAATGCATTGGCGGCTGCACTGTCTGACATTTTGTGGACAGCAGGGGAAGGAGCCCAGAGCTTTGTTTGTTTGGCGACCACTGAATGTTGCTTTGCTCCTGCAATCAATTACAAAATCGATACCTACACAGAACGGGTAAGACCACTCCCACGCATACAGCTGTTAAGCTAAGTTATTTCATTTAATCGGTAAATAATATCTTACCTGCAGAATGGAAGGAATTTGTAGAGCTACTGTATAGGCAGTAGGCAGGACAGTGGGATTAGTTGGATTGCTTTTATATGAGGCTCGTGACCTTGTATATGACCTTGCAGACTAAATGCTCTCTGTAACATTCTGTCATTTTGTAATTATGTCTAAAAATCTGGGGCATATTTATGTAAAGCTACAGATAAGAGGCAAGAATGTTTATTTGTCTTGTATACCGTATCGAATGAACAGTGAAATGCTCAAGCAGCAGCCTAGTCATACAGCGCGGAAACGGTCCCTTTGGCCCAACTTGCCCACACTGACCAACATGTCCCATCTACACTTGTTCCACCTGCCTGCGTTTGGCCCATATCCCTCTGAACCTGTCCTATTCATCTACCTGTCTAATTGTTTCTGCTCCCACTACCTCCTCTGGCAGCTGGCAACCAAAGACAGTCTGTGGTTCATAGTTTAGTTTGTGCTTTGTAGTTCAAGAGCCTGATGGTTGTCAGGAAGAAGCTGTTTTTGAACCAAGTCTTCACTGTTTTCAGACTTCTGTGTCTTCTTCCCGACGGTACGTGTAAGATGAGTAGGAAGTAGGTGTGAAACCTCGGTCTTATCGACCCGAAACGTCACCTATTCCTTTTCTCCAGAGATACTGTCTGACCCGCTGAGTTACTCCAGCTTTTTGTGTCTATGTGTGAAATGAGAGCGTGGCCAGGGTGGTGTGGGTCCCTGATGATGCTAGTTGCTTTAAGCAGATAAGCAGAGTCAAGAGTGTTTTATTGTCATATGTCCCAAACAGAACAACAAAATTCTTACTTGCAGCAGCACAACAGACATGTAAAAATGTAGACACAAAAAGCTGGAGTAACTCAGCGCGACAGGCAGCATCTCTGGATAGAAGGAATGGGTGACTTTTCAGGTCGAGACCCTTCTTCAGACTAAGTCAGGGGAGAGGGAGATACAGAGATAAAGAAGGCCTCACTCTGACAATGGAGGAGGCCCAGGATAGCAAGGTTAGTATGGGAATGGGAGGGGGAGTTAAAGTGTTAAGCAACCGGGAGATCAGGTAGGTTTAGGCGGACTGAGCGGAGGTGTTCAGCGAAAAGATCGCCGTACCTGTGCTTGGTCGCGCCAATATATAGGAGTCCATACGTGGAACAGTAGAGGAGGTTGGAGGAGGTACAAGTGAACCTCTGCCTCAGCTGAAAAAAGTGCTCAGACATCTAAACATAGTACTCTGTGAATAATATATTAAATAAATTATTATATAATAAATGAAAAACAAAGTTCAGTATTTATATAAACACACACACACGGCAGGAGAGAGAGCACAACAACCTGTGTTATTTTGAGAGAACATTTAAACCAGGCGAGCTGCTTGCACATAAAAATACCATCAGATGCAACACTTCACTGCTTCACAACTGAAAAGAAATGGTCTCGGTGGTCTCATTATTTTTGGGTGCAGGAGCCTAGAAACATAGAGCACACTGTCTGTGATTTACCTCTCTGAAAGTCAACAAATCAAGCTGCTAAAAAACAGTAATTCTGTCAAACGAGTCAAATGGAGTCTGTTTCCCCCTCTGGTGCAAGACCGCTGGGCATTTGCATGAGATTTAATAAATTTATGGATGATGCGTGGTGTGAATTAAGTGGTTTCTACTTGGCCTGGAATCAAAATGTATTGGCAGCAGGATAATTTATTTGAAGTCCCAGTTGTCATGCTAAGCGACATTGTGTATCTGTCCTCTTTCGAGCCTCAAGCATAAAAGTCATTGCTGATACTCGAGTGCTTTATTATGGATGAAATTAACACCAGATGAAAAAGGATCCTGACCCAAAATGTCGCTTATCCATATCGTCCAGGTATGCTGCCTGGCCTGTTGAGTTACTCCATCACTTTGGGTTCTAACACCAGTCATGGCATCTACAGGGCCTATGCACAGGACTTTAACCTGAGCTTTCATTTAGAGCATATTTTGTCACACAAATTATGCATATTGTGAATGGTTCCCACAAGCTGCACAGATGACAAAGAAGTTAGACACAAAAAGCTGGAGTAACTCGGCGGGTCAGACAGCATCTCTGGAGAAAAGGAATAGGTGATGTTTCGGGTCGAGATCCATTTTCAGACCAGATATTTAAAGAAGTACTTGATGCCATCTCAAGCATGGATAAGTTGGTAACCAATTCAGCGGTACTGAATTCATAAGTTCATAAGTCATAGGAGCAGAATTAGGCCATTCAGCCCATCGGGTCCACTCCACCATGGCTGATCTATCTTTCCATCTTAACCCCATTCTCCTGCCTTCTCCGCATAACCCCCAACATCCTTACTAATCAAGAATCTGTCAATCACTGCCATAAAAATATCCTAAGACGGCCTCCACAGCCATCTGTGGCATTGAATTCCACAGATTCGCCACCCTCTGTCTAAAGAAATTCCCCCTCATCTCCTTTCTAAAGGTACGTCCTTTAATTCTGAGGCAGTGCCCTCTGGTCTTAGACTCTCCCACTAGTGAAAACATCTCCTCCACATGCACTCTATCCAGGCCTTTCACTACTTGGTAAGTTTGAATGAGGTTTTCCCTTCATCCTTCTAAACTCCAGCAAGTATAGGCCCAGTGCCGTCAAACGCTCATCATACGTTAACCCAATCATCCCCGGAATGATTCTCATAAACCTTGGACTCCTGCATCCCATTTCTCTGGTATTTTACTCGCCTCCCAACAACATTCAGGGTGGCAAGCGAACTGTTATGAGAATTCTACTCGCAAGAGCTTATCTCTAAATCCTGCACGAGAAATTTGTAACTAATGCATCTTTCTCGTATTTCTCCCCAGCTTCAGCTCTTTAGCTTCACTGATAAGGCAAAGCTCCAGCAGTTTGTGATGGAACAGATACACTGTGTAAGTACAAAGACGAGATATAATTGCCCCTCCAATCCATGGTCAATGGTGTTTTATTGTCACGTACAAAAGCACAGTGAAATTCTTAGTGTGCATGCAGTTCAGGAAAGACTTGCCATCCTAAAGCACAATCCCCAAATAGCAAAAGGTACAGAAATAGTCCTCTAAGAATGCATGCAAGAGGCGCTGGGTTTTGACACCATTTTCAAAGTCCAGTCCGGTCTGTGCTCTGGGTCTTATGGAGTGGTGCCCAATCCAGGCGAGCCTCAGGCTGCTGCAGGGCCTCCAGTCCGGATTCGTCAAGAAGGCCCCAGACTGCAGAAGCTCTCTACCCGAAACATCACCCATTCCTTCTCTCCAGAGATGCTGCCTGTCCCGCTGAGTTACTCCAGCTTTTTGTGTCTATCTTCGATTTAAACCAGCAACTGCAGTTCTTTGCTACACATCTCCCCTTACCCCAGCCCCTTCCAATTATGTCCCTTCCTCTGGCCTCACAATTTGCACCACTTCTCTCCTTATCTCACGCTTTTTAACTCATGGCCATTGTCCAACCCTCTGCCTACTAATCTCCTACCCCCCCCACCCCCCAACCTCATGTATAGCTCCCTATCACTTGCCCAGCTTTATCCCGCGCCCACCTGTCGTCCTCCCCCTCCACCACCTCCCGCAATCAGTCTGAAGAAAGGTCCCAACCCAAAATGCCACCTATCCATGTCCTCCAGAGACTCTGCCTGGATCGCTGAGTTACTCCAGCACTTCTCATCTTTTTTTGTAAACCAGCATCTGCAGGTCCTTGTGTCTTGCTATTTAAAAGCTAAATAACAAAAGCTAAAGGAATGTGATAATGGACAGCTTCAGAAATCTTGCAACAAACATTGCAGTCAAGTGTTTATGAAATTGTGGAGTTTATTATGAACGTGAACTAACCCATTCTTTTCTCTGCAATTAGTTTAAAGGTGAGGGAAGTCATGGGGCCATTCTGTTCCTCTACAGTCTACTCTTCTCAAGGACTCTGGAAAAGTAAGGGATCAGAGTTGATGGCAATACTGTCGACCTTGACTTTACTGTAGATTTTAGAGATACAGCGTGGAAACAGACCCTTCGGCCCACCGTGTCCACACCGGCCAGCGATCACCCCGTACACTAGCCCTATCCTGCACACTAGGGACACTTTACAATTTTACCGAAGCCAATTAACCTCCAAACTTGTATGCCTTTGGAGTGTGGGAGGAAACCGGAGCTCCCAGAGAAAACCCACATGGTCACAGAGAGAACGTACAACTCCGTTCAGACAGCACCCATAGTCAGGATCGAACCCTTGTCTCTGGTGCTGTAACTCTACCGCTGCGTCATTGTGCCACCTAATTCACAAACTTTATTTTGGCACCATAGATTGAATTATTCAAGAAATGTTCAGAGGAAAATAAGAAAAAGAAAGCTTGTCTATAGTTGAGTTTATGATGAATGAGTAACATGTATATCCTGAAGGATAACTCAGCGGGTCAGGCAGCATCTCTGGAGAAAATGTGAGGAGTCGGATCGGGTCTGAAGAGGAGTCCCGACCCGATACATCACCTAACCTTGTTCTCCAGGGATGCTGCCTCACTTGCTGAGTTACTCAAACACTTTATGTCCTTCTTTGTAAACCAGCATATTTAGTCCGTCGCCCCTACCATTGATCACCTGTTCACACTCGTTCTACGTCATCGCATTTTCGCATCCACTCCCTACACACTAGGGGCAATTTTGCAGAGTCCAATTAACCTGCAAACCCGCACGTCTTTGGGATGCGGGATGCAACTAGGGGAGATCAATGCAGTCACAGGGAGAGCGTTCAAACTCCACACAGACAGCACCAGAAGTCAGGATCGAACCCGGGTCTCCGACACAGTCAGGCAGCAGGTCTACTCGCTTCACCACTGTGCCGCCCAGTAAATGCCTCTGCAGGAAGATGACGCATTAGAAGTCCCATGTTATACAGTGTTTAGATGTGGGCCTTTCCATTCACACCACCGTTAGGCTTTGCGTCCATTTATTGACGCTAGTGAGGACGGTGAAATGTACATTGATGATCGGCTATTGTCCTTTTGCATTGTTTAAACTTTTTTGTTTTAGTTTTTGTTTAGTTTTAGAGATACAGCATGGAAACAGGCCCTCTGGGTAACTGAGTCCACACCGACCAACAACCACCCCTACCCTATCCTATACACTACGGACAATTTACAGAAGCCAATTAACCTACAAACCTGCATGTCTTTTCTTCTCTATCTGTAGGCTTCATTCATAAGAAAGAAAGCACAGTTAATTTTGACTAACTACACCACAGTCTTAAGCCCCAGCAAGTTTGATTAATATAAGCAAACAGCGTAAAGTGCAGTGTGCCTGTGGATATCTTTGGCTTCGTATTGAACTTCTAATTACATTATTCTTTATTACAGGCTGCATAAAGATTTAGATCATACAACCCCCTATCTCCTGCAGTTAAGCCTCGGTAACTTCACTTGTCGGCAAGTAAGTATTAATATCATTAAATATGCAGCAATAAACGATTTAGAAACATAGAAACATAGAAAATAGGTGCAGGAGTAGGACATTCGGCCCTTCGAGCCTGCACCGCCATTCAATATAATCATGGCTGATCATTCAACTCAGTATCCTGTACCTGCCTTCTCTCCATAACCCGTGATCCCTTTAGCCACAAGGGCCACATCTAACTCTCTCTTAAATATAGCCAATGAACTGGCCTCAACTACCTTCTGTGGCAGAGAATTCCACAGATTCACCACTCCCTGTGTGAAAAATGTTTTCCTCATCTCCTTATCCTTAAACTGTGACCCCTTGTTCTGGACCTCCCCAACATCAGGAACAATCTTCCTGCATCTAGCCTGTCCAACCCCTTAAGAATTTTGTAAGTTTCTATAAGATCCCCCCTCAATCTTCTAAATTCTAGTGAGTACAAGCCGAGTCTATCCAGTCTTTCCTCATATGAAAGTCCTGCCATCCCAGGAATCAGTCTGGTGAACATTCTCTGTACCCCCTCTATGGCAAGAATGTCTTTCCTCAGATTAGGAGACCAAAACTGTACGCAATACTCCAGGTGTGGCCTCACCAAGACCCTGTACAACTGCAGTAGAACCTCCCTGCTCCTATACTCAAATCCTTTTGCTATGAATGCTAACATACCATTCATTCGCTTCCTTCACTGCCCTCTGCACCTGCATACTTTCAATGACTGGTGTACCATGACACCCAGGTCTCATTGCATCTCTCCTTTTCCTAATCGGCCACCATTCAGATAATAGTCTACCCTAGTTTTTGCCACCAAAGTGGATAACCTCACATTTATCCACATTATACTGCATCTTCCATGCATATGCCCACTCACCCAACCTATCCAAGTCACCTTGCAGCCTCCTAGCATCCTCCTCACACCTAACACTGCCCCCCATTTCAGTCATATGCGGTCTACTCCTTATGTCCAGACTGACAGAAGGGGCCAAATGTAGGCACAAAATGCTGCAGTAACTCGGGAGAAAAAGGATAGGTGACATTTTTGGGTCGTAACCCTTCTTCACATTAAAAGTACAGGGGAGGTGGGGAGGGGAACTGGCGGTAGAAAAAGGCCAGAACAAATCAGGGCCGGCAACCAAGGAAGGGTGGAGCCCAAAATGGCCCATTGTTGGCTGGGGTAGAGATGATAACGAAGGGATACAAGGATGCGAACAGTGGGACTAGTGGAAGCACTAGGGTGGGGGAATGGAGAGAGGGAATGCAAGGGTTACTTGAAAGGAGAGATATCAACATACCGCTGGGTTGTAAGCTGTCTAAGCAAAATATGAGGTGCTGTTCCTCCAATTTGCATGTGGCCTCACTCTGACAGGGGACAGGGCACTGGACAGAAAGGGCAGTATGGGAAGGAGAGTTAAAATGGTTGGCAATCAGGAGATCACATAGGCCAAGGCGGACTAAACATAAGTGTTCAGTGAAACAGTAGCTCAATGCATGCTTGGACTCGCCGATATATAGGAGCCCACAGCAATGGATACAGTGGATGACAGAAGGAGCTCATGGTATCCATTCTGTTAACTCTTCTCAGAATCCTACATGAAACCACCTCTCATCCTTCTAAGGAGACACAAGGAACTGCAGATGCGGGAATCTTGAGCAAAACACAAACTGCTGGAGGAACTCAGCGGGTCAGGCATTATTTATGGAGGGAATAGACAGATGATGTTTCAGGATGGGATCCTTCTTCGGGCTCGTCACCAACCCACAACATTGCCTGCCCATTCCCTCCACAGATGCTGCCTGGCCTGCTGAGTTCCTCCAGCAGTTTTGTTTCCCAAAATCCATTGAGTATCATTTAATCTTCCTCAATCACTAAATCACTAGGGCAATCAAATCATACCGGTAATCTCAGGGGAAGGTGTTCCATTGTCCTGAGGTAGATGCCTCTTGCATCTAACCAATGCAGGCAAATACCTGCAATCACAGAATGGGTTTGGTAGCTAGGATTTCTAGGAGAATGCTTTTTCATTGTTGAGTCATAAAGTTGGCCATCACGAAAACACGACTCGGCAACAGCTTTTTGAACCTTTTGGCTTGCTTTCTAGGCACTTATAAATCTCATGCTCACTGGAAGAGCCAGTCCGAACGTTTTCAATGGTGACCTTCAATCTGATGACCAGGGTAACTTGCTGAAAGATCCACAGCATGGAATCCTTGCTCGAGGTGATGTGGGCTACCTCTACTGGAATAGACATGAGATGGACCATGATAAACTCCCACAGGTAAGTTCTTGTTCGCTCAAGTTGTTAAACTGAGACGCTGCATTCTCAAAAGGGAAGAACAGCCATAGATTATATTTCCATTGGAGAGGCACAAAGTTCCAGAGGCCTATTCCGCACTGCGATGCAGGTCGCCAGGGACAATCAGCCTCTTGACCCACCCTCCACAACTCTAACCACAACTCTACCTGAGCACCGAGCCAAGACGGAATTTGCACTGCTGGTTTTATTCTGCGTGCTTTGGTTTATGCACTATCATGGCCTGGTCTACTAAGAACAGCTGGATAACTTTACGAGGATGCTGCCGGGACTTGAGGGCCTCAGTTATAGGAAGAAGTTGGGCAGGTTAGAAATGTATTCCTTGGAGCACGGGAAGCTGTGGGGCAGCACGGTGGTGGAGCGGTAAAGTTGCTGCCTTGCAGCGCCAAATAACTGGATTCAATCCTGACCTCGGGTGCTGCCTGTAGGAGTTTTACATTCCCCCTGGGACCATGTGGGTTTTCCCCGGGTGCTCTGGTTTCCGCCAACACTCCAAAGACGAAGAAGTTCTTAGGTAAATTGGTCAGTAAAATTGCCCCCAGTTTGTGGGATAGTGCGAGTGTACAAGGTGGTCGCTGGTCGGTGGAGATTGGGTGGGCTGTTTCCATGCTGTGTGACTCTGTGACTCTAATTGTGGTCTTTCACTGTTGCTGCCAACAAATGATGATCGAGACAGGTGAAGCAGTGAAACCAAACATCTTGGCTTTCTGTGTGTTCATTTCATCTGAGCTTACAACAGAAATGGAGGCCTTTCAGTCACCAGACCTGTGCTCGCAATTTCAAAGACCAACTTGTCCCATTTTATGGGCAGGTGGAACTAGTGTAGATGGGACATTTTAGAAAATAGGCAATAGGTGCAGGAGCAGGCCATTTGGCCCTTCGAGCCATTTAATGTGATCATTGGCTGATCATCCCCAATCAGTACCCCGTTCCTGCCTTCTCCCCGTATCCCCTGACTCCATTATTTTTAAGAGTCCTTTATAGCTCTCTCTTGAAAGCATCTAGAGAACCTGCCTCCACCACCCATTGTGGGCAAGCTGGGTCAAAGGGCCTGTTTCCATGCTATATGACTCTGTGACACATTATTTAGGGTGATGGTGGTGTATCTGAAGTGCCTATAAATCTGCAGTAAGACATTGTTCCAGTTCATATCTGGTGTCTATGTAATATCAACACTCTTAACTCATGTACTGCATGTCGTTGCTAGTTCTGCTGCCATGTTGGCATCCGGTTGCTAAGATACTCACAAACGACTGATCAAATATGTCACCAAAAGAAAGCTGATAATTTGCCTGTCGAACATTTGTACATTTTTATCAAGATTCTTCAAATGCATCTTACACTCAACTTGTGTGTGATTTAGTTGGATATGCATCAATTATTGTTTTGTATGTGTACCTAACATCTGCCAGGACTCCTTTCAAGTTCAATCATTGAATCCTCTTAAAAGGCACAGTCTGACCTGAACCACTCTGAATGCATGTTCAACAATTGTTTGTTGTAAGGCATGGTGATTCGCAAAGAAACGTGAAAGAGTGTAGAAACGAACGACAGATGCTGGTTTAAACTGTAGACACAAAATGCTGGAGTAACTCAGCGGGTCAGGCAGCATCTCCAGAGGATTGGAATGGGTGATGTTTTGGGTCGAGACCTTTCTTCAGACTTCAGAAGGAAAAGGAGACATCTTCGGAAGAAGGGTCGCAAATCAAAACATCACCCATTCCAACCCTCCAAAGCTGCTGCCTGACCCGCGGAGTCATGTTTCCTTCTCTCCAGAAACATGAAAGAGTTCTACTTAATCCCACACATTTTAAGAATGTTATATTGGTGGTACTCCAAGTGCCTTCTTGTGGCAATGGAGCTAAATTTCTTGTTCAGGTAGGTAAGATTTTACAATACTCCGGTTATTCACATGGAATGCTGCAAGTGTCTTTGAGAAAGTACTGCTCCTTAAAGAGAGGACTGAAACAGGGAAGCATTTGTTCGGTGGTAGAATCTGGGCAATTTTTAGTGGCCAATTAATCTATGAAACCCACATGTCTTTAGACTTTAGAGATACAATGCGGGAGCAGGCCCTACGTTTCACCGAGTGCGCGCTGGCCAGCGATCTCCTCGTACACGAGCACTATCGTGACACGGGTGGGGACAATTTGCCATTTATTTTACCGAATCCAATTAACCTATAAGTTATTGCACAAGGAGATACAAGGAACTGCAGATAGTGGTATTGTGAGAGGGTGGCACAGTAGGGCAGCGGTAGAGTTGCTGCCTTACAGCGCCAGAGACACGCGTTCGATCCTGACTACGGGTGCTGTCTGTTCAGAGTTCATATGTTCTCCCTGTGACCGCATAGGTTTTCTCTGGGTGCTCTGGTTTCCCACCACATTCCAAAGGTGTACAGGTTTATAAATGAATTGACTTTTGTAAATTGTTCCCAGTGTGTAGGATAGTGCTAGTGCAGAGGGGATTGCTGGTTGGTGTAGACTTGGTGGGCTGAAGGGCCTGTTTCTGTGATGTAGCTCTAAAGTCTAAAGCACAAAGCGCTGGAATAACCCAGTGGATCAGGCGGCATCTCTGGAGAACATGGATAAGTGATTTTATTCAGACTGTGGTTGAGCATGTGCCTAGATGAACACAATCTAAAAAAAAAGGTCAGCTCGGGTACAAAATAAAAACTTATGTTGAACCAAACCAAACTTGTTTACTGCTACCTGATCCAACCATTGCCAAAAATCCTATCCTGGCAAAGGATCATAACGTGCCCCAACTATTGAATGTTCTCACCCTTGCAACTGAGTCCAACTTCTACTCTTTGGTCTCAAAGTGTAGAACACAAAGTGCTGGAATGAGTCAGCAGGTCAGGCAGCATCTCTGGAGGAATAGATAGGTGACATTTTGATTCGTGACCCTTCAGTTCCTTGGTTTTTTCTTGTGAAGGAACATTTACTCGAATAATCACAGTTACAAACAAGAAAGATCAAAACTGCCCAGCAGTTTGCAAATATCGATCAATTAATCATCAAATTAGAACATAATTATCCATATCCTCGATGCAATCGACCTATTCCTTCCGCCCCCCCCCCCCCCCCCCCCCCTCCATGGCGTTCCAGCGTTCACAGAAAGCCTCCAGAGTCCCGTGTGTTCCCTCTTCAGGGACAAGCGGGCACGGACAGAGGCCTGGAAGAGGAGCAGGCAGTTGACTCGAGCAGCCTCAATCCGAAACGTCACCTATCCATGTTCTCCTGCTACCTGACCTGCTGAGTTACTCCAGCACTTTGTGTCCTTTTGTGTATTAACCACCATCTGCAGTTCTCTGTTTCGACCATGAGATATCTGATTCTGCCTATCCACATCATTCCCTAATTCATTATTCTTGGTCAACCTGTAACCAGACGAGCCTTAGGGCAGCGCAGCGGTAGAGTTGCTGCCTTACTGTTCCCAGAGACCCGGGTTTGATCCTGACTACGGGTGCTGGCTGTACAGAGTTTGTACCTTCTCCCCGTGAACTCGTGAGTTTTCTCCGGGTGCTCTGGTTTCCTCCCACGCTCCAAAGACGTACAGGTTTGTAGATTAAGATGGGCACAATGTGCACCAGCAACTCAGTGGGTCAGGCAGCGTCATGGAGAACAGGAATAGATGTTTTGGGGTTGGAAGTGCTCTTTAGACCTAAAGTCACTCGAAATGTCACCTATTCCTTTTCTCCAGAGTTGTTTCCTGACCCGTTGAGTTATTCCATCATTTTGTGTCTATTTTTGGTGTAAACCACCATCTGCAGTTCCTCACTACACAGGTTTGTAGGTTAATTGGCATCTGTAAAATTGCAATTTGTCCCTAATATGTTGGACAGTACTAGTGTACAGGGTGATCGCTGGTCGGCACAGACTCGGTGGGCCGAAGGGCCAATTTCCACACAGTATCTCTAAAGAACATGTCGTCTCGGAAACCATAAATGAACCAAGAGTTGAGGGGACTGGACCTGAAATGTTGATGTTCTTTTGTCTCCACAGATGATGGTCGACCAACTTTCTCCAGCAGCTTGTCTTTTTTTTAACATTAGGTTGTTAATGGATTGATGTTGAAGACTTTCTTTCTTGCAGGTGGGAAGCATGCTGAAAACTCCCAAGCTGCCAATTTGGCTTTGCAACATCAACAGTACTTTCAGCATGCTCTTCAGCACAAAGAGGCAGCTCCTGTCTGACTGGAAAATGGAACATCTCTTTGATTTGTATTTCTACACCGGCCAGCCATTACAGGCAAAGGCAGTCAAACTCACGATAGGTACGGACTGTTGAAAGTAGTGTAGGACTCTTGTTAGCTTTTGGTCACTGGTGGCACTCTGAATCCAGCAAGGAATCAACGTTGAGGCATCAGTACCAGTGCAGAGGGAGCACCGCACTGTCAGAGCTGCTCAGCCTTGAATAGGAAACTAGACCAGGGGCGCAGCGGTAGAGTTGCTGCCTTACAGTGCCAGAGACCCGGGTTCAATCCTGACTTTGGGCGCTGTCTGTACCGAGTTTGTATATTCTCCCCGTGCATGGGGTTTTTTCCAGGTGCTCCAGTTTCCTCCCACACTCCAAAGACATGCAGTATTGTCGAGGCTATCCTTCGAGGTTCGAGGATGATGGTCTACATTCTGTGTTTTTGGACTCTCAGGTGGCTTCTGAGTCCAATCCTGGCTTTGCAGTTCACACAACGAAGACGCCTGTGCGTGTGTTTGTTTAACGTGTACTTGATGTTACACTCCAAGAAGCGCACGGTCCTTCACAATTCAATCGACTAATTCCAATGGCAATGTAACCAAGACGATTGGAGCTGATGGATCTGTTGCAGCCTTCATCCGCCTTCACAGCCGTTGAGTTCAAGATAACTTCTTCCGCCTGGTCTGCCGTTGAGGTCTTGTTGGTTGGATGGTTCTTAGTCTGGAACCTCATCCTCGACCTTACCACCATGGTGCTTCCGACGGCATTGCTCTCGGAATCATGGGGTCACGCAGTATTGTAGGTTAATTGGCTTTTGGTGAAAAATTTTTAAATTGTCCCTAGTGTGTGGGATAGTCCTAGTGTATGGGGTGATCGCTAGTTGAGGCAGGTGCTATCACAACATTTAAGAAACATTTAAACAGGTACATGGATAGGACAGGTTTAGAGGGATATATGGGCCAAGAGCAGGCAGGTGGAACTAGTGCACACGGGGCATGTTGGTCAGCGTTGGCAAGTTGGGCCGATAGGCCTGTTTCCACACTCGATTACTATTTATTTGTGCGATTACGGATGGGCAATAAATGTTGGCCTTGTGGAGAGATTGTTTTAAATGCTTTGATTTTCTGGGTTGATGCAGGGTGGGTGTTGGCATTGGGGTGTGGTCTGCATTGATTTCTCAGCGGGAAATGTGCAAGGCATTTCCACACCGCTGCCGTTTTTCTTGTATTGTATTTCTCTGCTCTGTCATTAATTTCCGAGCTTCTGTGATTCTACTGCGCTATTTCTATCTGACAAATTATTTTTAGTTTAGAGATAGAGCATGGAAACAGGCCCTTCGGCCCACCTCGTCCGCATCGACCATCGATCACCCGTTCACTAGTTCTATTCTACACACTAGGAGCAATTTACAGAAGCCAATTAACCCACAAAACCTTCACGTCTTTGGAGGATCGAAGGAAACCGGAGCACCCGGAGAAAACCAACATGGTCACAGGGAGAACGTGCAAACTCCACACAGACAGCACCCGTAGCCAGGATCGGACTCTGGTCTGTGACGCTGTAAGGCAGCAACTCTACCGCTGCGCCACTGTGCTGTCCTTTTGTCTAGCCAGTTGCCCTCTCATCTCAAAACCATCAGATTGCGGGATCCAGGGAGTAAAGTGTTAAATTCCACACTCTGGCTCTTGTGTGGTGCTAAAAAACGGATCATCTATCTGCCTGTTGCCATTTGTGGGCAATTCTTTGACATGAATTGGCTGCCAGGTTTCCAACAGTGAACATACTTCAAATGCAGAAAGGGATACAATGTGCTGGTGTAAATCAATGGGTCAGGCAGCATCTCTGGAGAACATGGATAGGCAATGTCTCAGATCGGGGCGTCAGTTACTCCAGCACTTTGTGTTTTTTTGGAAAACCAGCATCTGCAGTTCCTTGTGTCTAAATTTCAAAAGTAATCTGCAGGTTGTAAAATATATCTGGAAATTCTGAAAGGTGATACATAGGCTTTTTTTTTCTTTTCTCAATGATTCAATGATACGTTATTTTTACATGTACTGTGAAATGCTTTGTTTTGCATACAACCCGGTAAAATCATGCAGCCAACCTCACCTGGGCAATTCACAATTGTCACTGCGCCATCAATGTTACAAAAGATCAAATGCCCTTCACTTCATTCTTTGCCAGATCTTTCATGGACTTAAGCTTTTGTAGGCAATGTCTATTTAATTCCCAATGCGAATAGCTTATATATTCCAATTGCTATTATCTTTCATTTAGTTTTAGTTTAGTTAATTGTCATGTATACCGAGATACAGTGGAAAGCTTTTTGTTGCGTGCCATCCAGTCAACAGAAAGACGTACGATTACAATCAAACCATCCAGTGAACAGATACAGGATAAAGGGAATATTAAAGTTAGTCTGCGACTCTCAAATGAGGTTGATGGTAGATCAGGACTGCTCTCTACTTATTGATAGGATGGTTCAGTTGCCTGATAACGGCTGGGAAGAAACTGTCCCTGAATCGAGAGGTGTGTGCATTTTCTGGCTTCACTTTTCATTCTTCGCTCATTATCTCACACTTTTTGTCATTTCATTTCTGGCCTTTATCCAAACCATCTGCCAATCAACCCTAATCCCCCCCTCCCCCCCCCCCCCCATTCTGCATCCACCAATCACTTGCCAGGCTTTGTCCTGTCCCACCTACCTTATCCAGCTTTCTCCCTCTTAAATACAATCAGTCTGAAGAAGAGTCCTGAGTCGAAACGTCGCCTATCCATGTTCTCCAGAGATGCTGCCTGACCCGCTGAGTTACTCCAACGCAAGAGCTGGTTTGCACAAAAGGACACAAAGTGCTGAAGTAACTCTCATTGGGTCAGGAGACATCTCTGGAGTACAGGGACAGGTAACATTTCAGGTCGGGACCTTTAGTCTAAAGAAGGGTCCCGACCCGATATGTCATCTATCCATGTTCTCCATAGATGCCGCCTGACCTGTTGTGTTACTCCAGCACCTTGAATCTCTTATCTACTATTAGACCTTGCGCCCGTCTTCTTTTCCTTGCATTTCCAACCAAATTCTCAAACGTTCATATTTTCTTCTCCTCCTTGCCTTGTAGACACTCACTCCCATCATTGGGAAGAGGGGATGCACGAGGAGGAAGATGATCCAGAGAAAAGATTTCCATCGGTGTTGATGACCGTCCGTACTAAGTGGGAAGGAGCTGTTGTGGACTGGAATGGGACCATCCCATTTTACTGACGCAGGGACATCACCATACTGTGTTGGGCAATAGCAGGCAATTGGCCAACCCTGTGGTACTGGGAAACTAGAGTTCAAATTCACAATTGCCGAATACGGCACAAATCACATCCCTATTTGATCCCAGCATGTGTTTCCATTTAAGCTTTAGACTTTAGAGATATGGCGTGGAAACAAGCCTTTTAGCCCACTGAGTCCACGCCGACCAGCGATCAACCTATGCACTAACATTATCCTACGCACTGGGGAAATTTTACAGAAGCCAATTAACCTACAAACGTGTACATCTTTGGAGTGCGGGAGGAAACTGGAGCACCCGGGGAAAACTCGTGTAGTCACAGGGAGAACGTACAAACTCCGTACAGACAGCACCCGTAGTCAGGATTGAACCCGGGTCTCTGGCGCCGTAAGGCAGCGACTCTACCGCTGTGCTACTGTGCGAGTGTTCTTAGACTTTCTTATCCTTTTTACAAGGGTTGCCTCCGTTGAATCATCAAACAATTTTATTCCTGCTAACTCACTAAAAGATTCGACTTTCTATGAGACATAGCAAATATGCTAGATCCAAAAGGGCTATCAAATCACCCTGCTAATTACATCTGCCTCTGCACCCTTCATCTCAAAGGGATTTTCTCACAAACTTGCTGATAATGGCTTAACAACAGATACCTGGATTTCAGTGAAGGGGGTAACCAGCAAGCTATCTCTTGATAAGAATTAATGTTAGAAACATAGAAACATAGAAATTAGGTGCAGGAGCAGGCCATTCGGTCCTTCGAGCCTGCACCGCCATTCAATATGATCATGGCTGATCATCCAACTCAGTATCCCGTACCTGCCTTCTCTCCATACCCCCTGATCCCTTCAGCCACAAGGGCCACATCCAACTCCCTCTTAAATATGGCCAACGAACTGGCCTCAACTACCTTCTGTGGCAGAGAATTCCACAGATTCACCACTCTCTGTGTGAAAAATGTTTTTCTCATCTCGGTCCTTAAAGACTTCCCCCTTATCCCTAAACTGTGACCCCTTGTTCTGGACTTCCCCAACATCGGGAACAATCTTCCTGCATCTAGCCTGTCCAACCCCTTAAGAATTTTGTATGTTTCTATAAGATCCCCCCCTCAATCTTCTAAATTCCAGCGAGTACAAGCCAAGTCTATCCAGTCTTTCTTCATATGGAAGTCGTGCCATCCCAGGAATCAGTCTGGTGAACCTTCTCTGTACTCCCTCTATGGCAAGAATGTCTTTCCTCAGATTAGGAGACCAAAACTGTACGCAACACTCCAGGTGTGGCCTCACCAAGACCCTGTACAACTGCAGTAGAACCTCCCTGCCCTTGTACTCAAATCCTTTTGCTATGAATGCCAACATACCATTTGCTTTCTTCACAGCCCGCTGCACCTGCATGCCTACTTTCAATGACTGGTGTACCATGACACCCAGGTCTCGCTGCATCTCCCCTTTTCCTAATCGGTCACCATTCAAATAATAGTCTACCTTCCTGTTTTTGCCACCAAAGTGGATAACCTCACATTTATCCACATTATACTGCATCTGCCATGCATTTGCCCACTCACCCTGTCTATCCAAGTCATCCTGCAGCCTCCTAGCATCCTCCTCACAGCTAACACTGCCCCCCAGCTTCGTGTCATCCACAAACTTCGAGATGTTACATTTAATTCCCTCGTCCAAATCATTAATGTATATTGTAAATAGCTGGGGTCCCAGCACTGAGAATTGGAAGATAAACTTGGGAAGGGATGAAAAGGAGAGTGAATTTAAAAAGGATCGACACAATATCAGGTTACAAACGCTAGAAGATACGAAGAAAAGAAGAACATTTGGATTCATAGAAAAGATTGAAAATGGACCGGGAAATGTTTAGACTTAAGATTTTACTTTAGGGACACAGCGCGTAAACAGGCCCTTTAGTCCGCTGAGTCCGCACCAACCGATTGTAACCCCATGCACTTACACTACCCTACACACGAGGAACAATTTACAAATTTACCGAAGCCAATTAACCTACAAACCTGTTCATCTCTGGAGTGTGGGAGGAAATAGGAGCATCCGGCGATAACTCGCATGGTCACAGGGAGAACATACAAAGTCCGTACAGATGGCACCCATAGTCAGGATCGAACCCGACTCTCCGGGGTTGTAAAGTAGTAACTCTACCGCTGCGCCACTTTGCCACCCTGATATAGAAAAATATCTTTGACATTTTTAAATCTCCCACTAAAATTCAAAATATGCAGGGATATGCTGCTACACTTCGAATAGTTGTGCTTCACTCTCAGAGAGGTTAACTAACTGTTGTTAAACACTAAAGATATTATTGCTTACACTTATAATGGCAGGAATTAACTATCTGAGGCAAGCTTAATACTGAATTACTGCAAAAATGGAGGTGTTAATAATGAAATTCTGTTTCATTAAGTTTTTCATTTAATACTGTAAGCTAGAATATTTTGACCAGTTACAATGTTCAGTTGATACTGATTGTCCTCCGGACATTGTTACGCAGAACATAGAAAAGTACAGCATAGGTAAGGCCCTTCGGCCCACAATGTTAGTGATGGACTTGATGCCAAGATAAACTCACCTGCCAGCACATGATCCATACCTCTCCATTCCCTGCATATCCATGTTCCTGTCTAAAAGCATCTTAAATGCCACTATCATACCTGCGGTAGTTAACAGGCACCCACCACTCTCTGTGTTTAAAAACTTACCGCTCACATCTCCTTTAATCTTTGTCGTTCTCACCTTACGGATCACGTAATTCTTGAATTTCCAAAAATTGCAGTTGCAAGGAAATTAAACACTGAGGAAGATTGTGAGGAACAGGGAAAAAAAATTATGATGTACAAAATCTAAAGGGAAAGAAACAGTATTTACAAAGTTAATGGCTTATTATGCTTTATTATGTGAGGACAGATCTGTCTCCACCAGTACTGTACCCCAGTGTTATAGAGTATTAGACCCGTCCCCACTGGTGCTGTACCCCAATGTTATACAGTGACAGACCCCCCCCCCCCAGCAGTATTGTACTCCAGTGTTATACAGTGACAGACACGTCCCCACCAGTACTGTATCCCAGTGATACGCAGCGACAGCCACGTCCCCTCAAGTAGTGTACCCCAGTGGTATACAGCAACAGACCTGAATTTCCAAGTATTGCACACCAATGTCACACAGTGACAAACCCAGATCAACCCGTACTGTATCCCAGTGTTCTACTGGTACTGTATCCAGTGTTATACAGCGACAGACCCATCCCCACCAGTACTATCAAAGATACTAGAGGAGCTCCTCTAGTATCTTTGAGTACTATACCCCAGTGTTACACAGTGACAGACCCATCCCTACCAGTACTGTTCCCCAGTGTTACACAGACAGACCAAGAACCACCAGTACTGTACCCCAGTGTTATACAGCAACAGACCTGTCCCCTCCAGTACCATATCCCAGTGTTACATAGTGACATATCTTAGTCAATTAGCTCTGCGGCCACCTGCAATATACCCCAGAGTTATATAAAGATAGACTAGGTGTATTTTGTTCATGTTCTACAGAACCTAGATGGATCAAGGAACTGAGACGCAGTTCAGTCATGATCCCACTGAATGCTTCAATAGACTCAAGAGTTCAAATGTCCTCTTCCTGTTTTCATGTTACTAAACCCAGGAGAAGATTCATAGCAGCATTAAATATATTTGTGTATTGTGAAAGAGGAGTGTTTTGGTCATTGTTTTTTTTTTAATGTGGACATAAAGCAGAATATTTTGTTCGTCTCAGAGACCGTAATTGTCAAAAAAGTAAGAGTTTGTTATCTTCAGAGTGAACGCTGGGAAGAAGTGCCTTGTGAGTGCGGATGTGTTGGTGACAATGGCCCGGGTCTAAGGGATGGGCAATTGGAAACAAGAGACCATGCAAATCAAACCTTCAAGAATTTTAAATACTGTATGCATATACATGGGTAGACAGTCAGAACCTCATTCCCCAGAGTGGAGATGTCCAACACTAGAGGGTTATGTGGCAATGAATTCCACAGTCATCACCCTCTGACCATTAAAACTCTTCCTCATCTCCACTCTAAAGACATCCTTTTATTCTGAGGCTATGCCCTTTGATCCTAGACTCTCCCACTTGTGGAAACATCCTTTCCACATCCACTATATCCAGGCCTCTCACTATTTGGTAAGTTTCAATGAGGTGTCCCCTCATCCTTCCAAACTCCAGCAAGTACAGGCCCAGTGCCGTCAAACGCTCATTATATGTCAACCCAAATATTTCTGGGATCATCCTTGTAATGATCAGTAACATTTAGTTGGTTCAGTAGCATTTAGATTACTAACACTAAGTATTCTGAATCCATTATCAATCAAGTTGATACAACTTTATCAGATGAAGAGATTTGCCGATTCTTGATCAGCAAAAGTCAATTTCAAGCCTTTTAAATTGCTTTGTATGAACTTTATCTCCTTTTCAAACTATTACAGTATTTCTCCCATAGATGGCACTAAACAGCGCTGTGTGGAGATTTAATAAATAATTGCTTTAACACAGTCTTCTGCAGTGACATTGCATCAGTGATTACCAAATTCTGCAGCATTTCAGGGGGAAGGGAAAGAGCCTTAGTCAAGTTATACTCGTGCTCAGTCAAGTCAAATCCATATTGCAAGTTCCTGAAATCCATCCAGCTGCAACCTCCTGAGTGATAGAACGATCAATCAACCACGGAGGTCTTAGGATAGCTTATTTCAAGCTCATTTCAAGTCCATTTCTTCTCACCCCTCTTATTTCTCTGCTTTCGCCCTGAAGTTCTAGGGGAAGGGAATCAAGTCAAGAGTGTTTTATTGTCATTTGTCCAAGACAGAACAATGAAATTCTTTCTTGCAGCAGCACAACAGAATATGTAAACATAGTACTCTGTAAACAATATAATAAACAAAAAGTTCAGTATACACACAACACACACACATATATAATATGGTAATACAGGTAAATATTTATAGATACAAAAAGCTGAAGTAACTTGGCAAGACAGGCAAGAAGGAATGGGTGACGTTTCGGGTCAAGACCCTTCTTCAGAAGGGAAACGAGAGATATAGATGATGTAGGGAGATAAAGAACAATGAATGAAAGATATGCAAAAAAGTAATGATGATAAAATAATCAAGCCATTGTTAGCTGTTTGTAGGGCAAAAACGAGAAGCTGATGCAACTTGGGTGGGGCAAGGATAGAGGGATAGAGAGAGAGAGAGAGAGAGAGAGAGAGAGAGAGGGAATGCTGGGGTTACTTGAAGTTAGAGAAATCAATATACATACCACTGGGCTATATATAAATTATATATATATATAATTTATATATAGCCCAGTTGTGTGCGTGTATATATATATATATATATATATATATATATATATATATATATATATATATATAATTCATATATAGCCCAGTGGTGTGTGTGTGTGTGTGTCTGAGTGTGTGTATATATATAATATATTTATATTTATATATATATTCATACAAGAAAGAACCAGTGAGAGAGGATGTTGCTGAACACTCGTACTTTGGAGAACTTCTCCAAAGCAGAGTCTGAAAAAGGGTCTCGACCCGAAACGTTACCCATTCCTTCTCTCCAGAGATGCTGCTTGTCCCAAATTCCTGGAGTAACTCAGTGGGTGAGGCAGCATCTCTGGAGATCGAAGGTAGACACAAAATCCTGGAGTAACTCAGTGGGTGAGGCAGCATCTCCAGAGATGTGTCCACCTTCGATACTCCAGAGATGCTGCCTCACCCGCTGAGTTACTCCAGCATTTTGTGTCTACCTCCTATATATATTTGTGCACATTTTATATATATATTATAGTACAACAATTAGAGTGCAAAGACATAATCAATCTCTGCTGGCATCTCCCTCCACCTGCTCTCTGATTCCCGGTCTTTAGGGATGAGCAGGGGCAGGGCTCGAAGCCTTTCCTCTCCGGGCGAGTCCCCAGTCGTGTGGCGGGCGAGCCAGGCCCGCTGTTGGGATAAGGCCGTGGCTCGGCAGGAGCCCTTCTTGCCGGGAGATGGGCATTGTGGCTTATCCTTTAACAGAGTTCTTTTTTCTCTTGAGATCATTGATCTTTGACCAATTGTAACAATTACCTGGCTTTACCTTTTCTAAATTAAAGATAAATATTTCTGCTTGGAAAAGGATTCTCCAGCTAATTATCTTGGTAAGTGAATCATTTGGTTCATGTAGTAGGGTATTGGATCAGCATTTATATTATTTATTTATTTATTTATAGAGTCCGGCACCAATTTTTGCTTGTAAACCAGATACAGGTCTACCACCGATTTTCCGGCAACTGGTGATCTGGCACCTCCTTTAATCTGGACAAAATTATGGGAGCGCATTTGAAATCCCCCCTGGAAGTCCCCCCAAAAATGTGTCACCTGGAGTAGGTGAGGCGGCCAATCTTGACCTCATTTGGACTTCCGTGGCCGATCAGCGGGTCGAATTTGCCCCTTGTCACCAGGTCTCTGGACCTCCAGCATGGCCAAAACCAGCAGATCTGTTCCCTTAGCCGACTTCCGAGGCTGACTTTGCAGGCCAGTGTCTCGGCTCTTCGGCTGCCTAAATGGACTGTTCCAGTGCCGTTGGAGGCTATGACCTCTGTTGGTCCAGCAAAAAGGATAATCCAGAAAAGCTCTGGAACCAAGGATGCCAGAATATTGGTGGTGGTGGACCGGTATTGTAAAGCAACACTCTAAAATATATACTCAGGTTTTCAAAGTGGGTCTGAAACCCTCAACATCTTGAACACAGATGCAAAAGAGTTGCAACTGAGCTGTGGCTGTCCATTAGGTCTGTGTTTACTGAACTACTAAAATGAAGAAGGGTCTCGATTCGAAACATCACCTATCCATATTCTCCAGGGATGCTGCCTGACCCGATGAGTTAGTCCAGCACTTTGTGTCCTTTTATGTATTAAACAACATCTGCGGTTCTTTGTTTCTATTAACATGTAGAAGTTTGGCTCTGATTCATAGTACTAATCCATGGATAGGAGTTAATATTTGGAGTGTGCTGCTTCAAAGATGGAATCAATACATTTACTATGTTCAATTAGACAATAACTTAGATTGATTGATTGAAAGGGACAGGCCCCTCGACCCACGGAGTCCACACTGACCATCGATCTCCGATCACACTAGCTCTATGGTATCCCACTTTCTCATCCACTTGCTGCACACTAGAGGCAATTTTTACAGAGCACAAATAACCTACAAACTCGCACGTCTTTGAGATGTGAGAGGAAACCAGAGCACCTGGAGGAAACCCACGCGGTCACAGGGAGATGGTGAAAACTCCACAAAGTCAACATCCGAGGTCGGGATCAAACCCAGGTCTCTGGCACTGTGAGGCAGCAGCTCTTCCAGCTGTGCCACTGTGCCACCCTGTTACTGCTCCAGAAATATATTCCTTAGTGAATGCTGTATGATGATAGTGTTGATCTGAACTGTGACTCCACCACCCTCCCACTGTGGTTCATTAGATCAGGCACCTTCCAGAGCTAGAACCGTCCTGTCAGTCTCCTGTGACTGTTTTACCATTCAGTGAATCCATATTTAACCGTATATTTAAGCTCAGCATTCCAGTATTATCACTGGAGCGGTGGTGCCCGGTGCACTGCAGGGCCTGGAGCCGTGTTCGCGGTGCGAGGCCAGGTCCGTTGTCGGGAGCGGGAGAGCGGCAGGTACTCTCTCTCTGCTCCCAGGGCCGTTGGGCGTGCGTCAGTGTTGCTGTGGGCAGGAGGCAGCTACTCTCGCAGCTCCTGCAGCAGCTGGTGGGGCGGCAGCGGCTTCTAAAACCTCTCGGCTCCCGGCAGGTCCTGCAGGTGAGCTCGGCAGCCGTCACACAAGGCCTGGAGCGGTGTGGGGATTGGAAGCGGGGCCTGCCCCGTTGCCGGGAGCGGGAGAGCGGCAGCAGCCGCGGCTTCTCAGCTCCGGTGAGCAGCAGCTGGTGGGGTAGAGGCGGCATACCTCACTGCAGGGCCGGGTTGGCGGCAGCGTAGTTCTGCAGGGCTGGGCAGCCGGCTGCAGACATCAGGTCTCCCGAGGCTGCGTGCTTCAGGAAGGTCCAAATTTCAATTCGGACAGTCGGGGGTCACCAGTGTAGCGGCACCATACGTGGTGAATAAAGGTGAGACGTCAGGTCGGTTCAAAGTGTTGTTTATTCAGTAGTGACACGTTAGGTGGGTGCACTAACCATATTACAATGTTGCTGTAGCTGAGCCAGGTTGTACTCTCCGGCTCAGCTACCTGTTGACTGCTTAAGGTCTCGAGGTGAGATGACCTTAAGTACCAGGACATCCCCTCTAGCCCATGACGTCACGTGCCCGCCCTCGTATCTCCTGACGAGGGTTCGAGCATAAGTGGCCCATGTTTAGGCGGACGCCACAATGGCACATAATTCCGAGTCCTAGTTTCCACTGCTTACGTGATTAAAGGACTCTATTCCTTGGACCACAGGAGGATGAGGGGTGATCTTATAGAGGTGTACAAAATAGAGTTGGGAAAAATATCTTATACATACATATATGAGATAATTACGTGATCATATATACATTGTTCGATTAATGTTAGACACATTTTAATCCAATTCAAAATTCTGCACACTCTACTTCTCAAAGACTAAACTGAATAAGATTTTTTCAAATGTATCTCTTATTTGTGACAAATGTCTCCTCCAAGAAGCAACTATAACACACTCCTTTGCCTCTTGCATAAAACTACATAACTTTTGGTAAGGAATCTTTGAAATTTTCTCAAAAACATAAAACACGAAACTGGACCCCCACACGGAACTGATTATTTTCGGAACAGCAGAAGCCTGCCCTGTGCTATCAATATTTCAAAGGCGTTTCCTTAATTATGGCCTAATGATGGCAAAAAAACGTAAACTTAAATTTTGGAAAAATACATCTGCCCCAACTCTTTTTTATTTTTTATTTATTTTTATTTTTTAAAATGTTTTATTTTTATTTTATTTTATTTTATTTTTTTATTTATTAGAAGTAAGTACATTACATTTTTAATGGTACATTTTTACAGGCTCCCAGAATTATTAAAACATTATTTGTACAACTTTCTTTTTTTTTAAACATTTGTTTTTAGAAAGAAATGAGAAAGAAAGTAGTGAAGAGTGATGAATAGACTAGTGAGTGTAGAGTGAAGAAAGAAATGTGAGAAAGTAAAGCAGAAAGGAGATTGTCCCATGCATCCAGTCGATGGTTTTTTTTTAATATTCTTAATCAATTTGCAGTCAAACCCAGAATTTTTAATTTTATGGTGATATTACACCGCATGATTCCACAAGGTCAATAAATGGAGACCAACTCGTTAAGAATTGATCTTTTTTTTCTGTTAGGAGGAGTCTCATTTCTTCCAAATGTGCCGTTTCCAACATATTACCAATCCACATTTTGAGTGTTGGTATAGTAGCCTTTTTCCAAAATTTAAGTATGAGTTTTTTCGCTATTATTAAACCATAATTAAAAAATGCGATTTGGGATATATTTAATTTATTTACATCTCCAAAGATAATCATTTCCATGCTAGGTTCCATTTTTATCTTAAATAAACTAGTGAATATATCAAATATATCACAGCAAAAACTTTGAAATTTTATGCAAGAAACAAAAGAGTGTATAAGATTGGCATTTTGAGAAAGATATTTATTACAAATTAATAAATCAATAATAATTAAAATTAATAAATCAATAATAATTAATAAATTCCTGAGATATTTGAATAAAATTTATTCAACCTAACTTTTGAATAATATAGTCTGTGTAATATTTTAAATTGAATTAAATTATGTCTAGAATTAATCAAACATTTATGTATATATATATATATATATATCAAATACCTCTCCCATGTTTCTTTAGAAATTTTTATCATTAAATCTTTTTCCCAGTCTTCTCTAATTGTTGAAGGCAATTCTCTATTAAGAATACTGTTATATAGATATGATATTAATTTTTGTGAGTCTGCCTTAATATTCATTGCTTCTTCCAGTGGGTCTATCGTTATATTCTGTAATCTTGGTATATATTTTTTTATGAAGTCACATATCTGTAAATATTTAAAGTATTGGTTATTATTCAAATTAAATTTGGATTTTAATTGTTGAAATGATAATAAATTTCCCATTTCATACATGTCACCCAACTTTTTAATTCCCAGTCTTTCCCATGGTCTATATGTTTTATCCATAATAGATGGTTTAAATACCGGGTTATTCACTATTGGTGTTAATGAAGATAAGTTTCTTAATTTTAAGTTTAATTTTATTTGTTTCCAAATTCGAATTATATTGTGTATAATTGGATTCTTCTTATATAATATATTATTCAATTTTATCGGGGAGAAGAGGATCGCTCCTAAATCATAAGGGAAACAATCCTCTTTTTCCATTCTTATCCATTCCATCTGTTGAGAAGGACAATCCAACCAATAAATAATATTCTTAATATGCACTGCCCAATAATAATATAAAAAAATAGGCAGTGCAATCCCCCTACTCTTAAAATGTGGATTACAAACATGTCTGAGACGCTACAGCTTGAAGATATGAGACTTGTCCTAGCAGGAAAATCAGACCAATTTTCAAAGATATGGATTCCTTTCATTGATTCATTACAAGGATAGTATGGTGCAACATAACTTTGGAATTAAACCGATTTACGGACTGGGTGATGGGTGGGGAGAGAAATGAAGTAGGTATATCAACTTTATTTTTTCCATTTTTGTCTTTTTATTTCTTTAAGTTTTACTCACTCACTCTTTGACTACACCCATTTGGTAGTTTAGGGGTTCTATTCTCACACATTCACTTTCTCTTCCACTTTCTTTCTTTTTTGCTTTTCCTCTCTTTTTCTATTTAATCTTTGCTAAAATTAAAATTGCTGTACAATAAATGTACTATGTCATATGCCACAGTTTATACTTTTGTACACTGCTTCTAATAAAAAAATATATTTTTTTTTAAATTTAAAAAAAATTACATAGTTCTATCGGGTCTCCACTCAGCCTCCAACGCTCCAAAGAAAATAACATACGTTTGTCCAACCTCTCTTTATCAGTAATATCCTCTAATCCAGGCAGCATTCGGTGAACCTTTTCTGCCCCCTCTCCAAAGCCACCATATTCTTCCTATAATGGCCAATCATTTTTTTAGATATCTCCAACTCCGAGATTATGTGAAAACATATGCACAAGACTGCTCTCTTATGGGTCCAAATATTAGATGATTGTTTGAATAGACATGCCGATACAAGTAAGTTGATATCTTACATTTATAACACCCTTCTAAATATTGACACCCCACCCTCTGAGATTTATAGGCGAGCATGGGAGGACGAGTTGGGTTTACCAATTTCGAAGGATATATGGGATGAAAGCCTAGAATACATACACTACTGTTCTTTAAATGCCAGGCACTGCCTGATACAATTTAAAGTATTGCATAGGTTAAGCTATTCAAAGACCAAATTGAACAAGATCTTCCCAACTCCTCTTTGTGATGTATGTCACTTTCAAGAAGCCAGCCTAACTCATACTTTTGTATCCTGTATAAAAATACAAAACTTCTGGACGGGAATATTCAATATCATTTCTAAAACACTTAAAACTCAATTAGAGCTAGATCCAAAACTAATAATATTAGGAATGGCTGCCCTAATCTAACGATATTTCAAAGACTCTTCCTTGACTATGGTTTAATAACTGCGAAAAAACTTATACTTAAATTCTGGAAAAAGATAACAGTCCCCACAGTGAAGATGTGGATCACAGAAATGACCGAGACACTACATCTAGAAAGAATAAGGTTTGTCTTGACTGACAAACCAGATCAATTTTCAGAAATATGGTCTCCATTTTATAGAATTTCTTCAACAACATAATGGTTGAACACAAACTCAGAACCGATGATAGTGTCGGGTGCGCGGGCGTATGGAAGGGTAGTTGGATATATCTCCGCTTCTTTCACACTTTTGTTAGTTTTATTTTTCTTTCTTTTCTTTAAATCTTTTCTTTTCTTTTTCTTTTCTTCTTTCTTTCCCTTTTTTTCCCTTTTTCTTTTTTTTCTATCTAGTTATTAGTTCATAAAATGTTAAAACTGAAGCAGTACGAAAATTGTATAACTGTTATGTCGATCATTTTCTTTTTGTACAATTGCTTTAACAAAAATTTAAAATGTTTTAAAGAGGAAAAAAAAAAAAAACTGAGTAGAATTGACCCTGCAAATTACTGGCCGGTGTCGCCGACCTCGGTTTGTTGTAAACTATTAGAGCAAATCATCTATCCAGGGGGCGGAAATCCCGGGGGGGGTGGGGCAGGGGACACACCCCCCCCCCCCTGTTTTGAGAGGTGGGGAATGATCCCCCCCCCCCCCCATTTTTTGTAATCCGGATTTTAAAACTCGGTGAAATCTCCGCTTTCCGCGAGACAGTGGAGGTGGGACTGATGATCGAGGGAGGGCGCCGATTGAACGAGAGAGAGCAGGCAATGGGGGCGGGACATGATGATTCAGCGCGATGATTGGAGGAGGGAGGTGTCGGTCAGAAGCGTAAGTAGGGGGGTGGGACTGAGGATAGAGCGCGGTGATTGGAGGAGGGAGGTGTCGGTCCGAGTCGGTAAGGGGGCCGGGACATGATGATTCAGCACGGTGATTGGAGGAGGGAGACATCCGTGGAGCAAAGATCATAGAGCGAAACTTGAATTGCATGCCCAGGTCATAAGGTCACAAGCGAAAAACACTCTTGGCAGCCCTGGACACAGACCTGAGCCTCATCCGCAGCCAGGATCGATCCCGTGTCTCCGGCGTTGCAATCGCTGCCGAACCATCCCGTCCCCACCCGAGTGCCTCCACACACCCACAGCCAACGCAGAGAAGCAGCGCTAAACCCAGCTCAACTCTGCCTGTCCCGCCAGGTTAACCTACAGCCCTGCATGGATTTATGGGAACGATGGCGTAGGCTTATGGCCAGTGCGGAGAAGCAGCGCAAGCTCCATGACTCCAGGCTGGTGTCCCGTCAGTCCAGGCAGGGCTGTAGGTTAACTCGGCGAGACAGGCAGGGTTGAGCTGCATTTAGCACTGCCTCTCCGCGCTGGCCGTAAGCCTGGACCATTGTTCCCGTAATTACCATCCTCAGGTGTGTGTGTGCGAGTGTGTGTGTGAGTGTGCGCGCATGTGTGCGCAGCCGGCAAGAAATTGTGTGCCCCCCCGGCCCCCCATGTTTTGATAGCAATTTCCGTGCCTGCATCTATCGACACATCATGGGACACCTGGAGAGAAACAACACCCTCAGTCATACTCAACATGGTTTCCGGGCCAGACGGTCATGTGAATCCCAGCTGATAATTACCATTCACCAAATCTTCAGCTCTGTGGAAGAAACCAAACAAGTGGACGCAGTGGTGCTGGATTTTGCAAAATCTTTCGACACCGTTCCACATCAGAGGCTTCTTCACCATCTCAAATACTTTGGTGTAGAGGGCTCACTTCACTCCTGGATAACTAGCTTTTTAACTGACAGGGAGCAGTCGCTTGTAGTCCAGGGAACATCCTCAAAACCAGCCCATGTCGACTCTGGCATTCCACAGGGCACTGTGCTGGGACCGCTGCTGTTTTTAGTCTACATTCAGTATGGATAGAAATAAGGAATTGTAAGGGTAAAAAGACCCTATTTGGAGTAATCTACAGGATCCCAAACAGTAGCCTGGACATAGGGCGCAAGTTGAATCAGGAGTTGAAATTGGCATGTAGCAAAAGCAATGCTGTGGTTGTTATGGGAGATTTCAACATGCAGGTAGACTGGGAAAATCAGGTTGGTACTGGACCCCAAGAAAGGGACTTTGTAGAGTGCCTTCATGATGGATTCTTGGAACAGCTTGTATTGGAGCCTACCAGGGAGAAGGCAATTCTGGATTTAGTGTTATGTAATGAACCGGATTTGATAAAAGACCTCAAGGTTAATGAGCCATTAGGAGGCAGTGACCATAACATAGTCAACTTAATCTACAATTGGAGAGGGAGAAGGGTAGATCGGGGGTCTAAGTGTTGCAGTTGAATAAAGGGGACTATGGGGCCTTGAGGGAGGAGCTGGCCAAAGTTGACTGGAAAGATACATTAGCAGGGATGACAATGGAACAAAAATGGCAGGTGTTTCTAGGAATAATACAGAAGGTGCAGGGTCAGTTCATTCCTAGGAGGAAGAAAGATTCCAAGAGGAGAAAGGGACGACCATGGCTGACAAGGGACGTCAGGGACAGTATAAAAATTAAAGCGAAAAAGTACCAACGATATAGGTACAAAAAGGGATGAGGTCCTACAAGGTGAATTTAGGGAGCTAGGAGATAAACTTAAAAGTAGGACCTCAAAGGTAATAATCTCTGGATTACTACCAGTCCCACGGGCCAATCAGAGTAGAAATGGGAGGATATTGCAGATGAATACGTGGTTTGAAAAATGGTGCAAGGGGGAGTTATTCAAATTTTTAGGGCACTGGAACCAGTTCTGGGGGAGGTGGGACCAGTACAAACAGGACGGTCTGCACCTTGGCTGGAATGGAACCAATGTCCTTGGGGGAGTGTTTGCTAGTGCTGTTGGGGAGGATTTAAACGAATGTGGCAGGGGGATGGGTACAAGAGCAGAGAGGCAGGTGGGTGTAAAATGAGGGTACAAGCAATAGGTAGCAAGGTGAAAAGTAAAAGTGGCAGGCAGACAAAACCAGGGTAAAAATCAAAAAGGGCCACTTTTCAACATAATTGTATAAGGGGCAAGAGCTTTGTAAAAACAAGCCTGAAGGCTTTGTGTCTCAATGCAAGGAGAATTCGTAATAAGGTGGATGAGTTGAACGTGCAGATAGCAATTAATGATTATGATATAGTTGGGATCACGGAGACATGGCTCCAGGGTGACGTAGGCTGGGAGCTGAACATCCAGAGATATTCAATATTCAGGAGGGATAGAGAGAAAGGAAAAGGAGGTGGGGTAGTGTTGCTGGTTAGAGAGGAGATTAACGCAATGGAAAGGAAGGACATTAGCTTGGAGGATGTGGAATCGGTATGGGTAGAGCTGCGAAACACTAAGGGGCAGAAAACGCTGGTGGGTGTTGTGTACAGGCCACCTAACAGTAGCAGTGAAGTTGGGGATGGTATCAAAAAGGAAATTAGAAATGCGTGCGACAAAGGCAAAACAGTTATAATGGGTGACTTCAATCTACATATAGATTGGGTGAATCAAATTGGCAGGGGTGCTGAGGAAGAGGATTTTTTGGAATGTATGCGGGATAGTTATCTAAATCAACATGTAGAGGAACCAATGAGAGAGCAGGCTATTTTAGGCTGGGTTTGAGTAATGAGGAAGGGGTAGTTAGCAGTCTTGTTGTGCGTGGCCCCTTGGGCAAGAGAGACCATAATATGATTGAGTTCTTCATTAGGATGGAGAGTGACATTGTTAATTCAGAAACAATGGTTCTGAACTTAAAGAAAGGTAACTTTGAGGGTATGAGACGTGAATTGGCCAAGATTGACTGGCAATTAATTCTAAAAGGGTTGACGGTGGATATACAATGGAAGAAATTTAAAGACTGCATGGATGAACTACAAAAATTGTTCATCCCAGTTTGGCAAAAGAATAAATCGGGGAAGATAGTGCATCCGTGGATAACAAGGGAAATCAGGGATACTATTAAAGCAAAGGATGATGCGTACAAAGTAGCCAGAAAAAGCAGCATACCAGAGGACTGGGAGAAATTCAGAGACCAGCAGAGGAGGACAAAGGGCTTAATTAGGAAAGGAAAAATAGATTATGAAAGAAAACTGGCAGAGAACATAAAAACTGACTGCAAAAGTTTTTACAGATATGTGAAGAGAAAGAGATTAGTTAAAACAAATGTAGGTCCCTTGCAGTCAGAAACAGGTGAGTTGATCATGGGGAACAAGGATATGGCGGACCAATTGAATAACTACTTTGGTTCTGTCTTCACTAAGGAAGACATAAATAATCTGCCGGAAATAGCAGGGGACCACGGGTCAAAGGAGGAATTGAGTGAAATCCAGGTTAGTCGGGAAGTGGAGTTGGGTAAATTGAATGGATTAAAGGCCGATAAATCCCCAGGGCCAGATAGGCTGCATCCCAGAGTACTTAAGGAAGTAGCTCCGGAAATAGTGGATGCATTAGTGATAATCTTTCAAAACTCTTTAGATTCTGGAGTAGTTCCTGAGGATTGGCGGGTAGCAAACGTAACCACTCTTTTTAAGAAGGGAGGGAAGGAGAAAACTGGGAATTACACACCAGTTAGTCTAACATCGGTAGTGGGGAAACTGCTAGAGTCAGTTATTAAAGATGGGATAGCAGCACATTTGGAAAGTGGTGAAATCATTGGACAAAGTCAGCATGGATTTATGAAAGGTAAATCATGTCTGACGAATATTGTGGAATTTTTTGAGGATATAGCTAGTAGCGTGGATAAGGGAGAACCAGTGGATGTGGTGTAACTGGACTTCCAGAAGGCTTTCGACAAGGTCCCACATAAGAGATTAGTATACAAACTTAAAGCATACGGCATTGGGGGTTCCGTATTGATGTGGATAGAGAACTGGCTGGCAAACAGGAAGCAATGAGTAGGAGTAAACGGGTCCTTTTCACAATGGCAGGCAGTGACAAAGTGGGGTACCGCAAGGCTCAGTGCTGGGACCCCAGCTATTTACAATATATATTAATGATCTGGATGAGGGAATTGAAGGCAATATCTCCAAGTTTGCGGATGACACTAAGCTGGGGGGCAGTGTTAGCTGTGCTAGGAGACTGCAAGGTGACTTGGATAGGCTGAGTGAGTGGGCAAATGTTCGGCAGATGCAGTATAATGTGGATAAATGTGAGGTTATCCACTTTGGTGGCAAAAACAGGAAAGCAGACTATTATCTAAATGGTGGCCGATTAGGAAAAGGGGAGATGCAGCGAGACCTGGGTGTCATGGTTAGACCAGTCATTGAAAGTAGGCATGCAGGTGCAGCAGGCAGTGAAGAAAACAAATGGTATGTTAGCTTTCATAGCAAAAGGATTCGAGTATAGGAGCAGGGAGGTTCCAATTCAGTTGTACAGGGTCTTGGTGAGACCACACCTGGAGTATTGCGTACAGTTTTGGTCTCCAAATCTGAGGAAGGACATTATTGCCATAGAGGGAGTGCAGAGAAGGTTCACCAGACTGATTCCTGGGATGTCAGGACTGTCTTATGAAGAAAGACTGGATAGACTCGGTTTATACTCTCTAGAATTTAGGAGATTGAGAGGGGATCTTATAGAAACTTACAACATTCTTAAGGGGTTGGACAGGCTAGATGCAGGAAGATTGTTCCCGATGTTGGGGAAGTCCAGGACAAGGGGTCACAGCTTAAGGATAAGGGAGAAATCCTTTAAGGTCGAGATGAGAAAGACTTTTTTCACACAGAGAGTGGTGAGTCTCTGGAACTCTGCCACAGAGGGTAGTTGAGGCCAGTTAATTGGCTATATTTAAGAGGGAGTTAGATGTGGCCCTTGTGGCTAAGGGGCTCAGAGGGTATGGAGAGAAGGCAGGTACGGGATACTGAGTTGGATGATCAGCCATGATCATATTGAATAGCGGTGCTCGAAGGGCCGAATGGCCTACTCCTGCACCTAATTTTTATGTTTCTATAGCGTAGCAAAGATGAGCGGGAAGCAAGAGGATTGGGTAGTGTTTAAAGAACAACAGAAGATAACCAAAAAGACAATACGGGGAGAAAAGATGAGGTACGAGGGTAAGCGAGCCAAGAATATAAAGCAGGATAGTAAAAGATTCTTTAGGTATGTGAAGAGGAAAAAATTAGTTAAGACCAAAATTGGACCCTTGAAGACTGAAAAGGGTGAATTTATTATGGGGAAATGGCAGATGAGTTAAACAGGTACTTTGGATCTGTCTTCAGTAAGGAGGACACAAACAATCTTCCTGATATAGTAGTGGCCAGAGGATCTGGGGTGACGGAGGAACTGAAGGAAATCCACTTTAGGCAGGAAAGGTGTTGGATAGACTGATGGGGCTGAAGGCTGATAAATACCCAGAGCCTGATGGTCTGCATCCCAGGGTACTTAAGGAAGTGGCTATAGAAATTGTGGATGCATTGGCGATAATTTTCCTATGTTCTATAGACTCAGGATCAGTTCCTGTGGATTGGAGGGCAGCTAATGTTATCCCACTTTTAAGAAAGGCGGGAGAGAGAGAACAGGGAATTATAGGCCAGTTAGCCTGACATCAGTGGTGGGGAAGATGCTGGAGTCAATTATAAAAGATGAGATAGCTGAACATCTGGTTAGCTGTAACAGGATCGGTCCAAGTCAGCATGGATTTACCAAGGGGAAATCATGCTTGACTAATCTCTGGAATTTTTTGAAGATGTAACTAGGAAAATGGACAAGGGAGAGCCAGTGGATGTAGTGTACCTGGACTTTCAGAAAGCATTTGATAAGGTCCCACATAGGAGATTAGTGGGCAAAAGTAGGGCACATGGTATTGGGGGTAGAGTGCTGACATGGATAGATAAGTAGTTGGCAGACAGGAAACAAAGAGTAGGGATTAACGGGTCCCTTTCAGAATGGCAGGCATAGACTAGTGGGGTACCGCAAGGCTCGGTGCTGGGACCACAGCTATTTACAATATACATCAATGATTTGGATGAAGGGATTCAAAGTAACATTAGCAAATTTGCAGATGACACAAAGCTAGGTGGCAGTGTGAACTGTGAGGAGGACGCTATGAGAGTGCAGGGTGACTTGGACAGGTTGGGTGAGTGGGCAGATGCATGGTAGATGAAGTTTAATGCGGGTAAATGTGAGGTTATCCACTTTGGTAGCAAAAACAGGTAGGCAGATTACTATCTAAATGGCATCAAGTTGGGAAAAGGGGAAGTACAACGGGATCTGGGGGGTCCTTGTTCATCAGTCTATAAAAGTAAGCATGCAGTTACAGCAGGCAGTGAAGAAAGCAAATGGCATGTTGGCCTTTATAACAAGAGAAATCGAATATAGGAGCAAAGAGGTCCTTCTGCAGTTGTACAGAGACTTAGTGAGACCACACCTGGAGTATTGTGTACAGTTTTGGTCATCTAATTTGAGGAAGGACATTCTTGCTATTGAGGGAGTGCAGCGTAGGTTTACAAGGTTAATTCCCGGGATGGCAGGGACTATCATATGCTGAGAGAATGGAGCAGCTGGGCTTGTACACTCTGGAGTTTAGAAGGATGAGAGGGAATCTCATTGAAACATTGTTAAGGGCTTGGACACGCTAGAGGCAGGAAACATGTTCCCGATGTTGGGGGAGTCCAGAACCAGGGACCACAGTTCAAGTAGAAGGAGTAAGCCATTTAGAACGGAGACGAGGAACACTTTTTCTCACAGAGATTGGCGAGTCTGTGGAATTCTCTGCCTCAGAGGGCGGTGGAGGCGGGTTCTCTGGATGCTTTCAAGAGAGAGCTAGATAGGGCTCTTAAAAATAGCGGAGTCAGGGGATATGGGGGAGATACTGATTTGGGATTATCAGTCATTATCACATTGAATGGCGGTGCTGGCTTGAAGGGCCGAATGGCCTACTCCTGCACCTATTGTCTATTGACTCTCTGCGTGCTGGTCCCAGAAGTGGATCTGCAAACATTAATTGCAATTGCTCCACTCTTTTAAATATTTCTACTGGACTTAATCTTGCACTGAACGTTGTTCCCTTTCTCTTGTATCTGCGCACTGTGGGCGGCTTGATTGTAATCACGTATACGTTTTCGCTGACTGGATAGCACGCATGGAGAATCTCTTTGTGTCTTCTTTACACTGGATAGACTGACGTCACTCTCTTCTGGAATGGAAGAATTTTGGCACCTAAATTCTATTTATATCTATTCCAACTGCCGATTTGAAATTCAACGTCTATAGAGTCAAACACAAAGAGGTGGCAGAACTCAACAGGCCATCGGTGGTGGGTTGGTCTGGAGAAGGCTCCCGACCTGAAATGTCGCCTGTCCATTCCCTCCACAGATACTGCCTGACCCGTTGAGTTCCTTCAGCGCTTTGTGTTTTGCTCAAGATTGCAGCACCTGCAGTTCCTTGTCTATGGGACTGATGCGCTACAATGCTGAGAACTATATTCTGAACTCTCTATATTCCTGATCTGAAGAAGGGTCCAGATCCAAAATGTCACCTATCCACGTTCTCCAGAGATGCTGCCCGACCCGTTGAGTTAACTCCTTGACGTTGTGTTTATCTTTGGCAGCAAATAGTATCTGCAGTTCCTTGTATCTACCTATCCAATTACACCAGAGATGCTGCCTGACCCTCTAAGTTACTCCAGTATTTTGTATTTACCTTTGGTATAAAGCAGCATATTTTATTATTTACTTCTACATGTTGCTGGTTTGTGTTGTCCCGCCATAAGGGCGTATTTTCATCAGTGCAGGTCGCTGTTGTTGAATGCGGTGGGAGGAAGGGGTTGGGATTCACGTGACGTAGGGGGGGTTTCCCTCCGGCGGTGACGTCACGGCGCGGTGTATCAAGGTTCTAGAACGCGGCGTCGCGATTTTCTTGTGTCTGAACATTCGGTGGCGGCCGGAGCCGGAGCCGGAGCCGCAGCCGCCGGGCCTGACGCTGGGGGGCCGCGGCAGGAACATCCATGCCCTCGCCCGCCTCTCCTCCTCCTCCTCCTCCTGCCTGCCAGCCATGTCATCGGCCGGAGCGGGCAACGGAAGCGGCAAAGCCGGCAAACACACGGCTCCTTCTCCGGCCCCGAGCGGCCTGTCGACGGCGGCAGCAGTGGCCGCCGCCGCCTCCCCTTCTGCCGTGGCTGCCGCTGCCGGCGGCTGCGGGACGGCGGCGATTCTAGGCGCTGGTGTCTCGTCTCCCCCGCCGCCTCTGCACCCTCACCAGGCGGCGGTGGCCGCTGCTGCAGCAGCCGCCGCCGCCGCCGCCGCCGCCGCCCAGGAGCTAACCTCGCTCTTCGAGTGCCCCGTCTGCTTCGACTACGTGCTGCCGCCCATCCTACAATGTCAAGCCGGCCATCTGGTGTGCAACACCTGCCGCCAAAAACTGACCTGTTGCCCGACATGTCGAGGCTCCCTCACCCCCAGCATCAGGAACCTGGCAATGGAAAAAGTGGCTTCGGCCGTTCTCTTCCCATGTAAGGTAAGGGGATTCTGTCCATATCGGGCTGCTAGGTCATTTTTCCCCATTGTGTCTTCTATCCGTCTCTTAAAAAATACTTGCTTTGACGTAGTTCCTTTCAGATCGTCCCAAAACGCTTCACTATTATTTGAGGTAATTTTCAATTGAAAATCTAACACGCTGTCACACTAGTGGCCAGCTAATCGATTTGGGAAGCATCGATTACAAAATTGATCCGTTTACTCTGGATAGCTTCCTTACTTTTCTAAGTAATGCTCTCGGCTTTTGCATTAATCTAAGGCTTGCATGTCTCTTTTTTTAAAATCATCTCCCACAGTACGGTACTGGAATGATAGCCTAGATTGTTGTGCTCTGGCATAGGACTTGAACCTTCTGACTCAAAGGGGGAGATGTCTAGGAGTCTGGCAGACCTGGTAAACTGACCACGCTTTGTAACGCTGAGCACTTCAAATGTCATTAGTCACTAATAAGTTCATAAGGTGCAGAATTAGGCCTTTTCTTTCCATCCAGTCTACTCTGCCATTCGATCAGGGCTGATCTAGCTTTCCCTCTCAACCCCATTCTCCTGCCTTCGCCCCATAACCCCTGACACACGCACTAATCAAGATTCTATCAATCTCCGCCTTAACAATATCCGCCCTCTGACTAAATAAATAATTTAAATAAAATGCATCCTTTTATTCTGAGGCTATTGACTCTGGTCCTCGACTCTCCCACTTATGGAAACATCCTCCACATCCACTCTATCCAGACCTTTCACTATTTGGTAAGTGTCAATGAGGTCGCCCCTCATCCTTATAAACTCCAGCAAGTACAGGCCCAGTGTCGTCACTAATTCCAGATATTTTACCAATATTATTGATGTAACAATTTGTCTTGTGAGCTCTCAGTGAAAGTAGCTCATCCACCCTCAAAAGCTTCAGACTGAGTTTCCTTGGTGGGGCTAAACTAACCTAGTTTAGAGATACAGCATGGAAACCAGGCCTATCCTACACACTAGAGACGATTTACAGAAGCCAATTAACTTGCAAGCCTGCAAGTCATTGGAATGTGGGAGGAAACCGGAGCACCTGGAGAACGCCCATGTGGTCACATGGAGAACGTGCAAACTCCGTACAGACAGTACCCATAGTTAGGATCAAACCCGGATCCCTGGTGCTGTGAGATGGTTTGATGCAAGAGTTTCCCTGCTTCCATGGACAAGTTGGGAGACTCCCTCGACATAACATCCTCACTCAATTGGGTTCCTGCCCAATGCAAGGACTGCGTATCCTGGGATGATAAGCTAGTCTTTAGATTAGTTTACTGTTATTGACAAAACTTTTTGTTGTGTGCTGTCTTGTCAGTGAAAAGACAATACATGTTTAATTCAAGCCGTCCACAGTTTATAGATACAGGATAAAATGTATAACTTTTAGTGTAAGGTGTTGGCAGCTCAGTGGCGCAGTGGTAGAGTAGCTGCCTTACAGCGCCAGACAACCGGGTTTCATCCTGACCACAGGTAATATCTGTATGGAGTTAGTACATTCTCCTTGTGACCTTGTGAGATTTCCCTGTGTGCTCCGGTCTTCCACATTCCAAAGGCGTGCAAGTTTGTAGGTTAGATGGCTTCTGTAAATTGCCCCTAGAGTGTGGAGTAGAACTAGTGTATGGGCAATTGTTGGTTGGCACGAACTCAGTGATCTGAAGGACCTGTTTCCACACTGCATCACAAAACTACACTAAACCACTCTCCAGTTGGTGAAAGGGCGGTTCAGTTGCCTGATAACAGTTGGGAAGAAACTGTCACTGAATCTGGAGATGTGCGTTTTCAATCTTCTGTACCTCTTGCCTGTTGGGAGAGAGGAGCAGGGGGAATGACCAGGATGATGCCTGTCCTTGATTATGTTGGATCAGTTAATGATTGCCTTCTATGGGGATAGTGCACTGCATCAGATCTTTAGGTGCTGTAACATGACAGTTCTGTTTAAAAATTGGGTAAAACTGTACGGACAAAAGTGGAAATTGCAAATTGCCCCTCTGAATTAGTTTAGATTAGAGATACAGCATGGGGACAGGCCCGTCAGCCCACCGACTCCATGCCAACCATCGATCACCCATTCTCACTAGTTCCACGTTATCCCGTTTTTGCATTCCCCCGAGGGGCAATATACAGAGGGCCGCTTAACCTACAAACCGGCACGTCTTTGGGATGTGGAAGGAGCCGGAGCAACTCGTGCGGTCACAGGGAGAGTGGGCAAACTCCACACGGACAGCACCCGAGGTCACCCGGGTCTCTGATGCTGTGAGGCAGCAGCTCAACAGGCTGCACCACTGGGCCCCCCAAATTATTCATTTTTTCTTTACCCTGCAAAGCCCCTTTTTACGGCAGTTAAATCATAAGGATTTATTTTATTGTGCAAATATCTATCACTCTTTGTGTTGAACAACAGTAAGCCACAGTCCTCTGGCCAGTCCAGAATGAGCTGTTTATATTAGAAATTCGTCTAACTCAGTTGGTCACCATTACATGAAGAGGATCAGAGATGCAACAGCAAAAACCGTGCTGGTGGCATTCAGCGGGTCAGGCAGCAACTGTGAAGGGAATGAACTGATGACATTTCAGGTCGGGACCTTTCTTCGGTCTGATCAGGATGCCACTTCATCCACTGGGTTCCCCCGGCACCTTGTTTTGTTGTTAAAGATTCAAGAATCTGCAGTTTCTTGTCTCCAGGGATACAATTTGTTTGGGATCCTTGATCTTTTAATTGGAAATTGGGTGCACGGTAGACCAAAGGCATATTGTCATGCTGGAAAGAGTGCAGAGAAGGTTTACGAGGATTTTACCAGGTCTTGAAGGCTTGAGCTATAAGGAGAGGTTGTTGGGCAGGCTAGGACTTTATTCCTTGGAGTTCAGGAGGCTGACGGGTGATCTTGCAGAGGGGTATAAAACCATGAAGGGGATAGATAGGGTGAATGCAAAATCTTTTACCCAGAATAGAGGAGTAAAGAATCAATGGGACGTAAGTTTAAGGTGAGGGGGGAAAGATTTAATAGGAACCTGAGAGGCAATTTTTCCACACAGACGTCGGTAGGTGTATGGAACGAGCTGCCAATGGAGGTAGTTGAGGCAGATACTAAAAACAGCGTTTAAAATGCATTTGGACAGATACTTGGATAGAAAAGGTTTAGAGGGATGTAGGTCAGGTGGGACATGTAGATGGAGTATCTTGGTCAGAGTGGGCAAGTGGGCTGAAGGGACAGTTTCCACCTTATATGATTCTATGGACAACAACATAAAATATATTTGAGAAGACAACAGAAAAATATCGAGCGGAGCGGAACAACTTCGACCATCTGTCTGCTTGTCGTTGCGAGTTTCAGTGTCATTGTGAGTGACTCTGGCAGATGGCCATAGTAGAATATGTGGCCCTGTCTCATCTCTGCTGAAACCTCTTCCATGTCGTTCTTCCCTCTAGACATGACAATTCCCCCTAACTCCTTGAATGCATCCCTTTCTCCATCCTCTGTAAACTGCAGATCATCCGGAATGCTTGCGTTCTGACCCTCACAATCCACCATTCGCTGTTACTCCCGTGGTTTTTCATCTTGACAGGTCCTCCACCAATTTTCTAGCAACCGGTGGTCCGATACCTCCTTTAATCCGAACTAAATTACGATAGTGCACTTGAAAATGGGGTGCTTAGGGCGGGTGAAGTGGCCGATCTCGACCTCCTTGGGACTTCAGCAGCTGATCGATGGGTCAAATTTGCCCCCGCGGCCAGGACTCTGGAACTCCTGCCCGGCTGGAACCGGCAGATCCGTTCCCATGTGCGATTACTGCGGCCGATCCATGGGTCGAATTTGCGAGCTGCGGCCGGGGCTCTGGAGCTCCAGCGCGGCCAGAGCTGGTAGATTCGTTCTCGTAGCCAACTTTGCGGGCCGGTATTTCGGCCACCCAAGGCCGTGACCTCTGTTGGTCTGACAAAAGGGAAATACTGCAAGGTTCTGGAACCAAGGGTGTTGGAAAATCAGTGGTGGACCTGTACTTGCTGACAGACATTAGCTGCAGGGAGAGGTGGGACAGACTTGGATTGTTTTCTCTGGAACAGCGGAGGTTGGGGGTGACCTGATGGACGTATATAAAATTCTGAGAGGCACAGATAGGGTAGACAGTCGGAGCCTAATTTCCCAAGATGGAAATATCAAATACTGGCGGGCATAGCTTTCAGAGGGGCAAAATGTAAAGGAGATGTGCGGGGCACTATTTTATACAGGGTATGGTGAGTGTCTGAAGCGTGCTGCCAGGGGTGCTGGTTGACACAGATGTGATTGTGGCATTTAAGAGGCTTTTGGATAGGCGCAGGGATATGGATAATGCACAGTTAGCTAAGAGATGGTCTTGCCATCATGCTTGGCATGGACATTGTGGGCCAAAGGGCCTGTGCTTGTGCTGTATTGTTCAATGTTCTGAGTCCATTTGTAAATGCGCATCTCTAAATCCCTTCACAGTCTTGCCCAACTCTCAATGTTCTCTCCGCCTTCTAAACCCCCAGTGTATTTGTGCTTCTCGAAATCTAACCTCTTGACATTTAGGGTTGCCCCTGTTTCTGAAGGAGTTTGCTCTTGGCCCTATTTCAGATTCAGATTCAATCTTTATTGTCATTGTGCAGTGTACAGTACAGAGACAACGGAATGCAGTTGGCATCTCACCCAGAAGAGCGAACATAGAATAATGGAAGCAGCAAAATATATATATGTACATACAGTGGCAGTAGTGAGATTTTTCTGGGGGAAGGAGTGTCTGGGGGGGGGGGGGGGGGGGGGGGGGGTGACTAGCAGTCACCAAGGTGCAGAGTTAAGTTGTGTAACAGCCGCAGGGAAGAAGCTGTTCCTGAACCTGCTGGTCCGGCAACGGAGAGACCTGTAGCGCCTCCCGGACGGGAGGAGGGTAAACAGTCTGTGGCTGGTGTGAGAGCAGTCCTTGACGATGCTGCTCGCCCTTCGCAGACATCGCTTGCTTTGGACAGACTCAATGGAGCGGAGTGAGGAACCGGTGATGCGTTGGGCAGTTTTCACCGCCCTCTGCAGTGCTTTCCGGTCGGAGACAGAGCAGTTGCCGTATCATACTGTAATTCAGTTGGTTAGGATGCTCTCGATGGTGCAGCGGTAGAAGTTCACCAGAATCTGAGGAGACAGATGGACCTTCTTTAGTCTCCTCAGGAAGAAGAGACGCTGGTGAGCCTTCTTGACCAGTGTAGAGGTATTGTGGATCCAAGAGAGGTCATCAGAGATGTTGACCCCCAGAAACCTGAAGCTGGAAACACGTTCCACCTACGTCCCGTTAATATGGATGAGGGTTTGCGTGCAGCCCCTAGACCTTCTGTAGTCCACAAAGAGCTCCTTGGTCTTCTTGGAGTTAAGGGCCAGGTTGTTGTCAGCGCACCATGCTGCTAGGAGCTGGACCTCCTCCCTATAGGCCGACTCATCGTTGTCGCTGATGAGGCCAATCACCGTTGTATCATCTGCATACTTGATGATGGTGTTAGAACCATGTACAGGTGTGCAGTCGTAGGTGAAGAGGGAGTAGAGGAGGGGGCTCAGCACACAGCCCTGTGGAACGCCGGTGTTCAGGGTGAGGGTTGAAGAGGAGTGGTTGTCTGACCTAACAGACTGGGGTCTGTTAGTTAGAAAGTCCAGCATCCAGTTGCAGTGGGAGGGGTCGATGCCCAGGTCGCTGTGTTTGGTGATCAGTTTTGAGGGGATAATGGTGTTAAATGCTGAGCTATAATCGACGAACAGCATTCTCACGTAGGTGTTTCTGTTGTCGAGGTGGGAGAGGGCGTAGTGGAGTGCCGTTGAGATGGCATCCTCCGTACACCTGTTCTTGCGCTAGGCGAACTGATAGGGGTCCAGTGTGGGAGGTAGGCAGCCTTTGAGGTGTGGCAGCCTCTCGAAGCACTTAGTGATGATGGGAGTGAGTGCAACTGGGCGGAAGTCGTTGAGGCTCGCCGCAGTGGAGTGTTTTGGCACCGGCACGTTGGAGGTGGTTTTAAGGCACGTGGGGACAACTGCTTGGGCAAGTGACAGGTTGAAGATGCCAGTCCAGACGTCTGTCAGCTGCGCAGCACAGGTCCTGAGGACGCGCCCGGGGTTGCCGTCAGGGCCAGCAGCCTTACGTGCATTAATCCTACTCAGTGCCGCATACACATCGACGGGGGTGAGTGTGAGGGGCTGGTGATCAGCAGGGAGCACAGCCTTGATGGCCACCTCTTGATTGTCCCTGTCAAAGCGGCCATAAAAGTGGTTAAGCTCCTCAAGGAAGGACGAGTCGCTGGATGTGGGGGTGGATCTATAGTCCGTGATGGCCTGGATGCCTTGCCATATGCGTCGGGGGCCAGCGTTGTTATTGAAGTGCTCCTCAATCGTTAGCTTGTAGCTATCCGTGGCCTTCTTGATGCCCCTCTTCAGGTTAGCCCTGGATGAACTGTAGGCTCGAGCATCGCCTGACCTGAAAGCGGTGTCCCGTGCTTTCAGCAGTAGCCTGACCTCGCTGTTCATCCATGGCTTCTGATTCGGGATTGTGGTAATCCGTTTGAGGGAGGTGACGCTGTTGATGGTGGAGCTGATAAAGTCCAAAACGGAGGATGTATAAGAGTCCATGTCCGTGTGGGAGTCGAGGGTGGCCTGGGCTGCAAACACATTCCAGTCAGTGTTTCCAAAACGCTGCTGGAGTGTGGAGTCCGCCTCCTCTGACCAAACTTTAACAGGTCTGAAGAAGGGTCTCGACCCTGAAACGTCGCCTATCTCCTTCGCTCCTTAGATGCTGCTGCTGCACCCGCTGAGTTTCTCCAGCCTTTTGTGTACCCTCGATTCTCCAGCATCTGCAGTTCCTTCTTTAACACTTTAACTGTCCTCACTGTGGGTTTAACACGTCTGATGAGTGTGGAGTACTTTGGGAGCAGGAACAATGAGAGGTGATCAGACTGTCCAAGGTAGGGGAGGGGGGTGGCTTTGTAAGCTTCATGTTTGTGTAAATTTAGTCCAGTATCTTGTCTTCTCTAGTGGTGAAGGAGACATGTTGGTGGAATTTGGGGAGTACAATCTTCAGGTTGGAGTGATTGAAGTCGCCCGCAACAATGAATGCTGCCTTGGGGTTGTGAGTCTGTTGTTTGCTAATCGCAGTATGCAGTTCTTTCATTGCAAGCTTAGCATTAGCATCAGGAGGAATATAGGCTGCAGTCACAACAATGGAGGTAAACTCTCTGGGCAGATAGTACGGTCTGCATTTAACCGTTGGCCTATGAAGCATACCACCTACTATTGCCACTGAGGCCCAATGGTAATAGTCCCTAGCTACCCATATTACTATTGGGCCCAACTGCCAGTGAGCACATAGGCACATGCACACCTCCAATGCCTAGCATGTTCCACTGGAACATTCGGAAGCAAAATGTCCGAGTTGTACAGTTATGCAGCATGGAAACTGGCCCTCTATGGGGTTGGCCTCCAGTCCATCCATACTGAGTTGGTCCCATCTGCCTGCATTTGGTCGCTATCCCTGTAAACCTTTTCCATCCATAAATGTGTCCAAATGCCTTTTAAACATTGCAATGTACCTCTTTGGTTTCTAGTTTTAGAGATACAGTGTGGAAACGGGCCCTTCACCCCACCGAGTCTGTGCCGACCAGCGATTTTTTTTTTTCCCCATGCAACAGGTTTATCCTACAGATCGGGGACTATTTACAGAAGCCAATTAACCTACAAACCCACCCGTCTTTGGAGTGTGGGAGGAAACCGGACGTGGTCACGAGGAGAACGTACAAACTCCATGCTGACAGCACCCGTAGTCGGGAGCGAACCTGGGTCTCTGGCGCTGTGAGGCTGCAACTCTATTGCTGTGCCACACTATCACTCTCTACCACTTCTCTGGCAGCCCGCTCCACATACTCACCACCCTCTGTGGAAAATATTCCCCTCTGGTCCCCTTTAAATCTTTTTCCTTCTCGCCCTAAATCTACGCCCTCTAGTTTTATACTCTCCTACTCTGGGGAATAAAGACTGAACATTCGCTTTATCTGTGCCCCTCATGATCTTATAACCCTCATCCATTGCTTCAGGGAAAACACTCCCAGCCTCTCATTATTCAAGCCTTCCAGAACCAGCAACACCCTTCTGAATATTTTCTGCATGATTTCCATTTTAATAACATCCTCCTATACCTGATCTGCACACAATACTCTAGGTGTGATCTCACCGACATTGTATAAATGTCTACAAACCAGAGGTAAAATACAAGTGGGTCACAAGCAATTTGGTGATGTTATACAAAAGAATGTGCAAATCTTTACCCTCCCTGCCCCCTGACTCTTTCACAAGTTTTTTTTTAATTCACTGTTGCTGCACTCCCTCTAAATCATGGCTCCAGATTTTGTGCTTTTCATTAACCCAGAGACTTGTGACTTAGCTAAGCAACTATTGACTGAATTGCATCTGACTAGAATTAATGTGTGGAAAGGAACTGCAGATTCTGGTTTATGCTGAAGATGGATGCAAAGTTCTGGCGTAACTCACTGGGTCAGGCAGCATCTCTGGAGAAAAAGGATGGGTCGAAATAAGACTGCAATGCAAAATAAGAACTTTAAACTGCAATGCAAATGCAAATCCCAATGCAAGTGGGCTTTGCATTTGGGCTGCACTTGTTCAGGCACTCTTGTGCTGTTGCTGATTGCTTTCATACGCAGGAGGTTGGAGGAACTAAAGGGCAGAAAATGCTCAGGTAACTCAGTGGGTGCGGCAGCATGGGGAACATTGAACATTTTGGGTAGGAGCCCTTGTTCAGACATTGTTTAAGAGGGTGTGGGGGGAAGCTGGGAGAGGAGAGAAGCATTACAAAGCGTGGCAGGTAAGAGGTGGACTTAGGCAAGGGGGGGTTTGATAAGCAGATGGTTGGAACAAAGGTCAGAGATTAAAGGACTAAGCGTGAGACGGAAGGATTGAAGAGTTGCAAATTGTGAAGCCAGAGGAAGGAATGTAGGTGGACGGGAGAATTAGGTGCAATTCTAGGCGGGGGGGGGGGGGGGGGAGGAGAGGAGAAGGGTTTTTTTTAACATTAAATTGGAGAATTGGCGTCAGCTGAAACACGTGCCACTTATGCTCGAACCCTCGTCAGGAGATACGAGGGCGGGCATGTGACGTCATGGGCTACAGGGAGTTTCCTGGTACTTAAGGTCTCTTATCTCGAGACCTAGGAGAGTCAACCGGTAGCTGAGCCCGAGGGAACAACCTCGCTCAGCTACAGCAACACAGTAATATAGTTAGCGCACCCACGTAACGTGTGACTACCGAATAAAGAACCGTTTGCACCAACCTGACATCTCGCCTTTATTCACCATGTATGGTGCCGCTACATTGGTGACCCCTGACTGTCCGAATTGAAATTTGGACTCACCCGAAGCACGCAGCCTTGGGAGACCTGATGTCTGCAGCTGGCTGCCCAGCCCTGCAGAACTACGCTGCCGCCAACCCAGCCCTGCAGTGAGGTATGCCGCCTCTTCCCCACCAGCTGCTGCTCACCGGTGATGGGAAACCGCGGCTGCTGCCGCCGTCCCGCTCCCGGCAACGGGGCAGGCCCTGCTTCCCCCACACCGCTCCAGGCCTTTTGTGACGGCCACCGAGCTCCCCTGATGACCTGCCAGGAGCCGACCACCGGAGTGGAGAGGTTTTAGCAGCCGCTGCTGCCCCACCAGCTGCTGCAGGAGCTGCGAGCCTAGCGGCCTCCTGCCCACAGCAATGCCGACACATGCCCGACGGCCCTGGGAGCAGAGAGAGAGTAACTGCCGCTCTCCCGCTCCCGACAACAGACCCGGCCTCGCACCGCGAACACGGTTCCAGGCCCTGCACTGCACCGGGCCTCACAGCTCCAGGCCTTGCACCGGCCTCACCTCACCCGGGCCCACCGCTCCAGACCTGGCACCGCAACAGGCCTCACCGCGGCCACGGCTCCACGTTGCCCACCCCGGCTACAATACCACTGGGTTGTAAACTATCCAGGTCGAATACGAGGTGCTGTTCCTCCAGTTTGAATGTGGCGTCACTCTGGCAATGGAGGAGGCCCAGGACAGAAAGGTTGGTGTGGGAATGGGAGTGGGCTTTTAAATGGCAGAACAATCCACGTTGTGCAAAAAGCCTTGGTGGAAGCAAAACTCCACACTCATGAAATTATATGAATAAATATTTGAAAGTTTATTGGGAGTTGCGAAGAGTGTGGTTTGGAAAATTGCTGCAGGTGGCTGTGAGTTCTGTGGAGGTGGCGGAGCCATTTAATAAGGGTTGGAGAGAATAAAACCACAGGCCAAGCGAGACGGGTACTGATCACCTGGCAACTGAACCATCCGACCAACAACGAGAGAGCGGTGCTGAAATACTATCTACTTCATTGGCGACCCTAGAAACATAGAAAATAGGTGCAGGAGGAGGCCATTCGGCCTTTCGAGCCAACACCACCATTCATTGTGATCATGGCTGATTGTCCCCATATCAATAACCCGTGCCTGCCTTCTCCCCATATCCCTTGACTCCACTAACCCCTAGAGCTCTATCTAACTCTCTCTTAAATCCATCCAGTGATTTGGCCTCCACTGCCCTCTGTGGCAGGCAATTCCATAAATTCACAACACTCTGGGTGAAAACGTTTTTTCTCACCTCAAGTCTTAAATGACCTCCCCTTTATTCTAAGACTGTGGCCCCTAGTTCTGGACTCGCCCTACATTGGGAACATTTTTCCTGCAGCTAGCTTGTCCAGTTCTTTAATAATTTTATATGTTTCTATAAGATGCCCCCTCATCCTTCTAAACTCCAGTGAATACAAGCCTTGTCTTTTCAATCTTTCCTCATGTGACAGTCCCGCCATCCCAGGGATCAATCTAGAACTATCTGCCTAGGACATCCCAGGGACCCTAGGACTGTCTTTGATCAAACTTTACTGGTTTTATCTTGCACCAAACGTTATTCACGATATTCTCCTTGCCATGTATCTGTACACTGTGGATGGTTCGATTGTAATCATGTATTGTCTTTCCCTTGATGGGTTAGCACACATCAAAAGCTTTTCACTGGACTAATAAACTAAACTAAACACATAAGACCAGAAGAGACAGGAGTAGAATTTGGCCTTTTGGCTCATCAATTCTGCTCCACCATTAGATCATGGCTGATCTATTTTTCCCTCTCAATCCATTCTCCTGCTTTCTCCCAGCAACCTTTGACACCCTTACTGATCAAGAACCTATCAATCTCCACCTTAAAAAATACCCAATGTCTTGGCCTCCACCCCTGTCTGTGTCAATGAATTCCACAGATTTACCACCTGCTGGCTAAAGAAGTTCCTCCTCATCTCCACACCATGTGTTGCCCAGTGGTACTAATGGCAGAGGAGATGAAATGGTGGCACTGTGCTTGGTCCCTTGTGCTGGCGTATGGTATCTGCCTGCACAAAACATATTTTCACTGTATCTCGGTGAACCTGACCATAATACAGCTACACCTCTTGTGTCTCCTGGTGACTAAAAGGAAACATTGGATTTACAGACACTCCCCAACCTGTACAATAGGCGTCTTGTGCAAGCTCACGCTTATGGAAACAATTCTGTGCTTAGTTCCTAGAGCAAGCAAGGCAGTTTGTAATCTCCACAACACTGTAGGATCACTCAAGTTTACATCGGAAGCAAGCCGGCAATGGCGGCACTGCTTACCCAGAAGGCCATGTGTTGTAGAAAGTGCCCCAGACGCAGCCAGACTTCACTGAGATGGTTAATACTCTGAGTTATATGGAGATGGTGATTACGACTTGCGTAAAATCTGGTTTGCATAAGGGTTCACGGAGCATAACCCTTGCGTAAGTTAGGGAGTGCCTGTGTATCGTGACTTCCACAAGCTCGGGATGTTTCTAAGCATTTTGCAACCAGCTTAGTACTCTGTGAAATTAGCCTTCAGACCGGAGCCAACCCAAAACATCAGCTATCCATTTTCTTCAGGGATGCTGCTTGACCCACTGAGTTACTCTACCATTTTGTCTATCTTTGTTATAAACCAGTATCTGCAGTTCATTTTGATTATATTATCCTAGTCTGTTGGGTTTTGTTACCTTGGTGACAGCTTCATTTGTGCATTTTGAGTATCTTATCTGGTCACCAAGTACTGTGTTCATCAATAGATGGTGAAATCCACTCTGCAAAATGAAGCGATTTGCCTCGTTTTTCTTGAAATAGAAATTTCACAACAAAATATTTTGTTAGTGTGTGTGTTTTCAGTGAGGCATTCAAAGTATCTAAGTTTTCCTATGCTGCAAGAAAAATGCTTTCACGTAAAAATGCGCACTCTGTAACTCGTTAAACCTGCTTTGGCAAGCAGAGATAACCGTAGGATTTTGATGAAGTCAGTGAGTTTTGTTTAAAGTGGTAACATGTTGCAGATCCATATCCTGCTGTCACACTGTTGTCAGAGAATAAAACCTGTTCCACAGGGAAGAAAGAGACTTGCATTTGTATGCATGATAGGAGCACAATGCTGGAGTAACCCAGCGGATCAAGCAGCATCAATGAAGGAAAGGGAATAGGTGACGTTTTGGGTCGGACCCTGACTGTATTTGTATGGCGCCTTTCCAAATAATTCTGGTAAGCACAGCACAGCAAAGGTGTTGACTTGCACACAGCAGCATTTTGCATGTACATCTTTATTAGTTCCAAACTTATTCCGGCCCTTTTATTTCGAATGCAGTACATTCTGCTTGGGTAGCTTACAGCCCAGTGGTATGGACATTCAATTTTGCAATTTTCGGTAACACCCCCTAACACCCCCTTTTACTCCTTCCCCACCCCCCCCCCTTATCCTATGCCCCATCACTACCCACTCCAGTGTGCACTGATTTTTTCCTACCATCCCCCCCCCCCCCCCCCCCCCATTCCCTTCTATCTAGCCTCTCTTTTCCAATGTTCACTCCCCTACTACAATCAGTCTGTAGAAGGGTCCTGACCCTAAATGTTCCCTATCCATACCCCACCGAAATGCGGCCTGACTCGCTGAGTTACTCTGGACGTGGTGTTCAATGTTTTTAGTAACAGGAAAAGATACAAAAGTGCTGGAGTAACTCTGCGTCTCTGGAGAACATGGACAGGTGACGTTTCGGATCGGGACGTTTCTTTAGGCTGTTTTTTTTTCCCCCTTAGTCCTGTTATTCTTGTTGTTTAACAGCATGTGGTGAATAACTTACAACTTTGTAAGTGGTTTGCAAACAGATTTCTGTACAATGCAGAGGTGCCCAGTCCACTGCGCCCTTGTTGCTGCTTTGCTGTCTCTCAACACCCGGTCTTTCTGACATCCAAATAAGGACAAGACAGAGTGCAGGAAGGAGATTGAGAACCTCGTAACATGGTGTCAAGACAACAACCTTTTCCTCAATGTCAGCAAGACGAAGGAGATGGTGATCGACTTCAGAAAGCGAAGAGGTACACATACCCCAGTGTACGTTGATGATGCTGATGTAGAGATGGTAGAAAGCTTCAAGTTTCTAGGAGAATAAATTTCCTGGAGCCGGGCCCGGAGCTTCAAGCTGCGGGCGCGGAGCGGACTTACCATCGCGAAGCCTGGGATCTTTTGCCAAGGATTGCCAGTGTTGGAGCTCCGACCGCGGGGCCTGTGGACGTTAACACTGTGAAGCAGCGATCTCCGGTGAGAAGCGGCCGACTCTGGAGCTCCATGCCACGGAGTGTTCCGATCCATCCCGACGCCGGAGTTTTGATCATCCCGACGAGAGGGCATGAACAGCGCACCGGCGGCAACAGGAAGTGCGGCAATGGCAAGTGCGGAGAGTTCAGGAGGAAGATGACTGAACTTTATTGTCTTCCATCACAGTGTTAAATTGTAGTTAATGCGGCTGAATTGTGTACTGTTGCTTTTCTCACTTGGTATGGCTGTATGGTCACTCAGATTTCACTGTGCCTTAATTGGTACATGTGACAATTAAATTGAATCTTGAATCACCGGCGACTTATCCTGCTCCAGCCATGTCGGAACAATGGCCAAGAAAGCGCACCAACGCCTCTACTTCCTTGGAAGGCTTAGGAAGTTCTCCATGTCACCGAAAACTCTCACCAACCTCTGCAGATTCTCCGTGGAAAGCATTTTATCGGGATGTATCACAGCATGGTTTGGGAACAGCTTCATCCAAGATTGCAAGAAATTGCATAGAAGTGTGGATGCAGTCCAGACCATCACACAAATCAACGTCCCTTCCATTCACTCCATTTGCACTTCACGCTGCCTCGGTGAGGCCAGCAGCAAAATAAAGGACGAGTCGCACCCCAGCCACTCCCTTTTCTCCCCTCTCCCATCAGGCAAGAGATACAGAAATGTGAAACGCACACCTCCAGATTCAGGGACAGTTTCTTCCCAGCTGTTATCAGGCAACAGAACCATCCTATCAACAGGTCCTGACCTACCATCTACCTCATTGTAGACCATCAAACTATCTTTAATCGGACTGTACTAGACTTTCACTAAATGTTATACCATTTATCCTCTATCTGTACACCGATGGTGGCTTGATTGTAATCATGTATTGTCTTTCTGCTAACTGGATAGCATGCAACAAAAAAGCTATTCTCTGTACCTCAGTTCACGTGACAATATACTAAACTTAGATAGACACAAAGAGCTGGAGTAACTCAGTCACACAGCATCTATGGAGGGAAAGGACAGGTGATATTTCAGGTTGGGACCCTTCTTCGGATGCTGAAGGGTGTGAAGAACGATCGCGACCTGAAACGTCGTCTATCCTTTTTCTCCAGAGATGCTGCTTGACCTTGACCAGAGATGCTGCTTTCTCCAGAGATGTTGCGTTACTCCAGCACTTTGTGTTTATCTTTGGTATAAACCAGCATCTGCAGTTCTTTGTTTCTAAGCTAAACTAAGAGTGTGCCAATTTGCTGCACTATGTTGTAGACAATATCTTGCTCTGAACACCAGTGAGGTTCGGGCATCCAAAGTGCGCTATTCACTGTGATAATGGTTTTGCAACAGTAGTTAATAATTGTCTCCTCCTTTGTCCCTGGGAACAGGGCACACGACTGCAAGGGTGACCAAATGACCAGATTTAGATTGTTGCCACCTTCTCTACTTGTGGACAGGTTCTGGAATGGCCTGTCTTATGATCTTATGCATTCACCTTTAGCTTACTTTATTGTCACATGTAAGGAGGTACAGTGAAAAGCTTTTTGTGGCAAGCCAACCTGTCGGTGGAGAGACTACTAACCCTAATGATTACAATCTAGCCTTCCTCAATGTACAGATACAAGATAAAGGGAATCACCTCTGTGCAGATAAGGCATTGGGTTCAATGTTCCAAATAAATGGCAGCAATACTGTGATATTTTAACCCTATTAACATTTTGGGTCAAGGTTGAGATTACTTCCAGCTAGGTTGGCATCTGGGCAATCCCTAGCTCTGCAGTTTTAGCTGGTAGTTGAATCAATTTGCCCCCATGTACCTGGAGATGATGATGATACTTTATTATCACTTGAACCTAAGTGCAACGATATTCCTTGTTTTTGCATACAAAGTACACAAAACAATCGCCACATGGGCTCAGACAAAGTTACAAAAAATACTCAATCCTTCTACATTCCCCTCATTGTTCTCGGCAACGCTGCCCGTCCCACTCGGCCCGGCTTGACCCCGAGGCTCCGTCCTCGGGCTACTCTGTTCGAGGCTCCGACCCGTACTTGAAGCTCCGTCACGCCCTCGTCCCGACCCATCTTGTGGCAGACCCGGCAGATCCCGACCCGGTAGTGGGGAAAATGCTAGAGTCAGTTATTAAAGATGGGATAGCAGCACATTTGGAAAGTGGTGAAATCATTGGACAAAGTCAGCATGGATTTATGAAAGGTAAATCATGTCTGACGAATCTTATAGAATTTTTCAAGGATGTAACTAGTAGAGTGGATATGGGAGCACCAGTGGATGTGTTATATCTTGACTTTCAGAAGGCTTTTGACAAGGTCCCACATAACAGATTAGTATGCAAACTTAAAGCACACGGTATTGGGGGTTCACTATTGATGTGGATAGAGAACTGGCTGGCAGACAGGAAGCAAAGGGTAGGAGTAAACAAGTCCTTTTCAGAATGGCAGGCAGTGACTAGTGGGGTACTGCAAGGCTCAGTGCTGGGACCCCAGCTATTTACAATTAATATTAATGATTTAGATAAGGGAATTGAATGCAACATCTCCAAGTTTGCGGATGATACAAAGTTGTGGGGCAGTGTTAGCTGTGAGGAGGATGCTAGGAGGCTGCAAGGTGACTTGGATAGGTTGGGTGAGTGGGCAAATGCATGGCCGATGCAGTATAATGTGGATAAATGTGAGGTTATCCACTTTGGTGGCAAGAACAGGAAAGTAGACTATTACCTGAATGGTGGCTGATTAGGAAAAGGGGAGATGCAACGAGACCTGGGGTCATGGTACACCAGTCATTGTAAGTAGGCATACAGGTGCAGCAGGCAGTGAAGAAAGCGAATGATATGTTAGCATTCATAGCAAAAGGATTTGAGTATAGGAGCAGGGAGGTTCTACTGCAGTTATACAGGTACTTGGTGAGACAACACCTGGAGTATTGCGTACAGTTTTGGTCTCCTAATCTGAGGAGAGACGTCATTGCCATAGAGGGAGTGCAGAGAAGGTTCACCAGACTGATTCCTGGGATGGCAGGACTTTCATATGAAGAAAGACTGGATAGACTTGGCTTGTACTCGCTAGACTTTAGAAGATTGAGGGGGGATCTAAAGGGTTGGACAGGCTAGATGCAGGAAGATTGTTCCCGATGTTGGGGAAGTCCAGAACAAGGGGTCAGAGTTTAAGGATAATGGGGAATTCTTTTAGGACCGAGATGAGAAAAAAAAATTCACACAGAGAGTAGTGAATCTGTGGAATTCTCTGCCACAGGAAGTAGTTGAGGCCAGTTCGTTGGCTATATTTAAGAGGGAGTTAGATGTGGCCCTTGTGGCTAAAGGGATCAGGGGGTATGTAGAGAAGGCAGGTACAGGATACTGAGTTGGATGATCAGCCATGATCATATTGAATGGCGGTGCAGGCTCGAAGGGCCGAATGGCCTACCCCTGCACCTATTTTCTAAGTTTCTATCTTCGGCGGGACCTCGATGTTCCAACCTGACCTCGGGGCTCTGCCCGACACACCACACTTGGAGTCAAGAGAATTTTATTGTCATGTGCCCTAGATAGGACAATGAAATTCTTACTTGCTGCAGCACAACAGAATATGTAAACATCATACGAAACGGAAGATAAAAATTCAATGTGTCTATAGACTATATATACACATTAAATAAACAGATATAGTGCAATAATAATAATAGACTGTTATTGTTCAGAGCTTATTTGATGTTGTGTTTAATAGCCTGATGGCTGTGGGGAAGAAGCTGTTCCAGAACCTGGATGTTACAGATTTCAGGTTCTTGTACCTTCTTCCCGATGGAAATGGTGAAAGGAGTGTGTGATCAGGATGGTGTGGGTCTTTGATGATGTAGGTAGCCTTTTGCGATGGATTCCTTCGATGGTGGGGAGGTCAGAGCAGGTGATGGACTGGGCAGTGGTCACCACTTTCTGCAGTCTTTTCCGCTCCTGGACGTTCAAGTTGCCGAACCAGGCCACGATGCAACCGGTCAGCATGCTCTCTACTGTGCACTTGTAGAAGTTCGAGAGAATCCTCCTTGACATACCGACTCTCCGTAATCTTCTCAGAAAGTAGAGGCGCTGATGTGCCGCCTTTGTAATTGCTTCAGTGTGCTGGGACCAGGAAAGATCTTGGGAAATATGCACACCCAGGAATTTGACATTTTTGACCCTTTCCACCATCGTCCATTGATATAATTGGGATTGTGGGTCCCTATCCTTCCCCTTGGATTGTACTGCGCCGGCATCACTGTTGGTCACGACGGGCCAGTCATAAGGTCATAAGGAATAGGTGTAGAATTAGGCCATTTGGCCCATCGGGTCTAATCTGCCATTCAATCATGGCTGATCTATCTCTCCCCCCTAGTCCCATTCTCCTGCCTTCTCCCCATAACCTCTGACACCTGTACTAGGTCGGGAGTGTCCCACGCCATAGGACATATATTGCCTGAAGTAGATTCATATTGCCCGAGTCGAAGACGAGGGCAATATGGATCTAGTGAGGGCATGTCGTATCCCCGAAAGAGGACAGTCAATATTGTTATTATTACCCATACAGACATCTAGAGGTCAACATCTCAGCTCGGCGGACTTCCACGTGGACGCGGCAGTCGTCTGTCTGCCGTTTGAATATTCTAAATTTCCCACGCAGCGTCACGTTGCCAAGTTCCGTGAGACCCTATATTCCCCGGTAAAGTCCATAGGCCCGTTCGCAGGGGAATACAAGAATATTCCCCTGTTACCCCTGCTGGCAGTAAAAACGAAGGGAATACAATTTTGTAAAAGCATACCTCAGATGTGTGATATGGGTAATATTAGCCTGGATTCTTTTGATTCAGTTGTTGAAGTGTGCCATCTGATGACAGCGGGGAATAATCTGGTCCTGAATCTGGTCTGTGCGTGTTCTCATTGTTGTATATTCTGCCAGATGGAATGAGTGTGAGTGGGCCTTGATAACACAAAGTGTCTCTCTCTCTCTCTCTCTCTCTCTCTCTCTCTCTCTCTGTGCTGATTTTCCAGGTGGTCCACCGATTTTCCGGCACCCTTGATTCCAGAGCCTTTTTGATTATCCATTTTGTTACCGGAACGCCGCAGCCCAGGAGCCGGGAATACGGCCCGCAAAGTCGGCCACGGACATCGGCTATGGGCCGAAGTTCCAGAGCCCTGGCTGCAGGGGGCAAATTCAACCCGCCGATCGGCACGGAAGTCCCGATGAGGTTGTGATCGGCCAGCTCATATACGGCCTAGGCGACACATTTTTGGGGGGGGGAGGGGGGGGTGAGATTTTGTCTGGATTATGGGAGGGGCTGGAACACCAATTGCCAGAAAATCAGTGGTGGGCCTGTACATGATTTCAAGCTCTTGTATATTCTGCCAGAGGGTAAAAGAGGGAATGATGTGGGTGTGAGCGGTCCTTGATAATTCAACAGTCTCTATCTTTGCTGATTTTCTATTAATGCTTCTGTAAAGGACCGGATAATTTTGTTTGGTATATTGTCACATGTACCGAGGAACTGTGAAAAGCTTTTGTGTTGTATGCTATTCAGTCAGCAGAAAGACTATACATGATTACAATCAATGGCCACTGTGTACAGATACAGGATAAAGAAACAGAGGAGATTAAGAAGAGCATTGTTAGAGTAGTGATATGTTGCTGTTGGAGCAGAGGTTTGAAAGAGTGGAGCAAATATAATAAATGATTGCAGATCCACTTCTGGAACCAGCGTGCAGTCCCCTGGCTTGGGCGCCATCTTGTCTGGCAAGTTGTCTTCATCATCAGAGCATGATGTGCAAGGAGGCCATTCGTTCCTTTAGTCTTATGCTGGCTCACAGAAACGCATAACTAATAGCTGTGCAACCTTCCACTTTCACTGTTGCTCTTCCCATATTTGCTGTTGGAAACTCCTACAGAATGGGCAGCACAATGGCACAGTGCTAGAGTCTTGCCTCAGTGCCAGAGACCCGGTTTCAATCCTTACTACGGGTGCTGTCTGTGCAGAATTTGTACGTTCTCGCTGTTTTCTCCGCTGTTTCCTCCCACACTCCAAAGACTTGCTGGTTTGAGGTTAATTGGCTTCGGTAAATTGTAAATTGTCCCGAGTGTGTGTAGGTTAGTGTATGGGGTGATTGCTGGTTGGCGTAGACTCGGTGGGCTGAAGGGCCTGCTCGGCATTGCATCTCCAAAGTCTAAAGAATCTGCCTCTAGCAGCGCATTCCTCATTATAATTTACTGTGCAACATATTTTTACCTTGTGTCAGATCTTAGCCGGTGTTTTTAAATGTGTAACTCACCTCTTGCAGTTGAAGAGTTTTATTTACTATGTTACAGCTGTTGAATCTGAATGCTTCTTTTAAATTTCACTATTGATCAGCGATCACCCCGTACATTAACACTATCCTACACCCCAGGGACAATTTACAGTTTTACTGAAGCCAATTAGCCTACAAACCTGTATGTCTTTGGAGTGTGTGAGGAAACCGGAGCACCAGGGGGGAACCCACGCGGTCACAGGGAGAACGTATGAACTCGGTACAGGCAGCACCCGTAGTCAGGATCGAGCTCGGGTCGATCCACAGGGAGGGCAATTCGACCCATCGATCGGCTGTGGAAATCGGCTATGGGGACGGATCTGCTGGCTCCGGCCAGGCCAGAGTTCCAGAGACCTGGCCGCAGAGGGCAAATTTGATCTGCCAATCGGCCGCTGAAGCCCCAATGAGATTAAGATCGGTCGCCTCACCTGGCTTAGGTGCCACATTTTCGGGGGGGGGCTGCTGTAATTTTGTCATTAAAGGAAGTGGAGGCCCACCAGTTGCCCGACAATCAATGGTGAACCTGTCCTTAATTGAAGTATGTTTTGGGATTTTAAACCTGAAATGTACCCACTCCAAACCTTGAGCACTTGGTTTTCATGCACCTGTGTTTTGTGCAGCTGTGAAGTATTTTTACCCAATAAAGTATTTTAAAGCTTTGTTTGATTAGTGATGGAACCAGAGTATTTACAAGTCCATTGATCACCCACACACTAGTTCCATGTTGTCCCATTTTGCAGCCTAGTGTGTAGTATGTAAAAGTGGGTTGGCGTGGAACTAGTGTGATCAATGGTCAGCATGGACTAGGTAGGTCGAAGGGCCTGCTTCCATGTTGTATCTCTAAACTAAAAGTTTAGTTTTTCGTTTGGAGATAGTGTAGAAATAGATCCTTCACTTCACCGAGTCCACGCTGGCCAATGATCCCCGTACACTTGCACTATCCTACACACTAGGGACAATTTATAATTTTACTGACCCCAATTAGCCTACAAACCGGCATGTCTTGCTAGGATGGGATCCGGATAAAACCCACACGATCATGTGGAGAACGTACAAACTCCACGTAGCCAGCACCCGTAGTCAGGATCAAAAACACGCGTCTCTGGCCCTGTGAGGCAGCAACTCTACTCTTACAAATAAACCCTCAAAAAGAAAATCAACTAAACTTGGAACACGCAGCAGTTGAACTACAGAGTTGTTTGTTGTGGACAGCCATGCCTTTGGAAATGCGATTGGTTTGATAAATCAGCAGATCGACGAGGTGCCAATGTTCACTCTGTACTATATTCCCACATTGTGTACCGGAACAGGGAGTACAGATAAGTTATGCCAATAACACCGGGTCACATCTTCTTACAGAGGTATAGAGCTCTTGCCAATTGCTTGCTGTTTTTTTTTCTCCTTGTCTGCCATTATGAAGTCCTCTTTCGTTTTCCAACTACAGTAGGGATGTTGTGCTAAACATTGTGAGCGTTTGGACGGCACTGGGCCTGTACTCACTCCAGTTTCTAAGGGGGGAGGGGGGGAGGACTTCATTGAAACTTGCTGAATATTGAAAGGCCTGGATAGAGTGGATGTGAGAGGATATTTCCATTAATGGATGTGTCTCGGACCAGAGGGCAAATCCACAGGATAAAAGGACATGCCTTTAGAGGGGATATGAGGAAGAATTTCTTTGGTCAGAGTGTTGTGAATCTCTGGAATTCATTGCCACAGGTGGCTGTGGAGGCCATCAATGAGTACTTGATAGGTTCTTGATTAGTAAAGGCGTCAGGGATTACTGGGAGAAGACAGGAGAATGGGGTTGAGTGGAAAATATATATCTGCCATGATTGAATGGCGGAGTAGTCTTGATCGGCCGAATGGCCCAATTCTGCTCCTTTGAAAACATCGGTTGGGACACTTTTAACAAAAGTAAGTTTATTCACAGGTACAAAATTGACAGTGAAACATTGCTCTAAGGAGACATCGATCTAAAATAAAGAATATATACATATAAGTATCAAATGCTCCTTCTGCAGGGACACCTGAGCACGGACATAAGCCCAGAAGAACTAGGTGGAGTTGGCCTGGATGGTTCCCACGGCTGCCCGCTGCTGTGACCCACAAATTGATCGGAAAATCTCCTAACTGTCTGACCCACCCTCTCGCAGAAGCGGGTGAGGAGTGTGTGAATCAACTCAAAAAGCGGTGGCACAGTACAGCTCTGTGCAACACTCTCCAACCCCAGGTCACCCTCCCCACCACCAGCCCCCACAGAAAATGTGGTGCCCATGCCGGGTGAGGTGGCCGATCGCCACCTCATCGGGACTTCCGTGGACGATCGGCGGGATGAATCTGCCCCCTGCGGCTGGGGCACTGGGGCGGATCCAGTCCCATGGCTGACTTTGGTTCCGGTACCGTTCGACTCCTCTCAGAGGCCGTGACCTCTGTTGGTCTGGCAAAACGGATAATCCAGCAAGTCTCTGGAAACAAGGGTGCCGGAAAATTGGTGGTGGATCTGTATATTACTGCCACTTTGTGAAGCGAAGAGAATGTTACATTTAGGGTATTGTATCATGCCAGTTTGGTTCTGGGTTGTAATTGATTATTTTGGAGATTCATTCCTTCAATTAAGTTGTAATCAAACTTTAGTACACTTTCTAATGTACTCGGAAAACCACAACACCTATAAACATCCTTGTATGTGGCAACCTTGAGATATCAGTGAACACACTGTCCATTATGTAAAAACAAGGAACTGCAGATGCCTGGTTCATACCAAAGATAGACACACAATGCTGGAATAACTCAATGGGTCAGCTAACATCTCTAGAGAACGTGGACAGGCAACACTTCTGTCGGGACCCTTCTTCCGACTTATTGTAGGGTGGGTGGGAAAGAAGGCCGGGAGAGAGGCAGGGCAGGACAGAGCGTGGTCGGTGATTGTTGCGAAGGCAGATTGTTGGACAAAGGCCAAAGATGAAGAGACAGGTGTGTGCCTGAAAGGATAAAGATAATGAAGGGCCCATGCCTGTATCTTCATCTCTGGAGGGATACAAAGTGCTGGAGTAACTCAGTGGGTCAGGTAGCATTTCTGGAGAAAAAGGGTGGGTGACATTTCGGTTTGGGGATTTACTTCAGAGGTTGTGGGTGGGTGGGGGGGGGGGGGGGGGCACAAGTTGTTTTACCAGTTCCACAGTTCTGAACGTTGTACCCCTCTTAAGATCACAACTTCATTAGCCAACAATAGACCTACCAGGCACCACCCTGCCTGAGGCCATTTGTGGCTTTGGCCCTGATTGGCCCTGCTCTTTTCTAGCCTCCAGCTCCTCACACATCCCCTGCCACCCCCTACTCTCAGTCTGAAGAAGGGTACTGACCCGAACCGTCACCTATCCTTTTTCTCCAGTGATGCCTGACCCGCTGAGTTACTCCACCACTTTGTGTCCATCCTTGGTATAAACCAGCATCTGCAGTTCTTTGGGTTTTTTTGAGAACTCTTGTCCTGCCTCCTCTGTGATATTTATGAGATGTATAATTGATTGAAAGATACAGGGCTTTTGGCCCATCGAGTCCATGACGACCATTCACACTACCATAATATATGAGGAACTGCAGATCCTGGTTTACACAAACACATGCAATCTCGTAAATCAGCGGGTCAGGCAGCATCTCTGGAGAACATGGACTGGTGAAGTTTTGGGTCTGAACCCCTCTTCAGACTGTTGACACCAGTTCTATGTTATTCCACTCTCGCATCCACTCCCTACAAACTAGGGTCAAATTACAGAGGTCCAATTAACCTACAAACCCGTACGTCTTTGTGGTGTGGGAGGAAACTGGAGCACCCGGAGGAAACCCACATGGTCACAGGGCGAACATGGAAACGTCACGCACTGAGCTCTACCTGCTGCGCCACTGCGCTGCCTAATTGACTGTTTAAATTGCAGCGTTCTTTGGTCACCCCTCCATTGGTACCCCCCGACCCATTATCGTCCTATAACCTACCCCTCTGATCACGGTTATGGATGATTGTCCTATTCGCCCCATTGATGCTCCCAGCGCCATGTCTGGATGGCTTTACTGCACAAAAGCACATTATCAATGAAAGCTGCTGTTCACTATAATATACGGTTCCTTTCTGGCCAAAATCCTCCATTGTGCCTTGAGTCTTGGGCTTGGTGCCAAATGGGCAAGTGTGTAAATATAACACACTTTCAGCTATGCCATTTGTTTACCCGCCCTGCCCTTTGCTCCCTGCCTCTTCCCAGGTTCAGAACAGTTCAACGACCTTCACTGCTTCCACCCTAGAATGAAGACTTGGATGAAGTAGTTGCAGCTCTTTGGCGTCTGATGAATCGGAACCAGCGGGGAAGACGCTTGTTTTAAAAAGGAAAAAAGTGTCCTAGAATCATATAGCGAGGAAACAGGCAATTTGCTCCCTGCCACCACTCTCCCCTCTGTACTAATGTTGTGGACTTTCACCTAGAATCAACCTTGGTTTCCAGCTACAGTGAACAGATTTGGCCTACTGTGTCTGGTATTGAAGGTCCCAGGTAAACTCTGGTATAGAAACAAGGAACTGCAGATGCTGCTTTATACCAAAGATAGACACAGAGTGCTGGAGTAACCAGCGGGTCAGGCAGCATCTCTGGAGCACATGGATGTGCGACGGTTCAGGTCGGGATCCTTCTTCAGACAGAAGGTAGGGGGTGGGTGAAGAGCTGGAGGCTGTGCTTGGTCGGCACATTGTTGGCTAGGGAAGGTGTGATCTCAAGAGGGAAACGTGGAAAACTGTGGAACTGGTAAAATGACTAGGGTGCAGGAAGGGGGGAGGGAACGGGAGTATGAGTAGAAGTTAAAATTAGAGAATTCAATGTTCATGGGTTGTAAGCTATCCAAGCGAACTATGAGGTGCTGTTCCTCTAATTTGCGTGTGGTCGCACTCTGGCAATGGAGGAGGCCCAGGACAGAGAGGTCAATGTGGGAATGGGAATGGGAAGGGGAGTTGAAATGGTTGGCAGCCGGGAGATCTTGTAGGCCCCTGGTGATGTTTTTAAATTTTAGGTTTAGGTTTATTTTTGTCACGTGTACTGAGGGTGACAACTGTTGTATTGTTGTGTTAATGTTCCTGTAGAGTTACAGAAAGTAAGAATTTAGTCGTCCTTACTCCCAGTACATATGACAAACAAATTCTTGAATCTTGATGCAATTAAACAAACATGTAGTCAAGACAGACTATAAAGGATTACAATTGAGCCGTGTACAGATACAGAATACAAGGAATAATCTTTAGTGCAAGATAATGTCCAGTAAAGTCCAATTATAGATAGACCATGGGTCTAGCTCAGGACCACTCTCTAGATGGTTAGGATGGTTCCGTTGCCTGCTAATTTTCTTGTAGTTTCGAATACATAGACCAGCTTGTGTCTGAGAGCTTTTAAACTATGGTTGGCGATAGTAATTTGCAAAACTATACCCAAGCGACCAATCCTTAGTTCAACAATGAGTAATGAGCTAAATTTAGTCCGCATTTTAACTGCTTCAGCGTTTTACAAAGACTGATATAATAAGGAGTTGTTCGATGTTGTGGTAAAGAAAAGGAGAAGCCCAAAATAGTTTCAAAGGATCGAGACTCAGCCACCGCTGTCCTGCATAGAATGAGATGTGAACTATACATAGGGGTAAACTGGGCAATTGTGAATGGAATGGCCTTGTAGGGAGGAGGCGTAGAGACCTAATTTAGCTTGATACGAAACCAGTTTGTGTTCCACAGGGGCATGACCTACACTACAAAATGAGATGCACTGATTATTGGAGACAAAATAAGGGCGGTAAAGTGGCACAGCTGGTAAGAGTTGCTGCCTCACGGCCGCAGAGACCCCGATTCGATCCCGACCTCAGGTGCTGTCATAGTCACAACCCAGGCCCCTCAGCCCAACTTGCCCACACCGGCCAACATGTCCCTTCTACACTAGTCCCACCTGCCTGTGTTTGGCCCATGTCCCTCTTTTCCAATCCATGTACCCATGTAATATTTGTTAAACGTTGCGATAGTACCTGGCTCTATCGCAATGTTTAAGAAACATTTAGACATGTGCATGGAGAGTTTGCATGTTCTCCCTGTGACCACATGCGTTTCCTCCGGTTTCATCACGTATCTCAAAGACCCGCAGGTTTGTAGGTTAATTGGCCACTGTAATGGGCCTGTCCCACTTAGGCGATTTTTCAGGCAACTGTCGGATTGGAACGCACACATCGCTTCCTTCACCAGCCCGTTATGCAGGCGGGGGACAGGGCAAGCGGGGGGAGCGCTGTCTGAGTGAAATTCACACGGTGCAAAGCCAAATTGATACAGACACACACCAGAATGAACAGGAAGGTTGGCACTGTAATTAAGACGGCAAAAGCACAGTGTATGGGAAGGGTCACGCAAGTCCTTTAAAAGGGGGAGGGGGGAGGAAGGAGTGGAGGCAGCTTTTAATAAGCCAGAGATACACGGTGGTGAAGCTCGGCGGACATTAACATTTTATGTTATCTTTGTTCTGAAAAACTACTGTTTACGTTTTTTTTTTTCCCAATGAGCCAATGAAATTCACCGGTCAGCACCGGCAACCCACTACCACTGCACCTACGTCACGAGAATTCCCGCTAGTCTGCATGGCGTAAGAATTCTGCGACATGGCGTAAGAATTCTGGCGACCAGAATGAAGCCGCGACTAGTTACGAGAATGCGGGAACTACTCACCGCTATGCAGGCGATGCCCCGGAAACCTCCAGCGAACATGTGGCGACCTCATAGTCTCCTGCAGTCGCCTAAAAAGTCACGGGACAGGCCCATAAGTTTGCTTCCAATGTGTGGGGAGTCCATACGAAGTGGGATAACATAGAAATGGTGTGAATGCGTGATTAGTGGTAGGCGTGGACTCGGTGGGCCAAAGGGCTTGTTTCGATGCTGTATCTCTAAACTAAATAAATAGGATGTTAAAGTAACATGCATCGTTCAACTAGCAGGGACACATCAACAAAATTAGAAAAATGTGTAGAAAGAGCGACAAAAGGAAATGAAAGGAAACCAGCAGTGATTATTAAGGTCATCACTGGTCTCCTAGAGTTGGAATTCAGGGCATTAAAGGCATAGATAAGGTTGAGTGTCAAGATTTCCTCCCAGGGTGGAAATGTCAAAGGTGAGAGGTTGAAGCTTGAAGGCGAGAGGGGCAAAGTTTAAAGGAGATAAGCAGGGCATATATTTTACACAGAGGGTAGTGGGTGCCTGGAATATACTGCCAGGGGTGGTGGTGGAGGCAGATACGATAGTGTTGTTTAAGAGGCTTTTAGATTTGCAGGGGTATGGATCATGTGCAGGCAGGAGAGATTAGTTTAACTTGGCATCATGTTCGGCAAATATATTGTGGACCAAAGGGCCTGTTCTTGTGCTGTACTGTTCAATGTTCATAAAAGTTTAGTTTAGAGATATGTCGCAGAAACGGGCCCTTTGGCCTGCATACTCCACCGCGACCAGCGATCCCCAGACACTAGCACTATTCTACATACTAGGGACAGTTTACAATTTTTACCAAAGCCAATTAACCTACAAACTTCTGTGTCTTTGGAGTTTGGGAGAAAACCGGAGCTCCCGGAGAAAACCCACGTGGTCACAGGGAGAACGTACAAATTCCATACAGACAGCACCCGTAGTGAAGATCGAAGCGGGACCCTGGTGCTGTAAGGCGGCAACTCTACCAATGCGCCACTGTGCCGCCCCAGTAAAACGGGCTCCTTAAAACATGGAATAAATATTGTAAACGGAGAGGAAGGAAATGGCAGACGTGTGGGATGATGATTTTGCATTAGTATAGGAAGAAGATGTCTGAGGATATCCCAAAGAAGTGTCCATTAAAATGAGTATATAGACTTGTCCAAGTAAACAGCAATGAAAGGCATGTTACTAAAGAGTCTTGGGTATCCAGCACCAGGAAACCTTTACTCCACGCCTCTTGGAGGAAGGAAGTGAGCCCATTGCAGATGCCTGGCTATCTTCAAAACTTCTCTCTGTTCGGAAATCATTCCATTAACTTGGAAAGATTGCTCAATGGTCAGCTGTTTGCAAAGACAATTGGAGACTGTTTAGTCCAGCCTCTGGAGATAGGAAATGATTTGTCATCTTTGATCATGGGCTCATTTGATTAGAGAGCAAACAGTGGCACGTAACAGGTAAAACATACCCAAGAAACCCGTGATGTTATTTTGAAGAGGGGACTGATATAGTTTACGGGGAAATGCAGATAAATATTATAATATTATGAAATGGTAGCACAAAGTCGCTGCCCCATAGCGTCAGGTTTGACCCTGACTACGGTGCTGTCTGTATGGAGTTTGTACATTTTGCTGTGACCGTGTGGTTTTTCTTCAGGTGCTCTGGTTTCCTCCCACATCCTGAAGATGTACAGGTTTGTAGGTTAACTAGGCTTTGGTAACATTGTAAATCGTCCCTCGTGTATAGGATAGTGCTAGTGTACGGAGTGATTGCTGATCAGTGTGGACTTGTGGGCCGTCGGGCCTGTTTCCGTGCTGTATTTCTAAAGTGCAAAGTAAAGGAAGCATTTGATGAAGTCTCTCGTGGGATTAGGATGTGAGAAATAGAATGAGGGTAGGCTACTTCGTCGTTCCAATCACCCCAGCCAGTCGGAAATAGGCCATGTTGTCCAACTCATCCATGCTGATCAAGATGCTCTATCTAAGCTGGTTCCATTTGCACTTTCACAACTGGAATGGCCACCTGTACCATGGCACTATGGTTAGTTTCTTCCATCTCCACTCTGGTCCACACATGGCTCAAGAACGTTGTAGCTGTTGGAGATGAGGCTTCTTCCGGATCCCCATATCTGTCCCACTTGGAATTGCACCTCCTTGGCAGCTCAAGTCTGTATCAGTTAAACTACATGGTGTGTCCGCCTCGTGTGACCATATAAATATTTCTCTTGATCATATAGCACGGCGTCCAAATCTCAGACCCAAACTCATCAACGCAGTCAAGTTCCTGGAGTTGCAGATATGGTTACTATTTATATTCATTAGGTTCCATACGATACAGATGCAACACATCAATTGACTGCTGTTCCTTGCTCAGACTAGTTTATTTATCTAATTCTTCAGATACAAAGCTGCAACTTTACTCTTTCCATCTCCCTAACGAGTTAGAGCCCAGGCGTCATAAATGAGCGCCACATGGATGTGCCTGGTTTATTTGGTGACTCCAGGAACTGCAGATGCTGGGTATACTGGTTGTTATTTTGTTTCTTTAAAAAAAAAAAAAAAAAAAAAAGCAAAACACAAAGTGATGGAGGAACTCAGCGGGTCAGGCAGCATCTGGGGAGGAAAATGAACAGGTGACTTGACTTTAAACTTTAGAGATACAGCATGTAAACTTTGGCCCACCGAGTCCGCAAATGACAACTAGCACTATCCTACACATCAGGGACAATTTGCAATTTTCCGGAAGCCAATTAACCTACAAACCTGCACGTCGTTGGAGTGTGGGAGGAAACCGGAGCACCCGGATAAAACCCATGCGGACACAGGGGGAACGTACAAACTCTGTACAGACAGCATCTGTAGTCAGGATCAAACCCGGGTCTCTGTCGCTGTAAGGCAGCACAATTGTTTGGGACATAGAAACAAAGAAAATAGGTGCAGGAGTAGGCCATTCGGCCCTTCGAGCCTGCACCGCCATTCAACATAATCATGGCTGATCATCCAACTCGGTATCCTGTACCTGCCTTCTCTCCATACCCCCTGATCCCTTTAGCCACAAGGGCCAAATATAGCCAATGAACTGGCCTCAACTACCTTCTGTGGCAGAGAATTCCACAGATTCACCACTCTCTGTGTGAAACATGTTTTTCTCATCTCGGTCCTAAAAGACTTCCCCCTTATCCTTAAACTGTGACCCCTTGTTCTGGACTTCCCCAACATCGGGAACAATCTTCCTGCATCTAGCCTGTCCAACCTCTTAAGAATTTTGTAAGTGACTTCATTGTGATTGTGAACCTGACTTCACAATCTACAATGTATCGATTAGGGATCTTTGTTTGTACCAAAGAAGGTTTCCGACCCGAAATGCAAATTCTGGGCCAGCCAACCATAAATGTTGTTAACCTTTTCTAACCCATTACCCAATTAACTGGGAGACTGACAGTTTATTTGTGTATCTCCTTTTACAGCTTGTTTGCCATTCCAGATGAAAGCCACGAGGTTAAAGAAAATCTAGTCCACAAAATAAATTAAATACTTTAAATCAAATTACTCACATGCAAAGGTCAGCACTGCTGGCAGAATCCACAGATTAATTAATATACATTGGATACCACATGCACAAAATCATGAGAGGAATACATCAAGTAGATGCACAGAGACTCTTGTCCAGTGTTACGGAATCGAGAACCAGAGGACATAGATTTAAGATGAGGGGGAAAAGATTTAATAGGAACCTGAGGGGTGACCTTTTCACACAATGGGTGGTGGATGTATGGAACGAGCTGCCGGAGCAGGTAGTTGAGGCAGGTAATATTGCATGGTTTAAGAAACATTTAGACAGGTACATGGACAGAGCAGGTTTACAGGGAAATGGGCCAAATTCAAGCTGGTGGGATTAGTGTGGATGGGACATGTTGGGCTGAAAGGCCTTTTTTCCACGCTGTATGACTAAGTTCAGGATCGGTTCAGTTGCCACTTGCAATGACCCCCTTAGAAAATATCAAATTTGTTTTTCAGCTCTCAACTTCCAAGAACGTACAATCTAATCAAAGATATCGAATCAACTTTCACTGTAACAATTAATGAACATTTGGTTTTCCCCTCTGAATCATGATTTATGCTGAGAAGTCAACACTTTCACTTCCACTTAGACTTTTTATATATGATGTAGAAACAAGGAAGTGCAGATGCAGGTTGACAAAAAAAGACACAAGTGCTGGGGTAAAGGCAGCATCTGCTGGAGAACATTGATAGGTGATACTTTGGGGCAGGACCCTTCTTTGAATAGATGTGATGTTTGCTGTAACTGTTGCAGCTTTTCATACAATTAAAACATTTCCCTTTAGTCATTAAGTGACATATATTTTCCCGCTATCTGCCTGCGTTAGCTAAGAATTGTGGACGTAGCCCAGACCGCCACACAAAGCAACTTCCCATCCATTGACTCCATCTACACTTCACGCTGCCTCGACAAGACCACCAGCATAATCATGGATGAGTCTCAGCCCGGTCACTCCCTCTTCTCCCCTCTCCCATCAGGCAAGTGATACAGAAGGTGAAAACGCACACCTCCAGATTCAGAGACTGTTTCTTCCCAGCTGTTATCAGGTAAAGTCCCCATCCTATGAACAACTAGAGAGCGGTCCTGAGCTACTATCTACCTCATGAAGACCCTTGTGCTATTTTTAATCGAACTATACTGGACTTTATCTTGCACTAAACGTTATTCCCTTTATCCGATATCTGCATTGTGGACGGCTCGATTGTAATCATGTATAGTCTTTCCACTGACTACATAGCATGCAACAGAAAGCTTTCCACTGTAACTCAGTATACGTGACAATAAACTAAATTAAATTGTTCTTTGAAAATACTTGTGGAATTGCCTGACTCTCCTGCTATTGTACCACCTGTTTGACTGGTTTATCAAGTTGTGCCAGGCTTCAGGCTGTGGCTGACGCCCACACAACCGATCAGCCCAGTGGGACTCTGCCATGTACCGCTCAAGGGGCTGACTCACAGCCTTGCCGGTTATCTGCAGTTCCCTCTCTTCGGTTCCACAGGGACTTGCCCTGAATGTGTGTACCCACATCGTGGTCGAGACACCGTTGCTTCTCTTTGACAAAGTCAGCTGCGGATATTTCCATTGCTCGTTCAGGCTACTTTACCTTCAGGCAAAATGGGATGCAGACTTGGAGTGGCCTGCTCCTTCTGGAGGCACGAGGAGTGGCGCAGCGGTCGAGCTGCTGCCTCACAGCGCCGGGATCGATCCTGACCACGGGTGCTCTCTGTGTGGAAGTGCATGTTCTCCCTGTGACCGTGTCGGTTTTCTCCAGATGCTCTGGCTTCCTCCCACATTCCAGAGATATGCATGTTTGAAGGTTAATAGGCTTCAGTAATTTATCTCCAGAGTGGGATAGAACTAGTATCCGGATAATTATTGGTTGGCATGGACTCGAAGGAGGGCCTGTTACACTGTATCTCTAAAGTAAAACTAAACTAATCATTTTGATCACATCCCACAGTGTTCAGCATGGCCTACTTGTCCCAGATTAGTTTTAGAAAGAGTAACAGCATGGAAACGGGTCCTTCAGCCCACCAAATCCACACTGACCATTAATCACCTGTTCACACTAGTTCTACGTTATCCCACTTTCTCATCCATTCCCTACACACTGGGGGCAATTTACAGAGGCCAGTTCGCCCACAGACCCGCACATCTTTGGGATGTGGGAGGAGACCGTAGCACCCAGAGGAAACACACGTGGTCACAGGGAGAATGTGCAGACTCCACACAGACAGCACCCGAGGTCAGGACTGACCCCAGGTCTCTGGCGCTGTGAGACTGCAGATCTATCAGTTGGGCCACTGTATCGCCCAAAAATATGTTAAATAGTTGAACAGGAGTATAGGCTACCCTTACTCAGAAGACTTTAGTGCATAGCAAAAACAAAAATAGGGATGTTTTTTCCTTCAGGAGTTTGGTTAATTATTCCATTCACTTGCCCATAATTCATACTGCTGTTGGACTGCCCAATGAATCCTAAAATTGAGGCCTGCATTTATCTAGCACCATTTTGTCCCTTTTCAACAATTTTAGAAAGAGGGCAGAGAAGATTTAAGGACTTTGCCAGTACGTAGGAGCCTGAGCTATTCGGAGAGATTGGGCAGGCTCGCACTTTAATTATTGGAGTGCAGGAGGCTGAGGAGTGGTCTTATTGAGGTGTATGATTTTATACATATAATAGAATCATGAGGGGAATGGATAGGGTAAATGGACAGAATTTTTAACCCACCGGAGGACAAGGATTTAAGGTGCGAAGGGAAAGATTTAATAGGAACTTGAGGGGCACCTTTTTCACGCAGAGGGTGGTGGGTATATAGAATGAGCTGATTGTGGAGGTAGTTGAGGCAGGTACTTATAACAACATCTAAAAGGCATATGGACAGATACTTTGACAGGAAAGGTTTAGAGGAATATGGGCCAAATGTAGATTGGACATCTTGGTCTGTTTCTGTGCTAGAGGAGGTAGATGAGGCAGGTGCTATAACAACATTTAACTTAGGTGGATAGAAAATGTTTAGAAGGATATGGGCCAAAGATAAGAGCCTCGACCTGAAACGTCACCCATTCCTTCTCTCCAGAAATGCTATTTGTCCCGCTGAGTTACTCCAGCATTTTGTGTAAACCAGCAACTGCAGTTCCTGCCTGCACACGATTTAGAGAGATATGGGACAAACATGCGTGCTAGTGTAACGGGGATCGCTGGTTGGCGCGGACCCGTTGGGCCTGTTTCTGCACTGGATCTCTAAACAGGTCACCGGCAATTTTCCAACAACTGGTGGTCCAGCGTCTCCTTTAATCCAGACTTAATTACAAGAGCACACTCGAACAAGGAGGCACTGATCAAAAAGACAGCTAACGTCTTCAAAGACCCACACCACCACGACCACACTCTCGTTTCACTCCAACCATTAGTAAAAAGGGATAGGAACTGGAAACTGTAACCACCCAGGTTCAAAAACAGTTTCTTCCCAGTAACCATCAGGCTCTTGAACACTAACCACAATGGACTTTGGTTTTGCTTTACTATGGTCTGGTTACCTAGTATTATTAAATTCTTGATTATTAATATATTACGTTACTGATTGATGTATATTTATCCGTTAAGATAAAGCTGCAAGAAGTAAGGATTTCATTGTTCTGTTATTGGTATCCATGATACTCTTGACTCTGAGCTTTAAGATGAGAGGGGCAGAGTTTACATAGTGGTGAGTGCCTGGAATGCATTGCCAAGGGTGGTGGTGGAAGTGGATACAATAGTGGCATTCAAGAGGCTTTTAGAGATTGATAGGTTCTTGATTAGTAAGGATGTCAAAGGTTATGGGGAGAATGCAGGAATATGGGGTTGAGAGGGAAAATTAGATCCGGCATTATTGAATAGTGGAGTAGACTTGATGGGCTGAATGGTGTAATTCTGTTCCTATATCTTTTAGTTTAAGTTTAGGTTTAATTTAGGTTAGGGATACAGCGTGGAAACAGGCCCTTCGGCCCACCCAAGTCTGCGCCGACCAATGAACACTCGTACACTGGTTCTATCCTACGCACTAGAGACAATTTAGAGGCCAATTAACCTACAAACCTGCACTTCTTTGAAATGTGGGAGGAAACCGGAACACCCGGAGAAAACCCACAGGGGAGAACGTGCAAACTCCATACAGACAGCACCCATAGTCAGGATTGAACCGGGGTTCCTGGCACGGTGAGGCAGCAGCTCTGCCGCTGTGCCACCTAAGTGGAGCGGACTCAATGGGCTGAATGGTGTCATTCTGCTCTGCCTTCCGGTCTTATGTTTAATGTATATTTTTTCTGTTTGACAGTACGCCTCGACGGGATGTTTGCTGACCCTCCACCACACTGAGAAGCCCGACCATGAGGACGCTTGCGAGTACCGGCCCTACTCTTGCCCCTGCCCCGGCGCCTCCTGCAAGTGGCAGGGTTCGCTGGAGCAGGTGATGTCTCACTTGGTCCACGTGCACAAGAGCATCACCACCTTGCACGGCGAGGACATCGTGTTCCTGGCCACGGACATCAACCTGCCCGGTGCGGTGGACTGGGTCATGATGCAGTCCTGCTTCGGCCGGCACTTCATGCTGGTGCTGGAGAAGCAGGAGAAGTACGAGGGCCACCAGCAGTTCTTCGCCATCGTGCTGCTGATCGGCGCCCGCAAGCAGGCCGAGAACTTTGCCTACCGGCTGGAGCTGAACGGCAACCGGCGGCGGCTGACCTGGGAGGCCACACCGCGGTCCATCCACGACGGAGTGGCCACGGCCATCCTCAACAGCGACTGCCTGGTCTTCGATGCCGCCATTGCCCACCTCTTTGCCGACAACGGCAACTTGGGCATTAACGTCACCATTTCGACCTGCTGCTCGTGATAGATAAGTGCTGATGGTGTTTTTTTGTGGTGACTCAATGCTAATTATTTTTGTCTATCTTCTCTGTAGATTAGACATTAATTCATTGTGGAGCTTTACTGACTGTGCCAATTTATTTAAATTATGTTGCTATGATAGCCTTTTTAAATAAATATATATTTCAGAATGGTTGTGACTTCTAGATTTATTTTCCCCTTTAAAGATAGACACAAAATGCTGGAATAATTCCTTTAATTAACTTCCTTGAGCTACCAAGAGAGAGAGATTGGACAGTTGTTTGTTTTCTCTGGAGCCTCGGACATCACAGGCAGCACCTGATAGAGTTATACAAAATTATGATAGGCTAGGGTAGACAGTTAGTACCTTTTTCCCAGGGTTGAAAATTCAAATGGGACGTCATGGCGACCGAGCAGTAGAACTGTGGCCTTACAGCGCCAGAGAACCGGGTTTGATCTTGACTATGGGTGCTGTCTGTACGGAGTTTGTACGTTCTCCCCGTGACAGTGTGGGTTTTCTCAGGTGCTCCGGTTTCCTCCCACATTCCAAAGAGGTACAGGTTTGTAGGTTAATTGGCTTATGTGAAAAATGTAAGCTGTCCCTCGTGCGTAGGATTGTGTTACAGACTTGGTGTGCAGAAGGGCCTGTCTCCACGCTGTATCTCTGAACTAAACTAAATTAGAATCCCAGAGGGTGTAGCTTTAAGTTGAGAGGGGGAAAGTTTAAAGATGTTTGGGGCAAGTTTTTTATTTACATGATGAGAGCATGGTGAGAGCCTGGAATTTGCTGCCAGGGGTGGTGGTGGAGGCAGATACGAAAGTGGCATTTAAGAGACTTTCGGATAGGCGCATGAACATGCAGGAAGTGGAGGGACGTGCATTATGTGCAGGCAGATAAGAGTTGGTCTTGGCATCATGTTCGGCACAGACATTGAGGGCCGAAGGGCCTGATCTCATGTCGTTTAGTTCTGTTTTCCCGAATTCCTCCAAGATCAGTTTAAAATTTACCCTCATTGCAATTTTTATTAGAACTTGGAGGAATGGGCAGTAATCTTATTGGGCAGCATGGGGGCGCGGCTGGCAGAGCTGTAGCCTCGCAGCACTAAAGACTTGGGTTTGATCCTGTCCTCAAGTGTTATCTGTGTGGTGTTTGCACGTTCACCCTGTGACCACTGGGGTTTCCTTTGGGTTTTCCGGTTTCCATCCATATCCCCAAAACATGCAGGTTTGTAGGTTAATTGGCCCTCTGTAAAATTGCCCCTAATGTGTAGGGAGTGTATGCAAAAGTGGGATAGCATAGAACTAGTGCGAAAGGATGATCGATGGTTGGCGTGGGCTCAGTGGGCCAAAGAGCCTGTATCCAAGCTGTATCTTTCAATCAATCAATTTATTGCAGGTGTTTAAGAAGGAACTGCAGATGCTGGAATATCGAAAGTCGACAAAAATGCTGGAGAAACTCAGCGTGTGAGGCAGCATCTCTGGAGCGAAGGAAATAGGCAACATTTCGGGCCGAAACCCTTCTTCAGACTAGTTGTCTGCCGTGAGTGGAGGAATCTAAAGAGATGTCTTACAATTAAATGATTATCCGCTAAAATTGTGTGTTTCTTGTCATTTGTTTATCTTCTTCCCCCCCCTCCCCATGTTTAATCTGATCTGTGCTTTTTATTAAAGCTGAACATCCTCTGACAATCTACAGTGTTTTCAGAAAGTATCAGACCCCTTCACTTTTTTCACATTTTGTTGCATTATAGCCTTATTCTAAAATTGATTAAATTCTTTTTTTATCATCAATCTGCACACAATACCTCATAATATAAAAGTGAAAACAGGTGTTTTTAAATTTTTGCACAGTAATTAAAATGAAATAACTGAAATATCACATTTGCATAAGTATTCAGACCCTTTGCTATGACACTCAAAATTGAGCTTCAGTGCATCCTGTTTCCATCGATTATCCTTGAGATGTTTCTACAACTTGATTGGAGTCCACAAGTGGTAAATTAAATTGATTGGACATGATTTGGAAAGGCACATACACTGTCAACTGTGGGACCTTATATAGACAAGTATGTCAGAGCAAAAACCAAGCCATGGAGACAAAGGAATTGTCTGTAGACCTTTGAGACAGGATTGTGTCGAGACACAGATCTGGAGAAGGGTATAAAATTTCTGCAGCATTGCAGGTCCCAAAGAGCACAGTGGCCTCCGTCATTCTTAAATGGAAGAACTTTGAAAGCATCAGGACTCTTCAGGACCTGGCCAAACTGAGCAATCAGGGGAGAAGGGCCTTGGTCAGGGAGGTGAGCAAGAACCCAATGGTCACTCTGACAGAGCTCCAGAGTTCCTCTGAGGAGATGGGAGAACCTTCCAGAAGGACAACTATATCTGCAGCACTCCACCAATTAGGCCTTTGTGGTAGAGTGGCCAAACGGAAGTCACTCCTCAGTAAAAAGCACATGACAGCCCGCTTGGAGTTTGCCAAAAGGCACCTAAACAAGATTCTCTGGTCTGATGAAACCAAGATTGAATTCTTTGGCCTGAATGCCAGGTGTCACGTCTGGAGGAAACCAGGCACCGCTTATCACCTGGCCAATACCATACCTACGGTGAAGCATGGTGGTGGCAGCATCATACTGTGGAGATGTTTTCAACGGCAGGAACTGGGAGACTAGTCAGGATCGAGGGAAAGATGAACGGAGCAAAGTACAGAGAGATCCTTCATGAAAACCTGCTCCAGACCTCAGACTGGGGAAGAGGTTCACCTTCCAACAGGACAATGACCCTAAGCACACAGCCAAGACAACGCAGGAGTGGCTTTGTGACAAGTCTGTGAATATCCTTTAGTGGCCCAGCCAGAGCCCGGACTTGAACCCAATTGAATATCTCTGGAAGGACCTGAAAATAGCTGTGCATTGACGCTCCCCATCCAACTTGACAGAGCTCGAGAGGATCTGCAGAGAAGAATGGGAGAAATTACACAAATACAGGTGTGCCAAGCTTGTAGTGTCATACCCAAGGAAACTTGAGGCTGTAATCATTGCCAAAGGTGCCTCAACAAATTACTGAGTAAAGGGTCTGAATACTTATGTAAATGTGACACTTCATCCTCAGAGATAATCAGTGCGGGAGCATCTCAAGGCTGTGTGCTCGGCTCCCCTGCTCCACTCACTCTATACTCATGGCTGTGTAGCCGGACACAGCGCAAACTCCATTTTCAAGTTCGCTGACGACATTAGAGATGTTGATGAGTCAGAGTATAGAAGTGAGATCAACCGACTGGCCAAATGGTGCCAGCACAACAACCTGGCTCTCAATATCAGCAAAACCGAAGAACTGATTGTGGACTTCGGAAGTGTAATGTTGAGGACCCACAATCCTGTTTACATCAATGGGACGATAGTGGAGAGAGTCCAAAACTTTAAATTCCTAGGCAAGCATATTTCCGACGATCTTTCCTGGACCCAGCACACTGATGCAATCATAAATAAAGCACATCAGCGCCTCTACTTCCCGAGAAGATTACAGAGATTTGGTATGTTAAAGAGGTGACCATCGGGTTCTTGCTCACATCCCTGACCAAGGCCCTTCTCCCTTGATTGCTCAGTTTGGCCGGGCGGCCAGCTCTATGAAGAGGATGCTTTCAAAGTTCTTCCATTTAAGAATGACGGAGGCCACTGTGCTCTTGAACTTCTACAGGTGCACAGTAGAGTGCATACTGACTGGTTGCATCGTGGCCTAGTTTAGCAACTTGAACGTCCAGGAGCGGAAAAGATTGCAAAAAGTTGTAAACACTGCCCAGTCCATCACCGGCTCTGACCTCTCCACCAGCGAAGGGATTTATCGTAGTCGCTGCCTCAAAAAGGCAGCCAACATCATCAAAGACCCACACCATCCTGGCCACACACTCATCTCACCATTGACATCGGGAAGAAGTTACAGGAGCCTGAGAACTGTAACGTCCAGGTTCAGGAACAGCTTCTTCCCTACAACCACCAGGCTATTAAACACGACAACCTCATAAGCTCTGAACTACAATAGACTTTTATGATTATTATTATTATAGTCATTGTTTGTTCTTTTTTTCCTTAGTTTTTGTTATTTATTAATTATGATTACATATTCTGTTGTGCTGCATTGTGCTTCATTGTTCCATCTGGGACATATGACAATAAAACACTCTTGACTCTTATTTCAGTTATTTATTTTTAATTACTTTGCAAAAATTTCTAAACGCCTGTTTTTGCTTTTTAATTACGGGGTATTGTGTATAGATTGATGATAACAAAAAATAATTTAATCCATTTAAGAATAAGGCTGTAACGTAACAAAATGTGGAAAAAGTGAAGGGGTCTGGATACTTTCTGAATGCACTGTACGTAGATCTGACAAAGCTTAAACTCTTACATTGACACCATGTGGGGAAGCTCACTTATTTAAACTACAATTCGTCCTATAATACTGCAACAAAGCACTTCATAAGTTCATAAGTCATAGGAGCAGAAGAAGGCCATTTGGCCCATCGAGTCTACCCTGCCCTTCAATCATGGCTGATTTATCTTTCCTTCACAATCTCATTCCCCTGCCTTCTTCCCATAACTTTTGACATCCGTACTAATCAAGAATCTCTCAATCTCCGAAAATAGCTCCGTCTGAAGAAGAGTTCCAACCCGAAACGTCACCTATTCCTTTTCTCCAGAGATGTTGCCTGACCCGCTTAATTACTCCAGTACTTTGTATCTATTTTCGGTGTAAACCAGCATCTGCAGTTCCTTCCCACACATTTGTCAATCCCTGCTTTACTTAAGTATCTATCTCGTATATTCTTGCATGGTGACAGGGAGGTTGCCAGTTTCTGTGAGTAGTATAATATCATGACTAATAGTACAATATACCAATGACTTGGCCTCCATAGCTGTCTGTACTTGCCACTTGCAACATTAGAGTTTCATTCTGCAACAGAACCATAAGTTACGACATGAAATGTCTCAAATGTTTAACTCTTGAATCTGCCTGCCACATCATCTCATCTCCCCCCACAGATCTGGAGAAGGGTATAAAACAATTTCTGCAGCATCGCAGGTCCCAAAGAGCACAGTGGCCTCCATCATTCTTAAATGGAAGAACTTTAAAACCACCAGGATCCTTCATAGAGCTGGCCGCCCGGCCAAACTGAGCAATCAGGGGAGAGGTGTCTTGGTCTGGGAGGTAACCAAGAACCCGATGGTCACTCTGACAGAGCTCCAGAGTTCCTCTGTGGAGATGGGAGAACCTTCCAGAAGGACAACTATATCTCGACCAATCAGGCCTTTTTGTGGTAGAGTGGCCAGACGGAAGTCATTCCTCAGTAAAAGGCACATGACAGCCCGCTTGGAGATTGCCAAAAGGCACCTAAACAAGACTCTCTGGTCTGATGAAACCAAGATTGAAATCTTTGGCCTGAATGCCAGGTGTCATGTCTGGAGGAAACCAGGCACCGCTTATCACCTGGCCAATACCATACCTACGGTGAACATGGTGGTGGCAGCATCATGCTATGGAGATGTTTTCAACGGCAGGAACTGGGAGACAAGTCAGGATTGAGGGAAAGATGAGCAGAGCAAAGTACAGAGAGATACTTGATGAAACCCTGCTCCAGAGCTTTCAGGACATCAGACTAGGGAATAGGTTCACCTTCCAACAGGACAATGACCCTAAGCACACAGCCAAGACAGCGCAGGAGTGGCTTTGTGACAAGTCTGCGAATATCCTTTAGTGGCCCAGCCAGAGCCCGGACTTGAACCCAATTGAATATCTCTGGAAGAACCTGAAAATAGCTGTGCATTGACGCTCCCCATCCAACTTGACAGAGCTCGAGAGGATCTGCAGAGAAGAATGGGAGATATTACCCAAATACAGGTGTGCCGAGCTTGTAGTGTCATACCCAAGAAGACTTGAGGCTGTGATCGTTGCCAAAGGTGCCTCAACAAATTACTGAGTAAAGGGTCTGAATACTTTTATAAATGTGACACTTCATCCTCCGTGATAATCAGTACGGGAGCATCTCAAGGCTGCGTGCTCAGCTCCCCTGCTCCACTCACTCTATACTCATGACTGACACAGCTGGACGCAGTGCAAACTCCATTTTCAAGTTCGCTGACGACACCACCGTTGTGGGACGCATTACAGATGGTGAGTCAGAATATAGAAGTGAGATCAACCGACTGGCCAAATGGTGCCAGCACAACAACCTAGCTCTCAATATCAGCAAAACCGAAGAACTGACTGTGGACTTCGGAAGTGTAATGTTGAGGACCCACAATCCTGTTTACACCAATGGGACGATGGTGGAATGAGTCAATAACATCATATTCCTAGGCAAGCATATTTCCGACGATCTTTCCTGGACCCAGCACACTGATGCAATCATAAAGAAAGCTCATCAGCGCCTCTACTTCCCGAGAAGATTACGGAGATTTGGTATGTTAAAGAGGATTCTCTTGAACTTCTGCAGGTGCACAGTAGAGAGCATACTGACTGGTTGCATCGTGGCCTGGTTTAGCAACTTGAACGTCCAGGAGCGGAAAAGACTGCAAAAAGTTGTAAACACTGCCCAGTCCATCACCGGCTCTGACCTCTCCACCAGCGAAGGGATTTATCGCAGTCGCTGCCTCAAAAAGGCAGCCAACATCATCAAAGACCCACACCATCCTGGCCACACACTCATCTCACCACTGCCATCGGGAAGAAGGTACAGGAGCCTGAGAACTGTAACGTCCAGGTTCAGGAGCAGCTTCTTCCCGATAACCATCAGGCTATTAAACACGACAACCTCATAAGCTATGAACTACAATAGACTTATTATTATTACAGTTATTGTTTGTTCTTATTTATTAATTTATTTTTGTTATTATTTATTAATTATTATGATTACATATTCTGTTGTGCTGCAGCAAGTAAGAATTTCATTGTTCTATTTGGGACACATGACAATAAAACTTAAATACATTTATTTTTAATTACTTTGCAAAAATTTCTAAACGCCTGTTTTTCGATTTGTTATTATGGGGTATTGTGTATAGATTGATGATAATAAAAAAATAATTTAAGCCATTTAAGAAAAAGGCTGTAACGTAACAAAATGTGGAAAATGTTAAGGGGTCTGAATACTTTGCTGAATGCACTGTACATAGATCTGAAAACTCTTACATTGACACAGGGCTGGATTTACGTATAAGTTAGACAAGCTTAAACTTAGGGCCTCGAGATCTGGGGGGGGGCCTACTCACCTCGCCGCCCCACCAATCATCCGCCCACCGGGACCTCCTACTCTTTGCCCGCTGACCCTGGTTACTCCACCGCCCTCCAGCAGCCCGCAGCCGTCGCCGTCGCCTTACCTGCAGCCGGGCCTGAAGCTTCCACGCTGCAGACTCCCACTCCCCCGGGTTTGACTGCGCTAGGTCCTAGTGCTAGTCAGCCAACAATGGTAATCTCAGTGGCTGTTCCACTGGGTCTTCCCCATTCCCCTCAAACCATGTGACCCCAGCTCTTCCCCACCCAAAGTAATTTAAGTAATTTAATTAAATAGATCCTGGAAAAGCAATAACCATTGGTGAAAAACCAGTCCAGGCATTAAATTTTGGGCTTCAGCCCCATCCTACCCTTTGGGCTTCTACCCCATCCTAACTGTGTGTTAGTTGTCTGTGTGTGGTGTGTGTGTGGAAGGGAGGGAGAGAAGGGAGGGAGAGGGAAGGCCGGTGGCAGCAGCGGATGCCGGGGTCCAGGCGGACGGTTGTGAGTTGCGGCCGAGGTTTGTCATCGTTGCTCCAACCCCCGGGCCGGCCCTCCCTGTATTGTTCACTGCGTCTCCCCGGGGAGAGAGGGGGGTGGAGCCGGGGCTGTGTGCGTGAAGCACGGCGACTGTGAGGGAATGACCCACCTCCCCCTCTCCCCCTTCTCCATTCCCCCTCACACCCCCCTCCCCCTTCCTTCCCCCGCCACCCCTCTACTCTCTGTCCCTCTCTCCCCCCTCCACCCGGGGTACATCTAGCCCAGCCGAGAGTAGATTACTCTGGTGCGGGGCCCAATTGGGAGCAATCAGTCCAATCGGCTTAAGGCCGGCCCTGGCCTCACCTTTGTCCTCCTCCATCCCCACCTCAATGAGTTCTGTGCCCGCCGCGATTTGGAGCTCTTCTTCCGTCGCTTCCGCCTCACACCGTCCTTCCATGGGAAGGGGTCCTCGCCCCCATTGATGATCCCTTTTCCTGTCTCCAACGGACCCCCTCCTCTTGGACCCCCCCCCCCCTCATGGCCATTGGTACAATGAAATTTGGGGGTCACCATCCAACATCAGAACAGGAGAACATTCTCAGCGGCTTGGACTTCCGAATCGGCCACTTCCTACCGGAGACCCCGGTTCCCTAAGTCCACAGGCTGAGCTGGGTGGATTCACGCTGGCGGCCCTCGGCAAAGGGATCCTCAGGGCTCCGCGATGTTGAAATCAGCGCGGCCCGAGGCTGGGAGCTCCGCAAACCACAGCTCCATGATGTTGAAGCAGCAGGCCCAACACTCCAGAGCTTCAAACGGCGATCCAGGTAAAACATCGCCCGCTCCGCAGTGAATCCAATATGTATTTTAAAACCAACTGTTTAATGACAACATACAGTAGGATCTAAAAGTGTCACACTGTCACTGTCGGGTAGTCAGGGTCCTCTAGCCGTGGGGGTGGGGGATTGGGATGGGCCTCACAAGTGAAATAGCTTAGGGCCTCTCTTCATCTAAATCCGGCCCTGCATTGACACCATGTGGGGAAGCTCACTTATTTAAACTACAATTTGTCCTATAATACTGCAACAAAGCACTTCATAGGTTCATAAGTCATAGGAGCAGAAGTAGGCCATTCGGCCCATCGAGTCTACCCTGCCCTTCAATCATGGCTGATTTATGTTTCCTTCACAATCTCATTCCCCTGCCTTCTTCCCATAACTTTTGACATCTGTACTAATCAAGAATCTCTCAATCTCCGAAAATAGCTCCGTCTGAAGAAGGGTTCCAACCCGAAACGTCACCTATTCCTTTTCTCCAGAGATGTTGGCTGACCCACTTAATTACTCCAGCACTTTGTATCTATTTTCGGTGTAAACCAGCATCTGCAGTTCCTTCCTACACATTTGTCAATCTCTGCTTTACTTAGGTATCTATCTCGTATATTCTTGCATGGAGACAGGGAGGTTGCTAGTTTCTGTGAGTAGTATAATATCATGACTAATAGTACAATATACCAATGACTTGACCTCCATAGCCGTCTGTACTTGCCACTTGCAACATTAGAGTTTCATTCTGCAACAGAACCATAAATTACGACATGAAACATCTCAAATTTTTAACTCTTGACTCTGCCTGCCACATCTCACCCCCCCCCCCCCCCCCCCCCCCACTCTTTCTGCTTACCCCTCCCATTTTTAAATCTATCCACTGGATGTGGTATCGCTGGCAAGGACAACAGTTGTTATGCATTGTTACCCATGAACCAAATGGCTCACCAGCCCATTTCAAAGGAAACCAGAGGGGCAGCCATGTGAAATGCTGATTAAAATGACACAAATTGCTGGAATAACTTAGCTGGTCAGGTAGCATCCCTGGAGAGCATGGATAAATGACATTTCGGTTCGGGACCCTTCTTCTCGACCTGAAACGTCACCCATCCATGTTCTACAGGGGTGCTGCCTGACTTGCTGAGTTACACCAGCACTTTGTGGTCCTTCTGTGTACAAACCAGCATCTGCAGTTCTTTGTTTTTACATGTGAAAAGTAGCGTAGGCAATGAAGGAAGACTTCCATCCCTAAAAGGATGGAACTAGTCTGAACCAGACTAGATTTTAACAACCATCCAATAGCTTTAAAGCCCTGTCCCACTGTACAAGTTCATTCAAAGAGTTCTACCGAGTTTGCCCTGATTCGAACTCGGAGATTTATGGTAATGGCCGCCCGTCGGTACTCGGGGCTCTCGTGGACATTTTCCAACATGTTGAAAAATCTTCACGAGCTTACCTGCCATTAGCGAGTCTTCCCTAGCACCTGCCGTTAGCGTTACGAGCCGCTAAGAGACATCCCCGTGCTCCGACGTACTCGCTACGTTCAATCTTCGTGCTTACCATGAGTTTGATTATTTTTTTAACTCAGGAGTGCTCTAGAATGAACTCGTACAGTGGGGCAGGGCCATAACGGTCACCATTACTGACACACGCTTGTTGTTCCAGATTTATTTACTTAACTGAGTTTGAACTTGTCTTCAGGTTATTACTGCAGATGATGGTCTTGCAGTATTATGTTAAAGGACACACTGCTGGCGTGGCTCAGCGGATCAGGCAGCAACTTTGGAGAACGTTGATTGGTGAGGTTTCTGGTTTGGACCCTTCTTCAGGCTGATTGTAAGGAGGGGGGAGAAAACTGTGAGAAAGGAGGAGATGCAGGACAAAGTGTGGCATTTAATGAGTGAACACAACCGAGGGGTGTTCTGATAGGCAGATGGTTGGAACAGGCCAGAGATTAAAACAGAGGGTGTGAGACAGAGAATTGATGAGTTGCAAATTGTGAAAACACCGTTTTCCTAAATTCACATTACCTGTCACGCTTTTTCCTGCCTCTCCTCCCCCAGCTACCATCTTCTCCCCCCCACCCCCCCCCACCACCACCGTACAATCAGTCAGAGAAGTCCCAACCTGAGTCGTCACCTTTCCATGTTCTCCATGCCTAGACTCTCTAAGTTACTCCAACATTTTGTAGTGCTTTTTTTTTTGTAAACCACCATCTGCAGTTCCTTCTTTGAACATTTTATGTTGTGTTTTCCTCACCCCAATCATCTTGTCCCTTTTTACCTCCACCAACCAATTGAGCAGCACAGTGGCGCAGCAGTAGAGCTGCTGCCTTACAGCATCTGAGACCCGGATTCGATCCTGAGCACGGGTGCAGTCTGTACGGAGTTTGTATGTTCTCCCTGTGACCACGTGGGTTTTCTCCGGGTGCTCCGGTTTTGTCCCACACTCCAAAGACATACAGGTTTGTAGGTTAATTAGGCTCCTGTAAAATTGTCCCTAGTGTGTAGGATAGTGTTTGTGGATGGGGCGATCGCTGGTTAATGCAGGCTCGGTGTGCTGAAGGGCCTGTTTCCACACATTATGTCTAAAATCGAAATTCCTGTTCCTGCACTCCCCAACATGCACACACTCTTGCAGAAGACATTGTTCGTTGACCAATAAATGATGCATTTAATCGCTAGTGCATTTTGCAAACTGATATTCAAAACTTGTCCCAATGAAGCAGGTCGAGCTGCATCTGCGGAAGGAGCCCAACAGACAGATATTTTGGGTCGGGACCACTCATCAGTCTGAAAAAGGGTTCCGACCTGAAACGTGGTCTGTTCATTTCCCTCAGTAGGTGCTGCCTGACCCGTTGAGTTCCTCCAACTCTTTATTTTTTGTCATAATGAATATCTGTTTAAACTTTTAATCCACTTTTATTAACTCATTATTAAAGTTAGAAAGGGAAATGAGTGTTCATCGACTATAGCTCCGCATTTAACACCATCATCCCCTCAAAACTGATCACTAAAGTCAATGACCCTGGGCATCGACCCCTCCCGCTGCAACTGGATACTGGACTTTCTAACTAACAGACCCCAGTCTGTTAGGTCAGACAACCACTCCTCTTCAACCCTCGCCCTGAACACCAGCGTTCCACAGGGCTGTGTGCTGAACACCCTCCTCTACTCCCTCTTCACCTACAACTGCACACCTGTACATGGTTCTAACACCATCATCAAGTATCAGATGATACAACGGTGATTGGCCTCATCAGCGACAACAATGAGTCGGCCTATAGGGAGGAGGTCCAGCTCCTAGCAGCGTGGTGCGCTGACAACAACCTTTCCCTTAACTCCAAGAAGACCAAGGAGCTCATTGTGGACTACAGAAGGTCTAGGGGCTGCACGCACACCCTCATCCATATTAACGGGACGGAGGTGGAACGTGTTTCCAGCTTCAGGTTTCTGGGGGTCCGTATCTCTGATGACCTCTCTTGGATCCACAATACCTCAACGCTGATCAAGAAGGCTCACCAGCGTTTCTTCTTCCTGAGGAGACTAAAGAAGGTCCATCTGTCTCCTCAGATTCTGGTGAACTTCTACCGCTGCACCATCGAGAGCATCCTTACCAACTGTGTCACACAGTATGGTATGGCAACTGCTCTGACTCCGACCGGAAAGCACTGCAGAGGGTGGTGAAAACTGCCCAACGCATCACCGGTTCCTCACTCCCCTCCATTGAGTCTGTCCATAGCAAGCGATGTCTGCGAAGGGCGAGCAGCATCGTCAAGGACTGCTCTCACACCAGCCACAGACTGTTTACCCTCCTCCCGTCCGGGAGGCGCTACAGGTCTCTCCGTTGCCGGACCAGCAGGTTCAGGAACAGCTTCTTTCCTGCGGCTGTTACACAACTTAACTCTGCACCTTGGTGACTGCTAGTCACCCCCCCCCCCCCCCCCCCCCCCCCCAGACTCTCCTTCCCCCAGAAAAATTGCACTACTGCTGCTGTATGTACATATATATATTTTGCTGTTCCATTATTCTATGTTCTCTCTTCTGGGTGAGATGCCAACTGCATTTCGTTGTCTCTGTACTGTACACTGCACAATGACAATAAAGATTGAACCTGAATCTGAAAAGGTGAGAAATTTAAGATAATTGTCAAATAAAGTTAGAAGTTGACAGTCTTATTAAAAAAATAAAGGCACAGAACAATTATGTTCAGTTTAAAAAAAAAATAATTGACTCCTCGCAATACCTAAAAGTAATACAACTTGGACAAAAATGCATCAAGAGGACACCTTGTGGCATTGGGAGTACGTACAGGCTGGCGATTGAACAAAGTGTTTCGACCCGGAACGTCACCCATCCCTTCTCTCCAGAGATGCTGCCTGACCCGCTGAGTGACTCCAGCGTTTTTGTCCATCTCTGGTGATTTGATCCCTGAGCTGGTTAACCCTTATCAGTGAAACGTCCTAAAATGAAAAGGCAATCAAAGCGACCTAGGCATCCAGACACAACAGACTCTTCTGGGGAACAAATGATAACAAAAGATCCAAGGCGTAAGGAATGTCCGAGGGGAAACTGGAGAGGTGCGGAGAAGTGTTAAAGAAGGGGGGCCGAAGCCTCCACGCCGCAGAATCGGCAACATCCGGAGAGGGTGTGTAACCAAAGACAGTGTAACCACTTGGTCCCCATGGCAACGCGTGGCAACTTCGGGCCGGAGCCGCAGAGGGAGCTCGGAGCCGCCGGCCACTACCCTGCTGTGTGCGGGGCTGACTGAGCGCAATGAGCGAGGATGATCAGCGGCGCCAGGCCCGGCAGCACAAATCAGGTAACACTGGGCACTGAGGAGCCAGACGGCGGAATCAGGCGCTGAATCCCGTGCCGGCAGAAGGGGTTCCGCCCCAAACGTTGCCTCTTTCCTTCGCCCCAGACGTAGATGCTGCCTCTCACCCGCTGAGCTTCTCCAGCATTTTTTTGTCTACCGGCAATAGGAGCTGCCTGTCCTCACAATGAAACAATTGAATGGGAATCCCGATTAAGCAAAATATAAAATTATGCAAAGATAAAGCTAAGATAGGCACAATGTGCCTGTCTAACTTAGCGGATCAGGCAGCATCTCTGGAGAAAAACGAGGCGGTTGTTCTCAGATTGGAAGTATTTCCAATTTCCTATTTCAACAAAATTAAATCTGAAATTTAAAAAAAAACATGTAACATTTAAAAGACATTTGGACCGGTACGGTTCAGAGGGGTTGGGGCAGGTGGAATCAGCCTAGATAAGATTTCTTGGTGGGTATGGGCAAGTTGGGCTGAAGGGCCTGTTTCCGTGCTGTAAGACTCTAATTATACTGACTGGTTGTTGTCCTGAAAGTTTAACTCTTGCTTTTGTTCACACTACTGAGTGTATAAAACTCTGGGTGATGACCTGAAGAAGGGTCCCAACCCGAAAAATCACCTATCCATTTTCTGTAGAGATGCTGCCTGACCCACTGAGTTCTGAACAAGGGTCTCGACCCGAAACGTTGCCCACTCCTTTTCTCCATAGATGCTGCCTCACCCGCTGAGTTTCTCCAGCATTTTTTGTCTACTTTCAATTTTTCCAGCATCTGCAGTTCCTTCTTAAACACTGAGTTACTCCAGTACTTTGTGTCTTTTTTTTTGGGCAAACCAGCACCTGCAGTTCCATGTCTCTACCGTCTGACTTCTCTGGGTAAGCCTGTTCTGCATCCAAACTACAAACTCACCTTGGATGCCATGAATCTTAATCTTCCGAATCAGCCTAACATGAGGGACCTTGCCAGATTTCTTAATATTGTCCATGTAAACAACATCCACTGCTCTACTCGCACCAATCAGCTTTGTCACCTCTTCAAAAAACTCAATCATGTGTGTAAGACATGACGTGCCCAGGACAAAGCCATGCTGACTGTCCCCAATTAGATCATGACTGATCTATCTTGCCCTCTCAACCCCATTCTCCTGCCTTATCCCCACAGCTGCTGACACCCATCAAGAATCTATCAATCTCTGCCTTAAAAATATCCATTGATTTTGCCTCCACATTCGTCTGCGGCAATGAATTCCACAGATTCACCACCCACTGACTAAAGAAATTCCTTCTCATCACCTTTCTAAAGATACATTGCTTTATTCTGAGGTTCTGACCTCTGGTCCTACACTCTCCCACCAGTGAAAACAACTTCCCCACATCCACTCTATCCAGGCTCTTGGTTTTGGCAGACAAAGGTGCTGGAGAAACTCTGCGGGTGCAGCAGCATCTATGGAGCGAAGGAAATAGGCAACGTTTCGGGCCAAAACCCTTCTTCAGACTGATGCCGGGTGGAGTGGAGAGAAGAAAGGAGAAAGGAAGAGGAGGAGCCCGAGGGCTGAGGGAGAGCTGAGAAGGGGAGGAGACAGCAAGGGCTACCGGAAATTGGAGAAGTCAATATTTATGCCGCTAGGGTGAAAACTGCCCAAGTGGAATATGAGGTGCTGCCCCCTCCAATTTCTGGTGGTGCTCACTCTGGCCATGGAGGAGGCCCAGGACAGAAAGGTCGGATTCGGAATGGGAGGGGGAGATGAAGTGCTGAGCCACAGGGAGATCAGGTTGATTAATGCGGACCGAGCAGAAGTGTTCGGCGAAACGATCGGCAAGCCTACGCTTGGTCTCACCGATATAGATCAGCTGACATCTACAGCAGCGGATGCAATAGATGAGGTTGGAGGAAATGCAGGTGAGCCTCTGTCGCACCTGGAACTACTGCTTGGGTCCTTGAATGGAGTCGAGGGGGGGAAGTAAAGCGACAAGTGTAGCATCTCTTGCACGGGGAGGGGATGGTGTGGGAGGGGAAGGGAAGAATTGACCAGGGAATTACGGAGGGAGCGGTCTTTGCGGAAAGCAGATGGGGGGGGGCGGGGGAGATGGGAAGAAGTGGCGTGTAACGGGGTCACGTTGGAGGTGGCGAAAATGACAGAGGACTATTTGTTGTATGTGACGGCTAGTGGGGTGGAAGGTGAGGACTAGGGGGACTCTGCCCTTGTTATGAGTGGGGGGATGGGGAGAGAGAGCAGTGTTGCGGGGTATTGAAGAGACCCTGGTGAGAGCCTCATCTATAGTAGGGGAGGGGAACCCCCGTTCCCTGAAGAATGAGGACATTTCTGATGCCCTGGTTATGGAACACCTCATCCTGGGAGCAGATGCGGTGTAGACGAAGGAATTGGGAGTAGGGGATGGAGTCCTTACAGGAAGCAGGGTGGGAGGAAGTGTAGTCTAGATAGCCATGGGAGTCAGTGGGTTTATAGTGGATGTCGGTCAGAAGTCTATCACCTGCGATGGAGATAGTTAGGTCAAGAAATGGTAGGGAAATGTCGGAAATGGTCCAGGTGTATTTGAGTGCCGGATGGAAGTTAGTGGTGAAGCGGATGAAGTCAGTTAGTTGTGTGTGGGTGCAGGAGGTAGCACCAAAACAGTAATCGATGTAACGGAGGTAGAGGTCGGGGATGGGGCCCTGGTGCGTCTCGAACAAGGATTGTACGACGTACCGACAAAGAGGCCGGCATAGCTGGGGCCCATGCGTGCGCCCATAGCTACGCCTTGTATTTGGAGGAAATGGGAGGAGTCAAACGAGAAGTTATTAAGGGTAAGGACCAGCTCCGCTAGGCGGATGAGAGTATCAGTAGATGGCGATTGGTTGGTTCTCCGGTCGAGGAAGAACCAGAGGGCTTTGAGACCCTCCTGGTGGGGGATAGAGGTGTAGAGTGACTGCGCGTCCATGGTGAAGATCAGGGGATGTGGGCCTAGAAAATGGAATGTCCGGAGACGACGGCGAATGTCTGAGGTGGCTTGAACATAGGTAGGGAGGGATTTAACCAGGGGGGATAGGATGGAGTCAGAGTCGAGGTATGTGGAAATAAGTTTGGTAGGGCACGAACAGGCAGAGACAATGGGTCTACCAGGACAGTCAGGTGTGTGGATTTTGGGGAGAAGGTAAAATCGGGACGTGCGGGGCTGGGGAACGATGAGGTTGGGGGGGGGGGGGGGGGGAGAAATAATCTCCTCTTGGTTTTGGCAAACAGGAGTGTTTGTAAGTCATTCTCAATCTTGAGGTGGTTTGGGGGAGAAGATGAACGAGTGTAGAGGATGAGGAGGACTATGATGATCTGGGATTTAGATAAAAAGCAGAACAGTTATTTCAAATAACCAATAGAAATGGGAAGGAATTAAATGCCAGTATTAAGAATATCTGAAATTCGTTTTCTCAATGTTGACACCAAAAGGCCACAAAATGCTTTGTATGAATCCGTGAGATTAATTCAACCAAGTAATAATACAACTTTGGACCTGCGCTTGCTCTCATTAATTTAAGAATAAATTGTTTAGTTTAGTTTACTATTGTCAAGTGTACAGTGAAAAGCTTTAGTTTGTGTGCTATCCAGTCAAAGAAAAGACTGTGCACAGAGCACAGATAAATAAAGATTTAAAACAGTGGGACTACTGTGGAGCGAAAGGGTACAACATTTCTTGCCATAATGTAACACATATAACATTGATTAACATTAATGTTCATAGTTCTGAATTTATAAGCATTGATAAAATAAAATTAATAAAAGCATAAGATAAAATATATTGCATTAAAGATATAATTGAACATATCGCAGGGAATCTTTTTAAGAATGCATCTCACTTCCTTGAATTTTAATGGCCGTAACACAGCATGTGCTCAAAACAGATTTTTCCTCTTTTAGGTTCTTCACAGTACCCGAGTATTTTAAACCGTTTCACCCCAGAGGAATCCGTAACAGACTGTGACCTCGATGACAAAAGCGATTACAACAGCAGGTGGCATTACTTTGATTTTTTAATTATAGAGTCATATGGAACGGACACGTAACCTTCGGCCCATCTCCTCTATGTTGACCATCTTAAAGCCCTGTCCCACGGTGCAAGTTCATTCCAAGAGCTCTCCCGAGTTTGCCCTGATTCGAACTCGGAGATTTACGGTAATGGCCACTCATTGGTACTCGGGGCTCTCATGAACATTCCTCAACCTGTTGAGAAATCTTCATGAGTCTTCCCGTGCTTACCCGCCATTAGCAAATCTTCCCGAGTACCTGCCGTAAGAGACGTCCCCGAGCTCCGACATACCCGCTACGTTCATTCTCCATGCTTACTTTTTTTTTAAACTCGGGAGAGCTCTTGGATTGAACTCGCATCATGGGACAGGGCTACATGCTGGTCTCATTTGCCTGCGTTAGACCCAAATCTCTCTAAACTCTTCCTATCCATCCACCTGTCCAAATGGTCTTTTAACTGTTGTTATTGTGCCTGCCTCAACTCTGGTGGTTCGTTCCATACCCCCATCACCCTCTGTGAGAAGATGTTGCCTCTCATGTTCCTATTAAACCTTTCCCCTCACACCGTAAAACCACGTCCTCTGGTTCTTGGTTCCTCATCCCTGGGAAAAAGACAGTATACATTTGCCTTTGTCTTGGGGAAAAAGCAGGAACTGGGGTACTGATTTTAGATGATCAGCCAAGATCATATTGAATGGTGGTGCTGGCTCGAAAGACTGAATGGCCTACTCCTGCACCTATTTTTCTATGTTTCTAATATGTGTCCCTCATGATTTTATACACATCTATAAGATCACCCCTTAGCCTCCTGCGCTCCAAGGAATAAAGTCCTAGCCTGCCCAACCTCCCTATAGCTCAAGCCCATGTGACCTGGCAACATCAGCCTGAGAGCCTCAAAAAGGAGATGAGAATAGATTTCCTCAGCCAAAGCACAGTGACTCGATGATCTTCTCTCCTTAAAAGAGCTGTAGATCTTTGACAAACTGAGTGTATTCTTCAGATTATATAGATTATTAGATATTAAAAGAATTGAGGGATATGGGTTTAAAAATCAGCCATGGTGTTAATAAATGATGGAGGAGATATGAGAGGTTAAGTGGTCTACTTCATGTTCATGTCATAGGGGCAGAATAAGGCTGCTGTGCCCATCGCGCCATTCAATCATGGCTGATCTATCGTTCCCTCTCAACCTCATTCTCCTGGCTTTTCCCCCCATAACTTTTGACACCCTTACTATCTGTCAATTTACGAAAATAGCTCAGTCTGAAGAAGGGTTCTGACCTGAAACGTCACCTGTTCCTTTTCTCCAGTAATGCTGCCTGACCCGCTAAGTTCAGCACTTTGTGTCTATCTTCGGTATAAACCAGCATCTGCAGTTCCTTCCTACACCTATGTCAATATCTGCTTTACTGCATCGTGACAGGATGGCTGCCAGTGCTTGTGAGTAGTACAATATCAGGATAATTTTCTGAGACAATAAGGGTGGCACAGCGGTAGAGGTGCTGCTTTACAGCACCAGAGATGCGGGGTCAATCCTGAGTACTGGTGTTGTTGTACATTCTCCCTGTGACCACGTGGGTTTTCTTCAGATGCTCCCGTTTCAATAGATAATAGACAATAGGTGCTGCAGTAGGCCATTTGGCCCTTCGAGCCAGCACCGCCATTCAATGTGATCATGACTGATTATCCCCAATCAGTACCCCGTTCCTGCCTTCTCCCCATATCCCCTGACTCCGCTATTTTTAAGAGCCCTATCTAGCTCTCTCTTGAAAGCATCCAGAGAACCTGCCTCCACCGCCCTCTGAGGCAGAGAATTCCACACTCCCACAGTTTCCTCCCACTTTCCAAAGAAGTGCAGGTTTGTAGGTTAATTGACTTCTGTAAATTGCCCCTAGTGTGTAGGGTGCAAAGAGGGGTAACATCAAACGTGTGTGACCAAGTAATGGATGATTGGCGTGGACTTTGTGGGCCAAAGGGGCTGTTTCCGTACTATATCTAAACTAATGCTTGGAAGGTAAAAAATAATTCCTTCTTACAGAGGTTATACATGTTTCTCATTGCCTATGCCAGCAATGGTTGCTGATCAGATGTATCTGCAGAGTCGAGCTGAATAGATTTGATTAGCTAATTCAAAGAAGAATACTCCTTTCTCATCTAACATGTGTGAAGTAGAACATTTCAGTTAGGCTGGGAGATATGAGCTACACCCTTCGCTTAAGATAAGTCATTCTGTAGTCCGATAACAGCGGAGAAGAAGCTGTTCCTGAATCTGGTGGCGTGTGCTTTGAAGCTTTTGCATCTTCTGCCTGAAGAGAGGAGAGGGGAGAAGAGGTCATCAAGGTGGCGCAGCGGTAGAGTGGTTGCCTTTCAGCGGCAGAGACCCGAGTTCATTCCTGATTACGGATGCTGCCTATACAGGATAGCGCTAGTGTATGGGGTGATCGCTGGTCGGCTTGGACTCGTGAGCCGAAGGGCCAGTTTCTGCATTGTATCTCTCAACTAAACTAATCAAAACTAAAGAGGAGATGACTGGGGTGTGAGTAGTCCATGATGGAGTAGTTCTGACTGAGACAGGCTTCCTGTTAAACCCAAGGACCCAGCCTCATCCTCCCACTTTAGGAATAGCTGATGACCTGCAAATGATTCCAGCATTAAGTCAGCAGTTTTAATTGGACACAAAGAGTGTGTCCGCTTTGATTTTGTTTTCTGGTTTCAATTGTTAAGTTATCTGAATCTTTCAATATTTGCAGGAGAGCGGTTGTAATACAAATAGATCCTTAAATAGAGTGTATCGGCATTGTTGGTAAGGGCAGCATCCCAAGTTTGTCCTGCGGAGAATGCAAATAGGATGGCACAGTGGCGCTGCCATAGAGTTACTGCCTCACAGCGCCAGAGACCCGGCTTCAATCCTGACCTCTGATGCCATCTGTGTGGGGTTTGCACGTTCTCCCTGTCACCGGGTGAGTTTCCTCCCGGTGCTCTGGTTTCCTCCCACATCCCGAAGACGTGCGGGTTTGTAGGTTAACTGGCCACTGTAAATTGCCCCTAGTGCGTAGGGAGTGGATGCGGAGGTAGAATACCATAGAACGAGTGTGAGATGGTCGGCGTGGAGTCGATGGGCCAAAGGACCCATTCCTTTGCTGTGCATTTTGAAAAGAAAATGTTTGCTGTGGATTATTGAAATGAATCGCACTCCAGGTTGGCCCAGGTGCATTGAGAACATGGAAATAAATTAATGGTCTGTGAATTCCCCAAATGATTTGTGCTATAAATCCTGGACCATTTTGGAGTGTGTGCGTATGTAACCTTACATTCTCACCAACCTGCAGCAGTGGAAGCAGTGTGTGCCCTCTGGAATCTTCCTCTGAAAACCTAGCTGCTGATGAACACCCACTGACATCAGTATTGATACAGACAGATTCCAGCTGGCTTCTCAGTCACAGCGTCCGAGAAACCGGTAAGACAATTGTGCTGCAATTTAAAGTAGAAAGTGGAAAATAATGGAGAAAATCCACATGGGTCTCTGACCTGAAATGTTAACGCTTCCCACAAATGCGGCCTGACCTGTTGAGTATTTCCTGATTTTCTCTCCTTCTCTGTCTTGCCTATTTAGTTTAGTTTCATTTATTATTATTGTCACCTGTGCAAAGCTTGTTTGTTGCGTGCAAACCAGTCAATGAAAAGAATCAAGCTGTCCAGAGTGTAATGCAGGATAAAGGGAATAACGCTTAGTCAAGTGCAAGGTAAAGTCCAGTGAAATCCGATTAAAGATATTCCGAGGGTCTCCAACTGGATAGATGATAGGTCAGGACTGCTCTCATGTTGGTGATAGGATAAGAGACCTACTAAGTTGCGACCCTTCTTAAGACTCAGAAGAAGGGACCCAACCAGAGTCAAAGAAGGGATGCAAACGGAATCATCACCTATCCATATTCTCCAGGGATGCTGTCTAACCCGCTGAGTTACTCCAGCATGTTGTGTCTTTTTTTGTAAACCAGCTTCTCAATTCCTTGTTCCTACATCTTGCCTATATAAATGTCTGTCTTGGGCCCCAGCTATTTATCTATCATATATCATATCATCATATCATATAACGATTAAAAGTGGATGTGTGTGTGTTTGTGTGTTTGTTTGTGTATAATCACATCTTCGAGAAAAAACAACATGGTAACGGTAAAAATTTTACATATTCCGGTAGACATTTTTCCCGTAGAGTCCAAAAGCTGCTTTTCTGAAAATGTAATGCTTTATTTCTCGAATTATTACTGAAAATGTTAAAACAATATGACAAAACATAATTGAAAAATGACTGTCTTTCGCTGATGACGTCACAATGGGTCTGCATGCCATCTTCCACGTGCTGCGAGTGACATCACACCCCCTGCATCCTCCCCCCGTTATACCCGTCACACCCCCCACCCCTCCCTCCACCCCCCCATTATTCAAAAGACGCAGCCCTCTCTGCCCCCCGCTCCCTCTCTGCCCCCCCGCTCCCTCTCTGCCCCCCGCTCCCTCTCTGCCCCCCCGTTCCCTCTCTGTCCCCCCACCCCCTATGTCTCTGCCCTCTGTCTGCCCTCTACCTTTGCCCTCTGCCCTCTGCCCGTGCCCTCCCTCTGCCCGTGCCCTCCCTCTGCCCTTGCCCTCCCTCTGCCCCTGCCCTCCCTCTGCCCCTGCCCTCCCTCTGCCCCTGCCCTCCCTCTGCCCCTGCCCTCCCTCTGCCCCTGCCCTCCTCTACCTTTGCCCTCTGCCCTCTGCCGTGCCTCCCTCTGCCCGTGCCCTCCTCTGCCCTTGCCCTCTCTGCCCCTGCCCTCTCTCTGCCCCTGCCCTCTCTCTGCCCCTGCCTCTCTCCCTCTCTAGCCGCACCTGTGTAAGTGGATAGGGCCCCAATGGTTTTAACTTCATAAACCACTGATTCTTCGCAAGGGGCGGGGGGTGCCATGCTGGAATGTTCTGGAACACCCCCCCCCCCCCCCCCACCAAGCTGTGCCTGCCTCTGAGGGTGCAGACGGCTGATGATCAGGAGGAGGAGGTGAGGAAGGAGACTGGCCGACACCCCCCACCCCCCACCCCCCTCCCTGCACACCACCGCCCATGCACACCCCCACACACCCCCTGCCCACACACACCCCCCTTCCTGCCCACAGACATCCCCCTATTGGCTACAGGAGTAAGTCGGAGCCGGCAAATCCTATCCCATATCCGACTTCCGAAAGCTGACTTTGCAGTCCGGTATCTTGGCCCCTCGCCTAGGCAACCCTTTCAACTCCTCTCGGAGGCCGAGATCTCTTTTGGACTGGCCACGCAGATAATCCAGAAAGGTTCTGGAAACACGGGTGCTGGGAAATCGGTGGTGGACCTGTATTGTGCTCTTGAATCTCACCAATGTTTTATGATCACAGCTCAAGATGAACAAATGGATGCACAAGTAGAGAGTGAAATACTGTCATCAGCTGACTCTAAATCTTCAGGTACCTTAGTTGATATGAATTAGTATTCAGTTGATGATGGCCAGTTGAATGTGGATATGATACAACTTTTCCTATCACCACTCCCCTATATTCTCCACAGTTGCATAGTTTATGTGTGCATGGAACCCACAAATCCATCGCCAACCAGAGAACCCAGGGCCACGTCTTTTGTGATATTAATGAACCAATGAACAATTAATCTTCCCCCCTCCACCCCCCCCTCCCCGTCACCTTAAAGCATTGCGCTCTAGTGTTGGACATTTCTACCCTGGGGAAAAAGGTTCTGACCGTCTACCCTACCGATTCCTCTCTTAATTTTACACACAGTACTTCTACCAAGTCTCCCCTCAACCTCTGACATTCCAGAGAAAATAATCCGAGTCTATCCAAACTCTTCCTGTAGCTGAAACTCTCTAATCCAGGCTGCATTCTGGTACAAAGAAGCCAAGCAATGCATAATGCTCCAAAGGTCCTACTGTTAACTTAAGACCTCATCTCACTTGATCTTTTCTTTCGCCAGTCCCCTGATCAGGAATGACGCTAATGATACAAAGGTGGGTGGTTTTGCAGATAGTGAAGATGGTTGTGAAAGATTGCAGCAGGATCTGGATCGATTGGTCAGGTGGGCTGAGGAAATGGTTGATGGAATTGAATACAGAGAAGTGTGAGGTGTTGCATTTTTGGTCTACACACTGAGTACTAGGCCTCTGGGGAGTGTTGTGGAGCAGAGGGATCTAGGAGTGCAGGTGCATAGTTCCTTGAAAGTCGAGTTGCAGGTAGATAAGGTGGTCATAAAGGCTTTTGGCACATTGGCCTTTATGTCAGAGTATTGAGTATAGAAGTCGGGAGGTCATGTTGCAGTTGTATAAGATGTTGGTGAGGCCACGTTGAGAATATTAGGTTCAGTTCTGGGCACCATGTTATAGGAAAGATAGGAAAGATATTGTCAAGCTTGAAAGGGTTCGGAGAAGATTTGCGAGGATGTTGCCAGGACTAGAGGGTGTGAGCTATAGGGAGAGGTTGAGTAGCCTGTGTCTCTATTCCATGGAGCGCAGGAGGATGAGCGGAGATCTTATAGAGGTATACAAAATGATTAGAGAGATATAAGGAAAGGAGCAGGGTGACTGGGGCAGGATAGATGCACAGTCTCTTGCCCAGAGTAGTGGTATTGAGGACCAGAGGACATAGGTTCAACGTGAAGGGGAAAAGATTTAATGGGAATCCGAGGGGTAACTTTTTCACACTAAGGGTGGTGGGTGTAATGAACAAGCTGCCAGATGAGGTAGTTGAGGCTGGGACTATCCCAACGTTTAAGAAACAGTTCGACTGGATATGACAGGTTTGGAGGGATATGGACCAAGTGCAGGCAGGTGGGGCTAGTGTAGCTGGGACATGTAGGCTGGTGTAGGCGAGTTGGGCCGAATTGCCTGTTTCCACCCTGTATCAGTCTATGACTTCTTCGTCCTCACCTTATCTACCTGCATTCCCTACTGAACCTACCTGTAAAGTGATGAAGCCTGTAGCATGTAGGGCGGGCACAGTGAAGCAATGCTCAATGGATTGGTGGAGGTATAAAGCGGCAAGTTGATTGGGGTGAGGGAAACACGGCAACAAAACATGTCGAAAGACTGTGCCACCCTATTTTTTATGTTTTGTATCGGTTTTAGGAAACGAGAACGACACGATCGAAGATAATCTTAGTGACTCAAATTCCAAAGCTAGCCTGGAGGACTTCATCATTCACACTGAGGTAGGACACCCTCCATGCTCAGAGTTGCATGGTGGATCTTTCTATACTCACCTTTGTCCAGTGTGCGTACATTACACATCCTATACAATGAAACATCAACCCACGTGGTCCACGCGTCATTGTGAGCAGTTTTGGGCCCCGTAACTGGGGAAGGATATGCTGGCGTTGGAAAGGGCACAGAGGGGATTTACGAGAATGATCCCAGGAATGATTGGGTTCACATATGATGTACTCGCTGGAATTTAGGAGGATGAAGGGGAACCTCATTGAAACTTACTGACTAGTGAAATGCCTGGATAGAGTGGACGTGGAGAGAATGTTTTCACTAGTGGGAGTGTCTAGGACCAAAGGACATAACCTCAGAATAAATGGACGTACCTTCAGAAAGGAGATGAGGAGGAATTTCTTTAGTCAGAGAGTGGTGAATTTGTGGAATTCTTTGCCACAGAGGGCTGTGGAGGCCAAGTCATTGGGGGATTGACAGATTCTTGATTAGTACAGGTGTCAGGGATTATGAGGAGAAGGCAGGAGAATGGGGTTGAGAGGGATATTTAGATCAACCATGATTTAATGGCAGAGTAGACTTGATGGGCCGCATGGTCTAATTCTGCTCCGAGAACCTTTGAGCATAAACACATTGTGAATTGTAATGAGATGTAGTAAAATAGGACGGAGTTATGGATCGAGTGCAGTCTTCCTTGATGGACGTTTTGATGGGTGTATGTCAGAATGTCTGTCGTGGGCAAGTCAGTTTTCAGTTTGCGGCTTGCAGTGTGTCACCTTTTGTAACAGTTTGGATGTAACATTGCATGAAGTCAGTGGAATTCCATGAAGTGGTTCAACCCGTTCCTTGGTTTCTATGGTTCAGTGAGTTGGTTAAAATCTACTGATCTCAAAATGTGTTAACATTGATCAATTGTTGAGGCACTGGCTTGGATCTTTTGAGAAATCAATTATTCTATCGTCACTTCAATCCAAGAGCTAATAAGCTATCGCTATGTTAACCATTGGTTAAGTGGTAGATCACATTAGGGCCTTTAGTTTGACCAATTCTTGACTAACTCCTTTCAAGATATTTGGCTTAAATCAACAACCGTTCGTTTATTGTAATGAGATGTAAAATAGGGCAGGATTATTGATTAAATGTTTTGATGGACATCTTAGTTTAGTATAGTGATACCGAAAGGAAACAGGCCCTTCAGCTCAACGAGACTGTGCTGACCTGTGATCACCCATACACTAGTTGTATTCAACATACTAGGATAATTAAACAAGCCAATTAACCTACAAACCTGCACATTTTTGGAGTGTGGGAGGAAACCAGACACTTCTTTATTTTGCTTCTTGGTCTCATTGCTGCTTTTTATTAATGTTAACTATTTTGCTTTATTTCAGTTTATTGATCAACTAAAACCTGGTAGGTTTGGATCCTGCCTTTACACACTGCCCAGTATTGGACTACCTACCATTCTGGCTTATAAATGTGAGTCCAAAGAGAAACCAATAGACTACACAGCATTAAACCAAAAGGTACGTTATTCTTCATATTCATTTCAACACAGACACATCTTCCAGTTCATCTGGGGCTCGAGGATGGACCGGGTGCGACGGGCTACAATGTACAAGTCAGCAGACAATGGGGGTAAAAGCGTGCCCAACGTCGCCCTCATTCTGATGGCCACCTTCGTGTGTGGCTGCATCAGGCGGAGTGTAGAGCCAAGGCACGTGGGCACCTAGTGTCACTACCTGCTGAGGTTCTACCTGTCCCCGGTGTTGCGAAGGATGGGCCTGGCGCAGGTGCCACGCAATGTGCCAGTCAGCTGGACATTGCCGCCCCATCTGTCGTCTGTGGAAGGGTTCTTCCGGACCAACACCTTTGACCACATGTCCATCGGGCAGTGGTCAGCACAGAATGTCCTGCAGGCACTGCAGGGAAAGGACTCTATGGACCCGGTGGCGTGGTTCCCTGAGAAGACTGCCCAGCTTGTCTGGCAAAATGCCTCATCGCCAGAACTCACCAACAAGCACCAAGACCTGGCTTGGCTGGCGGTGAGGGGAGCCCTCCCGGTCAGATCCTTCCTGCACCGTCGGAACTTCACTGCCAGCGCACGCTGCCCTCGGGACGGCTGCTATGGAGAGGAGACGGTTGCCCACCTCTTTACAGAGTGTGGTTTTGCTAAAAGTGTCTGGAGAAAAATGCAAGGGTCCCTGGTACGCTTTATCCCGAACAGCTCCGTCACAGAGGACTCGGTGATTTACGGACTGTTCCCAGGGACACATTCAGAGGCTGACATCGAGTGCTGCTGGAGGGTCATCAACTCGGTAAAAGACGCCCTTTGGTCTGCCCGAGCATTGTTCACCACCCAGCAGAGCGAGATGTCCGTCAGGGAATGTTGCCGACTGGCCCGCTGCAGACTGCAGGAGTACGTGCTGAGGGACGCACTGAAGCTCGGGGCAGCCAACGCCAAGGCTCGGTGGGGGAGGGCAACAGTCTAAGGTCCTTCCGCTGCTGGACATGGGGGGCACGATATGGTGGAGACGCCTCTCAAAATAAGGGAAGGTATCCCACGCCATTGTGCCACATGAGTGGCACGAGTGGGGGACTGATTTGTGGACATTTGGGGAAAAGAAATGTCTAAACTGTATTCATCAATTTGTACAGCCTCCGAAAATGTCGGATGGATTTTCCGCAAGATTCATGTATTGTATATATTTATCATTTGAATAAAGTATAATTTGAAATTAAAAAAAAAAAAAATTGTATGAAATGTACTGTTCTATCTACAGTATATATCTATCTGTCTGTCTGTCCCTGTCTGCCCACCCCCTATCCACCTACCTACCCATCCACCCACCCACCCACCCGTCCACAGTGTACAGATACAGGATAAGGGGTCGTGTCATCCAAGTTGAAGGGAAACCTGCAGATGGTGGTGTTTCCATATGCCTGAAGTCCTTGTCCTTGATGCTACAAACTACAGGTTTCTAAGTTGCTATTGGAGTAGCCTAGGAGAGTAAACCTCGGCAGTGTATTTTATAAAATGGTACGCAATGCAGCCACTGCTTGGAGGTGGAGGAGAGAAGGAGCATTCAGACTGACGAAAGGTGCAGTAGCCTAGCCAGCTGTTTTGTCCTGGATGGATTTGAAAATCATCGTTGACGGAGCTACATTTGTCCACGATGCCACGGAGTATCCACGTTCCTTGCGCGTGTACCTGTGCGTCGTTGTTGGAAAGGCTTTGGGATCTGCGGCGTTGAATCATTGATCTGCTTGTGGCCCAGTTGAGCGTCTGATCAAGGCGACATATAAGAGAATAATTGACCTGGTAGGCCCGGCCCGGCCCGGCTCGCCCGCTGTGGACGTCGACGGGACCCGCTCCGCGAGAGCGAGGAGGGACCGCGAGCAACCGTCGAGGAACGAAGTGGGCCATTGAGGAATGAGGTGGGCCGTCGAGGAAGGAGGTGCAAAATGAGCCGTAGAGCGAGGAAGCTCCCGGCGAGCGAAGCGGAGCCGACCAGGCGGTGGGCGGCTAAGCATGGGTCCGCGGCGGCTGCCGGAGGTCGGTTGAGGACGCGCCCTGGAGAACAAAGAGGGACCATTGGGAACAACAATGAACACTTTGTAACTTTGTCAGCATCCAACACGTGGCAACTCTTTGCATACTTTGTATATGGTCTGCAAAACAAAGAATGTGTCACACATGATAATAAAGTAGCAATCAATTAAGTTTTTTCCAGATTTGTCTGAATGCTTCCTTGATGTCAGGAATAGCCAGCTACTCTTGTCTCACAATATTGAGCAAAACGCAAGTTGTTGCAGAAACTCAGCAAGTCGGGCAGCATCTGTGGAAGATATGGACAGTTGATGTTTAGGGTCGTTTCCCTTCTTCAGGTCCATGCTTCACAATATATAGAAACAAGGAACTGCAGATGCTGGTTTGCAAAAAAAAAAAGATACAAGGTGCAGGAGTAACTCAGCGGATGAGGCAGCATCCCTGGAGAACATGGATAGGTAATGTTTTGGTTCGGGTCCTTTCTTCAGACTGATACTGCCTGACCCGCTGAGTCACTCCAGCACATTGTGTAATTTTTTTAATGTTTCCCAATACTTCAGTTATGACCTCACTAAGGTCCTATATAATTGTGTCAAGCCTAATTACTCCTGAACCTACATCCTTATTCCTGTATTCAGAGGTTATTGTAAACCATGCCTTTTGGTCTCGCAATTGCTTGCTGCTCTTGCATGTTGCCCTGAATTATGTTGGCTTGTTTAACCCGTAATCTTCTGGCTCAGAGGCTAGAGCGCTCCCGCCAAGACTTGCATCAATATAAAGTAAGCAAATAACAAAAGCAAATTGCTGCGTCCAATATTATTTGTGTCTGCTTTCCCAAACCCAAAACAAATTCGAGGCAAGTATAATTATGCATTCTGATAGAGAAAACAAATCTCATGGGTGAACAGGTAACAAACTATTCAGTAGTAGATAAGCATCTCTACATGGTTTTCCTGAAATGCTGTGACCTGCTGAGTTACTCCAGCACTTTGTGTAACAAATTATTCACGTAGTCCGATTCACAATAATTACAGTGAGCATGAAGCACATAAATAACTTGCCTTCTGTGGGCGAAACTAGCAATTTTAAAGTAAATATTGTAGATTACAATTTCTGTTTTTATACCCAAAACTCTGTTGGTATTGAGAAATTGTTTCCATTCAAACTTACTTGAATATTGTGAGAAAATAAATCTGGCAGAACCAGGATAATTGGAATATGCTTTGGTAAAATAAAGAAACATGCCTTGGTGTTTCTAAGAGCGGTAACTTAGTGCAGACCAAATTCAGTATTATTGTTCCTGGTCTATTTTTAAAATACAGAAACAGTGCCTTAAACAAAAAAAACGACTTCAAATAAAAGTAGAAATTGCTGGAAAAATTCAGCAAGCCAGGCAGCATCTGTGGAAAGTGAAACAGCCGATGTTTCGTGTGTGCGACCCTTTCATTCGGAACTCCAAATGTTGATCGTTTCTCTTTCCACACATTTACAAGTGTCTCCAGATTTATCAAGTAAACTAGACAATACAATATTCGAAACGATTCAAAATACAGGTCCACCACCGATTTTCCGGCAACTGGTGGTTCGGCACCTCACTTAATCTGGACAAAATTATGAGAGCGCACTTGAAATCCCATTCCCACCCCCCCCCCCCCCCCCCCCCCCCCAACCATACCTCCCCCCCCCCCCCACCCCCCTTTCCTCCACCCCCGGAAGCCCTCTGAAAAATATGTGACATCTAGGCCGGGTGAGGCGGCCAATCTCTACCTCATCAGAACTTGTGCGCCCCTGCGTCCGAGGCTGGAGCCGACAGCTCCATTCCCATAGCCGACTTCCGAGGCTGACTTTGCCGGCTGGTATCTTGACTGTTTTGTTACCCGCGGACTCCTCTCTGAGACTGTGACCTCTGTTGGTCCGGACAAACGGGATAATCCAGAAAGATTCTGGAACCAAGGAAAATCAGTGGTGGACTTCAATTCTACAATCGGCAGCACGTAAACGTGAAGGATGTTCTGTCTGAGAGGATTCTCACGCTCGGTCTCCATCAAAAAGAGCCGCCAATTTTACAGTTGGTTTACAATGGACAATTGGAGTATTAACCAACCTCTCCAAACCATCCCACTTCTTTCCAGAGAAAGTTTCTTGTGAACGCTCTTTTTAACATAAGATATGTAAAACATGAGGGCCTCACTCCCAGTTCCGCGTGTACTATGTGGGATTAGCGGGTATGTTATACATGTGCGAATAAACTTACATGGAGTATATAGGGCAAAATAACTATAATGCTTCGTGCCTAGTTCTTCAAACCCTGCAAGGATGATTATCTGCCCAGATTCGTAGGTCATCCCAATGGAGTTATTGATCACAGACTCCTCCACTTGTCTCACATGATTCTTGTTTTATGGTTCAGCTTAATTTAGTTTAGTTTAGAGAGACAGCGTGGAAACGGGGCCCTCGGCCCACCGCGTCCACGCCGACCAACAAACATCCTTACACTAGTTCCATCCTACACACTAGGGACAATTTACAGAAGCCAATTAACCTACAAACCTGCACTTCTTTGGGATGTGGGAGGAAACCGGAGCACCCGGAGGAAACCCATGCGGTCGCAGGGAGAACGTGCAAACTCCACACAGACAGCAGCTGTAGTCAATATCGAACCAAGGTCTCTAGCTCTGTAAGGCAGCAACTCTAGCGCTGCGCCACCGTGCCGCCCAGTGGCCGGGTGAGATATCGGTCGGGTTTATTTGCACATTCGCATTCTAGAGCAGGAAAAGGAAAGTAAGTTGTTGATCCCACTTTGGGGTTGTCCATGCACTCGCAAAAAAATGGACAAAGTACTGGGGTTATTATTAATTATTAATTTACATGCTGACAAAGTCAGAATTTTAATGCTGTCTCCTGATCACCTTATCAGCCACCTTCCTGAAGCACTGCAAATGCAGATTTTAAATGCAGTGTTTGTTTCAACTCTTAATCATATTATATCCCTTCATTAAATATAGGTCATGGAGATATTGTTACAAAATGTTAAAGAACTCGGTGATGCTGAGGATTATTGGCAGTGGGCTAGGAGCGGAGCAGTAAGTACCGTGTCCCTGGATTCCAACACAGAATTGTCAAAGTTGCATAGCTCAGCACTACCTCAGCAGAATACCCGAATAACAGACAGACAACTAACACCGTTTCTCAGTAACATTTCTCCTCATTACCTGTGGAGTCATGGATTCATGCATTGTGGAAACAGGCCCTTTGGTCCAACTTGCCCATGCTGACAACCACACCCCATCAACATTAGTCCCACCTGCCTGCAATTGTCTCATATCCCACTAAACCTATCCATGTACCTATCTGAATGTCTCTTAAACTTTGCAACAGTACCTGGCTCAACTACGTCCTCCGGCAGCTCATTCCATTCACCCACCACCCTTTGTGTTAAAAAATTACCCCTCAGATTCTTATTAAATCTTTACTCCCTCACCTTAAACCTATGCCCTCTGGTTCTCGATTCCCCTCCTCTCGGCAAGAGACTTTGTGCATCCACCTGATCTATTTCTCTCATGATTTTGTATACCTCTGTAAGATCACCCATCCTCCTCCTGTTCTCCAAGGCTGTAGGAGGGAATTTTGTGTTGTGCCTGTACCCTGAATCTGGTGTTACCTGGGGCCCAGCTCAGATAGCAACAGACACAAATTAATACATCAGGTAGAACAGTGGTGAGTTTCCCAAACAAGTCCGTTTATTGATGGCCTTAACAGTGTGCAAGGTAACACTCAGAGAGCCCAAAGTGTTTCAAAGATTCGCTGCATCCACAGCATTTGTTTTAATATTCTCAAGACACAATGGTTACTCGTGAATTCTACATTTTTGAAATAATTCATGTGCAGGAGTAACTCTGCATAGTTAGGCAACATCTCTGGAGAAGTTATATAGGTGACGTTTTAGGTTGGGACTCTTCTTCAGTAGGTCAAGTAATAGGTGGATACAGATGGGGGAGGGGGGGGGTTGGCAGATGGGTGGACATGGGGTAGAAACGAGACAACAACAAAAGGCTGCGAGACAAGGAGAGAAGAGGCCGAGATGTGAAGCCAGAGGGATGGATACAAAAGGGGAGCAGATGGGGGGGAAGAGGAAAGGGGGTGAAGTAGAGGGGAAATGGGTCACGGAAGATGGGGCATGAAAGAGAAGGGGGAAAAGGCGAGGGGTGCTATTGGTTATTTATTTAAATTGGGGAAATCAGTGGTCATACCATTGGGTTGTAAGCTACCGAAGCAGAATATGAGGTGCTGTCCCTCCAGTTTGTGTGTGGCCTCACTCTGTCAGCGGAGGAGGCCCAGGACAGAAAGGTCAGTATGGAAATGGGAAGGGGCGTTATAACAGTTAGCAACCGGGAGCTCCAGCAGCCTTGGTGGAGCAAGTGTTTGGCATTACGTACTGTATCACAGCTACTTGTAAACCAGCAGCAGCCTGTCTTTGATTGATGAAATGGAGTGTTAAGTCCACGTATTGAGGGGAACCAAATGCTGAGAGTTTAATTGCAGATGGGAACGTGTAGAAATGGTGCTGTTATAAGGGAACTGGTTCAAGGATCTGACTGGTATAACAGAAAAAAGACACACTCGTCTGTTTAGCTACAAATCAGATTTATTGGCAAGAGAGAACAAAACAATACTTGTCTTGGTATGTGCGGGGTCTGTTTTACAGCAGCACACCTCCCACTCTCTCTCTCTCTCTCTGTCTCCGTCCACGGCGCTGTTCGTGACTTATGGCTTACGGGCGCCTGCCTTTATAGAGGCAGAAATCAACTATCGAAATAACCGCCGGTAATTCCTGGCCAATAACGCCTCTCCCAAATTCAAACTGCACCCAATGGCAGGGGACTGCATCCCAGCAAGCCCCCCCCCCCACCCCCTCCCCCTTTGGAAACAGCGCTACCGGCCGCAGACTGGCGTGTAAAGCAATACACACAGCGCTACAGACTTGGCGCGCAAAGGTTTAAACAGCTTTGTTGGCTGCAGCGCTATGGGTTTTTGATGAACCAGCGCTACCGGCCATAGCGCTATGGGCTTTAAACATGGCGCAGTGGACTTTAGACATATTCTATGGGCTTTTAACATTGTGCTATGGCCACAACGCTGTGGGTCACAGACTGGGCAAAATTCTCGTATAACATTCCACCCCTTGAACAGTCTGGTTACTGTCACGTCTGGCCTGCAGGCGTTACCTCGTTACATCCGGCCCACAGGCTGGGGTAAAGTCCACGCCGTTGTGATGCCAATGCACACATACAATACCGTAATATTATGGCCAACAAGATTGTCCCAATGGTCAATGGACCGCTGTTGTCCACCAGCCTCCAAACATCCCGAAAGGCCACCGTCCTTCTGGGGGATTGTAGTCATGGTACTGTTCTCCGACCCTTCGATGCTCTCCCATGGCTTCCTGGATGTGGTCAGTGAGGTTGGTGATGTTCTCTTTTACCCCACTTAGGGTCAAACCAGTCACCGAGTCTGTATGACCACGCATGGTGGTATAAAGTAACTTGTTTTGTCAGATGTCCCAAACCTTAATGTCATCATCAATACCACCAGAGATAATCTGATCGCTTGTGTCATTAAACGTTGCTGCTAGTACTTGGTACGTATTTTGAAACGTATGGATTATAGCCTTCTTCCGAATATCCCATAGCTTCACTGTTTCGGCATTCGCTTCCTGTACAGACCAACTGTGGTCCCCATCGGGCTGGATAACATTAATTCACAAAGGATGTGTGACCTTCATGTCTCTTAATTCTTTCACCCGTTTCACTGTCCCACACTGCTACAGTGTTGTCTGTTGATGCTGTAAAAAGCTGCCACCCGTGTTAGAATGCAATTCCATCACTGCTCCACTGTGACCTTTCAATGTTGCATAATTATCGCAGTCGCCATATAAATTCCAAAACAAGATGAGTCGATCAAATCCTGCAGATGCCAGTGTTGGTCCATTCGAGTGAAAGTTACATCAATAAACTTCTCCCTCATGACCTGTTAAAAGCATTATAGGAGCTTGAAGAGTCAAGGTCCTTGGTCTCGCCTGCAGCACGGCCAGCTGCGGGCTCCCCTACACCGAGGGCAGCAGCTTGTTGCGGGGGTGCTTGGCCTGCACCAGCGCCATCTCGTTTGCTATTTCTTTTTACCAAACACTTTCTATTCTATTCGTCAGATCCTGGCGACTACGCCAAAGGATCTGACTAGTAGAACAGAAAAAAGGCACACTTGTCTGTTTAGTTACAAATCTAATTTATTGGCAAGAGAGAGAACAAAAACAATACTTGTCGTGTTATGCGCGAGGCCCATGTTACAGCAGCACACCTCCCTCTCTCTCAGCCTCTGTCCACAGCGCTGATCGCGACTGAGCCCCGTCGGTGAAATCATCTCTTACGTGACTAACTTATGACTTACCGGCGCTTGCCTTTATATGGGCAGAAATTAGCCATTGCAATAACTACCGGTAAGTCCTGACCAATAGCGCTGCTCCCAAATTCAAACTGCACCCAATGGCAGGGGACTGCATCCAAGCAAGGCCCCCCCCGGAAACAAAGTGCTACCAACCGCAGACTGGCGTATAAAGCAACACACACAGCGCTACAGACTGGGCGCGCAAAGATTTAAACAAAGCGTTGTCGGCTGCAACGCTATCGGTTCTAAATATACCACTACCAGTCTCAGCACTACGTGCTTTAAACTTAGCGCCATGGCCACAGCCCTATGGGTCACAGACTGTTTGGGCATAATTCTCATATAAAAATTGCACTTTGCCACATGATGGTGAGAACCACCCAGTTCACCTGCTGCGCTCTCCCTACTCGCCCCATCCCACTCCTCTCCCAAAGAAAGAAACAATGTGGTGGATCTGTGGAATTCATTGCTACAGATGGCTTTTGAGGCCAAGTCATGGCCTATTTCTAAGGTGGAGACTGACAGATTCTTGATTAGTAAGGGTGTCATGGGGACAAACAGCAGGAAAATGGTGTTGAGAGGCAAAGATAGATCATCCATGAATGAATGGCAGAGTAGACGATGGGCAGAATGGCCCAATTCTTGGCCTAGAACTTATGAATATGAACATAGGCTGGAGACAAAATTAAATCATTTTGCCTGGTTGCAGAAATGGATGTGGGTTGCTGTTGCCAGCATGTGCTTCTGTGTCTACCAGGAGAGGAGAGCTTCATGTTGCAGATAAATGCAAAATATTTGTGCCCAATGTATTAGAAAACTTGCTTTCCATCTTACATCTAGAAGCAGAAAGAAGATTCTGATTTGGTCACTGGGAAACAGATTGGGATGACCAAAGGAGCGCCGGTGAGTACAGGGTTCTAGGAATCTGCCATAGAACCCAGCTTAAAGCTGGCCTCAGCTCAATTATCATCAAGCCTTCTACTAAAGGAAAATCAAAATGCTGCATTCATTGGAAATCTAAAATAATGACAGCAATTATTGGAAACGCTCAGCAGGTCAGCCAGCATCTTTAGATAACTATTTTAAGAACTTTAGAACTTAAAAGGTACAGCGTGGTAACATCCCCTCATCCCACCAGCGATCCACCCGTACACTAGCACTATTCTACACACTCTAGATAATTTACAATTATATAGAAGCTGATTTTGGGAGGAAACCGGAGCACACGGAGAAAACCCACGCGGTCACAGGGAGAACTTAGAAACTCCCTGAAGACAGCACCCCTAGTCAAGATCGAGCCCGTGTTTCTGTCGCTGTAAGGCAGCAACTCTGCCGCTGCGCAACTGTGTCACCGCACTTTAGACTTTCGAGATACAGCGCAGAAACAGGCCCTTTGGCCCAGCAAGCAGCAATCACCGCGTACCCTAACACTATCCTACACATTTGGGACAATGTACAATTTTAGTTTTAGAGATGCGACATGGAAAGATGCCCTTCGGTACACACAGACCATCCCAGCCGTCGATCACTCTTTCACACTAGTTCTGTGTTATCCCACTTTCTCATCCACTCCCTACACACAAGGGGTGATTTACCGAGGCCAATTAACCTACAAACCTGCATGTCTAGGATGTGGGAGGAAACTGCTGCACCCGGAGGAAACTCACGCGGTCACAGGGAGAACGTACAAACTCCACACAGACAGCGCCCATAGTCAGGATCGAACCTGGGCCTCTAGCGCTGTGAGTCAACAGCTCTACAGCTGCGCCACTGTGCCACCAAAGATTGTGGAAAGAGAGACAGATAGTGTTCTGCAAATGGGACCCTTCATCATAATTGGGAAAGAATATAAACTTGGTAACATAAGGAAAGGAGCCAAATAAAACTAAACTGAAATTAAAATAGGTTAAACTGTACCCATTAATAATATTTTTTTTACAATCCTCTCCACCTGTGTCACCAATACATTGAGCAATGGACCTCCTCAAGCCTCACAATTCATACCTCTTCTCTCATTATGTCACAGCATTTTGTCTCCTTTTCATCCCTGGCGTTTGTTCCCCTCACCTGTATCAATCTATCACTTGCCCCACCTCTCGTCCAGTTTTCTCCCCCCTTGAAGAAGGGTCTCGACCTGGAATGTCTCCTGTCCATGTTCTCCAGAGATGCTGCCTGACCCACTGAGGTGCTCCAGCACTTTGTGTCATTTTATTTATTGTGCTTAGTCTAATTGTCTTTGCGAGGACGGTGGAGAGGATTCCCTGGGCCTGCTGCAGTCCATCTGTTGAAGATTCTCCCATAGTGTTCCAAGGTATTGACCCAATAATGGTCAAATGATTCCTTTATTATGTGTACCAATGTACAGTGAGATTCCTCGTTTGCATACAGAGCATTAAGATTATTGCCATACATAAGGACAATACCTAGTTAAATGCATAATGCATAGAAACAGCCCACTGAGTCCATTGGCAAGAGTTGTCAGGTTTTGCAGTTTTGCTGCCATTTTACAGTGCAAGCTACAGCCAGCCACAAAGGCCCGTTGCAGCCGTCACCTCCATCCGGATCTTCCCGTGAATCGTCGTCCCCCCCCCCCCCCCCTCGCCCAGGCCACCTTCAGCCTTCGTGCCCCTGGGGTCCCCCCCGCTGCCGCCCTTGAGGGCGCGGACGATAAGACCTCCCCGGTTTTTCTCACCGGCCCTTTGTCCAGCGTCCGCCGCTATCGCCAACTCCCTCCATCCTCCTCTCCGGTTCCCGGTCTTTGGGGACGAACAGGGGCTGGGGTCGGCGGCTTCCACTCCCGGTTGCACGGTGGGCGAGCCAGGCCTGCCATCGGGGTTTGGCCATGGCTCGCCGGGACCTTCCACCGCCCGATACACCTTCTGCCATAATACTGTAATTACATTCTTCTGCGCTCCCACGATTCTATCTATCATTGAGATCCAAAACAGGATAATACAATAGAGGTTCAATACGGTGCGCGCTATCTGTATTCTAATTTTAATCCTCAAGCTTATAGAATTCAACGCACTAACCGTATAACCATATAACAATTACAGCACGGAAACAGGCCCTCTCGGCCCTTCCAGTCCGTGCCGACCATTTGTTTTCCCCTAGTCCCATCTACCTGCACTCAGACCATACCCCTCCATTCCCTTCACGTCCATATACCTATCCACTTTAGTCTTAAATGTTAAAATCGATCCTGCCTCCACCACTTCTGCTGGAAGCTCATTCCACACAGCCACCACCCTCTGAGTAAAGAAGTTCCCCCTCACGTTACCCCGAAACTTCTGTCCCTTAATTCTCATGTCATGCCCTCTTGTTTGAATCTTCCCTACCCTCAATGGGAAAAACGTATCCACGTCAACTCTGTCTATCCCTTTCATCATTTTAAAGACCTCAATCGTCCCCCTTTAACCTTCTGCGCTCCAAAGAATAAAGACCTAACTTGTTCAACCTTCAAGAATTGTTATTGTTCACTGTTCAAGAATTTATTGCGATTTATTACTGTAAACTCTTCCGTAGGAATCCTTTGGATTGAACCACTGTCAGTTTTGTGGAAAGATTTTAAAGCCCGTACCTACACGCAAACAATTGAGCGAAGGATCAGCCAAAGATGTGAGTACAATTGTTATTAAAGTGTTCTCTTTTACCTTTTTAACTTATTTAAGTTAAAATAATTCATGCTTTGGTCATGAGATATGGGAGTCTCTGGTAATTTTGCTTTCCCTTTTCTCATTTATCTCTTTTACCTTTTATATACACTGCATTTTCTGTTGTTTATTATGGGTTTTACACATTACTATGAGCCCGTAGAGGTGGGCTGTAGAGGCTTTGTAGGACGCTGACTCTGCAAAGTCCACAACCAGTTGGGCATTACGGGGCTGGCAAAGAGGGACATTCAATCCGCAAGCGAAGCCGCAGAGAAAGCCACTAGGTGGCTCTGGATTAAGAGGGCTGATCCGTGGGCGGTTGCTGCTGGGCCGCAAGTCGGGGCTTGATCAACCCCGGCTGGGTCGCCTGGGCGAGGGTGTCGGATGTTGTGAGACCCGAAACACCCGATGACCCCAGGTCACATCACTGAGAATGCGTGCCAGCGCATCTAGAAGATGTATCTTTCACACTGTTTACATATCTGTTGTGCTGCTGCATGTAAGAATTTCATTGCTCTATTTCAGGATATATGAATAAAACACTCTTGTTTTGTCTCTTTTGAAACTTTAGACTTTAGAGATACATCCTGCACATGACCTATGCCCCTCCATTCCATATATTTCCATGTGTCTATCTAAAAGCCTATTGAAGGCCACTATCGTATCTGCCTCCACCACCCACCCCTGGCAGTGCATTCAAGTTACCCATCACCCTCTGTATAAAAAAATTGCCCTGAACATCTCCTTTAAACTTCTCCCCTCTCACCTTAAAGCTACGCCCTCTAGTCCATGACATTTTCACACTAGGGAAAAGATTCTGACTGTCTACCCTTTCTAAGCCTCTCATAATGTAATATACTTCAATCAGATCTTCCATCAGGTTTTTTTAGAGATACAGGGTGGAAACAGGCCCTTTGTCCTGCCGTCCGTGATCGACCAGTGATCCCCCTACACAAGCACTATCCTTTACACCAGGGACGATTTACTATTTTTACCGAGGCCAATTAACCTACAAACCTGTATGACTTTGGAGTGTGGGAGGAAACAGGAGCACCCGGAGAAAACCCACGCAGTCATAGGGAGAACATACAAACTCAGAACAGATAGCACCCTTAGTCAGGATCGAACCCGGGTCTCTGGCGCTGTGCGGCAGCCAATCTACCATAATGCCGCTGTGCCGCTCCATCAGAATAATGTCATAACCTGATGAAGGCCACAGTGTCGAAAGTCTTTCTGACCACCCTATCTACCTGTGATGCAACCTTCAAGAAAATATGCCATGACCCACAGCACGCGAGATGGAGAAGGAGCATTTGGGATGGTGCTGACTGCGCACATTACACTCCCACCAGCAGCCTTCTTCATACTCCTCAGGCAGGCCCTGGGGACTATGTCATGTTCTACCGCCACTGCAGTTTGGGAGTGGACAAAGAGGCCAACATGGAACGGGACTGAACATGGACTGGGACACAGATGAGACGCGAGATGTCTGTGGAGGTAGCAAGAGGGTTTGTGTGGGCTTGCGAGGTGGTGCATTCCACCTGCCAGTTAGGATGGGCGTTTGTTTGCTGTCGACCCGAGGGTCAGCGGATCTCAGCACCATCACAAATGTCCCTTCTCCTTCTTGAGAAGGTACAAACTCCATACAGACAACACCTGCAGTCAGGACCGAACCCGGGCCTCTGGTGCTGTAAGGCAGCAGCTCTACCGCTGCGCCAATGTGCCAACCCAATTTCACATCGCGTGCAAAAAATGGTAAAGGCTTTGAACCTTTAGTCGTCTGCTTTTTGTGTTTCCAGCTCTATTGCTGCAAGGAGTATGAGGATTTGTTCAAGTACCTCAATGAAGAGGAAGAACACCTGAACTTGAAAACTCAGTCGCAACCGATTGACATCAAACCTCACCTTCCATATGGCACTTTGGTGGAAAGAGAAAAGGCCAAGAGGAAATTGACAATGAGGTAATCTACAGTTTGTGCATGTGTTTTGGATATGGCCAACAAAAGTTCACTCAAAAACATGATTGAGAAATGAAGTGACTAGTTTGGGTGCTTGACCCTTATTGATCCTTATCGATAAATGACATTTGAGAGCGACTATTATCACTCTCAAATGAAACAAGTTTAAAGAGCAGGAAGTGATTAGACTAGAGTCAGCCAACATCATTTTTTAGACTTTAGTAATACAGCAGGGAAACAGGTCCTTTGGCCCACCGAGTCCGCACCGACCAGCGATCATCACATACGCTAGCACTATCCTACATACTGAGGACAATTTATCTACTCAATAACTAAAAATCTGTAGCCTCCTTTTGCTCTGGTATTTTATTTAATTCACATGTTTAATCAATAATGTTTTATTATCAATGTTTAATGTTTTATGTACCATTCTTAACTATCACTGTACGTCATGTTGCCACTTGTGGGCGGAGCACCAAGGCAAATTCCTTGTATGTGAATACTTGGCCAATACACCTATTCATTCATTCACTTATTCAATTTCAATTCTACTGAAGCCAATTAACCTACAAACCTGCATGTCTTAGAAGTGTGGGAGCAAACCGGAGCATCCGGAAAAAATCCCATGCGGTCAAAGGAAGAATGTACAAACTCCATACAGATAGCACCCATAGTCGGGATTGAACCTGGGTCCTTGGCGCTGCAAGGCAGCAACTCTACCACTGCACCACGGTGTTGCTCTTGCTTCACTATTTCATTTAAGACCACAATGTTTGGGTTAGGAGGCGCCTCAAAGTCAGATCTGGGTTGACACCACAATTTCCCCCGCCCAAGGAGGTTGCTGGGCCTGCTGCCTTGTTTACTGTAGATCTTTATAAGGATCTTTGTACAGAGATCTGTATAACGGATTTTGGTTATAGCGGACGAACCTACCAACCGACCCCAGCCGGCTGCCGAAGCTACCCCGGCCCACGCAGCTTCCTCGCCACTTTCAGGCCACGCCTGCCGTCACCGCCAATGCTTACCTGCAGTCTGGTCGCCCACGGGCCACGACCGTTGACTCCGCCGATCCTCGCCTCTACTCACCTGGACTCCAGGCCTATTTCCAGACCGAGTGTCTGAAGAAGGGTCTCGATCCGAAACGTTACCTATCCGTGTGTCTTTCTGCTGATTGGTTGGCGGGCAACAAAAGCTTTTCACTGTGCCTCAGTACACGTGACAATAAACTATACTAAACTGAACTGAACTGAACTTGCCCCAGAGATGCTGCCTGACCTGCTGAGTTACTTCAGCACGTTGTGTCCTTTTGTGTATTAACCTGCTTCTACAGTTCCTTGTTTCAACTTCTTGCACAATGATAATCCCTTACTCAGTTACAGCGGACATTTGGCAATAACAGACACCATTCCATCCCTTCGCTCCGTTATAGCGAGGGCTTACTGTCCTTGATTTAAAGGTTAAACGTTGAGAGAGTATAGAAGGCCGACAGAGGGTGTCCAAGAGGAAGAGAAGTGTTGGAGACTAGGGTTAGGGTTACCTAGGGTTAGGGTTCGGGTTACTAGGACTCCTTGCCAAAGAAATAACAAAAGCCTTTCACTGTACTTCAGTCACGTGACAATAAATTAATCTGAACATCTACAGAAGGGTCCCCACCTGAAACATTCCTTGTTAATTTCTCTCCACGCATGCCGGGCCAGCTGAGTTTTGCCTGCACTTTGTGCTTTGCTGTTTTCTACATGCAATCAGTTGTGTTTATATGCTTTATTGTCATATGTCCCGAAAAGGAACAATGACATTCTTACTGGGGGTACACAAGATGCTGGAGAAACTCTGGAGAAATGGGTGTGGCAGCATCTATGGAGCGAGGGAGATAGGCAACATTTCAGGCCAAACCCCTTCTTCAGACTGATGGGGGATGGGGGGAGGCGGGGGGAAGAAAGGAAAAAGGAGGAGGAGGAGGAGGAGGCCGAGGGCTGAGGGAGAGGTAGGAAGGAGAGCAGACAGCAAAGGTTAACAGAATTGAGAGAATTCGATGTTCATGCCAAGAGGATGCAGACTCCCCAAGCGGAATATGAGGTGCTGTTCTTACAATTTGCGATGATGCTCACTCTGGCCGTGGAGGAGGCCCAGGACAGAGAGGTCGGATACGGAATGGGAGGGGGAGTTAAAGTGCTGAGCCACCGGGAGGTCGGGTTGGTTATTGCGGACCGAGCGGAGGTGAAATGAGGGGACACGGAAATGGTCAGTGGCTCTAAAGACAATGGAGCTCAAACTGGCGTCTTTAAACGTGCGCAGTATAAAGAGCACTGCGCGATGTGTTAATGCCTTACAGTACCTGGCCAAGGTCAAGGCAGATGTGACTTTTCTTCAGGAGTGCGGGCTGCCACACCTCCGCTGCTATCGGAGGTGGTCGCGATGGTGGCCCCACGGACTGTCGGTGTGGTCGGGGGGAAATGACTGTCGTGCTTCCGGCCTGGGGATTTTGCTGCGGGGAGGGAACTTCGCCATCACTGAGGTCAAGGAAGTGGTTGGAGGGCGTCTCCTCGTGGTGGATGTTATGTACCGTGGCTCTCCGCTCCGGCTGATAAATGTGTATGCCTCACCCACGCAGAGCGAGCGGCTGGCCGTTCTCCAGCAGCTCCCAGTGCTGCTGGCCATGTCCCGGCAGCTCGTTCTGGCCGGTGACTTCAACTGCATCATTGATGCGGCTGGACGATCCGGCAGTGCCGACAGCAGACTGGACAGCACGTCCAAGTTCCTGATGGAGATGGTAAAAGACGCAAAGCTGCGTGACGCCTTCACGACCCTGCAGGCGGGTCCCAACCGCGGTTCACCTGGTCGAGATCAGACGGTTTAGCCCGATCCCGGATAGACTTTGTCTTCACAACGAAGGCCGTCACGGTGAGACACACTGACCTCACGCCAGTGTTCTTCTCCGACCACTGCCTCCTTCAGGCTTCCTGACACCTACGGGAGGACCGGAAGGCAGGCAGAGGGATGTGGAAGTTAAACATGAAGCTGTTGACCCCAGAGAATGTCGAGGAGCTAAAGAGGGATTACGCATGTTGGAGAACAGTGAGGCCCCTCTTTGACTCCCCCACACTCTGGTGGGAACCACCCAAGGAGAACATTAAGAGGTTCTTCATAATTAAAGGGGTTCAGAGAGCAAGACAGAGGGAATTGTGCCAACTCCAGACAGATTTGCAACAACTGCTCCTTCTGCAGTCGAGCGGGGTGGATGTGAGGGAGGAACTTAGAGAGTTGAAGGACCGGCAAGCTCAGCTCTTCACCTCTGAATCCTCCAACGATCATCTTCCGATCCAGGGTCCGCCATGTGGAGCAGGATGAGATGTGCTCACGTTTCTTCTTCCATAAGGTTCACAGGGGGAGCTCTGTGATGAACAGCCTTAGGGAGGAGGACGGCATGGTAGCAGTCAGACATGCTGAGGATCTGCAAATCCTTTTACACAGATTTGTATGACCAAAAGACCAGAGACAGTACCTCCTCCCAGAACTTCCTGTCCTCGATCACGGAGGTCTTGGAGGACAGCAAGCGGGAGAGTCTGGACCAACCACTGACCCTAGAGGAGCTGACTGGCTCCATCCGTTCCTTTGACTCGAATAAAACTCCCGGAAGCAATGGCTTACCGGCTGAGTTGTATTTGGCTCTGTGGGACTGGATGGGCCCGGACCTGCTAGAAGTGTACAACGACAAGCTTCTAGCTGGCAGCATGTCAGACTCCATGAGGAAGGGCAACATCACCCTAATCTACAAGCAGAAGGGGGAGATGAAGGACATAAAGAATTGGAGACCCATAACACTCTTGAATGTAGACTACAAGATCCTGTCTAAGGCCATCACCAACCGGGTCAAGTCTGCTCTGGGACAGGTGATCCACCCGGACCAAACCTGTGCTGTACCTGGCAGGAAAATCTCAGACAGCCTAGCGCTGCTGAGTGATACCATCGCCTACGTGCAGGACAGACGGGTGGATGCCTGCCTAGTCAGCTTGGACCAGGAGAAGGCCTTCGACAGGATTTCGCACACATACATGAGGGACGTGCTCTCCAAAATGGGTTTTGGGGAGGGAATCAGGAATTGGATCAAACTGCTCTACACCAACATCCGTAGTGCAGTCCAAATCAATGGGTGGGAATCAGTTTCCCTGTAAGGTCTGGAGTCAGGCAGGGTTGCCCTCTCTCTCCTGTCTTGTTTGTCTGCTGTATTGAACCTTTTGCCGAATCCATCAGGAAGGATGCGAGCATAAGAGGAGTGACATTGCCAGGCAGTGGGGGCATTCAAGTAAAGACCTCCCTGTACATGGACGATGTTGCTGTCTTCTGCTCGGATCCAGGGTCGGTCCGCAGACTGATTAGTATCTGCGACCAGTTTGAGTCAGCCACGGGAGCCAGGGTGAACCGCAGGAAGAGCGAGGCCATGCTCTTTGGCAACTGGCCCGACAGATCTTCCGTCCCCTTCACCATCAAGCCTGACTTCTTGAGGGTGCTGGGGATCTGGTTCGGGGGGGCTGAGGCATGTAACAAAAATTGGCTGGAGCGGATAGCCAGGGTGGGGAGGAAGCTGGAGCTGTGGAGGCAATGTTCCCTCTCCATAACGGGAAAGAATTTGGTCATCAGGTGTGAGGTGCTCTCGGGGCTGCTGTACTTGGCACAAGTGTGGCCTGTCCCTCCCTCCTACGCCACAGGGATCACCCGGGCCATCTTCCAGTTCATCTGGGGGTCGAGGATGGACCGGGTGTGACGGGCCACAATGTACAAATCAGAAGACAACGGGGGTAAAAGCGTGCCCAATGTTGCCCTCATTCTGAGGGCCACCTTCATGTGTGGCTGCATCAGGCGGAGTGTAGAAGCCAAGGCACGTGGGCACCAAGTGTCACTACCTGCTGAGGTTCTACCTGTCCCCGGTGTTGCGAAGGATGGGCCTGGCGCAGGTGCCACGCAATGTGCCAGTCAGCTGGACATTGCCGCCCCATCTGTCGTCGGTGGAAGGGTTCTTCCGGACCAGCACCTTTGACCACATGTCCATCGGGCAGTGGTCAGCACAGAATGTCCTGCAGGCACTGCAGGGAAAGGACTCTATGGACCCGGTGGCGTGGTTCCCTGAGAAGACTGCCCAGCTTGTCTGGCAAAATGCCTCATCGCCAGAACTCACCAACAAGCACCAAGACCTGGCTTGGCTGGCGGTGAGGGGAGCCCTCCCAGTCAGATCCTTCCTGCACCGTCGGAACTCACTGCCAGCGCACGCTGCCCTCGGGACGGCTGCTATGGAGAGGAGACGGTTGCCCACCTCTTTACAGAGTGTGGGTTTGCTAAAAGTGTCTGGAGAAAAATGCAAGGGTCCCTGGTACGCTTTATCCCGAACAGCTCCGTCACAGAGGACTCTGTGATTTACGGACTGTTCCCAGGGACACATTCAGAGACTGACATCGAGTGCTGCTGGAGGGTCATCAACTCGGTAAAAGACGCCCTTTGGTCTGCCCGAGCATTGTTCACCACCCAGCAGAGCGAGATGTCCGCCAGGGAATGTTGCCGACTGGCCCGCTGCAGACTGCAGGAGTACGTGCTGAGGGACGCACTGAAGCTCGGTGCAGCCAACGCCAAGGCTCGGTGGGGGAGGGCCACAGTCTAAGGTCCTTCCGCTGCTGGACATGGGGGGTACGGTATGGTGGAGACGCCCCTCAAAATAAGGGAAGGTATCCCACGCCATTGTGGCACATGAGTGGCACGAGTGGGGGACTGATTTGTGGAAATTTGGGGAAAAGAAATGTCTAAACTGTATTCATCAATTTGTACAGCCTCCGAAAATGTCGGATGGATTTTCTGCAAGGTTCATGTATTGTATATATTTATCATTTGAATAAAGTATATTTTGAAATTAAAAAAAAAAAAAAAAAGAACCAAGCAGAGGTGTTCGGCGAAACGATCTCCAAGCCTCCGCTTGGTCTCACCGATATAGATCAGCTGACATCTAGAGCAGCGGATGCAGTAGATGAGGTTGGAGGAGATGCAGGTGAACCTCTGTCGGACCTGGAATTATTGCTTGGGTCCTTGAATAAAGTGGAGGGGGGAGGTAAAGCGACAAGTGTAGCGACAAGAATGACATTCTTACTTGTGTTTATAGTGTTGACTTACCAGCAGGGGGAGTCAGGAGGTATAAGTACAGACAGCTACATGTGAACAGCATAGATCTCCCTACAATTATAACAAAGGTTATGATAGTGGCAACAAGATAAAATGGACCTGATCTGGCTGCTGCAAGTATTTTGGGCATTGTTGTGAAATGTTTGAGTAGCTAGTAGTATTTTATTAACACAATTAAAACTCCACAATTGAACGTAAAGGGGCAGCACAGTGGCACAGCTGGTGGAGCTGCTGCCACAAAGCAGCAGAGACCAGGACACGACCCTGACCTCAGGTGCCTTCTTTGTGTGGAGTTTGCATGTGCTCCCTGTGACCAAGTGGGTTTCCTCCGGGTGCTCCAGTTTCCTCCCACATCCCAGAGAAGTTTGTAGGTTATTTGGCCTTTGTAAATTGCCGTTGGCGAGTAGAGTAGATGCAAAAGTGCGATAACATAGAGCTGGTATGAACGGGTGATTTTTGGTTGGCATCGATTCGATGGGCTGAAGGGCCTGTTTCCGTGTTTAATCTTTCAATCAAAAAACTGCACAGAAAATAGTCATACAGCGTGGAAACAGGCCTTTTGGCCCAACGTACCCACACTGACCAGTATGCCCCATCTACACTAGTCCTATCTGCCCACACATGGCCCATAGCGCTCTAAACCTATCCTACCCATGTGCCTGCCCAAATGTCTCTTAAATGTTATGATAGTACCTGTCGCAACTACCTTCTCCAGCAGCTCATTCCGTATACCCACCACCTTTTATGAAAAAAGTTATCCCACGGTTCCTATTAAATCTTCCCCTCCTCACCTTAAACCTTTGCCCTATAAACAAAATGTCAAAAGTGCTTTATTGTCATATGTCCTGAAAAGGAACAATGAAATTCTTAATTGCAGCAGCACAACAGAATAGGTAAACATAGTTCAAATTAAAGCATTGAATCTTATTTGAAATATTTGAATAATTAGTGGCCAATATTATCGTAGATGAAAAATGTACATGTTTAGTTTAGTTTAGTTTTAGTGTCACGTGTACCGAGGTACGGTGATAAGCTTTTTTGTTACATGCTATCCAGTCAGCGGAAAGACTATACACGATTACAATCAAGATAGGGGATAAAGGGAATAACATTTAGTGCAAGATAAAGTCCAGTAAAGTCCGTTGGAAGATAGTGCGAGGGTCTCCGATGGGGTAGATGGTAGCCTCTTTAAAGTTATATATAAATAAAGTAAAATCTCATTATATTGGGCCCTACGGATTTTGGATTTACTTGCACAAGTAAATTGACGGATTTGTGCAGCAAGGAACTGCAGATGCTGGTTTACACCGAAGATTGACACAAAATGCTGGAGTAACTTAGCGGAACAGGCAGCATCTCTGGATGTAATATACTGAAAGATTATCAAAGGATTTCAAGCATAAGCCAATTCTCAAGTTGATATTTTGTAGTTAGCTAGTGTCTGGCAGCTACTGCGGTTTGTTGTCTGTCAAGATGCTGTTGTCTAAGATGAGCTGTTCTGTGGTCTCTGAGGGGAAGTTCATCAAACAACAACTGCTGTCACAAGAGAGTTTAAGTCACAGGTAGACACAAAATGCTGGAGTAACTCAGCGGACCAGGCAGCATCTCTGGAGAGAAGGAATGGGTGATGTTTCGTGTCAAGACCCTCCTTCAGACTGATGTTAGGGGAGGGGACGGGACAAAGATAGAATGTAGTCGGAGACAGTAAGACTAGTGGGAGAACTGGGAAGGGGAGGGGATAGAGAGGAAAAGCAAGGGCTATCTAAAGTTAGAGAAGTCAACGTTCATACCACTGGGCAGGGCCAGATTTACGTTTAAGCTTCACAAGCTTCAGCTTAGGGCCCCGAGATCTAGGGGGACCTCGGCAGAGCCGGATTTACCTACAGGCCTCATTGGTTGAAGCCGAGGGCCTCAAAATCTAGGGGTCCTCCGGCTAAGGTGTTTTTTTTCCCAGAGTAAAAAAAAATTGGAGCGCTATCAGTGTTTCCACTTTGACGGAAATTACCCGAAATTCTGGTTCCGGCTGCTGGACGTTTTGGGGGAAAAAATTGCGACAGTTGGGGGAAGCCGGTGGCGCAGCAGCGAAGCAAAATGACGCTGTCTCTCCGCGCAGTGCGCAGAGGGCCCGGGCGGGTTCAGATCTCCATTTTCACTCCGCACAATCGCCTCGATGCCTCGTGTCTGCTCCAGGTAAGTAGTGGAATATCACGTTGCGGGAGTGCCCGTTCTCTCCGGGCCGGGGGGGGGGGGGGGCTGCGGTGTCTGCGGAGCAGAGTCGGAGCCTCGCTGTGTGGGAGGGAGAGAGAGGGGGAGGGCGAGAGAGAGAGGGGGGGATGTGAGAAGGGGACAGAGGGGGGAGAGAGAGGGAGGGAATGGGGAGAGAGAGAGAGAGGGGGAGAGAGAGTGGAAGGGGCGGAGGGGGGAGAGAGAGATGGGGAGGGAGAGAGAGGTGGAGGGAGAGGGAGGGGGAAGGAGGAGTGGGGAGAGGGAAAGGTGGATTATCTTTAGTGAGATTGCAAAATTAAGGTAGGTTAGAGCAATTATATTTTCTCCTCCACGTGAATAATATCAAACAATTGGAACTGCTTTCTTTTCCTTGATAATAAAATACTGAAAAATATGAATTCCATAGTTTGCAACTTTTCATTTTGCATCTTTCATATTTTTAATGTGCACAGACTAACACAGTCGAACAGGCAATCAAATCAACACACAAAACATTTTCTAGAAAAAGGTTTATTTACTGCAAAAACTTACAGTATTTTATTTGCAGTGTTTGCATGCTCCTTTATAATATTTGACATAACATTTTACAGTACAACTTGATTATTAAACCAAGGGCAGCTTCAATTCTTGATTTAAAATGACCCCAATCATCCCATTCCAACCACTCATTACTCTTGACTCATCCAAAATTATTTCTGAAATATTGGTCCAAAAATGCTTCAAAATAAGGCTCAGAATGCACCAGAGAGCATCTAACACCCCAGAGCTTCCAGGGCCCTTATTGGGCCCTGGACGGCGGCCGCAAGGGTCTTTCAGCTTTGAGCTTGTGATAGGCGCTGCGTGCACTCATTTCACATAAATGTTTTGTAATCCTGCCATGCCACCCCCCTTTTTAAAAAGCTTCGTACGGGCCTGGTGTATAATATTATTGACACTGTCATAGGCCTTTCTTACATAGGCTGTCACAACGCACTGTAGTCTCTAAACAACACTTCAGTAATTTTCCTTGCCCTCCATTTAAGAATAATAGTGTTTTAAGCTGATAACTCGACACTAGCACTGGCAATAATTAAAAAGCGCAGCTTATCTCATTGGCCACGCTCGGCTGCACATCGGTGTCAATCTGGTGGACTCTTCCATCTTCCTCTCATCGTGGGGGTGGGGGATTGGGAGGGGCCTCACAAGTGGAATAGCCTTCATCTAAATCCGGCCCTGCCGCTGGGGTGCAAACTGCCCAAGCGAAATATGAGGTGGTGTTCCTCCAATTTGCGTTGGGCCTCATTCTGACAATGGAGGAGGCCCTGGACAGAAAGGTCAGATTGGGAATGGGAGGGGGAGTTGAAGTGCTCAGCCACCGGGAGATCAGTTAGGTTAAGACGGACTGAGAGGAGGTGTTCAGCGAAACGATCACCGAGCCTGCGCTTAATCGCTGATGTAGATAAGTTGACACCTGGAACAGCAGATAAGGTAGATGAGGTTGGTGGAGGTGCAAGTGAACCTCTGCCTCACCTGGAAAGACTGATTGGGTCCTTGGATGGAGTCGAGGGGGGAGGTAAAAGGACAGGTGTTGCATCTCTGTGGTTGCGTCCTTGGATGGTGTCGAGGGGAGGAGGTGTCCCTGATACTCGTCCACCTTCCCAGCAAGTTCTTTCCTACAAGGTGCATCTTGGGAACCCAAGAACTACACCCCCTAGTTTAGTCCCTTATCCATTAATGGTTCATTGGTTCAATTACGCTTTTATTGTCACATGTGCGAAGTGCAAATGCACAGCAAAATTATTTGCTTACAGTCCAGTACAGTATTGCCATAATCCCCGATTAGCAAATTATACAGAAATGGTCTGCTGTTTTTGTTTCAATTTTTGTCATGTGTTCTGGGGTACAGTGAAAAGTTTTGTTTTGTATGCTATCCAAACAAATCAGATAATACCATATATAAATGCAATCCAGTCAAACTTAAGTACAAGAGGTAGAGCAAAAGGGGAGATACAGACTGCTGAATATGGTTCTCAGCATTGTAGCGCATCAGTTCCAGAGACAAAGTCCAATGTCCACAGTGAGGTTGAGGTGAAATGGGCAGTGTCCCAGCTTGTGGAAAGACCGTTCAGAAGCTGATAACAGAAGGGAAGAAGCTGATTCTGAATCTTTTGGTGTGCGTTTTCAAGCTTCTGTACCTTTTGCCCAAAGGGAGCAGGGTTCGGTAGAAATAACTGGGGTGGGATGTATCTTTTGATCATGTTGGCTGTTTTTCCAAGGCAGCGTGAAGTGTAGATGGAGTAATTAATGGGGCCTCTGGTCTGTGTGATGGTATGGCCTACGTCAAAATAATATTCCTGCAGGCTTTAACAGGACAACTTGACAGTTACAATATTTTGGGCTTGGCAATCAAGAGGGAGGAATGTGTTACCCCTGGCTAAGGAGTCTACAATCAGGGGACGCGGTTTTAGAGGAAGTGTGGGCTGCTGTGGACTCAGGCAAGGAGACGCAGAATCTTTGAAAATTCTCTACATTCGAGAACTGTGGAGGCTCTGTCATTATGTCCATTCCAAGCATAGAACGATACATTTCTTGATGTTAAAGTATTGAAGTGATAGAACATAGAACAGAACAGCACAAAAACAGGCTCTCCGGCCCAAAATGTCCATGCCAGATTAAACTAATCTCCACTGCCTGCATGCGATCCATATCTCTGCATATCCATGTGCCTATCTAAAAGCCTCTTAAATGCCACTGTTGTATCTGTGTCCACCACCACCCCTGACAATGCATTCCAAACACACTCTGCGTAAAAAAACCTTGCCCCACACATCTCCTTTTAACGTTGCCCCTCTTACCTTAAAGCTATAGCATGGAAACGGCCACTTCAGCCCAAACCATCAAGGCTCTTGAATATTGAGTATAAAATTTACATGCTGGGAAAACATTTCTGACTGTCTACCCTATCTATGCCGCTCATAATTCTATGTTTGAAAGGCTCATTTCACTTGTCGTAGCCTTAGCCCGTTATATATTTTTTTGAGGTCACATAACAAGACAGTGGAAAAATACGTCGGAAAGAATATAGAGAGAGAATCTGCACGCAGGTACCACTTTGGTAAGTAGTCTTCTTGTGGTTCAGATTTTAATTTAGTTTAAATGTTTTATGTAGTTTTTACTTTCATGTCTCCATTGACCTGATAGCTTGTATGTTATTTATTCTCATTCATTCATATTTGTGGGTATGGCGGGCAAGGCCAAACTTATTATCTATCCCTTATTGTCAACGATGAGGTGATGGTGGCCCATCATCTTGAGGCACTTTACGTTTAAACACCCCTTAAACGCCCCTATTTTTCTTGATCCAGCACCACCCCTGGCAGTGTGTTCCAGGCACCCACCATTCTCTGTGTAAAAATAAATGCCTCGTACATCTCCTTTAAACTTTCCCCAGGAGAAAAGGATATGACTGTCTACCCTACCTATTCCTCTCATAATCGTATATACTTCTATCAGGTCTGCCCTCGTGCTCTCTAACTCTTGGAGAAAGCAATCCAGGTTTGTCCAACCCCTCCATATAGCCATTTCTATCTAGTCTAGGCAGCATCAGGGTGAATCTTTCCTGCACCCTCTCAAAAGCCTCCACTCCCTTCCTTTAGTTTGGTTACCAGAACTGCACACAATACTCCAAATGCAGCCTAAAATCTGTCTTTGACTACCTGACTCTAATACTCAAAGCCCCAACTGATGACGGCAAGCATCCCCACCACCTCCTGGACGTGTGTTGCTAGTGTGTCAGAGAGCTATGGAGCTGTCTTAAAATTTCCCAACTCTACACCATTGTCGCCCATTGGATGTCTGTTGAAAAGATGGTGTGTCTTTAAAAGTTGAATTTATTTTCTTTATTTCTCACCCTCTCCGTCTCCTTAAATCAGGGTCAAGAAAAATTACTACAATTGCCTTCCAGTTATCAACTTCAACAGATATTGAACCACAACCAAAAACAACAGAGGAAGAAGATGAGTGGGATGACATTTTCACAGAAGTAGTGGATGATACATTCAGTTGGCATAAGGTATGCTTAGTTTCGTTCTTCTACTTAAGCGTTATGGTGCCTATGTATAGTAAGATTTTTACTGAACCTTATGCAAAAGAAGAATTTCATTTTATCTGGGTATTAGTGACAATAAAATACTGTTGAACCATTAGATAGACACAAAGTGCTGGAGTAACTTAGCCAGTCAGGCAGCATCACTGGAGAAAACAGATAGGTGATGTTCCGAGGTTGGTACCCTTCTTCAGTTCGTAGGGTCCCAACCCAAAACGTGAGTCTGAAGAAGGGACCCGACCCGAAACGTCACCCATCCTTTCTCTCTGGAGATGCTGCCTGACTGGCTGAGTTATTCCAGCACTTTGTGTCCATCTTCGGCATAAACCAGTATCGGCAGTTCCTTTCTACACACCATTGAACCATTGTTTTCTCAACTGGAGTAGATTCATGTTTCTTGAAACTGAGGGGTGGCGGTCGCATGAAGTTGCATGAAAAGTATAACAACCTAATCTGGTGTATGCCTTTATCCCATTGCTCTTTATTGGAATTGCAACTGCCCTGCTTAGAGGCACCTGCAAGATATCACTGTAATGCATTTATGTAGAAGTTTACAGATGATAAAGGATTCAATAATGCTAATACCTGTGCATTTCTAAAGCCTGAAAAGACAGGGAGAACTCCGGGCAGCCCAGCAGTAGAGTTGCTACCTTACAGCACCAGAGACCAGGGCTTGATCGTGAATGTGTGCTGTCTATACGGAGCTTGTATGTCCTTTCTGTGACGTATGTGTTTCCTCCGGGTGTTCCGGTTTCCTCCCACATTCCAAAGACATGCAGATTTGTAGGTTAATTGGCTTCTGTAAATTGTCCCTAGAGTGTAGGATAGAACTAGTGTACGGGTGATTGCTGGTCGGCATGGACTTGATGGGCCAAAGGGCCTGGCTCCATGCTGTATCGCTAAACTAAACTAAACTGAAAAAGGTTTGAAAGTTTTTTGCAATATGGTTCATGTGGCGGCAGATGAGATTAGTTTATCTTGGCATTATGTTTGCGACAGTACCTTAAATAGCAATGTTACAAAATTTTGAGATTTTAAAAATCAAGTCTGCAATTTATCCCATCAGATAAAGCATAAAAAGAAGTTTAATTTGACACCTAATTCACTTTCACATCTTCAGTATTAAAACAGTTATGGCCATTTTCATACTCGGAAATTAGCATCTTGTTCCCTATTGCTTTTCGTTCGAGGACAGTCAACAGCCCATAACTTTCTTAAAAATTAAGAGAACGGAAAGAAATTTTCAGTTATTATAGATTGAAGCATTCTGAAACTAATATGAAACAATCTTACTTGGATGACCTGCAATGAAAGCAGATAATTAGTTAGTTACTCAATTGTAGCTAAATACAAAATTCAATTACTAGATCTAAACATCTATCCATTTCTTAAGAAAATATTAACATTTTTTTAAAAGCCTAAGTGTCCAAATAACATTCACACAAGAATTCACAATATAACATGACTTTTTAATCTAATTGTCATTAATCTATAGGCCAAATTGAAGGAATTTAGTGTTTAGTGCCCGTAAATTAATGGCCATTTTAAACAGCTTGCGAGTGGGTTTTTCTGGAACGCGATGGATTGGAACGTTGCGGTTGTGGTGAATTTAAACCCAATATCGGCAGGAAAAACAATGCCGGTTCATATGGGGAATAAATCACCGTTTCGCAACATGAAATGTTGATTAAGGTCATCTTAACAAGCAAGTTTATATGTAAAAATAAACAGCTTTCACTTACCTGTCCCCTACGTAAAATCCGTCCCCGTTGTCGGCGTTCACGGCATTAGGAGCTAATTTTTATTTTACTGCAGCGCTGAAATAGTCGGGCGATTTAAAAAAAAAATTTTTCACTTACCGGCAGTCGGAACGAATCTTTAGCAAAAGCTCGCACCCCGAGAAAATATAACTCCGGATGGCTAGGTAAAACGGTATTTTAACCCCGCCCCCCCTCCTCAAAGGCGCCAAAGTCACGCACACGGCCAGTGACAGAACTGCAGCGCCGCTAAAGGTAAGTTTGGTAACATACCTACCTTAAATCAACATGTGGGACATTAGGAAATGCATCGAAAGCTATGGAATATAGAAAGAGTATGGTATACTAAGATTGATTACCATTCATTGTTTTGAATTTATCAACCTTGAGGAGCCGAACAATCTACTCCTTCATCTATTTTCTGTTTTAGAATTACACAGCATGGAGACTTTGATCTGACACATCGATGCAAACGCTGGATTCACCAGTGCCATTTACCTATGTTTGGTCCACATAACTTTAGCCTTCCCTGTCCATGAACCTGTCCAAATATCTTTTAAATGTTGTGATTGCACATAATTCTACCACCTGGTTTGGCAGCTTGTTTAATATACCCAGCACCCTTTGTGAAGAAAACCTCGCTCTTCGGATTCCCTTTAAATCTTTCCTGGTCGGCATGGTGACGCAGGGCCAGGGACCCGGGTTCGATCCTGACTACGTTCGCCCCGGTTTCCTCTCACACTCCAAAGAAATGCAGGAGAACTCTGGGAAAACCCAGGCGGTCACAGGGAGAATGTACAAACTCCATACAGACAGCACCCGTACTCTGGATCAAATCTGGGTCTCTGGCGCTGTAAGGCAGCGACTCTATTGCTGTGGCACTGTGCCATAGGGCATTTAACAAGCGTCTTGGACACAATGTTTAATAACTATTTCACAGTTCAGTAAATCCTCAATGCAATAGATGGCCAGTTTGCCAATGACTGGTTTAAAGTCACTTAGCGGGATCCTTCCATCACTAGGTTCAGTAATCTGGAGTCGATTTCTTTGTTTGGAGAGATCACATTAAAACCATGTTCCACCACATGTGATGTTAGAAATGCAACAAGAATTTTCTTCCACCTCCGGCGGCCCCCACATCCCCTGGGGAATGGTAAAGCCATGGGAACCACTGGTCTAAACTGCAAAAAAAGGAGAGTGCTGGAGGAACTCAACGGGTCAGGCACCATCTGTGGAAGGGATGGACAGTCGAAGTTTCGGCTCGGAACAATTCTTCAGACTTTGTATATTGTTCACCACAGGCACAGTAGAACCGCACCGCACAAGAACAGGCCCCTCGTTCTACAATAGGCAGATTGGTCATAAATTGTGGAAATAAGGAACTGCAGATGCTGATTAATACACAAAAGGACACAAAGTGCTGGAGTAAATCAGCAGGTTGGGCAGCATCTTTGGAGAACATGAATAATGACATTTTGTGTCGAGACCCTTCTTCAGATTCCCCTACTTTGGAAAATGTCGGTGACTAAGTCTGAGGTAGGGTCTCAACCTGAGAGGTCACCTATCCACAGATGCTGCCTGGCCTGCTGAGTTACTCCAGCACTTTGTGTCCTTCTTTGGTAAAAATCGCTTTGATTCCCTGAAATTCCCTTAATGTCAGATTGGGATAGAAATATTGACTGCTAGCGTTATCACAGTTTCATTGTTTAATCTTCCCAAAGGATCTTCCGCTCTCTTTCCTGGTGAAGAACTACAAGAACGGGAATACGTTTCTAACGACCTTCGCAGATGGAACAGCTCAGATATTGTATCCTTTTTGCTTGATTGATTGGAAGATACAGCGTGGAAACAAGCTCTTTGGCCCACCGAGTTAACACCGACCAGCGATCCCCGTACACTAACACTGTCCTACACACTAGCAACAATTTACAATTTTTGACCGAAGCCAATTAACCAACAAACCTGTCCGCCTTTGGAGTGTGAGAGGAAACTGAAGCACCTGGAAATAACCCACACAGTCATAGACAACAGACAATAGGTGCAGGAGTAGGCCATTCGGCCCTTCGAGCCAGCACCGCCATTCAATGTGATCATGGCTGATCATCCCCAATCAGTACCCTGTTCCTGCCTTCTCCCCATATCCCCTGACTCCACTATTTTTAAGAGCCCTATCTAGCTCTCTCTTGAAAGCATCCAGAGAACCTGCCTCCACCACCCTCTGAGGCAGAGAATTCCACAGACTCACCACTCTCTGTGAGAAAAAGTGTTTCCTCGTCTCCGTTCTAAATGGCTTACTCATTCTTAAACTGTGGCCCCTGGTTCTGGTCTCCCCCAACATCGGGAACATGTTTCCTGCCTCTAGCGTGTCCAAGCTGTTAACAATCTTATATGTTTCAATGAGATCCCCTCTCATCCTTCTAAACTCCAGTATACAAGCCCAGCTGCTCCATTCTCTCAGCCTATGACAGTCCCGCCATCCCGGCAATTAACCTTGTAAACCTACGCTGCACTCCCTCAATAGCAAGAATGTCCTTCCTCAAATTAGGGGACCAAAACTGCACACATTACTCCAGGTGTGGTCTCACTTGGGCTCTGTACAACTGCAGAAGGACCTCTTTGGTCCTAAATTCGATTCCTCTTGTTATAAAGGCCAACATGCCATTCGCTTTCTTCACTGCCTGCTGTACCTGCATGCTTACTTTCATAGACTGGTGTACAAGGACCCCCAGATCCCGTTGTACTTCACCTTTTCCCAACTTGACGCCATTTAGATAGTAATCTTCCTTCCTGTTTTTGCTACCAAAGTGGATAACCTCACATTTATCCCCATTAAAGTCATTATCTGTCATTGGGAGAACTTACACACTCCGTAGAGACAGCACCCATGGTCAGGATCGAACCCGGGTCTCTGGCGCTTTAAGACATCAACTCTACTGCTGCGCCACTGTGCCGCCCCTATGGGATAACTAGGTGCAATGTTATCCCACTTGAAATTTCATTAAAAGGGTTCCTCGATGTGATACATTTGACCTTACCACACTTCCTTAACACCTTCTTCGTTATCCTTCTGGAAACCTGGCGATCATGATTTTTATTGACAAGGAAAAGAAAGTTACCTGCATTGTGCAGGAAGACAAAGATATCGAGCCAGCTATCCGTGCCATCTTCACCTCATTTGGAAGATGTACATGCTATCATCCCAATGGCGTGGTCTGGTAGGTCACTTATCCTTCGGAATTGTTTTTCTTTATTTCCCCCAAAAATAAACTTTATTATGAATAAAAAATATATACAAAACAAGAACTGTGCAAAAATTCTTCTGACATTCTCAGCGACTATACATACATCCATTAGCGTTGCATTTGGTAGTGTTCACACAACTGCACTATCATCATACCCAGCACCCTTGACACTCATGTGGCCCCTTCCCTTGTTTGAGGGGCGTCCCCACCACACCCTGCTTCCCAATGTCCAGCAGCGGTAGGACCCGAGGCTGTGGTCCTCTCCCTCAGAGCCTTGGCGTTGGCTGCTCCAAGCTTCAGTGCTCAGCACTCACTCCTGCAGTCTGGAGCGGGCCAGTCGGCAACATTCCCTGACGGACATCTCGCTCTGCTGGGAGGTCAACATGTTTCGGGCAGACCAAAGAACGTCTTTCACCAAGTTAATGACCTTCCAGCAGCACTTGATGTCCGTCTCTGAATGTTTTCTTGGGAACAGTCTGTAAATCAGAGAGTCCTCTTAAATGAACAATCCACAAGTTCTGCTCCTTTTAAAAATGGGCACAATCTACGACCAGATCTACCCTAGATCACCGAGCAACCTGTTCCATTTAAGGTTAGGGGGGATTGATTTAATAGGAACCTGAGGGGTAATTTATTTAGTCAAAGGGTTGTGGGTACATGGAACCAGCTGCCGGAGGGGAGAGTTGAGGCAGGCACTATAACATTTAAGAGACAGTTTTATGGGTACATGGAAAAAAAAGTTTAGAGGGTTAAAGGCCAAGTGTGGGCAGGTGGGACTAGTGTAGTAGGTAGGCATGGGCAAGTTGGGAGAGGGCCTGTTTCCACACAGTATGACTATCTAACACCAACACCAACCGGGTAAGAAAGATTGCAGCAAATAAGGCAGGCAGGTTTGTCGGTTAATTGGCCTTTTTAATTTTCCCTAGTCTATAAGGAGTGGATGCAAAAGAGGGATGAGTAAGATAGTTTAGTTTAGAGATACAGCAAGAAAACAGGCCCTTCGGCCCACTGAGTTGATGCCAAGCATTGATCACCCATTCATACTAGTGGGTGGCACAGTGGTGCAACTGGTAGAGCTGCTGCCCCACAGGGTCAGAGATCCAGGTTCGATCTCAACCTCAGGGGCTGTCTGTGCGTTCTCACTATGACCGCATCAGTTTCCCCAGGTGCTCCTGTTTTCTCCCGCATCCCAAAGACATGTTGGTTTGTAGGTTAATTGGCCCCCTGTAAATTGCCCCTCATGTATTCGAAGTGAATGCGGAAGGATCTCTAAACGAAATTAGTTCTGTTATCCCACATTCGCATCCAATCCTTGACGCTGTATAACTCTAAAAGATTTACATGTAACTTCAACCTTGGACACATGACTGTCCAGTTTCTTGAATTTGGGATGTGTTCAATTTAGATGTGTTGGGATGCACGTTTTTTTTTTGTCTGTGAACTGGTCCAGCATCTCATCTTGTTTTGGGAACAGCTCTGCCCAAGGTCACAAGAAATTGCAGAGTTGTCAATGTAGCCCGATCCATGACACAGACCAGACTTCACACCATTGACTCCATCTATACTTCACGCTGTCTCAGAAAAGCAGCCAACATAATCTTGTCCCACCTCGGTCATTCCTCCTTTTCCCCACTCCCATCTGGTAAAAGATACATAGAATTGAACGCGCACCGCCAGACTTGGAACGGCTTGTTCTCCTGTTTTCAGACTTCCGAACGGTAAGCGAGGGGACTGTCCTGATTCTCCAACATACCTTATTGTGGACATTATCTCTGGAAGTGTTACGCTATAATGCTGAGAACAATATTCTGTACTCTGGTATATTTCTCTTTCGCTCCATCCTTTGTGCATGTGTGTTGCTTGATTGTATTCACGTATAGTATTATCTGAATTGATTGAATAGCACAGATATACAAAAACTTTTCACTGTACCTCGGTATATGTGATAATAATGAACCTAAACCTAAGGAAGTCTATTGCATGTGTGCCTCTCTGTGTCAGTTCTTGCCGGCTCTTGTCTTATGCACAGGGTAAACACTAACGGTTTCGGAGGGCATTTTGCGGATGAACATGGCACTCGACTGAGGCGATGGTTCTGGCGAAGCCGCTCATCGCCACTGGTCTTCGCCCCCTTGAAACCAATTTTCATCTCACTGAACGAAAACATCGGCATCAGGATCATAGAGCAACAGCGAATCTTTCTTACCTTTTTGGCAATGGGGAAGCAAGCAAAATTCAACCTGGGATCGATACTGAAGGTAACATATTCACATTCGTTCATTCCCATCTTTATCATGTGCGGGTTCAATAGCTTTGTGATTATGTGACTGGATAATCCGAGAAGTCTGCGCTGATGAGTTTAGTTGAGTTTATTATTGTCCTGTGTACTGACTGAGGTGCAGCAAAATGCTTTTTTGTTTTGTGCTACCCAGTCAACTATAGATGATTCCAATTAAATGATTACAATTGATTGAGCCCAACTGCCCACACCGGCCAGCTGCACAAGTCCCACCTGCCTGCGTTTGCCCCATATCCCTCCAAACCTGTCCTCAGAATAAGGGGTAAGCCATTTAGAACGGAGATGAGGAAAAACGTTTTCACACAGAGGGTTGTGAATCTGTGGAATTCTCTGCCTCAGAAGGCAGTGTAGGCCAATTCTCTGGATGCTTTCAACAGAGAGTTAGATAGAGCTCTTAAAGATAGCGGGGTTAAGGGATACGGCGAGAAGGCAGGAACGGGGTACTGATTGCGAATGATCAGCCATGATCATATTGAATGGCAGTGTTGGCTCGAAGGGCTGAATGGCCTACTCCTGCACCTATTTTCTATTATCTATAATCATGATGATGGAGAGATATTAATTCAAATCGACCAGAGGATCTGTGGAATTTAAATTCAGTTAATTAAATAGATCTGGAATCAATAAATTGCATTGGCAATTATTTCCATGAAACAACAATAAAACCCATGAACCCAGCGATGCCAAATTTTTCTGAAGTATCAAGTCGAGTAACAAATCGAGTTTATTGTGTATAAAGAATTACGGTGAGGTGCAGTCTGAAGAAGGGTCTCGACTGAAACATCACCCATTCCTTCTCTTCAGAGATGCTGCCTGTAGCGCTGAGTTACACCAGCATTTTGTGTCTATCTGGACATGTTTAAAGAAAGGATGCCATTAATCTGAAAAGAGTGCAGAGAAGATTTACGAGAATATTGCCAGATTTCCGAGAATAAGGGCCTGAGCTAGAGGGAACGGTTGAGCAGGCTAGGGCGTTATTCCTTGGAATGCAGGAGGCTATGGAGTAATCTTATAGAAGTATATAGGGTGAATGCTGAATCTTTTCATCCAGAGGGCTGGTGGATGTAAGGAACAAGGTGCCAGAGGAGGTAGTTGATGTAGGTACTATAACAGCATTTTTGGATAGGTACATGGGTAGGATAGTTTAGAGGGATGTGGGCTAAACACTGGCAAATGAGACTGGCTCAAATGGGGCACTTTGTTGGTGTAGACAAGTTGGGCCACAGGACCTGTTTCCGTGCTGTATGACTCTACGAATTCCACTTCTAATGGTTGCATCATTTGCAGGGAACACAACACTGGTATCCACTGCATAATCTGATCTTGAGGAATGGAAAATCACAAGCTGACAGGAATAAATCCCCAAGCCACTCTCGTCGTAAACAACACTCTCCCCTGGGAGAACTCGATTACCCTGTTCCTTGTGTGATTTTATTTTGAACTGTATAGATTGAAAGAATATTTTCTGCAATCTAATCCCCATTAAGGAGAGAGTGGGCCTTTTCCAAAGAATTACAGGTTCATTTACAGGTTAATTGGCTTTGGTAAAATTGTCCCTAGTGCGTAGAATAATGCTAATGTACGGGGTGATCGCGGGTCGGCATGCACTCAGTGGGCCGAAGGGCCTGTTTCCATGCTGTACCTCTGGAGTTTAAAATCTAAAATCGAAGTCAAGATAGACACAAAGTGCTGGAGTAACTCAGCAGGTCACGCTGCCTGGCCCGTTGAGTTACTCCAGCACTTTGTGTCTATCTTTGGTATAAACCAGCATCTGCAGTTCTTTGTTTCAACATATTGAAATACAAAATATTTAACTGCTGATACATATGACAAATAAAACTCTTGGTACATCACTATTTAATTGCTGGTCCTTAATACCTTCAATAAGGAGGGAAGAAAGCTTGGGTTCAGTTTAGGTAGCCAAAAATCAAGGGGAAGGTTCGACAGGACTTTTTCCTACATTGTTATAATCTGAAATGCACTATTTTATAGTCCCTTGGAAATGGGCCGTAAATTACCTTTGGAAATAGCTTGTAAACCAGTATCTGCAGTCCTCTTCATCTTTACTTTTCCATAATTTTTATTTATTTTCTTCAGTTTAAAACACCAACCATGCAAAACATTACAAACTCTTGGATAACAGAAGATGACCTTCTCCTTCATACCAGCTGGATAAAGGTTCAAACAATCATCAACAAGCTGTGTATTGCTCTCAACTTTCCAAGTAATGACCCAGAGAAAATTGGACTTCCGCTTTACCTGGTGACCCAGCAACAGAAACTCTCCCAGCTCTACGCAAATATTAAGGTGGAAGAAAGCATACAATTGGAAAACATTGCCTGAATGATGGACGGTGAAAGGAGGTTGCAATCAGCTGAGTAGTTTGCATGTGTGTGTGTGTTTTGGGTTGGGGTGGGGTCTAAATTACATAAGCTCTTATATTTCATTTGAACCAGAGTAGTCCCAAACTATGTTCAAACAGTTCTCTCAACATGGTCCTAACTCTGGCTTAAGTAAGGCTTCTTTGTTAGTGGACTGAACATTTTAGCATTCTTTTACAAGGTTTGTTCACAATGATCAAAAACTAATTAGAATGGATCTTTACCCATGTGAGGTATAAGTTTAACAGAAGTTTATAGTTTACTGGATTCTAGTGTTTATTACCAAATTACAATTTATTATTTAATCTTTTGGATCTGTATTTATCGATTATTAAATGCTTGTACGTCTTCAACATTATACAATAAAGTCAAACATCTTTCTGAAGCTAATTATGACATTGATCTGTTTGTGGAATTCCATTTTCTGTGTGTTAGTATTAACAGGGAAGATGTTGTGAGAATGCAGAGAATTTGCCAGGAAAAGAGGCCGGTGGTTATTTATTAGTTTAGAGATACACTTTGGAAACAGGCCCTTCAGTCCACGGCAACCATTGATCACCCATTGTTGGGGACATGCAGAACATCCTATATCTTCAGAGGAAGTAGAGGCATTGGTGTGCTTTCTGGGCCGTTGCTTCGATGTGGCTGGTCCAGGACATATTGCTTGTGATATTTATTCCGAAGACCTTGAAGCTTCACACCACCTTTACATCGACACAATCAATGTATGTGTGCATTCACATTTCTCTCTATCAAACCTGCAGTAGATCTCGTTCAGGTCGTTGGTCAGCTGACAATTGTCCAAGGAGCAGGGGGTTTCCTCTTGTAGCTGGTTAATTCTTGCAAGCCCTTCCACACTAAAGAGTCATTAGCTAAGAACTTGCTCCGAGATGGACATGAAGCCTGACCCACTAGTTACTCCAGCACTTTCTGTTTTGCTCAAGAAGTAGACTTTGCTTGTTATTTTAACCCCTCATTATAAATAAATCTTTCATTTCAAATATTTATGCTTAACCACATTCTCGGTAAATAGGTCTAAAAAATGTCCTGACCATAATAGTGTGGCTGCGTTATTTATTGCTGTTCAGCCGAGATGGACAAAGCCGATCTTTGAAATTAAAGGCCTTGTTGATCTCTAGCCATCGGAACAGTTCTGGGGTAAGCCACATATCCATTGAACCATTTCCCAACGAGAAATGATTTAAAGAATCACCAACAATCACCCCATACACTTCTTATCGAGTCCACATCACAAGACTAGAAATTGTTCAGCCAGTTGGCATCTTGCGCTTCTCGTGCGTTGTGGTGGAAAGATTGATGGCAAAAGGCTCTTTCCTTGACCCCCACCCCATACACTAACACTATCCTACACACTCGGGACAATTTACAAATGGTAATTAACCTCCAAACCTGCACGTCTTTGGAGGAGAGAGAAAACCGGAGCCCGTGTAGAAAACCCACGCGGTCGCAGAGAACGTATAAACTCAGTTCGAACAGTACCCATGGTGTGGATCGAACCCAGTTCTCTGGCACAATAAGGCAGCAACTCTACTGCTGCACCACCGTGTCACCCAGTACTACTACTTCTTTCATGTGGCGTGCACAGCCTAAAGTTGTTGGACAACTTGTTCTATTTGATCTTCCGTTTGTGCACGTCGAGTTGATTGCATTAGTTGAAACAGGGCGGACCACGTGAAGGTTGCAATCCGCCACCTAGTTAAGGCCATAGTTGTCCATTCCCTTCACACTTAAAGTAGATTATCAGGAGGAGGCATTATCAGTTCATACTGTTTTTTTTACCACAACCTGTTTAAATGTTGGCAGAAATCATGAGTCTTTTACACTCCGTACCTGCGATGTACAACTCTACAACTTTCCAAAACGAATGTCAGTGAGTTCATTAACTTTCTTCCTTTATAAATATTACAATTTTAGGATGAAATAGATAGTTATGAAATGCCATTCAACAGATTTGTCGGAACCACTGACAGATGTTTTTCATTAACATAGCCATATTTGTGCAAACCTTGTTCATTTCTTAAATTCTCCTGTGAACCAGTCTGCAGTATAAATTGCTGTCAGCTTATTTGTCATTCTAGGAGTCCAATCCAAGCAAATGAAACCACAATATCTAAAATAGCTTCATTTTCTCTGATGAGCAGCAACCCATGGCTTGTGTCTTTATTAAATTATATTAAATGCTTGAGATGGATGAACCAAAGTAGGCCCAGGTGTAGGACCAAAGTAGCAGAATTAATTGGATAGCGCTAAAAATCTGTTGTGACTGCGTGTGTTTGCGCCTTTACATTCTTATAAGAGTTCTCAGTGCCTTAGGTTTGTTTAACTCTGTCTGATTTGGATAGACTAGGAAGGCCCCAGGGCTGGTGTGTGTGGCTATCTATCTATCTATCTATCTATATATGTATGTCTGTGGAAACAGACCCTTCAGCCCAAGTACATGCTTGGTCGTACCAATGTAAAGGCAGTCACATCGGGAGCACTGAATGCTGTAGTCAGAGTCATACAGCATTGAAACAGGCCCTTCAGTGTAACTTGCCCACACCGACCATGTCCCATCTACAAATAAAAATACAAAACTTGCAATGCAGTGAGAAAATGCAATACCACCCAAATCGAGTAGTTGCTGCAAATAGATATTTGGAAAGATTTATGCAAGGTGGTTGTTGGTGGAAAAAGAGCTAATTTAAGATTGCAAAAGATTCCTCTGCCAGCATTTAGAACTGTTTAACCTGTGGGAGTGGAAATTTAGTTTGTTAGCTACAACGTGGAAACAGGCATTCAAAACACGTACATGTTTGTAGTATAATTGGGTTTAGTAAAAAAAAAAATTGTAAATTGTCACTAGTGTCTCTATTTTATTGTCTCTTTATTTTACATATTTTGTTATAGAAAAAAAAGCCTTAGCCTAAAAGTTTATTGAAAGATTTGTGAAAATGGACTCAAGACTGACATCTGGCAACTTATTCCGCAAAACATGACGATTCAAATAATAATAATGTTTAAGAAAGAACTGGAGATGCTGGAAAAATCAAAGGTAGACAAAAAAGCTGGAGAAATTCAGTGGGACAGGCAGCATCTATGGAACGAAAGAATAGTTGACATTTCGGGTCGAGACCCTTCTTCAAACTCTAGAAGGGTCTCAACCCGAAACGTCAACTATTCCTTCGCTCCGTAGATGCTGCCTGTCCTGCTGTGTTTCTCCAGCTTTTGTGACTACAAACAATTAAGATGGTCTGGGCGTAGTCACAAAAAAGATTTCAGACAAAGGAAGAGGGAAAAAATAGTTAAATTGCACAGGTAGTAACATATGACTGTGCAAAATACTGAATTAACATTTAAAATTAAGTCAAATATGTCATCATGGAGTGGAGGTGACTCAGAAATGATCTGGGTGGATGTCTCACTGGGTGGATGTCTCACTGGATAGATGAGGATAGACGATGGATAAATAAGAATGGTGTATTTTATGATGTATCAGTGTGCACCTTCACTTTCTCAAACCCCATTCACTTCTGTTGCCCCCTCTCAAGCAACAGCCTACATGCGGTGGAAGAGATTCATCAGAAATATTGCTCAGCGCGAGTGTGTGTACGTGATAACCAATAATTCACTGCTTCGATTCATTATATATCTTTTTAATATAACAGGTTGATATAGTTTTTTGCTGGCAGACAGTTATCAAGGGTATTAGAAATATTTAACTGGGCTGAATGTATCTCAAACTTTAGCACAGTGCATTCGTCAAGATATTTAAGAAATGCTCAATTCCCATTAAAACCTATAACACGAATCAGGTCAGTAAAGAGAGAAATCTGAGGTGTTAACAAAAAAAATTACACTTTCTTAGGGTATACAAGTAATCAGAAAATAATAATCCCAAAGTGTGGCAGTAGCATTAATGAGCAGGAAATTGACCAAAAGTATTTATTTCAAATTAAATCTCTAGAACCAGGTGAGAATTCTCCCATCACCTTTACAAATGAATTTGATGTCCAGTTTGTAACTAATACAAGCTTAAGGATTTATTTTGCATTCCAATTAAGTCTGAGGGTGCAGTGCTCTCTCCCCCCCCCCCCCCCCCCCCCCTTCATTGTTTCAAACTTTAACTTTAGCATTCACTGTATAAAAACTTTATTTTCATTCTCCAGGTTCCAGGTTTGCGCCTCCCCGTCTCACGGAGTATAACTGAAGACATTTTAACTAACTTTTGGGCAAACCTTCCTATCCAGCTGTTATACCCCTTGAACCATAATGATGGTGCACTCTCCAAGTCAATCTTTAAAAAACCCGACCTGGATGGTTATTTGCTCAAATTGTGATAAACAGTTTAGACTATTTGAAAGTGCTAGATTAGGGAGAGAGAAAAAAAAAAGTTTTACTTGTTGGCAATTATTTCAGTGTATGGTTCTAACTTAATGACATTAGTACAAAGTACTAATGGCAAGCATTAACCTTCTACATAGTGCTCAAATAGGCTTTCATGAGGGTTACAGGTTGAAAATATACCCGCAATTAAATTAATAAATTTCTAAAGTACAATATCAAACATAAAATTTACAGTATACCACTCATTTAAAAACACAAAATAACAACTGTTATTTGCCACTTGTATCATCATTTCATTAAATGCCTCCACAAAGTCATATTAAATTACATATAAAAAAGAAACTATGTTCATATTACAATCTGATATATGTGCAGTACACTACAAGGTGAACATGATCAGTGTATCTGAGCACTGAAGACATTTCCATTTTAAGAGGAGGCTTTCAAAGGTTCAGTATGCCTGATGTAGGCAACATCCAGTCCGCACAAACAGTCGGTGCTGCTTTAAGTGCAGTCCTTCATAGTCATCAGTCTTACCAGTCTTAGAAAATGCCCTCTCAAATACCTGCAACATAAAATTGCAACATATAAAACAAAGACATCTCCAGATTATACCTTTGGCGTGCAAGTTCGTACAACTAATTGCGATAACAGAAAATAGGACAAAATGCTTTTGATATATCACTATGCATACAGGACAAAAAAAGTCTCCATCCTGTTAAGTAATTTCATTGTAAGGAACATTGCTCATTCACATCACATGAAATTCAAATACAGTAAACACGTGGCGTAGAGTTAGAGTTGCTGCCTTTCAGTGCCAGAGATCTGGGTTTGATCCTGACTACAGGCGCTGTCTGTACGGAGTTTGTACGTTCTCCCCGTGATCGCCTGGTTTTTCCCGGTTTCCACACACACTCCAAAGATGTACAGGTTTGTAGGTTAATTGGCTTTGGCAATAGTTGTAAATTGTCCCTAGTGTGTAGGATAGTGTGAATGTATGGGGGACAATTTCTGGATGGTGTGGACTCGGTGGGCCAAAGGAACTGTTTCCACGCTATATCTCTAAACTAAACATGTACTTTTTGAGTTAGAGGTTGTGCGGTGAATGCAAGATACGCTCTTCATTTAGTCCAATTCGCTGTTCTGTGATTTACAGGCCACTCAAAAATCATTGACGGCATCTGTGGGGGGAATGGACAGGCAACGTTTAGGGTTGGGACCCTTCTTTAGACTGATTATAGTGGGGGGAGAATGCATCTTCCTGAACAAAATTGACGTTGAACCAAAAAAGAAAAGAAAATACTCCCAAGATATGACTGATAAATGGGTTGCCGTGGGTATATTCTAAATATAATGCACAAGGATAAGAAAGATATTATTTCTGAAAAAATTACTTACAGAAAAGCCTTGCCAATGCTTGAGATTTAGCTAAGATCGATGAAGTGGGATTGAATCCATGTGGACATTGAGCTTCATTTCATTGTCGAGAATCTGCACAAGCTGTTGCATGGATGGAAGATGGCCAGATTCTAGTTTGGACCACACTGGAACATCTGAAAATGATTTTAAAACATTATAATCATCAACACTTGGGTGATAATTAGGGCAGTTATCTCCAATCCATAAAAAGCAGGACATTTGACTCCAATAAAGAAAGCTTTTTTAAAGACACAATAAATCAATACCTAAAATAGATTTAGTGGAGCTTATGCCTCTGAATTAGAGGCCTAGCTTATCTCCGATAAGCATTAGAAGTTGAACGGCTGCTAAAACCTCTGATCCTCTAATAACCTGGCTTCTACTTGTTCAAATAATTTGGCATCTATTTGTACAACAAAGCAAGTTTCAGCAAATTTTAACACGGTCGAACACTCAGACACACCAAAGATACATTGTAGGATACCTGCACTGTTAAATACCAGACAGCCAGTAAACCTGTTTGGGTGCTCTGCAATGGCTGTCACCTTGTGCAAAGGTGTTTAGTCTAACATTCTGCAGGTAACATGTTTACTTATGCAATTACACAAATGGTCATTTTCAATTTTCCATGAATTCCAAGTTTTTAAACCAAGGAATGAAATAGTGAAGGTCAGATACTGCAATGGAGTGGGTGAGTTGCATAAAGCTGATTGACATCTCCAAGCAGATGAATCAAGATTATTATTCTCAAATACGAAACAAGATTATTTCGCTGATTGACCAACGCAACTAAGGCAATCAGATCTTGATAATGCAGAATTTAAAGACAGCAGTTTGAAATTCCACGTAATTGTGTTAATAAGTATAATTACAGATCAACACAAAAATATAAGATTCCCGTCAATTTTTTGCGTGAAAATTAAAGTAAAATGCTTTGGAGTACAATCGTACAAGTGTCTACTTTCATCTCCCTAAAATAAAATGAGGAATAAAAAAAAAAGGAACTGATGAAAACATGCAGCAGATAACTACCATTAATCCTTTGGCATGCTTTTGATTCTATAACTTTCTGCAGTTGTTACATTCTTGTGATTAAAATAAATGAAAAACCAACTAATTAGAATAAAAAAGCCCTTCACAACAGGACAAAATTGTGATTAAAAATGACAAGTTTTGTTCCATTCTTCCCCCCCCCCCACTCAATCTAAGACATTGAATTGGAATCAAATTGATCTGATTTATCAGCCGTTACCACGTCTTTTAATTTTGCAAATATTGAAATTATAGGCAAGTATGTTTCACCAGGTCTTGTTCAAAAGCAGTCTATTTTTACTAACCATTTCTTTAAATTTGCTAGACTAGGAGAGCAAAGATGTAACTTTATGACTTACCATTTAATGTAACCTCAAATGCACCAGTAGACATACACTGATTTTCAATCATGTTACTCAGGAAGAACACCATCATGCATGCATAAATCTAGGTAAGAAAATAAAAATGCAGTCAGTTTTAATGCAAATGCCCAAGGAAAAAAGTTCTCCGTAACATCTTTCATCATAAATGGATAAAGCTAATTCAAAGTCAGGTTTAAAAAAAACAACAATGCAGAATGACAATAAACAAATTCCAATTACAGATGGACGGATATAAACGAATGCAACATTTCCCCTAATTAGTACTTATTTTGTATGGTCATGTTTTAAGGAAAGATTGTTGTTTGGTACTTGTGCATCAGCATAATTGGCAACATGATTGTAATGCTGTCCAAATAAATGTTGTATGGCATTTATCAATGAGGCAAATTTACAATTTATGAAGATTATACATTTCCAGTTGCACCCACAATTAAAAGCAAAATGGAATATCCAGTGAGCTGGTTGGTGAAATCAGTGTACAGCTCACACTCATAATAAAATTGATCCCAGGGATGATTCGGTTAACATATGATTAGCGTCTGACGGCATTGGGCCTGCACTCACTGCAGTTTAGAAGGACGAGGGGAAACCACATTGAAACTTACCGAATAGTGAAAATCTGGATAGAGTTGATGTTTCAACTAGTGGGAGAATCTATGACCAGAGGGCATAGCCTCAGAATAAAAGGATGCACCTTCAGAAAGGAGACGAGGAGGAAATTCTTTAGGCAGATGGTAGTGAATCTGTGCAATTCATTGCCACAGATGGCTGTTTAGGCCGTCCTCAGATAATTTTAAGGTGCAGTTTGGTAGCTTCTGGAATAGTAAGGGTGTCAGGGGTCATGGGGAGAAGCCAGGATAATACGGTTGAGAGGGAAAGGAATGGTAAAGTAGACGCAATGGGTCAAATGGTCTACTTTTGCTCCTATAACTTATGAACATGAAAAATTGCATTTGTGTAGTGACATCTCGTGGAAAATGGTCATTCATATTCTACAAAAAAAATTGCTGAGACATAGCAAGTTGGGCAACGATAAGGTGGGATGCAAGAAGGCTTTTTAGGGTGTTTAGGATAAGTATTCCAGAGAGATTAGAAACCTTATGATCATCCACTCACGCAAGCAAAGACAGGGGATCGGGAAAACCAGCAAAGGTTGGCTGCATTTGGGCTCAAATCAACCTTACTTAAAGCAGCCAATTGTATTTACCTTCCTTATGCCAAATAAAACCTTAGAGCATGTGTAAGCTTTTAGGAGGAAAGGACAAACAGACAGGCCTACCATTAACCACTGATTGGAGCTGCAAAACAAGTGTCATTGCAGCTAATGCTTGAGAACTAAAATCTCAATGTTACTGCAATCAATTCTCAAAACAGCTCATTTTTAAAAAAAATTACCCATTTAGTGTCAATTAATGAGCGCATATGTCTACTGCACTTGTGAAATCCAACACTTGGATTTCAACACAACAAGGGGTAGAGCTACTGCCTTACAGCGCCCGAGACCTGGGTTCGATCTTGACCGTGGGTGCTTGACTGTTTGGAGTTTGTACGTTCTCACCGTGACCTGCGTGGGTTTTCTCAGAGATCTTCGGTTTCCTCCCACACTCCAAAGACATACAAGGTTTGTAGGTTAATTGGCTTGGTAGAAGTGTAAAATTGTTCTTCGTGTGTGTAGGGTAGTGTTAATGTATGGGGAAATCGCTGGTTGGTGCGGACTCGGTAGGCCGAAGGGCCTGTTCCTGCGCTGTATCTCTAAACTATATTTTTAGCGTGAGGAAACTGCAAAAAAAATTGCCAAATTGATTTTGGTACAAACTACACGAGATTAAACAGCTTTGCTGTTAAAATTGGAGAACGCATTGTTGTGTGGAATTTCTTACTGCAGTTGTATAGAATCTTGATGAGATTGCTCCTGTAGAGTTGTTTCATTAACTAATGGAGGATGCAATTGTCATAGAAGAAGTGCCGTGGAAAAAATCACAACTAGTTCAGAACCTGGTTCAGGTTTACACATGGTGAAAGAATAAATAGAATGGGCTGTATTCTCTGGAGGGTTTTGCTCCCACACTCCAGACGTTCAGGTTTGTAAGTTACTTGATTTTGGTAAAAATTGTCTCTGGTGAGTAGGATAGTGCTAGTGTATGGGGTGATCAGTGGTCGACGTGGACTCGGTGGGCCTAAGGGCCTGCTTCTGCGCTGTATCTCTAAAGGCTTACTGAAAGTTACTTTGCGAATTCTAAAAATGACATGCTTTATAATGCATTTTTCATGGAATGGATATAGTTACCTTGTTCTGCTGACTCCAATGCCAGATGCTAGGTGCTTCCATGCCCAAACTAGGAAAGGGGTCTTTGCCAACTATAATTAGTCCTATTAAGACCAGCTTGAAGACTGATAGAAAGGATGCTAGGTGTCTGTATAAAACACAAAAGTTAAACACTGTAGCATAATAATACTCCTTACATTAACACTAAACCAATTGATTGGAACAAAGAAAGCATAAACTGTCAGTGATTGCCAGAAAAGCCACCAGTCAATTAAATAGTTGTCGTTTCTTAAATCGCAGAGCAGAAATCAGAGATGTTACTCTCACCTTGGAGTCATAAATGTGAATCTAAACTCTACTTCAGAGCTCAAGCACATCAAACAAGCAAACACAGAAATGCAGTGATGAGGTGCTGCATTTTCAGTAAACAAATCTCCAATTTTCCTACATCCCCATTCAAAGACGCAAATGACATTTTTCAGTGTCCCAACCAATGCCTTTCAATGATTTGTAAAACCCATAAACAAGCTCAAACATTCACAGACTTTTCACTATATGTTCTGGCTCTTGAGTTCGGTGCCACCCACTGGAAAAGACCAAGAGGGTAATGACTCATAAAACCACAGTCCAGATTAGAAGACTAACATTAATTTTAGAAATATTATAATAAATAGCATTCAACAATAAAAATATCAAGTTGAGTTATAATGTCCCAGATAACCAAATCAATGTATTATGGGCCTGTCCCACTTCGGGTTCGCGGGTATGTTGCCGCGACTCCCCGGCAACATACCCGCAAACTTTTTAGGCGACTACAGGAGACTATGCAGTCGCCACATGGTCGCCACATGTTCGCGGGTAGTTGCTGGGGAGTCGCCTTCATGGTCACGAGGAGTTCCCGCATTCTGGGAACTAGACGCTGCCTCATTATGGTCGCCGTGAATTTTTCAACATGTTGAAAAATTAGCGACGACTACAATAAAGCCGCCATGGAGAGTAGCGAGAATTTTCATTCCATAGGTGGGTCGCCAGGAGGTCCTAGTGGGCTTCCAGGAGGTTGAAGGTTCTCGGAGGTTGTAGCCGGTGCTGACATTTCATTGGCTCATTTGGGAAAAAAAGGTAAGCAGTAGTTTTCAGAACCAAGGATAACCGACCGGTAATGTTAAATGTCCGCCGAGCTTCATAACCGTGTATATCTGGCTTCTTATAAGTTGTCTCCACTCCTCCTCTTCCCCCCCTCCCCCTTTAAAGGACTTACCGTACACTGTGCTTTAGCCGTCTTAATTACAGCGCCAACGTGTGTGTGTGTGTGTGTGTGTGTGTGTGTGTGTTGCCGGCAGTCTGCTGAAAAATCGCCTAAGTGGGACAGGCCCATTAAGAATTACTTTCAGCATCCATGAAACAACGTACCTGTAGATAGGTTGTGGAAGGTAATTTTCTCCTTCAATACGGATGTCGGGATACCGCTGGCTTATAACCCGCGTGTACTCCTCAAACACCCTTCTGTATCCTCAGGAGATACTAAAAGAGAAAAGAACAAAATGCAATTAGCTGAAGGGACTGAATCTTCTGCTTCATTGTGAATTTTTAAGGTATTGCAGCATAATTAAATATTTTGCAGTGCAGATTTTTACCAAACAGTAATTCAGAAGGATATTAAAAGGGTAAAATCAAAACAGTGAGAAAGGATAATGGCTCAACAAGTAAAGATGCAGATCATAGGTCTCCTAAACAGTGGTACCTTAGAGGATGACATTAAAATGTGTTCTGGATTTACTTATGCCACTATTTTGAAGCACCTACTGGGGTATAGGCTTGAAACAGCGTTAGTTAATAAAGAAGGGCCCCAACCTGGAACGCCACCTATCAATATTTTCCAGGGATGCTGCCTGGCCCGCTGAGTTACTCCAGTACTTTGTCTCTTTTTGTAAGCCAGCATCTGCAGTCCCTTAATTCTACTAGTTAATAATCTTGCTGTATGGAGTGCTTTAGGTATGTGACCATAACATGAAGGATTCTGCCATTAAGATGAAAGTGAAATAGGGATGTGATGCTGTGGCTCCACAAGGCACTGGTCAGGCCGCATTTGGAGTATTGTGAGCAATTTTGGGCACCATATCTGAGGAAGGATGTGCTGGGAGGTTTACAAGAATGATCCCAAGAATGTGTGGGTTAACATATGATGAGCATTTGACGGCACTGAGCCTATACTCGCTGGAGTTTAGAACAACTAGGGGGGGGGGGGGGGGGGGGGGGGGGGGGGCCTCATTGAAACATACCGAATAGTGAAAGACTTGGATAGAGTGGATGTTTCCACTAGTGGGAGAGTCTAGAACTAAAGGTCATAGCTTCCGAATTAAAGGATGTTCCTTCAGGAAGGAGAGGAGGAATTTCTTTAGTCAGAGTGGTGAATCTATGGAATTCTTTGCCACAGAAGGCTCTAGGAGGCTGTCAATGGATATTTTTAAGGCAGAGATAGGTAGATACTGGAATAGTACAGGTGTCAGGGGTTATGGGGAGAAGAAGGCAGAAGAATGGAGTTAGGAGGGAGAGACAGATCAGCCATGATTGATTGGCGGAGTAGATGATGGGCTGAATGACCTAAATCAGCTCGTATCACTTATGACCTTCTGAGTTTAATTCACAAAATCCTAAATTTAATGTAGGTAATGTATAAAGGCATTTGGAACAATTTGTCTATGATATATTAAGCGTTTCACTGTAAGGGAGGATGATGGATAGGCTGTGGCGAACATTTAAAGAATAAATACAGAAGTACATAATTTATACCTTCAGAGCTTGGATTTATGATGAGAAAAAAGGAGTTTTAAAAGGGGATTTGAGGGGAAAGTTTAAAAAAAAGTTATTGCTGGATATATAGTTATATAATTGCCAGAGGTGGTGTTGGAATCAGACACAATCACAACATTAATTACTTGTGTTGAAATGAACACAATCACTACAGGCCCTGCAGTAATCATCATGCTGAAAATGTTTAGATTTCAACTTGTAAATATTTACCACACTAAAACAAGATTCATTTTTTGGAACATGACCATTTCACACCATGTTACATAAAGTATGGAAAGATTTTGCGAAACCCCTCGTCATGTTTGCACCCAGTTGGCTGATCAAAAGAAAATAATAAAATCATAAAATTTAATTGGAACAACCTGCTTACCATTGAACAGTAGGATTTGGACGAAGCTCTAAGCTTAGGTTACTATTTAAACAAATTCCAGATCATTAACCATGTTTTGTTAGTCAGATGTAGGGTGTATTTTGTTTTAATTGCAAGGGAAAGAAGCAATGTTTCTATAAATGCTAAAAATAGAGATTACAAATTTCAGCTGCTTTCTTAGGAGTTAGGAATAAAAGAGCTTCAAAAAGCAAAGAATTTGGCTTATCAAATAAACCTCTGCTCAGCATTCCCATTAACATAGGATGACCTTTCATCTACTTGCTTATCAGATATCTAACTAGCTTCATCTTAAAAATACTCAAAAGACTGTGCGCAACAACTTTTGAGGAAGAAAATCCCAATGACTCAGTCCTCAAAAAAGTTTGCCTTATCTGCCTTAAATGGGTGGCATCAGTTTTATAACAGCAACCCCTCGTTTAGCATTCTCCCACAAGACGCAAGTGCTTTGCACATAGACCCTGTCTAGACCGTCCCCTGATCTTGCGTGTTTCAAACAAGTCCCTTTTCACTCAGGACTCCAATAGTTATACACCCGAGCAAAAACAAATGAAATTCTGTAAACCTACTTGCATACTACACTTTTGCAAATATGCATTAAATCCTTGTGCAATTTCTCAACATTCAGAGAATATACCCCAGTAGTTTTTCTTGCAAAACAGACAAATTCAGCTACATTTTCCTACATATACATTATTTGAAAAATCTTTGCAGTCATTTAACCCATGTCCCTTTGCAACCTCATGTTCTCTTCAAAGCTTTCCACTTTATCATCATCAAATGACAAAAATCCAACTGGCTACTTAAAAAGCAAAAATGTACAAGCCTTATTAAATTTTCCTGATGATGCAGATTGATAATCTATTCAATTAAACATTTGGCAAATAGCTTGCTTCCTAATTTTATGGAAATAAAAATCAGTAGGTTAACAAAGTCCCAATATTGCTGAATTATTAATCGTAAAATAGTTCAGCGAACTTATCTGCTCAAACTCAAAGCAATTAATTATTCATTGCTCATAATTGGAACAAATAGTATTATAATTATTCAACGTAGCACAAAAAAACGTGTTTTAATCATGTCTATAAGCAAGCAAACAAGGACATTATGCAATTCAGCAAAATAACGCTGCAAGTAAAAACAGGAAATTCTAGCTAGTTTTGCGGAAGTTCCTTTCCTGGAAACTGTACCCTTTTAATCGGCTGTCTCATCCCACCTCAGAATTAACCATGACATCCCCCTCTTTCTGTATCATCTGCCATCCCATTTCCAATGCCCTGCCTCCACTCTAGGCCTCCTCCATGCCTTACTACCCTACGGCTGCATGTTTTAAATTCTCTTCAGCTTTTAGCTCATTGCACAACAGTTGAAACAACAATCACAAATAACATTTTCTTCTTTCATCTTTCTTAACAACTCAGGATAGAAAAGGCATGAATAGAAAGATTTGTCCAAGAAACAAAGCACTACTCAGTCACCTCATGTGGATAAATGATACAAAGAACAGGATCATGAAAAGACTTCAGAGATAATCATCATCAATCACTGTATCAAAAGGTTCCTGATGATCACATCGGGTCTACCCAACTTAGTCACAGAAATAGGACTTGTAGAGTGCAGAAGCAAATGCAAAAAAAAAAGATTTCTGAGTTAGTTTAACCATTTGAACTGCTGAGAGGTACTTTACTCGAACAAAACTACCTACTTTTGCAATGACATATATTTAAAAAGTGTCATAGAGTCATAAAGTGACACAGTGTGGAATAGGCCCTACAGCCCAACTCACCCAACAATGTCCCAGCTACACTAGTCCCACTTGACTGCACTTGGGTCCATGTCCCTCCAAACCTGTCCATTCCATGTACCTGTCTAACTGTTTCTTGAACAATGGGACAGTCCCAGCCTCAACTACCTCCTCTGGCAGCTTGTTCCATACACCCACCATCCTTTAAGTGAAAAAGTTACCCCTCGGATTCCTATTAAATCTTTTCCCCGTCACCTTGAACCTATATCCGCTGGTCCTCGATTTCCCCACTCTGGGCAAAAGACTGTGCATCTACCCGATCTATTCCTCATGATTTTGTACACCTCTAGAAGATCTCCCCTCATCCTCCTGCGCTCCATGGAATAGACCCAGACTACTCAATCTCTCCCTATAACTCACACCATCAAGTCCTGGCAACATCCTCGGAAATCTTTTCTGAACCCTTTCAAACTTCACAATATCTTTCCTATAACATGGTGCCCAGAACTGAACACAATATTCTACATGCAGTCTCACCAACGTCTTATATAACTGCAACATGACCGCCCAACTTCTATACTCAATACTCTGACTGATGAAAGCCAAAGTGCCAAAAGTCTTTTTGACCACCTTATCTATCTGCAACTAGATCTTCAAGGAACCATGCACCTGTACTCCTAGATCCCTCTGCTCCACAACACTACCCAGAGGGCTAGAAGTGCTGTGCTAATTCAGTGGGCCATGCGGCATCTCTGGAGAACAAGGATAGGCAATTTTTCAGTTTGGGAACCTTCTTCAGAACTGACCCAAAACAACACTTATCCATGTTCTCCAGAGAACCTACCTGACCTAAATTACTCTGGCATTTTATTTTATGTTTGTACACTAGCATCTGCAATTCCTTGTATCTATATAAAAACACATTCTCTACAATGTATTAACCAGTTTCCACGCATGTCCCAGCTACACTGGTGTCCTCCAACAACAAAAGTCAATAATAGTTTCCTTATTTAAAATGTAGTAAAATATGACTCATCAATTCTTTTAAGCAATAATTTACTCAAGGTAATTTTTAAAGAGGCTGCAGCCCTGGATGCTCAAAGGTTGGTTAGAAAAGCAAGAAACTGCAGATAATTAAATCTAAAGGTTAAAAAAAAAACTGGGGAACTCAGCGAGTCAAGCACCATTTGTGGAGACAAAGGGATGATCGACATTTCGGAATGAAATGCCGCATTTGTTTTTTTGTTTTTTTAAACTCAATGGGTAGGCGATTTCAGTCCAAGTGGCATTAATCACCGATTTTAATCACGATACAATAGAACTTTATCCCAGGAGGGAAATTGATCTGCCAACAGTCATACAAAAACTCAAATTACATGGAACATGACATTAAAGTGACAAGTTGAAAGGATTGGGGATGTGCAAAGATTGGGGAGGGTGGGGAGTCAGTCTCAGTCTACCCCATGACAGAAGGGGAGGAGTTGTACAGTTTGATAGCCACAGGGAAGAAGGATCTCCTGTGGCGTTCTGTCCTGCATCTTGGTGGAACCAGTCTGTTGCTGAAGGTATTCGTCAGGTTGACCAGTGTGTCATGGAGGGGGTGAGCTATATTGTCCAGGATGTTCCTGCCGTTTGAAAAGCATCCTCCCCTCCAAGACCACCTCGAATGAATTCAACTCCACCCCCAGGACAGAACCAGCCTTCCTGATGAGTTTGTTAATTCCTTTGGCGTCCGCAGCCTTCGCCCTAGCACACGCCAGCGAAGAAGATGGCACTGGGCACCACCAATTGGTTGAACATCTCCAGCATCTTACTGCAGACATTGAAGGAGCAGAGCCTTCTCAAAAAGAACAGCCGACTCTGTCCCTTCTTGTACAGGGCCTCAGCGTTCCTGGACCAGTCCAGTTTACCATCCAGCAACACTCCAAGATATTTGTACTCCCTGGTAAACTGCACATCCACACCATTGATGGATACAGGGGACAGGGGTTCTCCTCTCCTCCTAAAGTCCACCATTAACTCCTTAGTCTTGTCAGTGTTGAGCTGCAGGTGATTCAGCCCACACCACTCAACAAAGTTGTCTACACCTCTGTATTCAGCTTCCCTCCCCTCACTGATGCATCCCACAATTGCAGTCATCTGAAAACTTCTACAGGTGGCAGGAGTCCGAGGTGTAGATAGTGAACAGGAAGGGAGAGAGGACCGTCCCATGTAAAGCCCCTGCGTTGCTCACTACCATGTCCAAGACACAGTTCTGTAACCTGACACATTGTGGTTGTCCAGTCAGGTAGTTGGTGATACATTACACCACTCGAGCATCCACCCGCATCTTCGTCCATTTGCTCTCTAGCAGTGCAGGCCTATGGTGTTAAAACTATGAGAAGTCAAAAAACATAACTCTCACAATGCTTCCCTGCTTATCCAGGTGAGCATAGGAACGATGGAGCAGGTAGATGATGGTGTCCTCAACCCCCATCTTTGTTTGGTAAGCGAGCTGCAGGGGGTCCAAATAGGATTTAATCAGGAGTCGCAGGTAAGTGGGCACTAGCCTCTCGAGGGACATCATGGTGTGTGAAGTCAGCGCCACCAGTCTGCCGTCATTGGAGGAGCTGGGACACACCCTATTTGGTGCAGGAACCAGACAGGATGTCTTCCACATCACAGGAACCCTCTCCAGGCTCATGCTGAAGATATGCTGGAGTACTCCGCACAACCTTAGGGCTGACACAATTGGGACCCGTGGCTTTGTCTGGGCGGGGTCTGCTCAGCTCCTTCCTCACCTGCACGGCCTTGGTCAGGCGCAACAAAGAAAGGGCAGAGGAGTGGACCAGGGGGATTGAGGGGGAGAGTCTGTCGGGGAGCAGGAGGGTGGGCAGAGTCCCCACCATCAAATCTATTAAAAAAAAACACACTCATTGGCCTAGTCCTGATTGCTTTCCATCCCCAGGCCACTGGTCTTCTTGTAGCTTGTAATGCCCTTCATACCACTCCATACATCCCTCATGTTGTTCTGCTGAAGTTTCAGCTCCAGCTTCCTCCTGTAGTCGTCCTTGCCCTGTCTCAGTCTCGCCTTCAGGTCTTTCTGCACCCGCTTCACCTCCTCCCTGACACCATTCCTGAAGGTCCTCTTCGTCTGGTTAAGAAGGGCCTTTATGTCACTGGTGACCCAGGGCTTGTTGCTGGGTAAACTGGTACAGTCTCCTCAGGGAAAACTTTACCCACACAGAACTTTATGTAGCTGGTAACTTAGTCTGTAAGTCCATCAATGTCCTCTCCATGGGGACTGCAGAGTGCGTCCCAGTCTGTGAACTAAAAACAGCCCTGTAGAGTAACATAGCCTCCAGTGGCCATCTCCTCACTGACCTTGTGATCACAGGCACCCTCTGCACAATTGGCTTATACCTGGGTAGGAGGTGAACCAGGTTGTGGTCTGATCTTCCCAGTGGCAGAAGGGCTATGGTGCTGTACGCCTCTTTAACATTGGCATACAGCAGGTCCAATGTTTTCAGATCCCTGGTGGGAGAGTCAACAAAATGAGTGAAAGTGGGTCGGGTAGCGTCCAAAGTCACATGGTTGAAATCCCCCAAGATTGCAATGAAAGCACTCGGGTGCTGTGTCTGGAGTCTCACGGTGACTACGTGGATGACGTCACACGTGTGCAGGGGGTTGGCGGACGGAGGAATGTAGACAGCCATCACAATGATGTGTGAGAATTCCCTGGGCATATAGTATGGACGGAGAGCCTCATCATACACCTCATCATAAATTATGTGTTCCTTTGCAAGGTATACTTAGTTTTTTCCCCTCATATTCAATAAGTTACATTTTCCAATACTTACCAAACATTAAATTTCTATGGAAATATGCTGTTATATTTCTTACTCCCAGAAGACCTAATAAAGCTGTTAACACTTCAATCTCCAGTGATGAAAATATCAATTTCCTTATATCCAACTGTCCATCCTAAAATCTTACATCCAATCTACACAACTTTGAAGATGGGTCTCTTCCCGAAACGTCGCCCATTCCTTCTCTCCAGAGATGCTGCCTGTCCGGCTGAGTTACTCCAGCACTTTGTGCCTATCTTTGGTTTAAAACAGCATTTGTGGTTCCTTCCTGCACATACACAACTTTTACCTTCATGTTTTCAAAGAAGATTTGTTTTTGTTTTTTACAAGAAGCATTTATTTCCCATTCCCCATTATTACTGAACTACCATACATTCCACGGATGCTATTATTTCGAATCCAAGTAATCTCACGATTCAAAGATGTTTAAATGATTATTCGGACGAAGAAACTGATTTATAAACTGCAGCAAAGCCAGTAAATTTTATGCCATTACGTTTTTCTGATGCATATACTACAAATGGAAGCAATATTATTTTTCTTCAGTTTATAGAGCTCTGCAGCTGGCACAATTGGGTCTGCTGTGTACCAATAGGAATCTTTACTACTGAGGTATAATCAATGTCCTATGACATTGTGTGCGTAATGACTGAAGGGATGTGACTAATAACCATTTGAAAAAATAGCAGTGTGCATGGTGAGAACAAGACACTGAATCATAATGCAATTTTTTGATATTGATGTTGAAACAGTTAAAGGTAAGATATATCAAACAGTCACATGTAATATGGAAATTTTAACAGTTATTAATGAACTAGATAATAATAAGGACCCCGTTTATGTTCGATTACAATAAGCTACTCAAAATTGCACAATTTAAAAAAAAGTGGAGACTATGTCCTTTTCAGTCGTTTTCTAAGTTTGCCTGGCATGATCATTCTTTTTCGTCGCTGTTTGTGGAAGAAATTGGAGGTTCTGGTAGAACCAAATGCTAACCATCTGGCTCTTGCAGCCACAGAGGCTATTGCTAGGCGGTGAACTTCCCGCAAGATCAGATACCATGCTCCACATGCAAAGAGGAAATGCTGAATATACTTCTGGTAACACTTCAGGTGGAATGCAACCACCCCATGTATTGGAAAGTACTGGGTTGCAACAAACTGCAATGGTATTACCACATCAAAACATATCACAGTTAGCTCTCACATTTGCAGTCAAACCTAGAGACTATGCAATGAACTGTTCATCTAAGTTTCACCATCCTTGTATTAAGGAGTTGCCACTGATTACCTCTGGCATCTTTCAAAAAGCTATCTCCTTCCATATTTCTCATTCCCTGCTCAGATTATCCCACAAATACACTGGCAATACCTGACTCCCTATCTCAAAACCCATGCAGGCCCATCTTTCTTATAAATGATGACTTCAATACCATCCAAACACAGCATCAGTTTCAATGTGTTCAATGACAACATCCAATAATTAGTCCCATTACCATTTACCTCAACCCTTCCACCATCTCCTGCACCTCAGACAATGATTCCAATCCTCTCCCTGGTAGAATATCCAATGCTGAACCAGACTTAATCAACCATGGGGCAACCACTGTGTCTTATTGCCCCAAAGTTGAGTATTTGATTACATATCCACACCAAGGTTTCCAATTCCATTTCACTCAAAACTGTCCCTCCTTCCCTTACTATGAGATATTTAGTGTGTATCAAGCCAGAAAGATCTTTATTAGATCCGACATTACTGACAAAGTTATAAGTACAAACAAAATAAGGAAGAATGGTAGATGGGCAGCTTTAGATGCACTGAAATGACTACGATCCCTACCCATCCCCAGCATTTGTCTAGCAAATGTTCAGTCACGCCAGAACGACATTAAAAAGCTGAGAGCAAACCTGCGGTTTCAAAATATTAGGGACTGCTGTGATTTTTTTTAAACTGAGACATGGCTCATCCTTGACAAACCTGACCATGCTATGCCGTGCAAGGATTTCTCAATTTGTTGTATGAACAATATGGAATGCTCAAACAAGCAGAAAGGTGGTGGTGTTTACATTTTGGCCAACACCTCGTGGTGCACTGATGTGACAGTCTTAGCTCAATTCTACTCCCTGACTGAGAATACTTGTTCTTAAAATGCCGTCCTTATACTTACTAAGATAATTCACTTCTACCATCTTGTTGGTCAACATACTATTGTAAGCCAACACACTACATTCAGCCTTGATTCACCGAGACAATAAGACTACATCTCAGCCTCCAACACCATAATACTGAATAAGCTAATCTCCAAAACTTTGGACAGGCTTCTGGACTTCCTTGCCATCATATTTCAGTGTGTTAGAACTAATCATAACATTTCCTCTACCCTGACTCTCACTGGCATTCAGCAGGGTTGTGTGCTCTATCCTTTGCAAAACTCCCTGTACACCTCAGACAGTGTGGCCAAATATAACACCAGCTCTACCTCTTAGTTTGCCTTTTGTTGACAAAATCACCAAAAACAAACTGCAGGAAAGAGATCGAGAACCTTGTATCCTGGTGCCAGGACACAACTTGGCTCTTAAGGTCAGCAAGTTGAAAGAGTTCGATGTTGATCATTAAAATGGAGGGTGTGAACACAACTCTGTTCTCAGCCATGAGCCACTGTGGAATGAAAACCGTATTCTACACACTGTAGAATAAACCCAACTGCCTTCTACAGCTAGACACAACAATCACAGTGCACTGTAGATAGAGAAAATAAGTAGTTAAGGAGGTGGTTGATGGGAAGGCTAAGCTCAACTACATGGTTCTAGAAAGATAAAAAGTTGCTAGTGTAGCTGCACATTCTACAGATGTCCATTCTAGAAAAAACACAGCTAAAAACACACCTATCCTGTCAAAGTAATCAGGATGAAAACTAAAGTGATCAGTGACACATCTAGACAGATACTGTTCAGGCCCACCAACATCCATTGTAGATACAAGAGGACTGTTATGTCATTGACAGCAAAAATTAAACTGCTGCAGCAACTCAGCAGATACAGCAGTATCTGTGGTTAATTCATCCTTCTGCGTTCAGAGACGCTGAGTTCCTCAACAGATTTTTGTCACCACACTCACTATCTGTAGTTCTAGTCTGACACATAAAGGCAATATTCAAGTTATAAAAGTAGTTCCTCTAGACTGGGAAGTAAAATGAATCAACAAGGAATAAATTGAACTAATATTATGTGGATACATTAAAGTATATAAATGATAAAACAAGAATGAGTTAATAATTTTGCACAGGATTCAAACAAAATGAAAATTTAGGCCTGCTACAGGAAGTAGTATGATACAGTAAACTGGAACTGTTCAATAATCAGTGAAAGTGAAACCATTAAATTTAAAGCAATTGAATTGTACAATTCAGAAACAAGGAATATACAGTAGGCAAGAAATGTAATCTCCCGAAACATATGAATTAAAAGGACCTTTAAAAAATACAAATGCTGGAGTAATTTAGAGGGTCAGGCAGCATGATATGAATAGTTGACATTTCAGGGAAGGATCCTACTTCAGATGCAGAAAAAAAGGAAACAGTTTAAAATATAATCAGAATATATACGAATACACATAATCTTATCCTTGAAAACCCCAAAGGTTTGGAGGCAACATGGAAACAGACCCTTCAGCCCACCGAGTCCACGCCAGCCATTAGTTCTGTAATCTCACTTTCTTATCCACTCCAAATTGGAAGTTAATTAATTTATCACAAACTAAATGAGTGATAATGGAAAATGTTTTTTCATTAAATTGATGTGCCCTAGAACTGAAAAAATATAATAATTAAAATCAATGGCATTCAATGTCAACATGTTAACTGATGTTTTAATACGAGCTAGAACCCTGAACGTCATACAGCGCTGCTCCATTATACAAGTGTACCCAATACAACTTGAGCGTTCAGAGATTAATCATCGCATTACTTTGTAATTTTTGCAATATTAGCCTTGTTCCACAATATTTAGTCAGCAAGTTGTAAGATACTGAAAAGCATATCAGTGCGAAATGCTAAGTGTGATTTGGAGACGAGGGTGCATGTTTTGGCTCGTGTTGTGCAAGATGCCTGCCTGCTCTGGGGGTTGGTGCCAGGCGGCCTAGCGTCCCTGGCCGATCCCCGTCCCTTTGGCCTCACCAGATCTGGAAGCGCAGCACCGGCCCGGTAACGTACTGCATCTTCAGCCGCTTGTCGGCCAGCCCCTGGCCGGCCGTGCCCAAACAGGTGAGAGCGACGAGCAGGAAGGACAGCGCGACGACGCCGCCCGACACCATTCTCTCGCCGGCAGCTCCACTCCCGTAACCGCGGAGACCGTGCCTGCGGGTGGCCACTGCGCCTGCGCCTGCGCCGCCGCTGCGCCCACTGCGCACGCGCTGCCCTTCTGCACCGCCTGAGCGAGAGGTTCCGCACCCACCGCGCCTGCGCCGCCCCCTCCGCAGCACCACGTGACCACGAGCGCACGGCTCGGTGCCCACTGCGCCTGCGCTGCTCCTCGACACCACGTGACCTCCGCCCCTAGCGACGCCAACCGAGAGCACAGCAACAGGTAGGCGTCACAAACCCAATGCTTGCATTCAACCCAGACATGTAGTCATTTAATCTGTTTTTTTTTGTTCAAACTGCACGAATTGACTAATGCAATGTTAATTGTGACTGTAGAATAAAAGATCTCTTGTCAAGGACAAATGGTTGCTGCCTGGTTTAGAGAATGTGAGTCATGGAGGCTTTGGAGAGAGTGCAGAAGAGACGCTGTGTGGTTTGGAGAGTGTGAGCTTGGGCGGCTGTGGGGAGAGAACAGGAAAAGTGCTGCCTGGATTAGAGATTATGAGCTATAAGGGAGTATGTGATGAGTACGTGCTGAGGGAAGCTTGGTGCAGCCAACGCCAAGGCTCTGTGGGGGAGGACCACAGTCTAGTGACCGTCTGCTGCTGAGCAAAGAGAGGCAGAGTCCTTTGGGGACACCCCTCGAACAATGGAAGGGATATCACCCTGGGGGTGGGCACATGAGTGGCAGGGGTGTTTTCTTGAAAGATAGGTCTGAACACTACAGAGTATGACACTATTGAATTATAGACAAGTGACAAAAAGAAACTGTTGCCTATTGACCAAACAAAATACAAATATAATTGCAATATGGATAAGCAATGGGCAGGTCTTCTGATACTCTGACATTGCTGTCTGCCTGGGTTGGACCATACTGTTTCTCGCAACAATCCTGCACACAGACCTGCAGTAGAAAGCTTGCTACCAACATATCAGAGCAATGTGGGTGCTGTCAAGTGCAAGCAGCTGTCTGGAGTCTCAGAAAATCTATGACATCAAGATTCCATCCCTGGCCTTGTCAAAGCTGTTAACAAAACTTTCAAAAACACTTGGTGAGCATTGGCGCAGCTGCTAGAGCCATTGCCTCACGGTGCCAGATACCCGGGCTTGATCCTGACTTCAGGTGCTGTCTGCATGGAGTTTGCACGTTTTTCTTGTGACCACGTGCGTGGTGTTTCCTCCTGGTGCTCCGGTTTCCTCGCACATCCCAAAGACGTGCAACAAATAACCGGGTGGCGCCGCATGACGGCAGCCTCGCCAATAGTCTGTCTCGTCCTTTTTCTTCTTTTGTTGTTTTTAGTCTGTTGTTAAATGTCTGTTTTAGTGTACCTTTAGTTTTGTATTATGTGGGGAGTGGGGGAAACTTTTTAAAATCTCTTTCCTCGACGGAGATGCAACTTTTTCCATATCGTATCTCCGCTCGCACAGCGGACTGCACATCATGGAGCTTGCGATCCCTTTATCAGGGATCGACTTCGGGAGCTGTAACCGCGGGAGCCTGCGGACATAACATCATGGAACTCATGGTCCCTTGGTTAGGGATTGACTTCGGGAGCTCCAACTGCAGCAGCTTCGATCGCCGGCTGCGGGAGCTTCGATTGCCCCTACTGCGGATGGCTCAATTGCCCCGACCACGGGAGGGAAGGAGGGAAAAAGATAATATGTTATTGCCTTCCATCGCAGTGCGCTGTGGTGGATGTTTATGTTAATGTTTATGTAGTTGTGTGCCTTGCTGCTTTTTTGGTATGACTGAACGGCAAATCAAATTATTTTTGTTCTTACATACTTGGCTCATAAATGCTTTGTATCTTGTATCTTGTTTGTAGGTTAATTGGCCACTGTAAATTGCCCCTCGTGTAAAGGGAGTGGATGCAAAAGTGGATAACGTAGAACTAGTGTGAATGGGTGACCGATGATCGCTGTGTGCTGAAGGGCTTGTTTCCACGCTATATGTCTCTAAACCTAAAACTCATTCACTGTTAAGAAATTAATTATTTTTTAAAAGGAACGCACGGAAGCACTCACACTTTGAACCAATTTAAATGAAATTAAATCATACAAAAATCTTCATTCGCCTTTCCCCTTGCAGTGGAATTCATTAAATGGGACTACTGTGTTTGCAGGATACCTGAATCTGCAGGTAGATTTCCCAACATCGGGATTGGAATGTCTGTGGAAGTTTGCGCTAGAACATTAGACCCTATAAAAAGATCAGCAGGACAGTGCATGGGGCATCTGGAACCTCAGGTAGCTGGTGCCAGCCACCCAGGGTTCAAGTCTGACTTCATCTGCTATCTGTGTGGAGTTTGCATATTCATGGATTTTACATGTGCTCCGTGTGACCTCGTGGGTTTCCTCCCACAACCCAAAGACGCATGGCTTTTGTAAATTACTCCTAATGAATAATAGGTGAGTTGTAGAATCTATGGGGGAGGGTGAGGGGGGGGGGGGGGGGGGAGGGTGAGGGGGGGCGGGGGATGGTTGATGTGAATGTGAATAGAATAAAATAGGGGGAGAGATTAAGGATTAATATAGGATTAGTATGAATAGGCGATTAATGGCCGGCGTGGACTCGGTGGGCCAAAGGGCCTGTACTGTGTTATATCCATCTATGATTCAATTAAAATCTTAAAAGTGGAAGGATCCATTTTTAAACATGCAGATGCAAAGGAATACTGCCACCATGGGTTCCCACCAAATTTCACGCATCATCCGCTCTGGGAAATAAATCACTTATCCTTCATTCAGTAGAAACAAGAAATTGCAGATCCTGGTTTATACACAAAGGGACACAAAATGCTGGAGTAGCTCAGCAGGACAGGCAGCATTTCTGGTGAGAAAGAATGGGTGACGTTTCAGGTCGAGGACCATTCTTCAGACACAAACTTTATTGTGGTATATTCCACTAACTCTTTTGGTCTGCCTTTTATTATTCAACACCTGATGAGAAGGAAATAAATGAGGATGAAGAGAGTAGGAAGATACTAGGATGAGATGCAGTAAGATGGTGGCAGCCCATGTGGAATATAAGCATGAGTATAGACTGGGATCTTTCGTGTAACCTAGTTAATAGCTCAAATGCAAGGTTACAGGGAGTAACAAGGAACTGCAGATGCTGATTTACAAAAAAAAGGCACAGAGAGCTGGAGTAACTCAGTGGGTTACTCCATCTCTGGAGAACATAGATAGGTGATGTTTTGGGTCTGGACCCTTCATCAGATTGACTAGAAGGGAAAAGAAAGCTGGATTAGAGGGAGAGGCAGGACAAAACCTGGCAGGGTAGGCATATAGAGGTATACAGGTGGGAAGTGTTTTTTAATAGGAAGATGAAAAGCCAGAGATGAAAAGACAGGTGTGAAACAAAAGGATTGGGGAGTTGCGAATTGTGAAGCTGGAGAAAGGAATGTATTAAAAGGGGATCTAATCTAAACACAGAAATTGAATAAATATCCACGTTTACAATTTTGTGCAGTACTGAGGATGTGCTATATTGTTGGAAGTACTGCAATCCAGAGACAATAAACTAAGGCACTCCTTACCCTTTCAGTTGTACATAAATGATCCAATAGCACAACTATTGTGAAGAGGATCACAAATATTATTCCTTTCTCCTAATTATCCTTCAATGTCGAGGAGGCGTTGGAGTAGTCAAGTCGGTAGAGTGGTCCGCCGGAGGACTTGAAGCATCCTGGTGCTGAGCATACGGAACTGAGGATACCGACGCATCACCTGGCCAGGCCGATGCCTTCAACTCCAACCCAGCGACTCCGCCAGGACTATGGGCCTTGATGGCCAAGTTAAGACTCTATAACACGATTTTAAAACAAATTCGGACTTGAAGGGCACAGGATGGCACCTACAACATTGCAACACTTGTGTACTGACCCAGTGTAGTCTACTGTTATATTGTGTCTAATGTACAATAGGAATGTCACTGAACAGTATGCAAAAAAAACCTTTATTGTACTTGGGTACAAGTGACAATAAAGTACCAGTGAACTATTGAGATTAGACAAAGAAACATCTCAAAATATTGTCCATCCATGGTGTACCAGAAATGCTGTCTGACCCGCTGAGTTACTCCAGCACTGTCTTTTTTTGTAAAGCAGCATCTGCAGTTTCTTGTGTCTAAGTATTTGTAGTACTTTATTTTAGTACTAGTTTTTATTTCAGATCTCTGTATTTGCAGTGTAGATTGGCTATTTCATACTAGCCAATTATAATGTTTGTTAGTAGTGACTCCGCCTATTATATGCTTCATATTATCAAGAGTTTGCTTACGCTAGTTAGTTTCGAGTAGCAGCTTGGTGATGTAAAGTCTGTAGATCCTTGCTGTAAGTAGATTTAATAAACATGTGTTGTATCTTGATGTGTGTTCGAGTCGACTTATTACATGGTGTCAGAGAGCGAATCTTGCCCACTCCGCTCATGTTTATCGGGTTTTATTTTCTTTTGATTATTTTGTGTGTTTATGACCTCCATCATGGCAAATTCATGTCCTCCCCCCCGAGAGGTGTGTGCCTCTGTACTGCTTAATTTGGTGGGATCTGAAGCAATGAATCGTGCCGACAACTTCACTTTTGTGCCTGCTGTTTTGGATGATAACGGTCAGGTCAGAGTGCCTGCTGAGACAATCGACGACCCTGCGGTTTTGATCAGAAAGTTCAGCTAGCCGCGTGACCTACCCTCAAATGACATTATTGAAAGGACCAAGTTCTATGATCGTTTACAGCAGGTCGACGAACCAATTGACCGTTTTTTTATAAGCGGCTTGAAGGACATGGCTGCACACTGTCGATTTTGTGAATTACAGGATGAGCTCATCAGAGACAAACTTGTCGGAGGAATGGTTAACAGCAAGCTACGAGGTACGTTTATTCGTAATACTGACTTGACCCTTGAACAAGCAGAGCATGCCTGTCGGATTTCTGAGATAACGTCTCCCCACACTGACTCTGTGCCCCTTGGTCACCGTTCGCAGCATAGTGTCAATCTTACAGACCTCTCCTCTCGCAAACCCCGCACCCGGTCTGCTGTTCGATGTCAAAATCGCAACTATTTCCATGCTACGGGTTGTCAATTCTGTGCTGCCTATGGGGAAGCCTGTAATTTCTGCAAGAAATTAAACCACTTTGCTCGGTGCTGCTGTTCCCGTGTTACTCCTGTAGCTTCAAGGACTTTATCTTTGGCAAGTCTGTGACTATCGATTCTGACCACCAGCCACTGGTCACCATTTTGAACAAACCCACCCACGCTGCCCCAGCACGACGACAGTGAATGATGATGCAACTGCAGCGGTTTGATTTCAACATCGTCTATAAGAAAGGCAAAGACATGCACATAGCAGACACGTTATCCAGAGCCCCACGCAAAACTAACGAAGAACAACTCTCTGAACAGGACCAATTCTCAGTAATGAAGGTTTCGTTTGTGCCAACTGATTGTTTGAGCAGCCTAGCAAAACACACAGCTGCTGATGAGACTTTACAATTGCTGCCTGCAGTCATTCGGTGCAGTTGGCCAGACAAACAACACAACACCCCGCTCGAAATCTTCCCATATTTTCTGGTTCGCAACAATCTAGTATTACAGGACAGAATTATTGTCAAAGGCGCAATGCATGTTTTACTGGCCCGGAATGTCCAAATACATACGATAAAAAAGCGAAGTTTGCTCCGTCTGCAAAAGCCTGACGCCACATCAGCAAAAGCAGCCTTTACTGCCGCACCCGGTCCCTCCTCTCCCGTGGTCCACGTTAGCTACCGACATCATCAAATGGCATGGAAAACACTATCTGGTTCTTGTTGACTCTTACTCGGGCTGTTCGAAATCGATTTACTTCAAACCACTACTTCTTAACCCTTATGTACTCACTCATAGTGTCTTGCAGGCGAGTGCAATGCTTAGCTTGCTTCCAGTTTTACCTGTTTCATTGCAACTTGCAAGCCTGTAATAATAGTTTCACAGCCCTGCCTGATAATAACCACATTATATTTGTATCTACAGCTTTCATCCTTGTTTTCCATTTTCATCAAATACAGTTTGCAACATAGGAATAATATTTGCAGATATTATGGATGGCTGGGGACAGACAAAGCACACATTACAAACAAATCTCTTCCAAATTTTTCTTTCGGATGTACAGTGCATTCAGAACGTATTCAGACCCCTTCAGATTTTCCACATTTTGTTACGTTACAGCCTTATTTTTAAATGGATTACATTTTTTTAAATCATCAATCTACACACAATATCCCAGAATGAAGCAGCGAAAACAGGTGTTTAGAAATGATTGCAAATTAATTAAAAATAAATAACTGAAATATCACAAGAATTTACATAAGTATTCAGACCTTTTGCTATGACACTCAAAATTGAGCTCAGGTTCATCCTGTTTCCATTGATTATCCTTGCGATGTTTCTACAACTTGATTGGAGTCCACCAGTGGTAAATTACAGTGATTGGACATGATTTGGAAAGGCACACACCTGTCTATATAAGGTCCCACAGTTGACAGTGCACGTCAGAGCAAAAACCAAGCCACGAAGACAAAGGATTTGTCCGTAGACCTCCGAGACAGAATTGTGTCGAGACACAGATCTGGGGAAGGGTATAAAAAGGTTTCTGCAGCATTGCAGTTCCCACCGTCATTCTTAAATGGAAGAACTTTGGAACCACCAGGACTCTTCATAGAGCTGGCCGTCCGGCCAAACTGAGCAATCAGGGAGAAGGGAGGTGACCAAGAACCCGATGGTCAGTCTGATAGCGCTCCAGAGTTCCTCTGTGGAGATGGGAGAACCTTCCAAAAGGACAACTATATCTGCAGCACTACACCAATCAGGCCTTTATGGTAGAGTGGCCAGACGGAAGTCACTCCTCAGTAAAAAGCACATGACAGCCTGCTTCGAGTTTGCCAAAAGGCACCTAAAGGACTCTCAGACCATGAGAAAAAAGATTCCTGGTCTGATGAAACCAAGATTGGTCTTTGACCTGAATGCCAAGCGTCACATCTGGAGGAAACCAGGCACCGCTCATCACCTAGCCAATACCATACCGCATCATGCTGTGGAGATGTTTTTCAGCGGCAGGAACTGGGTGACTAGTCGGGAACGGAGGAAAGATGAACGGAGCAAAGTACAGAGAGATCCTTGATGAAACCTTGCTCCAGAGCGTACTGGACCTCAGACTGGGGAGGAGGTTCACCTTCAAACAGGACAACGACCCAAAGCATACAGCCAAGACAATGCAGGAGTGGCTTTGTGACAAGTCTGTGAATGTCCTTGAATGGCCCAGCCAGAGCCCAGACTTGAACCCGATCAACCATCTCTGGAGGGATGTGAAAATAGCTGTGCGCGACGCTCCCCACCCAACCTGACAGAGCTTGAGAGGATCTGCAGAGATGAATGGGAGAAATTACCCAAATACAGGTGTGCCAAGCTTGTGACATCATACCCAAGAAAACTTGAGGCTGTAAATGCTGCAAAGATGCCTCAACAAATTACTGAGTAAAGGGTCTGAATACTTATGTATATATATTTCAGTTTTTTCTTTTTAATTACTTTTTATTCCCCCCTTTTTTATTATAGGGTATTGTGTGTAGATTGATGATAAAAAAAAAGAATGTAATCCATTTTAGAATAAGGTTGTAACGTAACAAAATGTGGAAAAAGTGAAGGGGTCTGAATACTTTCTGAATGCACTGTATTGCCCTTGCTGTTCAACATCCTAACTCTTTTATATTAGTTAATCAATATTTTGCTTTATTCTCTATACCTATATTTCTCAACACTGATTCAAAATAATTTTGTAGGTGCTGGAAATCTGAAATAAAAGCACAAAATGCTGGAAATATTAAACCGGTCAGACAAAAAACAAAATTAATGTTTCAGAAATTACAAAAAGTCAACCATATTAGTTTTACCCTTTTTCTCTCAACAAATGTTGCCTGAACTGCTATCTCCACCATTTTGTGTTTTTAATTTATAAAATATAAAATAATTTATTTTAAATGTTCATGTTTTTGGAAATAGAAGGATTTTCACTCATAACATTTGCAACGAAAAAGAGAAACTGGTGTCCATGAATATGTATTTTTAAAGTGAGTTTAAAATAAATGATCTTATTTGGAAAAGAGGACCATTCTTGCAAAATTTAGTAAAGATCTTCAAGACTGGGGCAGATGTAACAGCTGGGTGAAATGTGGTTTGCATGGACTTTTATATGAGACAATTGAGAAGACCACTGGTATACGCAGTTCGAGGATGGGCAGAAAATTGGATTATTAACCAATGTAATGGAGGAAAGACAGTGAATGGAAGTAAATAGTTGGATTTCCTCACAATTAGTTCTTTGCAACTTCTGTTTATCACATTGACCAACATGTCCCATCTACACAACTCCCACCTGCCTGTGCTTGCCCATAACCCTTTAAACCTATCCTGTCCATGTGCCATCCATATTCAAATCTAAATATTGTAATCTTTGTAAATCATTTTACATTAAATTGAGATCTGATATTTTATTTCATGCCTCAGTGTAGTTTTAGCTCAGTGGTAGAATTTTCGCTTCAGAGTTCAAATGGTGACATTCTGCTCCAGAGACTAGGAGACATAATCTAGCTCAGTGCAACATTGTCTTTGAAATGAGATGCTATTTTCCTTCCAGGTGGACATTACATTTCTCATTTGATTATTTGAAGAATTTCCCCAAGAAGAATATCCTGGTCCCTAATCAAAGTACAAAATAGATTTTCTGGTCAATCTTTCATAGCTGATATAACACATAAATTGGCTGCTGTATTTTCCTGTGTTGCTGAAAGTCCGGAGATGATCTCTGTACTCGTAGACATTAGAAGAATAGGATTAATAGGAGATAGGTCTGCAATTAATTTGATTGGATTTGCTTTGCTATTTGTGTACAGGACATGATAGGGGCGGTTTCTCGGCTATAACTTACGAACTTAAGAGGAATAAGGAGATCTAACTGAAAACTTAGAAAATTCTTACTGGTTTCAAAAGGGTGGATACAGGGAGAATGTTTTTCCTGGCTGAGGACTCTCGAACCAGTCACAATCTCAAAATGAATGGCAGGCATTTAGGCCTCAGATAAAAAGACTTTTCATGTAGAATTCACAACCGCGAAGAGCTGGGGGGGGGACTCAGTCATTGAGTTTATTCAAAACAATTTTTTTAATACTTCTGGGCATCGGAGAATATGGAGAAAATATGATGAAAAAATGCCACCATGGTAGAAGTTCAACCTTGACCTTGATAAACGGTCTGTCTGTCTTTTCGACTTTTTTGTTATTTTTAGTGTTTTAAAAAGTATGTGTCTTTGTTCTCTGGTTTGTTTTATGTGCGGGATGGTGGAAAGGGGTCGGGGGAAACTTTATTTCAATCTCTTACCTTGCCGGAGATGCGATTGTTTTCTGGATCGTATCTCCGGTCGCTCAGCGGCCTAACAGCATGGAGCTGGCAGCCTTGCTCGAGACTAACTTTGAGGCCCACCGACATGGACTTACCATCAGAGCCTGCGATCCCTTGCGTGAGATCGATGCTCCAACTGCAGCCTGCGGATTTCACCATCGAGGGGTTCGCAGTCTTGGGTAGAGACTGATGTCGGGAAGCTCCAAAGTCGCAGGAGGTTCGACCAGCCCCGACCCAGGTGCGGGGGGAGCTGAGATCCCCCCGATGCGGATGCTTGATTGCCCCGATACGGAGGGCCCGACCGCCGGCTAGTCCCGCCGGCTAGTCCCGAGCCAAGGTCGTCCCGTCAACGGAAGGCTCGAGTGCCCCAACCGCAGGAGAACAAAGAAGGGAAGAGATCAAACTTTTTTCTCGCCTTCCATCACAGTGAGGAATGTGGAGGAGTCACTGTTGTGGATGTTTATGTGAAAATGTATTTTGTTGCTTTTTATTGGTATGACTAAGGCAAATCAAATTCCTCGTATATTGCAAAACATACTTGGCTAATAAAGTATGATTATGATGTCTGTGCGGAGTTCCTTCGTTCTCCCCGTGACCACGTGGGTTTTCCCCGGATGCTCCAGTTTCCTCCAACACTCCAGAGCCGTATAGGTCTGCAGGTTAATTGGCCTGGTAAAAATTGGGTAGGATATTGCTAGTGTACGGGGGTGATCGCTGGTCAGCGTGGACCTGGTTGGCCAAACGACCATGTTTCCATGTTGTATCACTACATTAAACTAAACCCTGCGGATCCAAAGAAGTACAAGTTTATTGACAGTAGAGCATTTTTTTATTCTCTTATCCTAATAAACAAGTTCATTTAACACTATCCAAATTGTTTACATTGCATAGAATATAGATTTTTTTATCACTTAATTTTCATAATGAAATAATTTTCCATGTTTATGTGAAGCCAGGTATTGCAATCCTCTTGGATAAATTTACAGACCTAGTTCCAGATCCTCTAGTTCCTTTAAAAGTGCTTCCTCTTTCTGCATTTTTTCCAACTGTAAATAGAGAGATATGGTTAAAAAAATGCAACTAATAATAAAATTTATACCTGAGAAGACAAATGGCCTAATTCTCTCCTATCACTTATGAAAAGCCATAAAGCTTATATTTCCCCAACAGCTCAATTGAACCAAAGATCAGAGAGTTCCAAGATTTAAATTATACTTGGATCCGAGTCTCGCTTTGGTCTCAGTCAAAATGGTTCCTTCGCCAGAAAGTGAAAGAATAAAGCCGAGTTCTACTGAATTAAGTGTTTGAAAATTATTAATTTTTGAAGATTGCTTGAGAACTTTATGACATTGCACTACAATAAAATGAGGAAATACTCATTTCAGCCAGGTATCATCTGTGGTGAGAAGTCGATTATCTCTCACTGAAACGCAACTGAAGACTGTCTCCAGGACCCTGGCAATCACATTCCTCTTGGGGGAGAGGGTGACATGACACAAAGTAAACATTTTCTGTAGAACAGTAACCCAAATCAATGTACGGAACATCGGAGAGTCAATATAAAGTACATTTTAATTATGTATATTTAGAACGAAAGTTATGTTATTGTCCAGACCAATTTTATTGGTTCATGGAAAAAGTTACGTTTGTGCTTCTTTCCCAAAAATGGAAACGCTATACCCAAGATTGCATATGATAATCTGCAATTTTAGTGAGATATAAGAGGGCTGAACAAAGGCTGTTGGACATCTAACCATCAAAGCTACACCCCCCCTCCCCCATCCCGCGTTGATCACAGTAGAATGCAATCTGCACAATGCCTGATAATTTGATTCCCGCCAGCGCCACACAATTCCCAAGATGGGAAACACTAATTTTGTTTGCACCTGATTCTTTTCCAGTTGCTTGCCAGAAGCTTCTTGTTCTTTCAGCTGTTCAATTGCTTTAAGTTTCTGCAATAGAGAGTGTCTTGGAGTCAAGGTGAACAGTAACAGATTTTGCAAGATAATTAATAAACTTCAGAAGCTTGTTTTTAGACTTTAAAGTGTGGAAACAGGCCCTTCCGCTCACCGCTGACCAACGATCACCTGTACATTTGTTCTATCCCATACAATAGGGACAATGTACAGAAACCAATTAATCCACAAACCTGCATGTCTTTGGAATCTAGAAGGGAACCGGAGCACCCAGAGAAAACCCACGCAGTCACAGGGAAAATGTGTCCATCTGTACAGACAGCACCTGTAGTCAGGATCGACATGGTTCTCTAGCTGTGTGGCAGCTACCTTACTGCTGCACCACTGTGCCACCTAGAGATAAAACATTTCTATTGCACCATAATAAATGTTGACCTGGTTAACCACAAAGGTGTATCAGTCTGTGGTGCTAGTTCTCTTCTACAAAGTCATTGTCCTCATCTCTAATCCCACACATTTTTTTCCACACGGGACTTACTTTTTTGATGTTTTTAATTTTTTTCTCCATTTCGGGGTCTCCATGACTCTCAGGACAGGGGACTGCTCTAGGTTCAGGATCAATTGGTGTTTCCTGAATTATGTCAGATTTGATCTCCTACAAGAAATAAGATAAGAGAGATAATGGGTTGATGAGCAAGAAGTTTGCATTGCAAACGTCAACTTTCCCTTAGGCTTTTGACAGAGTCATGACTGTTTGGTTCACCAATGTACTTCAGGTGTAGGAAGTCATCCATCTTTAATGACATAATCCAAAAAGAGGGAGGGGGCGGCAGAGGGAGGGGGGGCGGCAGAGGGAGGGGGGCAGAGAGGGAGGGGGGGCAGAGAGGGAGGGGGGGGGGGGGCAGAGAGGGAGGGGGGGCAGAGAGGGAGGGGGGGGGCAGAGAGGGAGGGGGGGGGCAGAGAGGGAGGGGGGGGGGGCAGAGAGAGGGAGGGGGGGGCAGAGAGGGGAGGGGGGGCAGAGAGGGAGGGGGGCAGAGAGGGAGGGGGGGCAGAGAGGGAGGGGGGCAGAGAGGGAGGGGGGCAGAGAGGGAGGGGAGGCAGAGAGGGAGGGAGGCAGAGAGGGAGGGGGGCAGAGAGGGAGGGGGGCAGAGAGGGAGGGGGGCAGAGAGGGAGGGGGGCAGAGAGGGAGGGGGGCAGAGAGGGAGGGGGGCAGAGAGGGAGGGGGGCAGAGAGGGAGGGGGGGCAGAGAGGGAGGGGGGCAGAGAGAGGAGGGGGGCAGAGAGGGAGGGGGGCAGAGAGGGAGGGGGGGCAGAGAGGGAGGGGGGCAGAGAGGGAGGGGGGGGCAGAGAGGGAGGGGGGGCAGAGAGGGAGGGGGGGCAGAGAGGGAGGGGGGCAGAGAGGGAGGGGGGCAGAGAGGGAGGGGGGGGCAGAGAGGGAGGGGGGGCAGAGAGGGAGGGGGGGCAGAGAGGGAGGGGGGGGCAGAGAGGGAGGGGGGGCAGAGAGGGAGGGGGGGCAGAGAGGGAGGGGGGGCAGAGAGGGAGGGGGGGGCAGAGAGGGAGGGGGGGCAGAGAGGGAGGGGGGGCAGAGAGGGAGGGGGCAGAGAGGGAGGGGGGGGGCAGAGAGGGAGGGGGGGCAGAGAGGGAGGGGGGGCAGAGAGGGAGGGGGGGGCAGAGAGGGAGGGGGGGCAGAGAGGGAGGGGGAGGGGATAGAGAGGGAGGGGGAGGGGATAGAGAGGGAGGGGGAGGGGATAGAGAGGGAGGGGGAGGGGATAGAGAGGGAGGGGAGTAGGGAGGGAGAGGGAGGGGAGTAGAGAGGGAGAGGAGTAGAGAGGGAGGGTAGAGGGAGGGGGAGGGATTATGAGAGGGAGATGGGCAGAGAAGGAGGGGGGTAGAGACCCCACCCCATCTCAGTCCTCATTCCCCTCACTCCCATTCCCTGGCGCAGCACCTACCCAGGTCGTAGAGCATTGCCAGGGCCTGGAACTCGGCCTGATTCTCGTACTCAGCCCGGCCCTGGCTGTAGACTGCAGCCATCAGCTCGGCTGCCATGTGGGCTCCAGTGCAGGCCCTGATTTCATCTCCGAGCAGGCCCCGACTTCACCTCCGGGCTCGTCCCTGACTGCTACTCGTCCTTTGTTCCATCTGAGGCTTCTTTCCCGGCCCCGGTCATGGTCCCATCCCAAGCCCCCGCCCTCTCTCCAGCTCCAGGCCTGGCCCAGGTGGGCATGGACCCGAGGATCCGAGCGAGGCTGCGTGTGGACGTGGACCCGAGGACCCCGAGCGAGGCCGCGGGCGGGTGGGTGTGGACCCGAGGGAGGCCACGTGCGGGCATGGACCTGAGGACCCTGAGCATACGGCGTGGGCCCCGAGGACCCCGAGCGAGGCCGCATGCGGCGAGGACCCCGAGTGAGGCCGTGGGCGTGGACCAGAGGACCCCGAGCGAGGCTGCGTAGGTCGACCGTTGGGTAGGTGGTGAAGCGTTTGAGGAATGTTTTGGAAATGTGGCCCTCCCCCTGACAACACTCGAAGCTCGTGGAGTGTGAAACGGGCTCCGAGCCGAGCCATCCTGCCCGCCCACCTCATTGTGACATCATAAGTGGAAGCTGGTAGTTTTAAAAGGGAGTTTTTTTATTTTTTGAAACTTTAATCAACAATAAGTCGTGAAATAAAGCATAAAATATTATGAAGCTGCTCACTGCTTAAAGGGGGAAAATGTGAGTCAGAATATGTAAAAATATTATTGTTACCACGTGGTGTTTTTGTGAAAATATAAAGACACACATATATACACACATACAAGATGAGAATATTAAAGTTATAGAGATAACTATACAGAGATAGAGAAATCCACTAGGGGCACTGCGCTGACAGCAGCCTCTGCCTGCATCCCGTTTTTCCATCTTTTTTAAATTTTTAGTCAGTTTAAAGTTTGTTTTTGGGGGAAACTAACTTTTATAACTGGGGGAGGGGGGGGCAGGGTAAGGGGGAAACTAACACCCAGTCGTTTCCTGGCGGGGATGCGACTATTTCTCCGAGTCGCGTCCTCGCCCCCCACCTCCTGGATCAGAGCGGCCTTTCCTGCCGGGGACCGGGAACCGGACCAGAGCTGCAACAGCAGCGGCGCTGGAGTCACCACGGAGCGGGCGATGCCTACCTGGGTCGCCATTTGGAGCTCCGCAGCGTTGGTCCGCTGCTCCAACACCGTGGAGCTCTGGTTCGGAGAGCTTCCAACACGGGCGGCGCTGAACAACTCCCTGGAGTTCTGGGGCCCTTTGCCGAGGGCCTCCAGCGTTGCATCTCCACCCGGCGCGGCCTGCGGACTTTGGGAGCCGCGGACTCTGGTAGGAGGGGGCCGACTCAGGGTCCAGGCCGCTGAGGACATCCCCCAGCCCCGACATCGGACTTACATCACCCTGGCGAGTGGGCCTGAACATCGGGCCGCCCGTAGCGGCGACTGCGGAGGGCTCGGGGAGGCCCCGACCACGGGTGAACAGTGGGGAACATCAGGGGAAGAGATTGACTTTGGTGCCTTCCCTCACAGTGGGAAATTTTTATCCTGCTGTGTGGGGATGTTTTATGTTGAATTCTATCTACTCTTGTGTTGTGTTCTTTATTTTTACTGTATGGCTGCATGGTGATTTCATTTCACTGTGCCAATTGGCACGCGTGACAAATAAATGTACCTTGTATCTTGTATAAGGATTTCTGCCTCAATGGGCCTATGTTCATGCATTTCGGATGTCACAGGGCTCGAAATTAGCGGTTGCCCAGATGCCAATGACCACCCAAAGTGCCGCCGGGCAAACTAAACGCCGAGTCATTTTGCCCGGCTTGGCACTACAGGTACTGGTTTATACTGAAGATAGACACAAAAAACTGAGCGGGTCAGGCAGCATCTCTGGAGAATAGGAACGTGACGTTTCGTGTTGGCGGCGACTGTATTGTGGGGCAAATATATTAGGTGCGGGGTGACGAAGGGTCGGAGCGAATGACGGGTCCCGCACAGCAGCAGCAGCAGCGGCCGCAATAGTGGCTACATCTCCTCCCGCACCCCGCCCGCCCTGATAGCTGTCGCTGCTTGCAAATCTGCTAACGCCGATAACCGCTTTCAAAACAAAGTCTCTCGCATGCCGAGGCCGGGAGGAGGGAGGGAGGGGGAGGCCTCCTTCTGCCATCTGAAGCAGCTGCACCAAAGATCCTATAGCTATAGGATCTTTGAGCTGCACCACTTGGCCCCGCACCTTCCTGTTGGCTGGCGGAGGAGGGGAGGCGGTGGCGAGATCCCAACCGCCTTCCCCTTTCGCCGTGGCACTTGGCGGTGGACATGGACGGCCAAGGCAGCGGGGCGAAGTTGTCAGAGCAGCGCTGACCTTCCTTCCTCCCCACCTCCTCAGCCCCTTCCCCTCTCTCTCTCTCTCGTATGCCCCCCTCCACCCCCCCATCCTGAGACGCCTCCTCTTCATCCCGCATTGATCCCCATTCCCACCTCTATTCAGTCCTCACTGACATCCCCTGTGCTCCCCTCCCCATCTATTCATCCTGCATTGATCACCCGATGCACCTCGCATTGATTCTCCTGCCACCCCCCCATTCGTCCTCTACTGATCCCCCGTTCATCCTATACTAATCCCCTCATTCATCCTGTACTGATCCCCTCATTCATCTTTTACTGATCCCCCATTCATCCTGTACTGATCCCCCCCCAGTCATCCTGTACTGATGCCCTCATTCATCCTGTAGTGATCCCCCATTCATCCTGCACAGACCCTCCGAACCACACTGTACTGCCCCCCCCCCCCATCCATCCATCCTGTACTGATCCTCCCAATTCAAGAAGAATGGGGGGGGAACAGTCTGAAGAAGGGCCTCGACCCGAAATGTTGCCTATTTCCTTTGCTCCATAGATGCTGCCTCACCCGTTGAGTTTCTCCAGCATTTTTGTCTACCTCCAGTCATCCTGTACTGATCCTCCCATTCAACACCACTGACATTCCCCGTGCTCTCCCCTCAAAATGTTACATAGTCCAACCAACACGTACTAATTCACCTGCCTCAATCCATCCATTCCGCACCGATTGCCTTCTCAGCTGCCCTGTATATTTTGTTATGAATAAATTGTGGGAAGCGTGAGTGTTTCTGTAGCAATAGCAATAACGACCCATGCTATGGCCATGTCATGGTAATTTTCGGCCCTTCACAGAAAACATGCTTGCATCAATCTATAGTGTGCATGGTTAAGCATATATGTGACCATGGTCCAGGATTTATTGACACAGGTTGATCATATGCTGAATAATCCAACCAGTTTGGAAGTGGAAAGAACTAATAGAAATTGCATTAATTGCAATGTGTAAAAAGAGTTGAGATACTGTATTATAATTTTGTTGCATGTCATTGTGGTATATTTCATGTCTTGATTGGTGAATATGTTTAGTTTGTGACTTTATTTGAAGCAGAAATAGTATGTAAATGCTTCATTGTGCATAATTCCGACTGGTAACTACGCACTTCGTCCAAACATATTATCGCACGCGTCATGCAAACCGTCTTAAATGGCCACCTAAACTGTCATTTGGCAACCTAAAAAGCTGCCAAGGTTGCTCGGCTGGCAACAGGGGAAAAAAAAGTGAGAGCCCTGTGTCACCTACCCCTATATGAAAAATATTCCTTATCTTCCTCCTAATGCTTCCACCCAGTCACTCAGATGTGTGTATCTATGTCAGCTAGTTATTGATGGTTCATCCCATCCTTTAAACTTCAGAGATACAGCGTGGAAACAAGCCCTGTAGTCCACACCGGCCAATGATCACCTATGCACTAGCACTATCATACACACCAGAGACAATTTACAGAAGCCAATTAACCTACAAACCTGTAGGTCTTTGGAGTGTGGGAGAAAACTGGGGGCACCCAGAGAAAACCCATGCAGTTTCAGGGAGAACACACAAACTCCACACAGACAGCACCCGAGGTCAGGATCGAACCCGGTTCTCTGGCGCTGTAAGGCGGCAACTCTACCGCTACCACTGTGCTGCCTCTGTACATCTAGGTTAAATAATTCCACACACTTTAATTCAAAGAAATACAGAAAGTGCTGGAGTACCCGTCCCAAAACTTCACCTATCCATGTTCTCCGGAGGTGCTGCCTGAACTGCTGAGTTTCTCCAACAATTTGTGTCTTTTTTTGGTAAACCAGCATCTGTAGTTCCTTGTTATTACACTTTAATTAAATCCAGCTCCCCATCTCATCTGTTCCAAAAAAAAATTCCAGCCTTCCAATCTTTCCTCACTTAAAAGCTTTCCAATGATGGTGGCATCTTAATTAATTTCCTCTGTACTGTATCCTGATAACATGGTGCACAGACTGCAGGCATCTAGACGAGCTAGCTATTTGCAATACATCTCTGGCTTAACCTCCCTGGCCTTAGAACATGCACCTTTCACATGAATGTCCTACAATCTCTAGGGAACAGTGATCATGCACACCTTTACACTGTTTACCCTCCCCATTTACAATATTTTACATTGCTCCAAATTTACTAAATTCAGTTGGTCACTGTTCTGCCCAAAACCCTACTTATTTTCTGGAAAATCAATGCCCTACCTAGAGAACAAAGGCATGTTGGGGAAGTAATATGGTAGAAACACATATGCTGGTTTACAAAAAAAGACAAAAAGTGCTAGAGTAACTTAGCCGATCAGGCAGCATCTCTGGAGAACACTGATAGGTGATGTCTCTGGCCAGGACCAGAAAAAATTACCTGCTTTGATGCCTTCCTTGCCTCCCTTTTCTTTTGATTTTTGAGAGCCGCTTTTGACAGTTGTTTATCTGTAGATTGCGGTTTCATGTTCTGAGGGAGTTCTTCTTCATGCTATATGGGAAAAAAAGCAGATCAAATCACAGACTACTTAAGACACTGTATTAGTTGCTGATCACTTGATAAATAAATTCCTTATTGCATGTGCCATCAAAATCATCTAGTACATGCACTCAGATTTCACACTGCAGATCCAGTTCTTCATTGGCCAAGAAAGCACACCAATGCCTCTACTTTCTTAGAAGGTTTAATGAGTTTGAAATGTCCCCAACAACTCTCACCAACTTCTACAGATGTGCTGTAGAAAGATTTTTATCGGGATGCATCACAGCATGTTTTGGAAACGGCTCCATCTAAGACCGCAAGAAATTGCAGAGAATAGCGGATGCAGCCCAGACGTCACATAAACCAACCTCCCTTCCATTGACTCCATCTACACTTCACGCTGCCTCAGCAAGGCCACCGGCATAATCAAGGACCAGTCTCACCCCGGGCATTCCCTCTTCTCCCCTCTCCCATCAAGCAAGAGGTACATAAGTGTGAAAATGCACACCTCCAGATTCGGGGACTGTTTTGTCTCAGCTGACATCACGCAACTATCAGCAACAAGAGAGTGATCCATGGCTACCATCTACCTCATTGGAGACCCTAGGATTATCTTTAGTTGGACTTAACTGGATTTTAACTTGCATTATACGTTATTCGCTTTATCCTGCATCTGTATGTTGGGGAGGGCTCAATTATAATCATGTATAGTCTTTCCACTAACTGGTTAGCGCGCAACAAAAAAGCTTTTCACTATACCAATAAACTAAACTAAAATGTCAATCTCATATGGCCTTCGTTTGCCAAAATCATTTAAAACCCAGGGTTTTAACATTCACACATTTCTTCCTCCGCTCCTAGTGATTCTAATCAGGTTTAATTCCTCCGACACCAGAAGGACATTCTGTATTTGCAAGCCATCACGCTGAACATCAGCAAGCTACTGCCACTGGGGCTATTATTGTCCACATCAGATGCACTACCAACCTGGAAGTCTCTGAAATGTGATTAGAATAAAGCCGGAGTTACATAGCAGACCCTTCAGATCACTGTGTCTATGTTGACCTAAACGTCCGCCCTACACTATTTACACTTTTCTTCTATCCTCACCGTCTCACCCCTACGACAGATTCACCACCACTAGGGGCGATTTACAAAGAATAGCACAGCACAGGAACAGGCCTTTGCCTCACAATGTTTGTGCCGAACATGATGCCAAGTTGAACTCTCATCTGGCTGTACATGATCCATATCTCTCTATACCCTACACTTCCACGTGTCTATCTAAAACTCTTACATGCCACTATCATATGTCTCCACCACCTCCCCTGGCAATGCGTTCCAGGCCCCCACTACTCTGTGTAAAAAAAACTTGCCCCGCTCATTTCCATTAAGTTTTCCCCCTCTAGCCATTGTAGCTATGTTCTCTAGTCTAGGACATTTCCATCCTGGGAAATAAAGTTCTAAATGTCCTTTGCCTACCTATGCCTCTCATAATTTTATATACTTCCATCATCTAGCAATGTTACAAAATTTTGAGATTTTAAAAATCAAGTCTGCAATTTATCCCATCAGATAAAGCATAACAAGAAGTTTAATTTGACACCTAATTCACTTTCATATCTTCAGTATTAAAAATGTTATGGCCATTTTCATACTTGGAAATTAGCATCTTGTTCCCCATTGCCTTTCCATTGACTTAACACAAAAGCTGTGATCTAGAACAGTCAAAAGCCCATAACTTTCTTAAAAATTAAGAGAACTCAATGAAATGTTCAGTTATTATAGATTGAAGCATTCTGAAACAAATATGAAACAATATTACTTGGATGACCTGAAATTAAAGCATATAATTAATTAGTTATCTAATTACAACATTCAATTACTAGATCTAAACATCTATCAATTTCTTAAGAAATGATAAACATTTTTAAATTGCCTAAGTGTCCAAGTAACATTCACACAATAATCCACAATATAACATGATTTTTAAATCTAATTTTCATGAATTTATAGGCCAAATTGAAGGAATTTAGTGGTTAATGCCTGTAAATTAATGGCCATTTAAATCAACTTGCGAGTGGGTTTTAGTGGAATGCGGTGGATTAGAACATTGCAGTTTGCGCTGAAGTCGGCAGGGAAAATACAGCCGGTTCATACATTATTTTTGTCCCCTTCTCGCAACATGAAAATGTGATTAAATGCTTCCTAAAAACCAAGTTTTTATGTAAAAATAAACTGTGTCGCTTTTTTTATTGCCTACGTTAGGTCCGTTCTGCTGTCAGCGTTCAGAGCTTTAGAAGATGATTTTTAAACTACTCTAGTTAATAAATAATCTAGCGTAGTTTAAAAATAACTTCATGAATGAAATGTCGGAGCGATTTCTCTTTAGCTACGAAATCGCCCGACATGGATCGATTTGGACTGTCTGGGGAAAAACGGGATTTTAAACCCACCCCCCTCTGAAAGGCGCCAGTCACGCACACGGGGAGCGGCAGAACTGCAGCGCTGCTAAAGGTAGGTATTGTAACATACCTACATCATCTTCCCTCAACCTCCTAATATTACAGCCAGTTAACCCACCAACCGGTAAATCTTTGGTATGTGGGAAGAAATCAGAGCAACTGGCGGAAACACGGGTGACCACAAAAGCTCCATATTGGTTGCACCTAGGTTCCGGATCAAACCTGGTTTCTGGAGCCGTGTAGTAGCTACAATAATGGCAGCTAAGAAGCCAGTGATTTTACTACTCCTGACTCAAGAATCCTCACTACATTTATTGGGCCTTGCCCAATGTCCCTATTAACATCAGCAAACTCAATATAACCCAACAAGGATATTCCTGTGTGAACAGCTGAGTAGCATATACTATTAATGCTATTATTAGTTGTGCCAGCAGGGGGCTTGGTGATAATTTTAATCTTAAACGTATATAGCCACGTTTTTAAGAATTGGGAGTAAATCACTCTTTACCCAAACAGAGCACAGGCTGGCCACACCTGAGAGAAAAGTAAAAATTTGAGAATCTCAATGAATTTAATTCACAAATGAAACTACAATCTACATACTCTCAGCTGATTTTCCATGTGGCAGTGCTTTCACCTGTCAGCCTCAATGAAAATGACAGCTTCGTATCTCATTTCACAAATCCATTTCTTATTGGAACGATGTGGATGATGTAGGCGAGTTTAATCGAGCTTGAAAGTTCACAAATGAATTTTTATTAAAATCTAATTTCCTACATCTCAAATGAGAGACACCAAAATATATAACATTATGAGAGGCATAGATAGCGTAGTCAGTCAGAACCTTTTCCCCAGGGTGAAAATATCCAACACTAGAGGGCATAGCTATGTTAGAGGGAGAAAGTTTAATGGAGATGTGCAGGGCACGTTTTTTTAAACAGAGTGGCAGGGGCCTGGATCACATTGCCAGGGAGGAGGAAAAATACAATGGTTAGATAGCCACATGGAAATGCAGGGAATGGAGGGATATGGATCATGCATAGGCAGATCGGTTTCGCCAGGCATCATGTTTAGCACAGACACTGTGGGCTGAATGGTCCGTTCCTGAGCTATGTTACATAACACATCTTGAGTTTATGCATTTATCCAGGTTAATAGGCAGCTACATTCAAGGGTCCAGAAGTTCAAATATAATAAACCAATGAATAAAGTAATAGTGGGATCGGCAAGGCATGGTGGCTGTGTGTGTCCCGACTTCTCTAGTGTCTCTCTCTTAATGTACAGATTATAGCTCTCAAAAGTGTGAACTGGAATATGGCACGAGCTAAGAAGACAGCATCAGCTGCATGAGCATTTTCCTATTGATAGATCTTACTTCCACACCATTGGCTTGAATGAAGTGATAGCATGTAATTGTTGCATTCCACAGTATTCCTCACATTGTAATAAAGATGGACTACACGGCAATAAAGCATTTCAGATGCGCACTTTGGACTCCTGAACATTGAATACAGTTGCAAAGTAGTTTAAAGTAGAGTTTAAAACCAATATAATAAGTAGCTAGCAAAATGTTATAGTGCTATGGATTTGAGTCTGCTCACTTTAGTTTAGAGATACAGCCCTTTGAGAAACAGGCCCTTTGGCCCACCGAGTCTGTGCTGACCAGCGCTCCCCACACACTTACACTATCCTGCATGCACTAGGGATAATGTCCTATTTTTTACCAAGCTAATTAACCAACAAATCTGTATGTCTTTAGAGTGTGAGAAGAAACCGGAGCACTCAGAAAAAACCCCATGCAGGTCAACGTACTGTCTCCATGTAGACAACACCCGTGGTCAGGATCGAACCAGGGTGTCTGGTGCTGTAAGACAGCAGCTCTACCATTGCGCCACCTTACTGCCACACTGTAGATACTTTCTCAAATCCAGTGGCATCAATTCATCCTGTAAGTGGTCTGATTCTCTAATTAGTACCAAAAATGTATTAAAAAAACATTTCAACTTGCAAAAACATGAAAAAGAGCATCCAGAATCAAATATGTACTGAATACCACTCACCAGTTTTGTGCTGGTTATTGGCTTGTTTCTCAGTGCAGGCGGTCTGTAGGCCTGTGCTGGTTTGACATCAATACTATGGACATCATTGGGAACCGTATGGTATCTGATGGGCTTCTCTGGGAAAGCACCATCTACAAACGGCTGCCACTGGACTTCCCAGAGTTCAGAGTTTGATGGGATTTCAATCTCGTGTCGAACTGCACCGCTGTAGTGCCAGATCTTAAAGCCATTGCTAACCCGTAGTCTTGGCGCACAAGTCGCTGTCACAATGTGCTCACCATCCGGGCACCACGAGAAATAGGTTGAGTCAGCAGCTTGTGGCTTCGAAATTTGTTTGTACTTTTTTACATCCCAGACTTCCATCTGTCCTCGGAGGTTTCCAAAGCCTGCTAACACCAGGATGTGCCCTTGAGGGCTGTAGAATGCTGCATTACGAGGGCCCGTACCAAAGTCAAAGACTGGGTCACACTTCTGGTTGAAGACTGTCACTTTGGCGGGCATGAAACCATACACGGCACAAAATTCAACTGAATTTGGATTCCACACCACGTCATAAATCGGGCCATTTTTTGCTGAAAGAAATGAAATTGATTCAACAATAAGATGCTATGATGAATATTCCAGCGTGTAACTATTTGAAAGCAGCATCCTCCATAAACTGCAGCATTTTTAACTCGGAATAAAATGTTTCAAAGCAATTCACAAACACGTAATCAAAAATAAAATCCAACCCAAAGGAGAAATTATGAAGAATGCAAAAACAAGGAACGGTAGATGCTGATTAATTAAAAAAAAAAAGACTAAGTGCTGGAGTAACTCAACAGTCAAGCGACATCTCTGGAGAACATGGATAGATGGCATTTCGTGTCAGCACCCTTCATTGGACTTAAGGAGCTTGCTTACTTGGTAACACTATTGTTCCAAGGAAATTATGGTGGATTTAAACCTTTTGCTTGATCAAATTTTTATTCCGCAATCAACAGCAGATTAGTTTGTCATTGCTGATTCTGGATCTTTGTTTCTCTCCAAATGGCTCCCATGTTTGTCTAAAGATAAGTATGCTTTAAATTAAATTCATGGGTTATGACACACCTTGGGAATAACAAGGGCTTGACAAGACACAATATGAATGCAATCTTGTTCAAACTCGTCAGCCGTGCGCTCCGTTGAGTGAAAATGCGGCAGCTATTCCAATATTCTCCTGGGTGGCCTTCCACCTGTAGTCCCTTTAATTTCAACCTCATGTTTAGATCATATCTTAATTGACACCAAAATGTTGTTATTCCGTCATCTGAACTTGATGACCTAACTTGCTTCCAGACTAGCAATAGCTTAATTATAGAACATTTTCAAATCACTCCATTATGATGCCTTTCGACGTGACCGCCAATCTTTCAAGATTTTTGCACACTTTCACCTCTGGTGTTTTATACATTCACAGTTATGTCTTCAGTTCTCTGGCTCTTCGGCCCACCGAGTCTGCGCTGACCAGCGATCACTCTGTCCACGAGCATTATCCTCCATACTAGGGACAATTTACACTTTACAGAAGCCAATTAACTTACAAACCTGTACGGCTTTTTGGAGTGCAGGAGGAAACTGGAACACCCGGACAAAACCCATGCGGTCACGGGGTGAACGTTCAAACTCGGTATAGACAGCACCCACAATCAGGGTCAAACCCAGGTCTCTGGCGCTGTAAGGCAGCAGCTCTACCTCTGTGTGGATAGGTGTGAAGATTGTGCGTAGTGAAATCTGGTTGCCCATCATGAACCATGAGGGAGCCACATGGACACGGATTATCCAGTGGACTAAAGAATATGCAGGAGGGAACTGCAGATGCTGGTTTACACCGAAGAAAGACATGAAATGCTGGAGTAACTCAGCAGGACAGGCAACATTTCTGGAGAGAAGGAACGGGTGATGTTTTGGGTCAAGAGCCTTCTTCAGACTGAGAGTCAGGGGAGGGGGAAACACGGAGATATGGAAGGGTAAGACGTGAAAATGTGAGAACAAAGCGGATGAAGTTAGACTTGTATACATCGGTGACACCAAACACAGACTGGGCGATGGTTTCACCGAACACTTCCGCTCAGTCCACCTAGATCTCTCAGTTGCTAAACACTTAAATCCCACTCCCATTCCCATACTGACTTTTCTGTCCTGGGCCTCTTCCACTGTCAGTGAGGCCCATCGCAAATTGGGGGAATAGCGCCTCATATTTCGCTTTGGGCAGCTTACCACCCAGCGGTATGAATATTGACTTCTTTAACTTAGTAACCCTTGCTTTCCCTCTCTCGCCATCCCTCCCCCATCCTAGTTCTTCGACCAGTCTGACTGTTTTCCTGATTAAATGTTATCTTTGTATGCCTCGTTGTCATCTTCCCCTAGTTAGCAAAGATCTATTCTACATTTTCCTTCATCTTCGTCCCCTTTGTTTTCTCGTTTTCACACCATACCCTTCTATATCTGTGTCTACCTCTCCCCTGACTTTCAGTCTGAAGAAGGGTCTTGAACCGAAACACCACCCATTCTTTCTTTCCAGACATGCTACCTGTCCCGCTAAGTTACTCTAGGATTTTGTGTCCATCTTCGGACTAAAGAATGTGATTGTTTATTGATTGATAACACCTTCAACTTGGAGACACAAAATGCTGGAGTAACTGAGTGGGTCAGGCAGCATCTCTGGAGGAAAAGAATGGATGACGTTTCAGACCTGAAACGTCACCCATTCATTCTCTCCAGAGATGCTGCCTGTCCCGCTCAGTTACTCCAGCATTTTGTGTCTACCTGCAGTTCCTTGCTACACAAGGAGCCATGGCCACTCATATTAAAACTGTACATCACAAGGCCTCATATCATTATACCCAATATTCTAAACTTAATCGAGGATTTTGGTTCATTTTCAGGTTACAGAATAAACTGGAATAAAAGTGAAATCATGTCAATAAAACCGAAAGATTCTGCACATCTCGTACAATTTCCTTTTAAAATAGCTGTGGAAAATTTTAAATACTTGGGTATTGAAATCACTAGAAGATATCAAGACATGCTTAATGCAAACTCTAACCCCATTCTTAAGAAACTACATAATTTAATTAAATTCTGGAAAACGCTTCCGATGTCCTTAATAGGCCGAATAAATGCTATAAAAATTATTTTTTTTACCACAAATTCTATACCTGTTCCAATCAATCCCATTATACCTACCCAAAAAGTTTTTTTTTTTTTTAAATTGGACTCACATATTACAAATTTTATTTGGGATTATAAGTCCCATAGAATACAAAGACCACACCTGAATAAACCCAAAGTAGTAGGGGGATTAGCACTCCCTAATTTTATGTATTACTATTAGAAATATAATTCAATTGTTGGATAACTGTCCTTTTAATATTGGCACGACCCTTCTCTCACCAATGACGGTGAATAATACAAATTACAATAAAAATCCAATTATACATAGTACAATCAGAATTTGGAAACAAATAAAATACAACTTAAAATTAAGAAACCTATCTCTCCTATCGCTAAACACCTTCTGTTTAAACCCTCGATTATAGATAAAGCATTTATACAATAGGAAAGAGCAGGAATTAAAACTTTGGGAGATTTGTATGAAACGGGAAAACTACTATCATTTAAACAATTACAACTAAAATACAATCTGGGTAACAATCAGTATTTTAAATATTTCCAAATATGTGATTATCTGAAAAAAACATGCGCAAGAAATTCACAAAATGCCATCAGACTTACTAGAAGAAGCAATGAATACAAAGGCGGAATCAGCAAATTTAATTTCATATATATATATATATATTATACTAAATGCAGTAATACCAACAACGGAAGGTATCAGAGGAGGGTGGGAAAACGAATTAAGCATAAAAATTTCCAATGAAAGGTGGAAAGAGTACTTATTAAATGTGCATAAATGTTCAATTAACGTAAGACACACTTTAATAATATTTAAAATTTTGCACAGATTATATTACTCAAACTAAATTAAATAAAATTTTCCCCAACGTCTCACCAATTTGTGATAAATGCCAGTTTCAGGAAGCAACTATAGCACACTCATTATAATCCACAGCAACCAACAATTCCTCTGAAAAATTTTCACAAATGAAATTGTGCCTGTCGCAGTTAACAGAATTAGATTAGAACTCTAATTGCTCCCATCTATGCTAATTTTATTGTACGTTAACAACCAATCCACTATTCCTACCTGTAAAGGAGAAAATTGGAAAGCTCTAGCCAATAAATGTGAGCACCTCTGGCAGTATGGTGTAGTAGATAATTTACATAAACAAAGAGAGCCTGATGGCAATCATTAAGCCAAAGGCAAGCATCAGCAGCTTCCTAATCTTATATATCCAATCCAGAACCAGGGGCCACAGTTTAAGAATAAGGAGTAAGCCATTTAGAACGGAGACGAGGAAACACTTTTTCTCACAGAGAGTGGTGAGTCTGTGGAATTCTCTGCCTCAGAGGGCGGTGGGGGCAGGTTCTCTGGATGCTTTCAAGAGAGAGCTAGATAGGGCTCTTAAAAATAGCTGAGTCAGGGGATATGGGGAGAAGGCAGGAACGGGGTACTGATTGGGGATCACATGATCACATTGAATGGCGGTGCTGGCTCGAAGGGCCAATGGCCTACTCCTGCACCTATTGTCTATTGACAAATGTTTGAAAGGATACTTACGCAACTGCACTAATGCACTTTCCCCATTGGATGCGATATAGTGCAGGGTTTGTTCGCCATAATAAGATGCTCCAGACTTGTCAACATCCGTACTGGCGATCACCAACAAAGCAGTCCCTGCAGAAAGGCAACATGAGAACACCAATAATTATTTAATGTACCTTAGATGCTGCTGCACCCGCTGATTTTCTCCAGATTTTTGTGTAACCCTTGATTCTCCAGCATCTGCAGTTCCTTCTTTAACACTTTGTCTACTCCACTGCGATATCTCCTCAAGGTATGTCTACTTTGAAAAAGTTCTCCTCTTCCCAACGGAGACAGTTTCACAACCTCCTCTCTAACTGCTCCCCCTCTGTGATACCCCCTTCCCTCCAACTCTACGACCACATCCTCACCCAGACTCGATACCACAGCCACATCTGCTTCCTCGGGGCTTGCCTGTGCCTCCATCTCATACCCCGTGGATTCCAGCTCCAATTCCCTGCCTCCCAGTTCGGACCCCAGCCGGACTATCGGTACCGACTGGCTATCTGCCGCCACACTGTACAATTCTCCAACCGGGCACTAAGATCCACCCTGGTTGCACTGCGCCGACACCAACAGGACCTCGCATTGACTCTCCCGAAACTTCGGGCCTCACTCACCCAGACCTGCAACGGACCCCAACTACACCACATCCTACGGAAGATCCACCGCTTCAATCAACAATTCCTGTCCCACCTTACCTCCACCAAGGACCTGAAATTAGCCCGCCTCCAGGCCGTTCCAGCCACCGACAATCCCCGACTCGACCGCCCGCAGGCCCCGGGCCCCAACTCTGGCCCGAGCCGCCGGCCTGTCCCCCGACGCCATCTTGTCCACGAGGAGCGCCTCCAGGACTCACCAGGACGCCGCCTTCACCGACCTCCACGCCGATGCTGCCGCCGACCTCCACCTGCCTACCGATGACGCCCAGCCCCGCTGCCTGCCCGGTAACTCTGTTTATCTCCCCCTCCCCGATTCCACCGCCCATCACCAGCACAACGCGACTGCCGAACCTCGCCGCCCCCCAGGACCACCTAACCCCATCGCCGCACCGGGCCCATCCAGCATCGCTGTTGTACTGGGCCCGCCGAAGACCACAGCCGCCACACCGGGCCCATCCAGCATCGCCGGTGTACTGGGCCCGCCGAAGACCACAGCCGCACCTGCCTCACCTTGCATCGCCGCCGCACCGGGGCTCCCCGAACATGGCCGCCGCACCGCACCCCACTCATCTCGCCGCCTCACCGGTCGGACCGACCGCCCGCCCACCGGGACCTCCAACGCATCGCCCGCCGACCCCGACTACACTGCCCGCGGACTCCTTCCTTCGGGTCCGCCGACCCACGACACTCCACCGCCCTCCAGCAGCCCGCAGCCATCGCCTCATCTGCAGACTGGACTCTGCAGCGGGTCTGAAGCCTCCATGTTGCTAACTGCTCCCACCACTCTGTCTTTAACGGCACTGGGTCCTAGTGCCCGGCTCCCCAGCCCCGGTAACCTTAATGGCTATTCCACTGGGTCTTCCGCAACCCCCCCCACCATGTAACCCCTGCTCTTCCCCACCCACACTACAGCCCCCATACCCCCCCACCCCCTGACCACCCTCCACCCCCCTACCACACAATGCTCCGTCCTCAGTTCACTCACCTGCCTTCCTCCGGCCACAACCCCCATCCTTGCCGTGTGTTCACCATCCCCCCCGGACCTCCCCCTCTCCGACACCGAACGGTCTGTCCTCAGCAGAGGTCTTACCTTTGTCCCCCTCCGTCCCCACCTCAATGAGTTCCGCGCCCACCATGACTTGGAGGTCTTCTACCGTCGCCTCCGCCTCACAGCGCTCTTCCACGGGAAGAAGTCCTCGCCCCCCACCGATGATCCCTTTTCCTGTCTCCAACTTACCCCCTCCACTTGGACCCCCCCTCGTAGCCTTCCGGCTCTAGAACTATTTATCCAGAACTGCCGTCGGGACATCAACCGCCTCGACTTCTCCACTCCCCTGTCTCATTCCAATCTCTCCAGCCCCGAACGTACTGCCATTGACTCACTCCGTAACAACCCAGACTGGGTTATCAAACCCGCCGACAAGGGAGGTGCCGTGGTAGTCTGGCGCGTCGATCTCTACAAAGCGGAGGCCGCGCGCCAACTCTCGGACACCTCCTCCTACTTACCCCTGGACCATGACCCCACTGACGAACACCAGGCCACCATCTCGAGCACCATAACCGACTTCATCAGCTCCGGCTCCCTACCCCCCGAGCCTCCGACCTCATCGTTTCCCAGCCCCGCATGGCCCGATTTTACCTTCTCCCCAAAATCCACAAACCCGACTGCCCTGGCAGACCCATTGTCTCTGCCTGTTCGTGCCCCACCGAACACATTTCTACATACCTTGACGCCATCCTATCCCCCTTTGTTAAATCCCTCCCCACCTATGTTCAAGACACCTCAGACACTCTCCGTCGGCTCCGTGCATTCCATTCTCCAGGCCCACATCCTCTCATCTTTACCAATGACGTCCAGTCACTCTACACCTCCATCCCCCACCAGGACGGTCTCAAAGCCCTCCGGTTCTTCCTCGACCAGAGGAGCGACCCATACCTGTCCACTGACACCCTCCTCCGCCTAGCGGAGTTGGTCCTTACCCTCAATAACTTCTCTTTTGATTCCTCCCATTTCCTCCAAACACAAGGCGTAGCTATGGGCACTCGCATGTGCCCCAGCTACGCTTGCCTCTTTGTTGGGTACGTCGAACAATCCTTGTACTCGGCGTACCAGGGCCCCATCCCCGACCTCTACCTCCGTTACATCGACGACTGCTTTGGTGTCACCTCCTGCACCTACACACAACTGACTGACTTAATTCATTTCACCACCAACTTCCATCCGGCACTCAAATACACTTGGACCATTTCCGACATTTCCCTACCATTCCTTGACCTCACCATCTCTATTGCAGGTGATACACTCCTGACCGACATCCACTACAAACCAACTGACTCCCACAGCTACCTGGACTACTCTTCCTCCCACCCTGCTTCCTGTAAGGACTCCATCCCCTATTCCCAATTCCTCCGTCTACGCCGCATCTGCTCCCAGGATGAGGTGTTCCACACCTGGTCATCACAAATGGCCTCATTCTTCAGAGAATGGGGATTCCCCTCCCCCACTATTGATGAGGCTCGCACCAGGGTCTCCTCCATACCCCGCAACACTGCCCTCTCTCCCCATTCCCCCACTCGCAAAAAGGCCCTGGTCCTCACCTTTCACCCCACCAGCAGGCAAATACAACACATAGTCCTCCGCCAGTTTCGCCACCTCCAACGTGACCCCTCCACCCGCCACATCTTCCCATCTCCCCCCCCTGTCTGCCTTCCGCAAAGACCACTCCCTCCGCAACTCCCTTGTCAATTCTTCCCTCCCCTCCCACTCTACCCCTTCCCCGGGCACTTTCCCTTGCAACTGCAAGAAATGCAACACTTGTCCCTTCACCTCCCCCTCCACTCCTTTCAGGGACCCAAGCAGTCCTTCCAGGTCCGACAGAGGTTCACCTGCACCTCCTCCAACCTCATCTACTGCATCCGCTGCTCCAGATGCCAGATGATCTATATTGGTGAGACCAAGCGGAGGCTTGGCGATCGTTTCGCCGAACACCTCCGCTCGGTCCGCAAAAACCAACCCGACCTCCCGGTGGCTCAGCACTTCAACTCCCCCTCCCATTCCGTATCCGACCTCTCGGTCCTGGGCCTCCTCCACGGCCAGAGTGAGCAACACGGCAAGTTGGAGGAACAGCACCTCATATTCCGCTTGGGGAGTCTGCATCCTTTGGGCTTGAACATTGAATTTTCTCAATTCTGTTAACCCCTGCTGTCTCCTCCCCTTCCCACCTCTCCCTCAGCCCTCGGGCCCTGGCATTCCCTCTATCTCTATCTCCCTCCCCCACCCTACTCGCACTAGCTTCTCATTTTCACACCACAAACAGCTTACAATGGCTTGTTCCTTTTATCATCGATACTTTTTTGCATATCTTTCATTCATTGTTCTTTATCTTTCCACATCACCGTCTATATCTCTCGTTTCCCTGATCCCTGACCAGTCAGAAGAAGGGTCTCAACCCGAAACGTCGCCTATCTCCTTCGCTCCTTAGATGCTGCTGCACCCGCTGAGTTTCTCCAGCTTTTTGTGTAACCCAATAATTATTTTACATTTAGCACAGAAAAGCATTAGAGCATAAGATCATTAGACATAGGAGCAGAATTAGGCCATTCTGCTCTGCCATTTGATCACGGCTGATCTAATTTTCCCTCCTAATCCAATTCTTCCTTCTCCCTGTAACCTTTGATGCCAAGAACCTATGAAGTAGTAGAAACAAAGAACTGCAAATGCTGGTTATTACCAAAGATAGACACAAAGTGCTGGAGTAACTCAGCGGGTCAGGCAGCGTCTTTGGAGAGAAAGGATGGGTAATGTTTCGGGTCAGGACCATTCCTCAGACTCAATCCTGAGGAGGAATCTCAACCCGGAATGTCATCCATCCTTTTCCTCCAGGGACCCTGCCTAACACACTGAGTTACTCGAGCACATTGTATTTATCTCAAGAACCTATGAATCTACGTTTAAAATACCGAATATCTTGGCAAAGAATTTCACAGATTTACCACCCTCTGGCTAAAGCAATTCCCCCTGATCTCCATTCTAAAGGTATGTCCTTTTATTGAGGCTGTGGCCCCTGGTCCCCGACTCCCCCATTTTGAGCATTTCAAAATCCAGCGGCGACAAAAAAAAATGTTGTGACACTTGAAAAAACACCGCGCGTCAATATGTCATCACGCCACGTCACGCTGCGAATTTGGTCGCCGAAAAAAATCGCCAATTGGGACAGACCCATGTACATGTGACAATAAAGTATCATTGAATCATTGGGAAGGAAACAGAAGGATGTCAGATAAGTAGAGGAGGAGTGAAATGTAAAACTAGAGGGAGGGATTGGGTGGGAGCGGACGGGGAGAGGAAAGAAAAGGGGATTGGGGGAAATGGGGGACCGGGGATGGGACATGAGTGTACGTAGGAAGAGAATGGAGAAGGGTTAAGGGGGGGGGGTTTAACTTTAAATTGGAGAATTTCTCATCTCAAATCACTGATAAGCAAATTCCTAATCTAAGCACAACAATCTGTTGGTGATGGTAACTGAAGACAAACAAGTGGAGGACAGTCCGTCCACATAATGGTAGCTCAAACTCTAAATAGTTTGCTTGACATCGTTCACATCATGGTATGATAGAGAGAATAAAGGAAGCTAATTAAATGAGGTGAGGGTAAGTTGAATTAGACAAAAATGACATTACTTCATCAATGCTCTCCAGAAATTGCACTGACTTCCTTCTGCGAACAAACACCATAAATCACTTCACTTACTCTTACAGTTTCTCGTGCCATTGAGCTCTTCAGGTGTTGAATATTGTAACTTAATATTATGCATTAACTGCCGCTTACAAATCTTTTTCATGGAAGTATGATATCTTGATATCATGAGGAAATATCAGAAGAGATCCTACCTTTCTTATTCCAAAGCATTGTCACTTTGTCAGCTTTAAAAAAACTTTTATTTGCCAAGGCAGAAGATGGGCCATCAAAATTTGGATACTGGTACAATCGAACAAAGGATGGTGCACCCTTCGATCCAGGCACATACACAGCAACCTTTAATGAACAAGAGGTTTGAACTGGTCAGTTGTTTTAGATTAAAACTGCATATCAAAACATCTTCAAAGACATCCATTGCTCCATATACGTTTCTTTATTAAAAGAAACATGATTCACCTTATTTAACAGTGTTTTCATACAAATCTTTTTTTGAAAACAATCCTTCATCTTAAGCAAGGACAGATTGGATTTGTCACTGTAGACACCAGCTCACCCACCTCTATCTTTCAGTTTGAAGAAAGGTTCCGACCCGAAACGTCAACTATTCCTTTACTCGAGATACTGCCTGACCCGCTGTGCATCTCCAGCAATTTGAGTCTATCTTCGGTAAAAACTAGCACCTGCAGTTTCTTCCTACACATGGATCTGACAGTTGTGCAGAAATGAGTTGTAATGTTGATCTCTTGCATCGAAATACAAAATTACAAGCAAAGGTAGGAGAATGTGTGGAATGATAAATATTAAAACCACATCAAATTACAGCAAATAGCCCAAGGGGGCACGTTCAAATGCCCAAAGACACGTAGTATTAAGGCATCTGAGCCAAAGGCAGGTGCATCAAATTATGCTGTGAATTGGAGACATTGATTCCACTGTGACACATTTCAGAGCTACAATTGAGATACCATCTTCTGCTGTAGCGGTGCTGCTTTTGTGTTGCCAAATGGCCGTATTGTTGGTCAGCACCTACAGAGTGACACCATTTTAGAATGGATTCTGGAATCGATACAGGCACTCCCTGCCTAACATAAGGTTTATATTCCATGAACCCTTACGCAAGTCAGATTTTACGCAAGTTGGAATCGTCGACTCTGTGTCTGTACTCACTGAGGATATTAGCTGTCTCAGCAGCATCCATGGCACTTTCTGAGGCGCACGGCCTTCTGAATAAGCACCGCCGCCATTGCCGACCTGTTTCCGATGTAAACAAGTGATCGTATAGTATTGTGGAAATACAAACTACCCTCATTGCGCTTGGGACTGAGTACAGAATTGTTTAAGTGTGTAGGTCGTCTCCTGCATAGGCCGGGAGGTGTCTGTACTGAATTGACTGAAACTGTGAAAAGATATTGAGGGGAAGTTTGAGCTGAGACAAGCAACAGTTGCAATACTGTAAACTGGTTTGTCCTTATGGAGAGAGGCAGGCAATACAAATGTGAAGTTGTAATAGTTAATTAAGCTGAACTCAATAATTAGTCAAATTTAAACATTTCAGAGTTACAGTCACATTTCAGAGCTATAGTTGAGATACCATCTTCTGCTGTAGTGGTGCTGCTTTTGAATTAACTTCTATTATGTGTAGGAAGGAACTGCAGATGCAGGATTATACCAAAGATAGACACAATGTGCAGGACTAACCAAGCGAGTCAAGTAGCATCTCTGGAGAAAACGGATGGGTGATATTTCGGGTCGGAAATCTTCTGCATACAGAGACGCTGCCTGACCTGCTGAGTTACTCTAGCACTTTGAGTCTATCTTCGGTTTAACTTCTATTAGGCTTTAAAATGTCTTTACCTGATAATTATTTTTACAAACATGCCATGCAAAACACAGAAGAGGAAGTAAATGATAAAAGTACCTTGCAGGGCTGAGGTCCAGGCGACAATGCAAAATCTGATACTTTCTGCAAATGGAGTTTGTTCACTATTTTATCTGATATTAAGAGATTGAGAAAGTGACATAAGTAAAATTTATCGCAGAGTATTGGCTTGTTAATTTCTTCTATAAATATACATTACAAACAAGTGTTGCCTAGTAGCATTGAAATATATTCTGCATTCTTTCCAGGAACTTTACCCAGGAGAGGAAAACATTTCCAAGCTCCTGGATCTAGGACTTCGCACCCCTCTGCAAATGAATCTGACTTCCTGACGCACAGACCAGAATCAGTGAGGATAAACAACAAAACAGCATGGGAAATCATAAAAGGAATTGATCATGTAGATGTTCAGAGTCTCTTTCCCAGAGTATCAGGATCAAGAACCAGAGGACATGTGTATAAGGTGAGGGGGTAAAAGATTCAATGGGAACCCGAGGTATAACTTTTTCCACACAGGTGGTGGGTGTATAGAATGTGCTGCTGGAGGAGGTAGTTGAGGCGGGTAGTATCACAACGTTTAAGAAACATTTGGAAAGGTACATGGATAGGACAGGTTTGGAGAGATATGGGCCAAACGCAGGCAGGTGGGACTAGTGTTGATGCAACATGTTGGCTGGTGTGGGCATGTTGGGCCAATTTCCACATTGTATGACTACATCCTCCATGATAATACTGAACACTAGTACCCCGCAAGAATGCGTTCTCTGCCGCTTACTATGGTGCCTATACATTCACAATGATGCGGGCAAATTCTGCTGTAACTTCATGACAGCACCGTAGTGGGCCGTTCTTCCTGCGCTTGCTCACTCTCCCATCACAGCTGTTACTCTGATCTTCTCATACATCGTTTTTATTCAATTCTGATACAGGAACCGTTCTGGTTACAAACCGTTCTCAGGAATGGAACAGTGTCATAAACCGGGGACTTCCATTTTAACAATGTCGCCTCTCGGATGGCACGGTGGCATCACAATAGAGTTGCTGCCTTATAATACCAGAGACCCGGGTTCGATCCTGTCCATGGGTGCTGTCTGTACAGAGTTTGTATGCTCTCCCAGTGACCTGCGTGGTTTTCTCCGGGTGCTCCGGTTTCCTCCCACACTCCAAAGAGGTACAGGTTTGTAGGTTAATTGGCTTTGGTAAATTGTAAGTTGTCCCTCGCATGTGTAGGATAGTGTTAGTGTGCGGGGAGTGCTGGTCGACACAGGCAGTGGGCCGAAGGACCTATTTCTGTGCTGTATCACTAAACTCTTTCCTGTTATATCTAAATAAATAATAGGCACAAATAATCTAATCAGGATACATCAGAATAATTGAAAAAGTGGAAATATCCTTCAGATGTTCATGGATTTGATCCATTTGTTAATCTCAATGTGTGATTTACTCTAAAATCTAAAAAAATGTAAATAAATGATCTTCAGCACATGACATTTATTTGGTCAAAGTTTTAAGTATAAATAATGTTCACTTTCAGTACAGTTCTCTGGTTTCTGAGTAATCTGGATGGAATTACATACCAAATTCGTTGCCCTCAAAAAACTGCACCTCGTTGTTTACATTTCGTGCACATAAACTTTCATCATCCGACCAACAAGGACACCTAATCTCAAGGAGAAAAAGGCAGTCATTAACATGGGACACAGATAAAGAATTCAGCTGGGTTTGTTTTCCAACGATTGCTCTGGAAAACTGTTAAACCAAAACGTTTTCTGCACTTTTCAATAATTCTTCTTTATAGGGCTACCAACATAATCAAGGACCAATGCATCAGGCAGGAGGTACATAAGTTCAAAAACACCTACCTCCAATCACAAACTTAATTAGTTTAGAGATACAGTGCAGAAACAGGCCCTTCAGCCCACTCCGACCAGCGATCCCCCGCACACTAACACTATCCTACACAAACTGCAGATAATTTACAATCTTACGGACGTTTACCCACAAACCTGTTCATCTTTAGAGTGTGGGAGGAAACCAGAGCACCCAGAGAAAACCCACACAGATCATGGGGAGATTGTACAAACTCAATACAGACAGTCTTTGTGGTCAGGATCGAACCTGGATCTCTGGTGCTGTAAGGCAGCAACTCTGCCGTTGTGCCAACCTGATCGTTTGCGTTCAATAGTTTGCCCACCATTTTAACTTACAATCTGGAACTGATTTCATTGTTGCTATTTTCCAAATTTACAATATAAGTTGCTCAGTTGAAAGTGGGGATGAACCTTTCTTGCCAATCCCCACAATTTGATGAAAGCACAAAATCACTTGATATTGTCAAAGTGGAGTGGAAGCTTAAAACGACTTTTAATATTTTAATAAAATACAGACTTAATTATCTCATGTATAAAAACATATCCTTACCAGCCTTGCATTTTCTTTTGGAAAAGTGACTTGAGACATTGTCCAGACTTAAGATCCCAAAGCTGCAGATTTGGGTCTCCATGTGGATTATTTTTGGTTGCTAAAGAAAGGTATTGTAGAACAATGAATATCAGTTACCAGAACTTGCACACTGATAGATTGTTATGTTTTGATTAAACATTTAGACAAAATTCATAGCACTGAAAAAAGCAGATTTCGCCAAGCTGGCTTTGTTGGCATTTGTGCTCCATTTGACCATCCTACCATCAAACTAAGCAGTGGCTATATCTTCCAGCTCTGTATCCAGAGTCTCTCTGTGTAGCCCTAGCCATCTGCACTTAGCGTTTTGGCTAGAGATACAGCATGGAAACAAGCCCTTCTGCCCACCGAGTCCATGCCAATCATCGATCACCCATTTGTACAAGCTCTATATTACTCCCTACACACGACAGACAATTTTAGAGGCCAATTAACCAACAAACCTGCAGATCTTTGGGATATGGGAAGAAATCAGCGCACCAAGAGAAACCCACACAGTCTCTGGGAGAACGTGCAAGCTCCAACCTGGGTCTCTGGCGCTGTGAGGTAACAGCTCTACCAACTGCGCAAATGTGCAGGGTATGTGAAATGGTCTGGTCAAGCGTGAGGTGGGATGGTCAACCTTGCTGACTCCTGCAACGCAGACTGGATTTAAACAATTAATAGGGCTCAAGCACTGATTCTCAAGGTCCCGGAATGCTCTTATAGTCATTACAGTTCCCAGTCATAGAGTGATACAGTGTGGAAACTGTTTTATTTTATGACTGTAATACTTTGATAGACTATTTTAATAGTTTAAATCTTATTTTCATACTTTCAATTTTCATGGGTGGCATGGTGGCGCAGCGGCAGAGTTGCTGCCTTACAGCGGCACAGTCCCAGGTTCGATCCTGACAAAGGGCACTGTCTGTACAGAGTGTGTATGTTCTCCCTGTGACCGTGTGGGTTTTCCCCGGGTGCTCTGGTTTCCTCCCACATTCCAAAAACGTACAGGTTTGTGGCTTCGATAAGAATTGTAAATTGTCCCTAGTGATAGTGCTAGTGTTTGGGTTAAACGTTGGTCGGCATCCAATCGGTGGGCTGAAGGGCCTGATTCTGCGCTGTATTTGTAAACTAAACTATTTGTTAACTAGACTAAGTGGATCCCGTTTTCTGGAGCGTTCTGTAGCCAGGAGACGGGGACGGCTTCAGGCGGGAAGCATCCTGCAGCCAGGGCAGGAGGACGACTTCAGACTGGTTCTGTCGGGGGCTGGTGGGGGAGTGTGTGGGGGAGAGGGGGTGTGTTGGGGAGAGGGGGGGTTGTAGGGGAGGGGGTTGTGTGGGCTCACCGGTTCCCGGCCCCTGCTCCGACCGCACGCCTGACTCCAGGACCCGGCTCCGGACTCATTCAGCTGCTCCCGTCCCCAGCGTCTGTCGCGCTCACAGCCCCCGCCCGTGAATACAGCCCGCCCTGCCGCGAACACAGCCCACCCCGCCCGCGAACTCCGCTGCTTCAGCTTTATTTTGGGCAGCTTCTGGACGGGCGGCTTCTGGACGTGTTCACGGACTCAGCCCCGCCTCTGGGATTTTATTCTCCAGCGGGTGCCGGAAGGGACGTTACCTTCATAGTGACTGACAGGCGAGAAGACCAATCTGCTGATCTCACAATCTTTTAAACCTTCATAACTTTTGTAATCTTCCACCAATCGGAAACAAAACTTGGTGGCTTGGAGCAGAGAACGGTGAGTAAGGTGGCAAGTAATCCTAGCGATATCGGGTATTTGCGCAAATTAAAAAACAGAGAGTGGTCAAGATGAGAGTTTTAGTAATAGTATAGATATAAAATAAGCACAGCACTTCTTATCTTTACAAGCCTGATCACCCAATTCAAGTGAGTTGGTTTGTCTTTTTTAAACCAGTCTTCCCTGGCAGAAAGCCGAGGACCAGATATCAATGTGCATCCAGACCATCTTAGTCAGGGAGTTATTGCTCCTCCGCAGGACTCAATAGGGAACACAACAATGAGGACTCTCAGATGTACTAGCATCCAAACTTCAGGAAGTCATGAATTAGAACTGCATCACTTAACAAATGCTTATGGTTTCGAATCTGATCAATATGCAATGAAAGGTATTTTATTTTGCTGATTGGACTTATGAGCAACTAGTTATTGTTAATAGGTTTTAACAGGCACTAGAACTAATACATGTGTCGGAAGGAACTGCAGATGCTGGTTTATGCCAAAGATAGACACAAAGTGCTGGAGCAACTCAGTGGGTCAGGCAGCATCTCTGGAGAAAAGGAACCGGTGACATTTCGGGTCGGAACCCTACTTCTGACTCTATCTAGAACTAACATAGATGCATAATCCAAAAACATCTGTCTACCTTCCATATAAAATTGAACTGATAGAAATCTGTCAGCCTGTACTTAATAATCCATTACAAAATCCAATTATATCTTTGCATCTGTATAAAAAATATTATTTTCAAGATTCATCAAATTTTCACTCTCCCAATCTCACCTTTCCACTTGCCCAATGTCCCTTTCCCCGTAAATAGATGTCCCAATTAACCTCTGCAAATTGCTGTCTAATACCCTCAAAACTGGCCTGCCCCAATTTAGAAATGTCACGTGAACAATTCTTTATTTTCTGTTACTATTCAACACTCATTAAATTGATTTGAAAGATACTACATGGAAACAGTCCCTTCAGCCAATCAAGTCCACGCTGACCATCGATCACCCGTTCACATTAGTTCTATGTTATCCCACTTTCGTATCGACTTCCTACACACTAATATAAATGTACAGAGACCAATTAACCTGCAAACCCTCATGTATTTGAGATGTGGGAGGAAACTGGAGCACCCAGAAGAAACCCAAGGTTTCCACAGGGAAAACGTGCAAATCATGCACAAACAGCACCCAAGGTCAAGATGGAACCTGGGTCCCTGGCGTCGCGAAGCTGCAGCTCTACCAACGGCGCCACTGCGTTGGCAAAAGAATGATCACATTGAATGGCGGAGTAGACTTGATAGGCCGAATGGATTAATTCTACTAGAACTTACGAAGACCCTTCTTCAGACAAGCATTGAGTTACTCCAGCACTCTGTGTCCACTTGTGGATAACCAGCATTTCCAGTTCTTTGTTTCTGTATGGAAATTATGGAAATACCTATCCACCCTCTATGCGTTCATGCAAATGACTAGTATAACAAAACAAAATTACATGTAGAATATGCTTGTAATTGAATTACTCACTAATATAAGGTTGCCAAGTTGTCAAGATGTTGCTTTGAGGAGAGAATGCCAATAAAGCAGCTTTAGGCAAATCAAAAGAGTGCAATAACCGACCGTCCTGGGTAGCCACAATATTTACACTGGAGGAAAAGAAGAGAAGTTATTTAAACATGAGCTTATTAGAGCTCGTTACAGAATAAACAATCAATACAATGTTGTACGCGCAAAAGAGCCTGGTAAACTGGAGTGTTAGACCTACACAGCACATTCAAATACACAATACGTGATGCATGCCTGTGGTATTTTACAAGACTTATCTTGTCAGCCAGCACTCCTCTGAGTTTATGACAATACATCAACTTAAAGCATGGATAACGCCACAACAATCTCTCGGCGCGAAATTGTGAAGCAGCATAAAGTTCAACAATAATATAAATACATGCAGCATGGATATGATTCAACACAGAAGATTAACATATGATTTTAAAAGATTAGTGACTGGAGAGTGAAGATGAGAACTGACTTTTCCCCATTGCACCAAGCGAACAATGAACCATCTCTGCTGAAAATGAAGCCTTTGCAATTTTTCTTGCCATCTCTGTAAGATAAAGAGAAAAGGGAAAAGATTACCAGAACAATTAAAACACAGTTAAAGTATCCCTCCAGGTCCCTGCTCTGTAGAAAAAATATTGTCTAAATGTTCATAATATTGTAGATATGAAGAAGGGTCCATTAGACCAAAAGATATAGGAGCAGAATTAGGCTATTCGGCGCATCGAGTCTACTCCGCCATTCAAATTTTGTTCCACCATGGTGCAATTTGTTCAGTGTTTTACAGACTGAACAATCAGTCTGTAAAACTCAATACTTTATTACTAGCTTAAGGTGTTGACTCCAATCTCCATCTAAACAGTGCCCCATGTTCAACGTACGTTCCACAAATATAACAAATTTAAAATACCTTGTGAAAGAGGTATTTTCTGTATTTGTCGGGGGGCCATTGAGCATATAGATTCCTTCAGAGCCTCGAACTGTAATACACAATCATAAAGATACAACATTAAAATAACTTATGAACAGTTCACAGGAACGGAACCCCTCCATAACCTGGGGACGTTTGTAATTGTAATCCATTGTTTTACAGAATCCAATGAGTAAACCGTTCAGTTTAGAAATGCAGTGCAGAAACAGTGATACCACGTCGACCAACAATCCCTGTACACTCTTAAGAAACAGTTAGATAGGTACTTGTTTGGGACAGGTTTAGAGGGAGATGGGCCAAACGTAGTCAGGTGGAACTAGTGTCGGCCGGTGTGGGCAAGTTGGGCCGAAGAACCTGTTTCCACACTGAATGACCAGCACTATCCTACACACAATGGACAATTTTACAATGTTACCAAAGCTAATTAACCTGCACGTCTTTGGAATGTATGGGGAAACTGGAGAACCCGGAAAAAACCCACGAGGTCAAGGAGAGAATGTACGAACTCCGTACAGACAGCACTCATCGGCAGGATCAAACCAGGGTCTCTGGCGCTGTGAGGCAGCAACTCTACCGCTGCGCCGCCGTGCTAGCCTCTTTCTGTACTTTCTGCAAGGTCTTCTTAACCCTCCTAAAGAGTGGCAACTGAAATCAAATATACAGTATTCCTCAGCAAGAACTGAACTGTAACAAGAACTGCTCTCAGTTCTCAACAAGAACTGCTCTCAGTTGGCACAGTTCCCTGGCTATATCTTTAATTATAAAACCAAGCATCATTTGTATTTCATTAACTGCTTCGTTAACCTGTGCGTCCATTTTCAAAGCAACAGTTCTAGGTCTCTGTTCTTGCATTTCATTTTAAACTACACCCTTTATAGGATCTTGTCTCAACGTCCAGCCTAAATATATCGTATTATGTTTCAATGCCTGAAATCCATCTGCCATGTGCTTGCCTGCCTATGTTCCCTTGAAATGTAGAAGCACCTTCTTGATTACTTAATTTCCAAGATTGAAATGTGGACATTGTGCCCTGCATCTCAAAGTTTGGGACATCAAGGTCATAGTGTGATAGGAGCATTCTGCCCATCAAGTCTACTCCGCCATTCAATCATGGCTGATCTATCTCTCCCTCCCAACCCCTGCCTTCTCCTGCCTTCTCCCAATAACTTCCCATAATGTCCATTGATGGACCCGTTTTCTGAACCCTTGGCTGGACATTTAATGATCACATTTGAAGTCTGCTATCCTTGGATTGAACTAAGAATTTGCTTTATAGCCCCTCAAGACTTTTCCACTATTCAGTATGGAGGCTGAACTTCTACCACAACATCTTTTCACCTCATCCCTTGCTTCTCTAGGTATCCAACTCACCATTTTCAACTAGAGTAAACCCTCGTTATAACGAACCATAGGGGAAGGATTGGTGTCCGTTATTATTGACTGAGTAAGAGGTTCACCCCAACCACCTAGCGGTCACTCTGTGATACAACCACCTTTTTTCAAATAAAAAGCTTTTTAACAGCTAGAAAAATATATTTTATTACTGCAAAAATACTGAGGGCTGGTTGTTACATTGTTTAATAGTTAAGTGTTGATCTGAACGATTGTCAGTTGCAATGCCCTTTCAATGCCCTATCTATTTCAATATCCTCCACAGTGAAACTAGCAGCTTTTGTTCTTAAAGAGAAAGTTTATATAACCAAAATCAGCTGCCTGTAATAACATGGGTTTACTGTACTTTAAGAAATTGTCTTCAACAACAAAGGTGTATTCTTTCCCTGATAAATAGACTCAATTGATTTTGATAGGCAAAAATAAAACCTGAAATGTTGGAAATTCTCAGTGAGTCTGGCTTTACTGGTACAGAGAGAAATAAGGGTTAATGCTTCAGTTCGATGACAAAAACATTAAAATTGTTTCAAACTACAAAATTCAGTGTCCTGGCATTTTCACCATTTAGTTACTAAAAGATAAAAAATATTCTAAATATCAAAAGAAACACAGGATCTATCTACACTTGGAAAAGCAAAGACTTGATTACGGATGGTCAGCATGGAAACTCATGCCTCACAAACGTGATTGTTGTCTGCATGCATTTTATCAAAAGCTTTTGACAAGGTACTAGACAATAGACAATAGGTACACAGGTAGGCCATTCGGCCCTTCGAGCCAGCAGCACCATTCAATGTGATCATGGCTGATCAACCCTAATCAGTACCCCGTTCCAGCCTTCTCCCCATATCCCCTGACTCCGCTATCTTTAAGAGCCCTATCTAGCTTTCTCTTGAAAGTATCCAGAGCCCTCCACCGCCCTCTGAGGCAGAGAATTCCACAGACTGACTACTCTCTGTGTGAAGAAGTTGTTTCCTCGTCTCCATTCCAATTGGCTTACCTCTTATTCTTAAACGGTGTGCCCTGGTTCTGGACTCCCCCAACATCGGGAACATGTTTCCTGCCTCTAGCGTGTCGAAACCATTAATAATCTTATGTGTTTCAATAAGATTCCTACTCATCCTTCTAAACTCCAGAGTATACAAGCCCAGTCGCTCCATTCTCACAGCATTTGACAGTCCCGCCATCCAGGGAATTAACCTTGTAACTACGCTGCACTCCCTCAATTGCAAGACTTCCTCAAATTATGGGACTAAAACTGCACACAATACTCCAGGTGTAGTCTCATCAGGGCCCGATACAACTACAGAAGAACCTCTTTGCTCGTATACTCAACTCCTCTTGTTATGAAGGCCAACATGCAATTCACTTTCTTCACTGCCTGCTGTACCTGCATGCTTTCATTGACTGATGAACAAGGACCCCCAGATCCCGTTGTACCAAGAGCGGAACTCACTATAAAAACTTGGAGGGGACGGGGGACACAAACTTTTGGCGGCCGCGCGCGCATGCACGCACTCACCCACATCATGTCCCGCCCCCATTGCCTGCTGACCGACGTCTCTCTCGTCCAATCGGCGCCCTTGATCAGCAGTCCTACCTCCACTGTCTCGCGGAAAGTTTAAAATCCGGATCACAAAAACTTGGGGGGGATGTTCCCCACCTCTCAAAACATGGAGGGGAAGTGTCCCCTTTGCCCCCCCCCCCCCTGGTTTTTCCGCCCCACGTTGTACTTCCCCTTTTCCCAACTTGACACCATTTAGATAATAATCTGCCTTCCTGTTTTTGCAACCAAAGTGGATAACCTCACATTTATCCACATTAAACTGCATCTGCCCACTCACCCAACCTGTCCAAGTCACCCTGCATTCTCATAGCATCCTCCTCACAGTTCACACTGCCACCCAGCTTTGTGCCATCTCCAGATTTGCTAATGTTACTTTGAATCCCTTCATCTAAATCATTGATATGTATTGTAAAAAGCAGCGGTCCCAGCACCGAGTCTTGCAGTACCCCACTAGTCACTGCCTACCATTCTGAAAGGGACCTGTTAATCCCTACTCTTTTGTTTCCTGTCTGCCAATCAATTTTCTATCTATGTCAGCACTCTACCCCCAATACCATGTGCCCTAATTTTGCCCACTAATCTCCTATGTGGGACCTTCTCAAATGCTTTCTGATCGTCCAGGTACACTATATCCACTGGCTCTCCCTTGTCCATTTTCCTAGTTACATCCTCAAAAAATTCCAGAAGATTAGTCAAGCATGATATCCCCTTCGTAAATCCATACTGACTCGGACAGATCCCGATACTGCTATCCAAATGTGCCGCTATTTCATCTTTTATAATTGACTCTGGCATCTTCCCCACCACCGATGTCAGGCTAACTGGTCTATAATTCTATTTTCTCTCTCCCGCCTTTCTTAAAAAGTGGGATAACATTAGCTACCATCCAATGCATAGGAACTGATCCTGAATCTATTGAACATTGGAAAATGATCACCAATGCATCCATGATTTCTAGAGCCACTTCCTTAAGTACGCTGGGATGCAGACCATCAAGCCCATGGGATATATCAGCCTTCAGTCCCATCAGTCTAACCAACACAATTTCCTGCCTAATGTGGATTTCCTTCAGTTCCTCCGTCACCCCAGATCCTCTGGCCACTAGTACATCAGGAAGATTGTTTGTGTCCTTCTGTTAGTGAAAACAGATCCAAAGTACCTGTTCAACTCATCTGCCATTTCCTTGTTCCCCATAATAAATTCACCTTGGTCTTAACCAATTTTTTGCGATTCACATACCTAAAGAAGCTTTTACTATCCTCCTTTATATTCTTGGCTAGCTTACCTTCTTACCTCATCTTTTCTCCCCGTATTGCCTTTTTAGTTATCTTCTGTTGCTCCTTAAACATTACCCAATCTTCTTGCTTCCCGCTCATCTTTGCTACTTTGTACTTCTTCTCTTTTATTTTTATACTGTCCCTGACGTCCCTTGTCAGCCACAGTCGCCCCTTATTCCCCTTGGAATCTTTCTTCCTCTTTGGAATGAACTGATCCAGCACCTTCTGTATTATTCCCAGAAATACCTACCATTGTTGTTCCACTGTCATCCCTGCTAGGGTATCTTTCCAGTCAACTTTGGCCAGCTCCTCCCTCATGACTCCATAGTCCCCTTTATTTAACTGTAACACTGAAACCTCCGATTTACCCTTCTCCCTCTCCAATTGTAGATTAATCTTGACCATATTATGGTCACTACCTCCTAATGGCTCCTTAACCTCAAGTTCCTTTATCAAATCTGGTTCATTACGTAACACTAAATCCAGAACTGCCTTCTCCCTGGTAGGCCCCAATGCAAGCTGCTCTAAGAATCCATCATGGAGGCACTCCACAAACTCCCTTTCTTGGGGTCCTGTACCAACCTAATTTTCCCAGTCTACCTGCATGTTGAAATCTCCCATAACAACTTTAACCATATAACATATAACCATATAACAATTACAGCACGGAAACAGGCCCTCTCGGCCCTTCCAGTCCGTGCCGACCATTTGTTTTCCCCTAGTCCCATCTACCTGCACTCAGACCATACCCCTCCATTCCCTTCACGTCCATATACCTATCCACTTTACTCTTAAATGTTAAAATCGATCCTGCCTCCACTTCTGATGGAAGCTGATTCCACACAGCCACCACCCTCTGAGTAAAGAAGTTCCCCCTCACATTACCCAGAAACCTCTGTCCCTTAATTCTCATGTCATGCCCTCTTGTTTGAATCTTCCCTACCCTCAATGGGAAAAACGTATCCACGTCAACTCTGTCTATCCCTTTCATCATTTTAAAGACCTCAATCATGTCCCCCCTTAACCTTCTGCGCTCCAAAGAATAAAGACCTAACTTGTTCAACCTTTCTCTGTAACATAGTTGCTGGAACCCTGGCAACATTCTAGTAAATCTCCTCTGTACTCTCTCTATTTTGTTGACATCCTTCCTATAACTAGGCGACCAAAATTGTACACCATACTCCAGAATTGGTCTTACCAATGCCTTGTACAATTTTAACATTACTTCCCTACTCCTATATTCAATGCTCTGATTTATAAAGGCCAGCACACCAAAGGCTTTCTTTACCACCCTATCTACATGCGATTCCACCTTCAGGGAACTATGCACAGTTATTCCTAGATCCCTCTGTTCCACAGCATTCCTCAATTCCCTACCATTTACCATGTACGTCCTATTTTGATTTGTCCTGCCAAGATGTACCACTTCACACTTATCAGCATTAAACTCCATCCGCCATCTTTCAGCCCACTTTTCCAAATGGCCCAAATCTCTCTGTAGACTTTGAAAAGCTACTTCATTATCCACAACACCACCTATCTTAGTATCATCTGCATACTTACTTATCCAATTTTCCACCCCATCATCCAGATCATTGATGTACATGACAAACAACAGTGGACCCAACACAGATCCCTGAGGCACCCCACTGGTCACCGGCTTCCAACCTGACAAACAGCCATCCACCATTACTCTCTGACATCTCCCATTCAGCCACTGTTGAATCCATCTTGCTACTCCGCCATTAACACCCAAAGATTGAACCTTCTTAACCAACCTTCCATGGGGAACCTTGTCAAAGGCCTTACTGAAATCCATATAGACAACATCCACTGCTTTACCCTCATCAATTTCCCTAGTTACCGCTTCAAAAAATTCAAGGTTTGTCAAACATGACCTTCCAGGCACAAATCCATGTTGACTGTTCCTGATGAGACCCTGTTTATCCAGATGCTTATATATATTATCTCTAAGTATCCTTTCCATTAATTTGCCCACCACTGACGTCAAACTAATAGGTCTATAATTGCTAGGTTTATTCTTTGAACCCTTTTTAAACAATGGAACAACATGCGCAGTACGCCAATCCTCCGGCACTATTCCCGTTTCTAATGACATTTGAAATATTTCTGTCATAGCTCCTGCTATTTCTACACTAACTTCCCTCAATGTCCTAGGGAATATCCTGTCAGGACCTGGAGACTTATCCACTTTTATATTTTTCAAAAGTGTCAGTATTTCCTCCTCTTTGAATCTCATAGTTTCCATAGCTACTCTACTTTTTCCCCTTAACTCACCGAGTTCAATATCCTTCTCCTTGGTGAATACCGAAGAAAATAAATTGTTCAATATCTCCCCCATCTCTTTTGGCTCTGCAGATAGCTGTCCATTCTGGTTCTCTAATGGTCCAATTTTATCCCTCGTTATCCTTTTGCTATTAATATAGCTGTAGAAACCCTTTGGGTTTACTTTCACCTTTCTTGCCAAAGCAACCTCATATCTTCTTTTAGCCTTCCTAATTTCTTTCTTAAGATTCTTTTTACATTCTTTATACTCCTCTAGCACCTCATTTACTCCATGCCTCCTATAATTATTGTAGATATCTCTCTTTTTTTCGAAACAACTGTCCAATTTCCCTTGAAAACCATGGCTCTTTCCAATTTTTACTATTTCCTTTCAACCTAACAGGGACATAAAGATTCTGTACTCTTACAATTTCCCCTTTAAATGTCCTCCATTTCTCTTCTACATCCTTCCCATGAAACAAAGTGTCCCAATTCACTCCTTTAAAATCCTTACGCATTTCATCAAAGTTAGCCTTTCTCCAATCAAAAATCTCCACCCTAGGTCCAGTTCTGACTCTCTCCATAATTATATTGAAACTAATGGTATTGTGATCACTGGTCCCGAAGTGCTCACCAACGCATACCTCCGTCACCTGACCAGCCTCATTTCCTAACAGGAGGTCCAGCACTGCCCCTTCTCTGGTCGATACCTCTATGTACTGCTGCAAAAAACTATCCTGCACACATTTTACAAACTCCAAACCATCCAGCCCATTTACAGAATGTGTTTCCCAGTCTATTTTTGGAAAATTGAAATCTCCCACAATCACTACCTTGTGCTTACTACTAATATCTGCTATCTCCTTACATATTTGCTCTTCCAATTCACGCTCCCCATTTGGCGGTCTATAATACACCCCTAAAAGTGTTGCTACACCGTTCCCACTTCTCAGTTCCACCCAAATAGCCTCCCTAGACAAGCCCTCTAATCTATCCTGCCACCTATCTATCTATAGCATTACGTTTACTACATGCCAATTTTAACTCCTGATTCAACTTCAACCCTATATCCAGGCTACTGTTTGGGGGCCTGTAGATAAGTCCCATTAGGGTCTTTTTACCTTTACAATTCCTTAGTTCTATCCAGAGATTGTTAAATCTGGCCAAATTGGAGAGGCCAGGGCACTAAAAGGCTTCTGGGCTGCTAGACCATTTGTTCAATTTAAATGTGCCTTCTGCAGAAATGGGATAAGCTGCAGAATGGTGCCAGTTTATCTAGACCCTAGATAAGAGCTACAGGAAGAAAAGTGAACATCTGCAGAATTTGCCAATTAGGTGCAAAATGCATAGAATGGATTGGATGAACGCAAACCAAACATACCTATTGTATATAATGTTGCAAAGCTTTACTTTGCTAGAGTACACAGAAGGCTGGAGAAACTCAGCGGGTGCAGTAGCATCTAAGGAGCGAAGGAGATAGGCGACCTTTTGGGTCGAGACCCTTCTTCAGACTCCTTCATTCTCTTCTTACTTTGCTAGATATTGATTGGATTAAGTATTGAGCCATGTCTGTTTTTCTTGCATATCAAGGCACATGTTGCGATGTTCGTTTCCTTTTAGAAGCACCGTTTGAATACAATGTATTAGTCACGGTATTAGTGGGTTGGGGAAATGTCTGTCATGTACTGGGTTAATCAATATCTGTTATTGGACTGTAAAGAGACCACCCCCATGTGGTTTGGGCCCTCAAGGTTTGGGGATCTATAAAAGTCCGTTCCCGCGAGGTCCTGTGTCGATCTTCTGGGAAAACGCTTGGGACTGCGTGACCGTCTGGAGTGTCTCTGCTTGAGTGAGGCTAGGACGGCTTGGTCAGGCAGATACGAGGATCGAACCGAGTTGGTTAGGTATAGTAGTGGGAACTAATTGTTTTTTGTCAAAATAAAGATCAGTTGCGCAAGTGTTTGACTCAGTGGTTTTTTACTGAAACTAGACTGGTGGGGGGGGGGGGGGGGGGGGACTTAGAACGAGCTATTTGCAAGATCACATGGATTCAGGAAGAAGAAGCCTATTGGTACAAATTTAGCTTGATGAAGGGAGTCAGACAGTGATAGTGGAGGTTTTTTTTTCAGGTTGGAGGATTGTGACCGGTGGTGTGAGGCAGGGAGTGGTGCAGGTTTCCCTGCTGTTACTAACGATTTCGTTGAGAGTGTAAGCAACATGATCAGTAAGTCAGCAGATGATACCCAGAATTGTGGTATGGTGGAGAGTAAAGAAGATTGACACAGGTTACAACAGGATCTAGATCACTTAGGAAAATGGGCAGAGGAACGGCAGATAGAAATTAACTTGGATAAGTGCGAAGTGATGCAAAGTTAAACCAGGGCAGGACATACACAGTGAATGACAGGTCCTGGAGAGTCAGAGACTCAGTCATGCAGCATGGAAACAGGCCCTTTGATTCCTCTTCTCCACGCCAACCTAAATGCCTATCTGAGATGGGATATGGGATCTAGTCGCATTTGTCCACTTTTAACCCATATCCCTATAATCTCAGCAACAATCTACAATGGACAAATTTTGGATGCACTACATACTCTGGGGTAGTATTACTGATTATTGATTGTATAATTGACAATCCCACTATTCCTGTGACACTGCATCTTGCATGTTTGTTCCTCTCATTCCCGTTGACATTGGGGGGCATAAAGCCTCACTGGATGACCGCTCAGTAATTTCATCTCGGACTATGATGGTTCTCTTGGTCATAGAGTCATATAGTGTGGAAACAGGACCTTTGGACCAACCTGCCCACACCGGCCAACATGTCCCATCTACACTAGTCCCACCTGACTGCGTTTGACTGCTCCTCCCTTTCCTCCACCTCTTTCTCACCTGTAGCATCAAGTACCCTGGAATATTAAGCTATCAGTCTTGTCTTTCCCTTAGCCAGTTTTCTGAAATAGCTGTAATATCTGAGAACCCAGTTGTTTACAATATATATTAACGATTTAGACGAGGGAATTAAATGTAACATCTCTAAGTTTGCGGATGACACAAAGCTGCTAAATCCGGTAGCAGTGTGAGCTACGAGAAGGATGCTATGAGGTGACTTGGATAGGTTGGGTGAGTGGGCAAAAGCATGACGGATGCAGTATAAATGTGGATAAATGTGAGGTTATCCACTTTGGTGGCAAGAACAGGAAGGCAGATTATTATCTGAATGGGAAGGTGCAATGAGACCTGGGTGGGCTTGTACATCAGTAACTGAAAGTAAGCATGCAGGTACAGCAGGCAGTGAAGAAAGCCAATGGCAATTCATTGCGAGAGGATTTGAGTTTAGGAGCAAGGAGGTTCTACTGCAGTTGTACAGGCAGTGCCGGATTTGCCTATAGACTTGGCAGGCTGAAGCCTAGGGCCTCAAAATGTAGGGGGCCTCCAGCCAAGGTGTATAATATTTTTGACACTGTCATATGCCTTTCTTACATGTGCTGTGACAATGCACTGTAGTCTCTAAACAACCCTTTAGTAATTTTCCTTGCCCTCCATTTCAGAATAATACTGTTTTAAGCCGATAACTTGACATTAGCACTGGCAACAAATAATTTTTTAAAAAGCACAGCTTTTCAGCCCCTTATCTCATTGGCCATGCTCGGTGTCAATCTGGTGGCAAACTTTCACACGTGCTCCAGTAAGCAGCGATGGTGGGTGCAGGGAACATCTTTGGATACTTGCAGGTTTCAAAAGTCAAAACTCAGGTGTAAGTAGGAAAGTGGAAAGATATTTTATTTTCCTAAATATTCCTGCTTATTCCACAAAATGTTTACAAAGTTTGGTTATAGCAAAGGTTTTTCAGTGTTCATTTTAACATTTATGCTTTTTTTTTCAATCACTACGGTATTTAACAATAACATTTTATGTCCTTTAGAAAAGGAATTGCGAATTGCGGAATTTTAAACTCCCATCATCATCCTTGGCTTTACTCAAATTATTTAAATCACTCTTCCATCTTCCTCTCGTCGTGGAGGTGGGGGATTGGGAGGGGCCTCACAAGTGGCATAGCCTAGGGCCTCTCTTCATCTAAATCCGGCACTGTGTGCAGGGCCCTGGTGAGTCGGCAACTGAAGTAGTGTGTGCAAATTTGTCTCCTAATTTGAGGAAGGACATTATTTCTATTGAGGGAGTGCAACGTAGGTTAATTCCCGGGATGCCGGGACTGACGTATGATGAAAGAATGGGTCGACTGGGCTTGTAGTCGCTGGAATATAGAAGTATGAGATCTTATAGAAACATTAAATTCTTAGAGGATTGGACAAGGTAGATGCAGGAAAAATGTTCCCAATGTTGAGGTGTCCAGAACCAGAGGTCACAGTTTAAGAATAAGGGGTAAGCCATTAGGACTTAGATGAGGAAAAACTTTTCAACCCAGAGGGTTGTGAATCTGTGGAATTCTCTGCCACAGAAGGCAGTGGAGGCCAACTCACTGGATGTTTTCAAGAGAGAGTTAGATTATTCAAACCATCCATTATTGATAAAACGTTTATCCATTGGGAAAGAATAGGAATTAAAACGATGGGAGATATGTATGAAATGGGAATTTTTTTATCATTCCAACAACTACAACTAAAATATAATTTGAAAAGTAATCAATATTTCAAATACCTTCAAATTCAAGATAATTTGAAAAAGTATATACAAGGATATCAAACTTTAACCCCAGATTTATTGGAAGGAATGAATGGAAAGGCAGAATCAAGCAATTTAATATCTTACTTATATAATATAATTTTAATTATAGAAACACCAACGACAGGGGCAATTAGAAGAGACTGGGAACAAGAGTTATTGATAAAAATTCCGAACGATAGATGGGATAAAAATTTATTATATGTAAACAAATGTTCAATGAATCTAAGACATAACCTAATTCAATTTAAAATTTTACATAGATTATATTATTCAAAAACAAGACTGAATAAACTATTTTCAAATGATTCCCCCATCTGCGACAAATGTTTAACTCAAAATGCCACTATAGCACATTCCTTTGTCTCTTGTACAAAACTGTATAAATTTTGGAATGAAATTTTTGGAATTTTTACAAAACTATTTAACAAAAAATTGACCCCCAATACAGAATTGATTATCTTTGGATCAATCGAAGAGGGAAGTAAACTAACTATATTCCAAGAAGCTTTTCTTAATTATGGTCTAATAACAGCAAAAAAACTTATACTTACATTTTGGAAAAACGCACCTACGCCAACATTCAAAATGTGGATCTCAAACATGTCTGAAACGCTACATCTTGAAGAAATGAGATTCCTCCTACTAGGCAAAGTAGACCAATTCTTAAAGATTTGGTCTCCTTTTATCAACTTTTTACAAGCATATGGTGCAACATAACATAACCATAGAAATTAAATGGTTTAGAACTGGGTGATGGATGGGCAAAAATATGAGATAGGTAGATCGCTCGTAATCTCTCTTTTCTTTACTTCTTCCTTTTCTTTCAATCTTTTAACTTCTCATCTCTGTCCTTTATTTCTTTTGCTTTCTGTTTCTACTCGCTTGTCTATCTATTCCGACACTCGTTATTTCTTTTTTCTCTCATTGTTCTTTTATTATTGAACCAAAAGTATGAAATTGTACAAGAATGAAAATATGTATTTATGTATTAGGTACTTAAGTACCAGACTATTGTACTTGCTTCTAACAAAAATTAACAAACTAAAAAAAAAACAAAAAAAAGAGTTAGATTTAGCTCTTAGGGCTAAGGGAATCAAGGGATTTGGGCAAAAAAGCTGGAACGGGGTACTGATTTTGGATGATCAGTCATGATCATATTGAATGGCGGTGCTGGCTCGAGGGTTTCTATCCCAGTCCCCAATCATGCCCTCAGTTCATCCACCTCACTTGCCAGGCCTTTGAAAAAATGCAATTTAATCCGGAAGTCTTACCTCTCTCCGTGCCTTGCTTCTACTTATCTTGTCTAATTGCTGAAATTGTTCAATGTGAAACATTGTCGGAAGGAACTGCAGAAGCTGGTTTACACCGAAGATCAACACAAAATGCTGGAGTAACCCAGCGGGACTGCAGCATCTCTGGAGATAAAGAATGGGCAACGTTTTGGTTCGAGAATCTTCTTAGTCTGAAGAAGTCTCGAAACAAAACGCCATCCATTCCTTCTCTCCAGAGTTTCTGCCTGTCCCGCTGAGTTACTCCAGCATATTGTGTCTATATTCAATGTAAAACTAGGCTAGTTAGATCTCATGTAGACTTTTATAGACAATATATCAAGGTTGCATGTGTTTCTTTTCCAAATATACACCTTATAGGTAAAAAAAAAGAACATGTTGAAGAAACTAGGACAAGCTAAATCCTTGACAACCTCTATTCTCACTGTACCAGTTAATTTTGAACGTACAGAAAAAAAAAAACATTTTTATACAGGACAAAAGGTAATAGCATGTGGCTGTAAATTCCCCCATTTGTGATAAATGTCTATCCCAAAACACAACTATAACACACTCTTTTGTCTCCTGCATAAAACTTTATAAATTCTGGAGTGATATTTCTGAAATATTTACAAAATTATTTAAGATTAAAATGGAACCTAATACTGAAATGATTATATTTGGAGTAATGGAAAGAAGATGGGAATAAACTGAACTCATCTCAAAATTTATTTTTTAATTATGGGTTAATAACGGCAAAAAAACTTATACTTAACTTTCGGAAAAATACAACCTTACCAATGCTTAAAATGTGGATTTCAAACATGTTGGACACTGCACATCTTGAGGAAATGCGATTCCTCCTAATAGATAAATCAGACCAATTTTTAATGAGTTTGTCTCCATTTGTTGATTTTTTGGAAGCGTATGGTGCAACAAAACTGTTTCAGGATTGGGTGAGGGATGGTCAAGAATATAGATAACGATCTCCTTAATCTCTTACTTTCTACTCTTCTTTTTTTCCTCTTTTTCATTCTTAACTTTCTTTTTTCACACTTTTTTATTTCTCACACACTATATCACATGTTTCCATACATTTAATAATCTACTCTCTCTTTTTCTTTATTAAAAAAAATAAATAAATAAGTTGTACATAAACATTTAAAAAAAAAAGAAGAATCTAGGACAAGCTAAATTCTTGACAACCTCTATTCTCATTGTACCAGTTAATTTTGGACGTACAGAAAAAAATCATTTTTATACAGGACAAAAGGTAATAGCATGTGGCTGTAAATTACTGCTGAGCTCTAACAGCCATCTTCCTTAAAGAAGGATTCTTGACTCATAATGTACAGGAGCATCAATTTACTTATGCCAAATAACTTACTAACTTGCACGCCTTTGGGATTCAATGGTTCAATGGTCCTTTATTGTCACGTGTACAATTTAAGGTACAGTGAAATTTGATTTACCATACAGTAGGATGTAAGAGGAAATCCGAGAAAACCCACTGAGTCACAGGGCGAACACACAAACTCCGTACACACAATACCCGTAGTCAGGATCAAACCTAGGGCTCAGGTACTGTAGGGCAACAACTTCTATACCACAGTGCCACTTCAAAGGGCAGGGGCAGGTGAGAATGGGAATGGGGAAGGGAAGTTGAAATGACACACGACTGGAAGCAAAAGATGGCCATTGTGGACAGAGCACATGTGCTCCGCAAAACACTGACTCTGTTGTCACCGGAAAATAGTCACCCATCTTGATATCACTGATGTAGAGGAGACAACATCAAGAGCATGATTATGAGGTTGGAGAAGGGACACATTAATCTCTGCCTCACTGGAAAGGGCTCTCGGGTCCCTGGATGACGGTGAGGGAGGAGTTGCAGGTACAATGGTTGTATGAATAATGGTTGCAGGAGAAAGTGCTGGGGACAGAAGGGGAGAGGTGGGTAGCAAGCGGTAAGCAGCTCAGGGAATCATGGTGAGAGTGGTCCTACAGATAACAGAAAGACAGGGGAGAAAGAAGAAGGGAAGATGTGGAGATGTGATTGATGGGGAGATCCCATTGCAGTAACCATAAGCAGTAAAGGACAACATGCTTGATGTTGAGGTTTGTGGGGTATTTTTCAACCCAGTAGACTCCAGCGATCAGGTGGTCTAATCCTGCTCCCGTTTTCTGGTGTATCCAAACACTGCAGTTTTAAATAGATTTTATAAATAACAGGGAAGAGATACAGGAAGAAATTACCATTGGAATGAGATAAAATGAAATACAATATGGCACCTAAAATGTGGCGACTTGTGTGCAGGCACAGTATGGTCTACTATTTTACACTCTTATACTTAGTATGATTGTGCCTAATGTGGAGTGGGATTGCCACTGAACTGTATTCTACGCAAAATAAATTTATTGTACTTAGATTCAAGTGACAATAAAGTACCGTTGAAACATTGAATAGCCCATCATGCCTTCCAATACAATCAGTAAAGCTACTTATCATCCATGAATCTATATGGATGATAAATGAATGTACATTGATTCATACATGACGGATAAAAAATGTGTACGTTGATACATGAATGTCTGGGTTCCTAATTCCCAGTCTTTGCTACTTTGTACTGCATCTTGACTCCACACTTTGCCTGCATTATGCACCTGATGTTGTCAAAGGCTGCACTTTACATTACCTGGGAATGCTTCCACTTAGTCACAGCCAAGAACAAAATACCCCCATGCTCCTGATATTTGGTCAGCCGGTACAGAGGGGGGAGGGTCTGGAGGGAGGGGGGTCTCCCTGTCGGTTTGCTCCTGGGCCTGGCCATGATGGTCATACGTGGGTCCAGGCAGTGGGTAGTCGACGGCCACACTGGAGTCGGCTGGAGAGGGAACATGCCGTGTCCACGGGGACACTGGAGGCCTTCCGTGAACACTGGTTGCTGCGGGGGGTTATGTGTATTGTTGATGAAGTTGATGATATTGTCATTTGATAACTATTGTTTCGTAAGCTGCCAATATAGGTAGTATTTGGTCATGATAGTATGTATGTTTGTTTGTTTGCTTGAATAAAAGCATGGTGTATATGAAAAAATAAATAAATAAAAAAAATATAATCCAGTTATCAAAACATTATTTACGTTCTAAAAATAAAAGATACATAACTTGGCCAAATTGAGCTATTATCCTGTGAAGCAAATTTTCACAACTATCAATAAAAGCAAATGAAAATTGGAAAAATAAAATTTGTCAAAACCCAAGCAATCAAAGCCACCTTTTTATTGCTTACCCAAGACATCAACCCCACCTTTGTATTTCTAGCCCAATACATCAAACCCAAGCCACCTTTTTATTTCTAACTGCTGGCGTGACATCAATCATCTTAACTTCTCCACTCCCTTTACCTACTCTAACCTCACCCCCTCTGAATATACAGCCCTCTGCTTCCCTGGAGCAACCCAAACATTATCATCAAACCCGCCGAGATGAGGTAGTCTGGCGAGCTGACCTCTACTGCACTGAGGCCAGGTGCCAGCTCTCGGATACATTCTCCTACCTATCCTTGGACCATGATCCCACAGATGAGCACCAGGCCATAATCACAGACCACTTCAGATTTTATCATTTCAGGCTGTCTGCCTTCCACAGCCTCCAACCTTATCGTTTCCCAGCCCCCGCACAGCCCGGTTGTACCTTCGCCCCAAAATCCATAAACACAACTGCCCTGGCAGACCCGTTGTTTCTGCCTGCTCCTGTCACACTGAAATGATTTCCACGTATCTATCATATCCATCCTATCTCCCCCGGTCCAATCTCTCCCGACCTATGTCCAAGATACCTCACATCCCCCTCATCTTTTTAATGTCTTCCGCTTTCCGAGACCCCACCCCTAATCTTTACTATGGACGTTCAGTCACTCCACAACTCCATCCCCCACCAGGAAGGCCTTAAAGCCCTCCGTTTCCTCCTCGACTGCAGTACAATCCAATTTGCCTCTACTAACACCGCCTTAAACACACTTAACAAATTCTCCTTCGACTCCTCCCACTTCCTTCTGCAGTTGTACAGAGCCCTAGTGAGATCACACCTGGAGTATTGTGTGCAGTTTTGGTCCCCTAATTTGAGGAAGTGCAGATTATTGCTATTGTGGGAGTGCAGAGTAGGTTTACAAGGTTAATTCCCGGGACGGCGGGACTGTCATATGCTGAGAGAATGGAGCAGCTGGGCTTGTACACTCTGGTGTTTGGAAGGATGAGAGGGAATCTCATTGAAACATATTAGATTGTTAAATGGCTTGGACATACTAGAGGCAGGAAACATGTTCCCGATGTTGGGGGAGTCCAGAACCAGGGGTCACAGTTTAAGAATAAGGAGTAAGCCATTTAGAACGGAGACGAGGAAACACTTTTTCTCACAGAGTGTGGTGAGTCTGTGGAATTCTCTGCCTCAGAGGGCGATGGAGGCAGGTTCTCTGGATGCTTTCAAGAGAGATCTAGATAGGGCTCTTAATAATAGCGGTCAGGGGATATGGGGAGAAGGCAGGAACGGGGTACTGATTGGGGATGATCAGCCATGATCACATTGAATGGCGGTGCTGGCTCAAAGGGCCAAATGGCCTACTCCTGCACCTATTGTTTATTGACCAAGGCATAGCTATGAGCACTCGCATGGGCCCCAGCTATGCCTGCCTCTTTGTAGGGTACGTTGAACAATCTCTGTTCCATGCGTACATTAGCCCTATCCCTGAACTCTATCTCCGTTACATTGACGACTGCTTCGGTGCTACTTCCTGCACCCATGCGGAACTCATGGACTTAATCAACTTCACCACCAATTTCCATCCTGCACTCCCCTTTCTTCAGTATCGACTGACATCTATTACAAACACATTGACTCCCACAACTATCTCAACTACACTTCTTCCCACCCTGCTTCCTGCAAAGACTCTATCCTCTACTTCTAATTCCTCTGCCTACACCGCATCTGCACCCAAGATGAGGTGTTCCATACCAGGACATCCACGATGTCCATGTTCTTAAGGGAACGGGGATTCCCCTCTCCCATTATAGATGAGGCCCTCACTCGTGTCTCCTCAGTAGCCCGCACCCCCGCCCTTGCTCCTCCTCCCCCTAGTCACAACAGATATAGAGTCCCCCTAGTCCTTTCCTTTCACCTCATGTCATCACATTCAACAGATAATCCTCCAACATTATCACCACCTCCAGCAGGATCCCACCACTAGTCATATCTACCCATCCCCACCCCTTTCTGCAGAGATGGCTTCTTCCGCAACTCGCTAGTTAACTCATCCCTTCCCACGCAAATCACCCCCTCCCCAGGTACCTTCCCCTGCAACCACATAAGATGCAACACCTGTCCCTACACATTCTCCCTCGACAGTCCTTTCAGGACAGGCAGAAGTTCACTTGCAACTCCTCCAACCTCATCTACTGTATCCAAATGTTCAAAATGTGGACTCTTATACATTGGTGAGACCAAACGTAGACTTGCCGATCGTTTCGCTGAACACCTTCGCTCAGTCTGCCTGAATCTCATTGCTAAACACTTTCATTCTCCTTCCCATTCCCACACTGACCTTTCAGTCCTAGGTTTCCACCATTGTCAGAATGAGGTAAACGCAAATTAGAGGAACAGCATCTCATATTTCGCTTGGGCAGCTTACAGCCCAGTGGTATGAGTATTGATGTCTCTAACTTCAAGTAACCCCGGCATTCCCTGTCCCTATCCCTCCCCCACTCAAGTCGCACCAACTTCTCGTTTTCACCCAACAAACAGCTAATAATGGCCCGTTTCCATTATCATCATTACTTTTTTGCATATCTTTCATTCATTGTTCTTTATCTCTCTACATCATCGTTCATATCTCTCATTTCCCATTACTTTGAAGATGGGTCTTGACCCAAAACAACACCCATTCCTTCTCTCCTAAGATGCTGCCTGTCCCACTGAGTTACTCCAGTTTAAATGAATAATCTTCCCCAAATAAGCAGACAACCCTCACATAAATGGATAATCCTCCCCAAATAAATGGGTAATTTTCTCAGAATAAACGGATAAACCTCTCCCAGTAAACAGATTACCCTGCACAAATAAACAGACAATCCTCTCCAAATAAACAGGTTACCCTCTCCAAATAAACAGATACTCTCCCCAAATAAACAGACACTCTCCCCAAATAAACAGATACTCTCTCCAAATGTAAAGATGATAAAGAGATGATCCTCTCCGAATAAACAGATGATCCTCCCCAAATAAACAGATAATCCTCTCCAAATAAACACATAATCCTTCTCTAATAAACAGACAAGCCTCAAATGATCATACAAGCCCCTCAAATGAATGGACGAACCTCTGCAAATAAACAGATAATCCTTCTCAAATAAACAGGTAAGATTTAAATGAACGGACAATCCTCAAACAAACAGATACTCCTTAAACAGACGACCCTCCAGCCCACCCGGAGGACCCCCGGGTTTTCCATCAGGATTCACCAACTATCATGAGATTTTCATCTCTCCCTCTCACACCCATATTTAGATAATACATCCTTTAAAATGTCTCATCTTCAGCAACCGGCGGGCTGTGGCCAACGCGACGCACACGCGGGAGCACGGGGAGAGCGGCGGAGCGGCATGACCGGGCCCCTCGGCAGCAGTCACCGACCTGCCAGCAGCGGCGTGGACAGCGCCATCTTGCCCGGAGGTGACGAGGCGGGAGGGCGGGGCGAGGCGGGCCCACCGCCCCCACCCCACCCGGCGCGGCCCCCCCCCCCCCCCCCCCGGTGCGGCCCCACCCCCCCGGCGCGCCCCCCCCCCCCCCGTCCCCCGTCGCGGCCCCACCCCCACCCCACCCGGCGCGGCCCCACCCCCACCCCACCCACCCGGCGCGGCCCCCCCCCCCCCCCCCCGGCGCGGCCCTACCCCCACCCCCCCCCCCCCCCCGGCGCGGGGTCAGGAGTCAGTGGGCGGGCGTGCGGCGCGGGGTCAGGAGTCAGTGGGCGGGCGTGCGGCGCGGGGTGAAGGGGCGGGCGGCCGGCCGGCGCTGGGCAACACGTCGCCTCCCCCCGTACAGTCACACCCCCACCCGCACTCAGTCTACAGGTCAGCGCCCACGCTCACAGCGGCACCAGAAGTCGTCTGGAAAGGAGAGAGGTGATTGAGGGGCGGACAGAGAGAGAGAGAGGACCGGGGAGAGTGGGGACCGTTGTGTGGGCGGAGGGAGGGGGCCGTGTATTTCCGGCGTCGCGACGCCTCGTTCGGCTCTCGGGCTGCGGGCGGTTGTGTCGGGAGCAGCGGGTGAGGAGGGTGGCGGGAGTCGGTGGGAGGAGGGGGGAGGGTGTAGGGGAGAGGGGAGTGTGCGGGGGGGAGAGAGAGGGGAGTGTGCGGGGGGCGGAGAGGGGAGGATGTGCGAGGGGAGAGGGGGGTGTAGGGGAGAGGAGAGTGTGCGGGGGGCGGAGAGAGGAGGATGTGCGGGGGGGAGGAGGGTGTAGAGTGGAGGAGGGTGTAGGGGAGAGGAGGTGTGGGCGGGATAGGGGAGGGTGTGGGGGGGAGATGGGAGGGTGTAGAGGGGAGGGTGTAGAGGGGAGGGGGAGGGTGTAGGGGGGAGAGGGGAGGGTGTGTGGGGGGCAGAGGGGAGGGTGTGGGTGGGGAGAGGGGAGGGTGTAGGGGGTGAGATATGGTTGGGGGAAGAGATGTGAAGTGGGAGAAGGGAGTGTGAGGGGAGTGGAAGGTGGATATGGGGTGAGAAGGGAGTGGGAGGAAGGTGTAAGGGGAATGTATATGGACCAAGCACAGCCAAATGGGACTAGTGGAACATTGTTGGCTGATGTGGGCAAGGTGGGCCGAGGGTCCTGTTTCCACACTGTATTACTCCATGACTCCAAAGATCTAATTTTGTACCGGTTGCCCCTCCTCACCCTCCGGTGCTGCTGAGTTTAATTGTGATCAGCATCTCAGGGGGACCGTGATGACTGTACACTGGGCTTCAACCCTGCACGTGTTCTGGCCATTAGAAAGAAAGCAATAATTTCTGATAGACTTGCAGCCGCATGTGCATTCCAACACTACTTCTCTCCCCCCTCTTTTTTTTAGTTAAGAGGCCACGTTGCTGTTCCGGCATGAATCAAATGCCAAATGTTGTCTGCCAATTCACTTAGTTACTACCCTTATCATTGTCGAGAGTGTTTGTCATAGGAACCAACAATGGTGCAATGAATTTCTTATTTGCATCAGCACTGCCGCCTGTTAATGCAATCCCGCAGCTAATTTATAATATATATTTGGCGATAAATTGGTAAATTCCAGTTGAATTTTTGATCATTGAACATGCCATTTGTTTGGTGTGTGTATATGGTGTGGTGGTTGAAGAGATGGCATGGGTTGTTTATGACAGAGAATGTTTTTCTGGGATTACCTATGGTCAGTTTGCTGTGCTGATGATGTATTTCTTGGGATGTTCTGTAAGTGACAATTAGTCTTTTATTTTGGGTTAGTTAGTGATATTCCAAGAGTAGTTTGGAATGCTGCACTGGAAAGTTGAAGTTTTTTGTGTGTTTGAAGGGAGCCATTTGTGAATGAACTGAATTTCTTGCAATGTTGTGGGCATATGGCACGCAGCATAGAATAATTTGCATTTATATAGTCTCTTGTGCCACAAAGCTGTGCAGAACAGCAGCAGCCCCTTTGACCCACTTTGTCCATGCCAACTTTAGACATGTTCCACTTTGTTATGGGTTCATTGACTACTGTTGTGATCTGGACAAATAGGATTTTGCCTATATTAAGCTCCATAAATTAATTAGAGATTAACCATATGTTACCATTTGTCCATTAAAATATTTTTTCTAGAGTAGTTGGGCAGTGTTTTTTTTAGCAATTCAGAAACATAGATGACTCTTAACTGGTTGCCTGAATAATGGACTATTAATAATGTAATATTGATGTTCAATAATACTGGAATTTAACCTTGCTTCCCCTGTGGAACATGAATGCAATCACCTATTTATATAATTTATCTAAAATTATTATAGCATTGTTTTGTCTAAATGTGCATTCCATATGGTAGTTCCTACGGTTGGAAACTGAAATGTGTCAACTGCAATGAGTTTGTGCAATATTTTGGAACATGAGATCGAAACGGTCAAACGTTGTGTCCACATTATCTGTGCTTGTCACTCTGGAAACCTGCTTCACTGTTGAAGCAAGAATATTTTTTTTGTGTGGTTGAAGGGAAACCAAACTAATTTTATTTGTTTTGAATAAGCCCTTCACACCAAGCCCTGAACATCTTTTTGCTGCCGAAGAAGATAGTTCAGCTATGTCTGAATGCTCCAGATTCAAGGACAGTTTCTTCCCAGCTGTCACCAGGTCCTGTCCTACCATCTACCTCCTTGGAGACCCTCAGGCTATTTGTACTTTGCTGGACTTTATATTGCACTATATGTTCCCTTTATCTGGCATCTGTACATTGTGGTTGGCTCGATTGTAATAGTGTATAATCTTTCTGCTGACTGGATAGCACGCCACAAAAAACGTTTCACTCTATCTCGGTGCATATGACAATAAACTAAATGAAACTAAACTGCTCATGGATAGAGTGGGTGCAGTGGTTGGCTTAAGAGAGGCCCTGGAGAACAAATCTCTCAATTTCCTCCTACCCCAAAAAATAGCAACTTGCCCCAGAGTTCCACAGATGAAAATGCAGTTCATTGCTGGTTTACTATTGTTGGTGTAAACCAGAATCTGCTGTTCCTTCCTACACGTTTCATTGCTGGATTGGCTTATTCTGGGAGTTGATCTTGGCATCAAATTCAGCACAGACGAAATGTGGACCAAAAGGCGTGTTTTATCGTCCTATGTTCTAATTGACATTTTATTAGAGTTAGCTGAACTTGGATTTAGTTCTGAGAGACATCATGGATACAGGCCCTTTGGCTCACCGAGTCGCACCGACCAATGATCACCCATACACTAGTTCCTACACATTAGGAACAATTTATACAATTCAATTAGCCTGCAAACCTGTACATCTTTGGGATGTGGGAGAAAAGTGGAGCACAGGAGAAAACCCACATGGTAACAGGGAGGACGTATAAACTCCATACAGATAGCACCCGCAGTCAGGATTGAACCTGGGTCTCTGATGCTGCAAGGTAGCAACTCTGCCACTCTGCCGTCCATAATTGGATGTAACTTGCCTTTATTTAAATATGGCTTATCACTTTCATCTATAAAGGACAATTTATTTCCTGCTGGTATTTTAAAAGCACTTCCTTCAAACTGCTTTGAAGGAAGCAGTTTGAAGGAAGCAATCAAATCCATGATTTTATTGTCTATAAAGATGAGAAAGAAATTGATGCTTTAAATTATAAACTCAATTTTGTTTAAGGATGGATTAGTGTATAAAGGGCCTGTCCCACTGAGGCTATTTTTAGGCGACTGCCAGCGACTGTCATAGTTGTAGCAGGTTGCCGAAAAACCGGTGCCTGGACCCCCCTTCGACGTAAAATTTGAAATAGAATCATTACTTCAAGCAGTCAACAGGCAACAATCTACGTTAACCAGCGACAACCAACCTGGCAACAACTACGGCAGCGACTACGTCAGGAGAATTCAAGCTACGCTCATTGGTGTCATACCCACTATCTCCAAAAAATGTTCAACATGTTGAAAATTCAGCGCCGACCAGAAAGACGCTACGCCTCATTGGGCGACTGAGGAGACATCACGACCATACAGGCAACACCTCGGCAACCATGTGGTGACAGCCTAGTTGCCTAAAAAATTGCCTAAATGGGACAAGCCCTTAACAATGGATTGTGCATCAGATTAATGGAACTGAAAGTCAACTCCTCACCCTGTTATGAATATTGAAGTAGTCTAATTTACTATGGTGGCGTACACATGTGTAGGATGCTAGCAGAAAATGAAGCAAGATGTATTTTTATGAAGTTTCAGAACTTGCTGCTAATTGCTGTTGTATTTCCCATCTCCTTTCGCCCAGAGTTTTTAATCTGCCATTTTGCAACTCCAGTTCGGGTTCCAATCCCTTGGCAGGATTGAAAGAAAAAGTGTCTAAAAAGGTGTAAAATACATCCTTGGTTGCAGATGTGCTATTGTCAATCAGCCTTTGTTTTAATCAACTCTATCCTGCTGTTATTCCTCATTGAACTTGGCTGAGTTGCTCCCATTTGATTTTTCCTCTTGTCAGCAATGGGCTCTTCCCTTCCAGCATCATTGGTATTGGAACCCCCTAATGAATTTGTAGTTCGATTCGCTCTGCCTTTCCTACAAGCTGTCCCTTCATATAAATCACAGAGAAGTGATCAAGTTTTATAACTGGTGTATTGTGACCAATTTGGGTCACCCTGCTTGAGGAACGTTATGAAAGTCCACGGGGTGGTTTAAAGGATGAGGAGTCGCAGTCACATGATTAGATAAGATTGGCCATAAAACAAACTAGGCTTGAGGGAAGGTTTGATAGTGTCATACACTGAAACAGATCAGCCTGTAGATCCCAACCAAGTTGTCTAACTGAGCTTGTCCTATTTCCCTGTGTTTGCCCCCCTATCCCCCTTAACCATTCCTATCTATGTACCTGTCTAAATGTGTTTTAAAAATCGTAATTTACCCACCTCTACAACTTCTTCCATGTGCAAAAAAAAGTATTTTTTAAATTGTTCTCATCTTAAACCTATAGTTTTAGACTCTCATCTAGTAAAAAGAGACTACGGCTGTTCACATTATCTATGCCCCTCGTGCTTCAAAAAAATTGATAGTGTCAAAGTACATGACTGGTTTAAAAATAATAAATGGAAGTTATTTCCATTAAGAGATGTTCAGGCAATTCAGAGTTGACGGGAAAAAGTTGTCGGGAGGATGTGAAGGGAAGCCTTCTTGAGCAGAGAATGAAAGCTGCCTGCAAGGATGGAGGAAACGGTCATTCTGGGAAATTGAAACATAGGAGAGAAAAAGCATTGAGAACCACCGGGATGCAGCATGATTAGTTAATTTGACAGTTTTGTATTTAATTGGTTCTATTATTCTATCTGGATCTTTCTCATCCATTTCTCTCTCGTACTCTCGGCTGCTATTGTTTTCAGACTATATGGCCAATATCCTAAATGCAGAAACATCAATTTTATCTGCTTTAAACATTGGCAAGAACAAATCCATTGTCTATTTGCCTTACAACTTGCAACCACACTGCCCACTTTTGCCACCCTTTCCAACGCAGTCTTGTCTTTGAGCTGGCGAGCCCCTTGCATTCCCATAAACTCTGCATTATTTTATCCCATGCCTTGGAGATGGTTTCAAGTTGAACCAGACTGTTTGCAGACCATTTGATCTTGAGCTGAACTATATTTGCCAGCCTGAAATCTGTATATCCTTAACATCATCCATGTTATACACGACATTGGTGAGACCACATTTAGCCTATTGTTTAGTCTTGGTCACTCTCTTATTGGAAAGATGTTTTATTAAGCTGGAAAGGGTGCAGAGAAGGTTTACAGGGATGTTGCCTGAGCTGTAGGGAGAGCAGGCTAGGACTTTATTCCTTGGAGTGCAGGAGGATGAGAGGTGATCTTATAGAGGTGTTTAAGATCATGAGAGGAATAGATAGAGGAAATGCACAGTCTTTTACCATTAGTAGGGGAATTAAGAACCAGAGGCCATAGGTTTAAGGTGAAGGGGTGGGGGAGGAAGTTTTAATAGCAACCTTTAGGGCAACCTCTCTACTTAAAGGGTGGTATGTATATGGAATGAGTTGCAAGAGGAGTTAGTTGAGACGGGTACTATCACAACATTTAAGAAACATTTTCGACAGATTCATGGATAGGATAGGTTTGGAGGGATATAGGCCAAATGCAGGCAGGTGGGACTAATGTAGAAAGGGCATGTTGGTTGGTGTGAGTAGGTTGGACTGAGGACCTGCTTCAGTGCTGTATGACTCGCTGTAGTATTTTACCTCGTCTGCTATTGGTACCTATGTTCACACTTTGTTGCTTCTAGAAGCGCCTGCTGCGTTGCTCTAATGCCTGGGTTCCAGTTCGGCGTGCTCCACGTTCTCTGATCTGCATTCACATCTGCTTTCTAATACCTTCCTTGGCCTCCAACCTCCCAACCCCAAAAGAAATACCCCTTTCCCCAGATAGACTCAAAGTGCTGGAGTAACTCAGCAGGTCAGGCAGCATCCCTGGAGCTCCAGAGATGCTGCCTGACCCGCTGAGGTACTCCAGCACTTTGTCTATTTCTTCATTGTATACCAGCATCTGCAGTTCCTTTCTATACCCCTTTCCACAGAGTCATGCATTTTAAGTGATTTAAAACTTTTACTACATTTGATTTTCATTCCAGTTTGATTACAATTTTTGATTTGACGTTGGGATTACGTTTTGTTCCTTTTTAGTCCCTTTTTGTGGTGCATAAGCCAATCGGAGCAGCAAAATGGTGGCCAAACAAAGGATTCGAATGGCAAATGAGAAACACAGTAAAAACATCACACAGCGAGGGAATGTTCCTAAAAGTTCGGTAAGTTTTTGTCACTTTCTAATTTTTTCACCCCATGAAATTGAAATAATTCATTCATGGGTCCTTTTGCTCTGGAATTTTGATTTGTGACTGATAAAAGTGAGTGTCAATTAAATGTATCTACAAGAGCTCAGTAATTAGATTTTGTTTGCCACTGATGGAAGGTTTGCATCTTTTTTCCTATGCCAAGCTTTTTGATAATGTCCATTGCAAGGCTAAATTGTATTATGGAGATGTCTCATGATCTTAAGTTTGCTCGATTAAGAACATTGAAGTTTAAACCTTCAAAATATGTGCTTAAAAATATTAAATTCAGTCTGAAAAAGGGACCCGACCCAAGATGTCAGCTATCCATGTCTTCCAGCGATGTTGCCTAAACTGCGGAGTTATTCCAGTACTTTTATTTTAAATTGGCAATTGCTCAATTAAACTTTGCGAAAATATCACTTGCGAAGATATTCAACCCCTTTTATCACTGTCACAATTTAATTTATGTACTCACTTTGTTTCCTTCCCCAGAGGTTCTTGCCAAAATCTTCCAAAGCCTACCAACCAGTGGGCATTGTAATGCATCAGTAACTTTTGCTGTGGTGTGTGTGTGAGATTAGCAAATGTCACTATTTCAGACTCTTTTCTGTGAGAATAGACAGCATTAAACAGATCTTTTGCTGGGCCTGTTATCTTGAAATCAGTTAGGCCACCTTATTTTTGTTAGCTGATAATGCGAGATTGTTTAGATTTCACAAAACACGATTTGTCACTGCAGCTTAAAGCCTCAATATTTGTTTGCTTGTAAGGGCTCCTTAAGTAAGTAACAAACTGTCTTTCTTGTCTTTATAGAAAACAACACCAGATGAAAAATCATCAGTTGGTCCCTGGCTATTGGCACTATTCATTTTTGTTGTTTGTGGATCAGGTATTTTTTTTTCTTTTATTTATCTTTTGAAAAGTGTAGAGTTGTGTTAGAGATTATATGAGTTATCAGAAATTTCCAATTTTTGTGAACGATATCACACTAAAACTGTTAATCTTTAATTACAAAGACCTGCAGTCTTAAAAATGGCACAAAAGCGAAATGCTACAGATGCAAGAGATCTGTACTAAAAAAGTTGCTGGTTAAGGATAGTAAACCGCAAAGTCCCAACAGGCTTTAATGCAAAATGTAATTTGTCAATTACACTCTGTAGGATAGATAGTCAGAAACTTTTTCCAAACTTGGATACGTCGAGGACTAGAGGGCATAGCTTGAAGGTGAGTGAGGCAACGTTTTAAGAAGATGGTCTGGACAAGTGTAATTTTTTTTTTTTAATGCAGTGCCTGAAATTAATTGCCAGGGGTGGTGGTGGAACATGGCACATGGATATGGAGGGCTATGGATTAGGTGCAGGCAGAGGAGATTAGTGTAACAACATTGTGTTCGGCGTGGGCATTGTTGGCTGAAAGGCCTGTTCCTGTGCTGTACTGCTCTATTTGCTGAAGATTTTCTCCAGCTATCCCTTCATCTCAAGTTCACCAGTTATAGGAGTAGAATTAGGCTCATCGAGGCTCTCTGTCTCCTAATCCCATTTTGATTGCCTTCTTCCCATAACCCTTGACATCTGTTCTAATCAAGAATGTTTCTCTGCCATAAAAATGTCCGCTGACGGCCTCCACAGCCCTCTGTGGCAATGAGTTCCACGGATTAACTACCCTCTGACTAAAGAAGTTCCTCTTCACCTTTCTTAAAGAGCGCTCTTTAATTCTGAGGCTATGACCACTGGTCCTAAACTCTCCCACCATTGGAAACATCCTTTACCTATCCACTCTATCTATGCCTTTCATTATTCTAGACTTGGATCCCCTTAGAATTTAAGATATCAGATTCTCTCCCTAAACCCTACAGCCTGTATTTATCTTTTAAAAACTAATCTTATAATATTTTGTAAACATTTTTTAATTTTACTTCATTTTGTTCCTTTCCCTTTTTTAATGTTTGGAATGCTGTGCATTGTTTTGGCTGCATCCCAGCTCATCCGGTGATTCTTCTTTAATAAAGTCATCCACCTTTCAACCCCCTCTCAAAACCATTATTTGGCTAATGGAAAGTTGACAGGGTCACAATAAGCTAATTTATGTGTAGTTTTTATTTTGTAGATGTAACATTTTGGAAGTCTTCCTCTGACTAATATCAGTGTTGTGAAATAATGTGCCAGTGAGTCCTGATAAACAGAGTGCACCGAATCCTGCAGGAAATGTACAACATAAATGGGCCATTTGGCCTTTTGCACAACGACAATCTTTTTGGTCCACAGAAGCATCATATCTCTTTATTTAATTCACTTAAATGTTATCTTGCTTCCCCTTGAGTGCAGCTGTAATCATTGACTTTATTGTGCTGCCAGTTCCACATGCTGACCCGTCATTTCTATTAACTTCATTACATTGCACGGTGGTGCAGCGGTAAAGTTGCTGCCTCGCAGCACCAGAGGCCTGGGTTCGATCCTGACTATGGTTTCTGTCTGTACGGTGTTTTTTCGTTCTCCCAGTGACAGCGTGGGTTTTCTCTGAGAGCTCTGGTTTCCACCCACATTCCAAAGGCATGCAGATTTGTAGGTTAATTGGCTTTGGTAAAATTGTCCCCAGTGGGTAGGATAATGCTGGTGCACTGGGATTGTTGGTCGACGCGGACTCAGTGTGCCAAATGCCCTGTTTCCGCGCTGTATCTCTGTTCAGAATTAAAATATACTAGACCAAGTGGAAGTCATTGGGTCCTGTCCCCTCAACCCGTGATTGCGGGGGGGCGCTGCGGCGTCACCCCACGCACGCTCACACCACGCACGCACACCCCCACACATGCTCACACTCCCGCACACCACCCCACACACGCGCGCAAACACCACCCCCTCCCCCCCCCGGCACACACCACGCCGGGGGGGGGGGGGTACAGAATTCCACAGACTCGCAACTCTCGGTGAAAAAAGGTGTTTCCTCCTCTCCGTTCTAAATGGCTTACCCTTATTCTTAAACTGTGGCCCCTGGTTCTGGACTCCCCCAACAGCGGGATCAGGTTTCCTGCCTCTAGTGTGTCCAAACCCTTAATAATCTTATATGTTTCAATAAGATCCCTCTTATCCTTCTAAACTCCAGAGCATACAAGCCTAGCCACTCCATTCTCTCAGCATATGACAGTCCCGCCATCCCGGGAATTAACCTTGTAAACCTACGCTACACTCCCTCAATAGCAAGAATGTTCTTCCTCAAATTAAGGGATCAAAAATGCACACAATACTGCAGGTGTGGTCTCACTAGGGCCCTATACAACTGCAGAAGGACCTCTATACTCAACTCCTCTTATTATAAAGGCTAACATGCCAGTCGCTTTCTTCACTGCCTGCTGCACCTGCATGCCTCCTTTCATTGACTGATGAACAAGGATCCCCCAGATCCCGTTGTACTTCCCCTTTTCCAAACTTGACACCCTTTAGATAGTAATCTGCCTTTCTGTTTTTGCTACCAAAGTGGACAACCTCATATTTATCTGCATTAAACTGCATCTGCCATGCATCTGCCCACTCACCCAACCTGTACAAGTCACCCTGCATTCTCAAAGCATGCTCGTCACAGTTCACACTGCCACCCAGCTTCGTGTCATCTGCAAATTTGCTAATGTTACTTTGAATCCCTTCGTCTAAATCCTTGATGTATATTGTAAATAGCTGCGGTCCCAGCAACGAGGTTTGCGGTCCCAGCAACGAGCCTTGCGGAACCCCACTAGTCACTCTACCCCCAATACCATCTGCCCTAATTTTGCCCACTAATCTCCTATGTGGAACCTTATCAAATGCTTTCCGAAAGTCCAGGTACACTACATCCACTGGCTCTCCCATGTCCATTTTCTTAGTTACATCCTCAAAAAATTCCAGAAGATTAGTCAAGCACGATTTCCCCTTCTCCCGCCTTTCTAAAAAAGTAGGATAACATTAGCTACCCTCCAATCCACAGAAACTGATCCTGAATCTATTGAATATTATCACCAATGCATCCACGATTTCTAGAGCCACTTCCTTAAGTATCCTGGGATGCAGGCAATCAGGCCCTGAGGATTTATCAGCCTTCAGTCCGATTAGTCTACCCAACACCATTTCCTGCCTAATGTGGATTTCCTTCAGTTCCTCCGTCACTCCAGATCCTCTGGCCACTAGTACATCAGGAGGATTGTTTGTGTCCTCCTTCGTGGAGACGGATCTAACGTACCTGTTCAACTCATCTGCCATTTCCTTGTTCCCCATAATAAATTCACCTTTTTCAGTCTTCAAGCGTCCAACTTTGGTTTATCTAATTTTTTCCTCTTCACATACCTAAAGAAGCTTTTACTATCTATCCTCCTTCATATTCTTGGCTAGCTCACCTTCGCTCCTCATCTTTTCTCTCCGTATTGCCTTTTTAGTTATCTTCTGTTGCTTTTTAAACATTACCCAATCCTCTTGCTTCCCGCTCATCTTTGCGCAAAGATGAGCTCATCTCTTTTATTTTTAGACTGTCCCTGACGTCCCTTGTCAGCCACCGTCGCCCCTTATTCCCCTTGGAATCTTTCTTCCTCTTTGAAATGAACTGATCCTGCAACTTCTGTATTCCCAGAAATACCTGCTATTGTTGTTCCACTGACATCCCTGCTGGGGTATCTTTCCAGTCAACTTTGGCCAGCTCCTCCCTCATGGTTCCATAGTCCCCTTTATTCAACTGTAACACTGAAAACTCTGATTTACCCTCTAATTGCAGATTAAACTTGACCATATTATGGTCACTACCTCCTGATGGCTCCTTAACCTCAAGTTCCTTTATCAAATCCGGTTCATTACACAACACTAAATCCAGAATAGCCTTCTCCCTGGTAGGTTCCAATACAAGCTACTCTAAGAATCCATCATGGAGGCACTCCACAAACTCCCTTTCTTGGGATCTAGTACCAACCTGATTTTCCCAGTCTACCTGCATGTTGAAATCTCCCATAACAACCGTAGCATTACCTTTATGACATGCCAATTTTAACTTTTGATTCAACTTGCACCCTATATCCAGACTACTGTTTGGGGGCCTGTAGATAAGTCCCATTGGGGTATTTTTACCCTTACAATTCTGTAGTTCTATAAAATACTGACTCCAAATCTCCTTTTTTCAATGTCACCCCTTGCAAGGGACTGAATTTCATTCCTCACCAACAGAGCTACCCCACCCTCTATGCCCACCTGTCTGTCTTTTCAATAGGAGGTGTACCCTTTAATATTCAGTTCCCAGCCCTGACCGTCTTGCAGCCATGTCTCTGTAATTCCCACAACCTCATACTTGCCAATTTCTAACTGAGTCTCAAGCTCGTCCACTTTATTTCTTATCCCTTCTCGAACTTTCCTTCCCATTAATTCAGGAGTCTTTTGTAACTTTTTCTGTACTCACTTCCCCTTCAACTCCATCTTTTAACTCCCAATTTGTCAATCCCTCCTGATTAATCATGCTTGTACTGACCACATTCAGTTCCAGAAGTAATGTAGTGCAATGTAGACAATGCTGAGCATGCAGCCAAATTCACAATTACCTTCTTAGTATTAATACTTAGACGGGTGAGCAAAGTTTATTAAGAAAGTAACCACAAGTGAGTTTTAAGTGCTCCTGTGTCCCATCCTGGTGTATGTCCAACTCTCCTACTATCCCACCCCTATTTTCACCTATATCATGTTAAGCTGCTCTGGAGGGTTAGAGAGCACGGGTTCCGAGGAGAGATAGCTGAATGCATAGAAAATTGGGCTCATGGAAGGAAGCAGAGGGTGATGGTGGAAGGTTACTTTTCAGACTGGAGGCCTGTGACTAGTACTGTGCTTCAAGGTTCACTGCTGGGCCCATTGCTGTTCGTCATCTATATCAATGATTTGGATGAGAACGTCCATGATATGATTAGCAAGTTTGCAGATGTCACAAAAGTGGATGGTTATTGTAGGTAGTGAACATGATTGTGAAAAATAGCAGGATCTTGATCGTTTGGGCAGGTGGGCTGAGGAATGGTTGATGGAATTTAACACAGGAATGTGTGTGTGTTGTATATAATGCTTTAGAAGAGAATGTAAGTGGCTTAATTACATATAATGTTTGGGACAAAGATCCATAATGTTTGGGACAAAGATCCATCATTTATTTATTTGCCTCTGTACTCCACAATTTGAGATTTGTGATAGAAATAAATCACGTGATTAAAGTGCACTTTGTCAGATTTTAATAAAGGCAATTTTTATACTTTTTGGTTTTACTGTGTAGAAATTGCAGCAGTGTTTATACATGGTCTTCCCCCCCCCCCCCCCCCCCCCCCACCACCACCACCACCACCATTTCAGGGCACCATAATGTTTGGGACCCAGCAATGTCATGTATAATGTTCTCTGTAAGGCCCGGTTGTGACTAGCACCATGAATACAATCCGCCATCTTGTAAGTAAGATTTAATCTGAACAACCAATGGAAACTTCTAGAAGGTCACCTGACCTCAGTCACGAGGTACAGGCACATTTGCACATACATCACATGTCCCCCTTCACTTTAATTACATCACATCTCTTTGCTTGTTCGCCTGTCCCGTCAAGGGGAGGGGTGTTGCGGTATTTGAGGATGGCGTACATCGGGTCATGGCCGCTGCGTTTGGCTTTCCTCATGATATCTTTTATAGTTTGCACACAGCGCTCTATCTGCCAGTTGTTCTGTGGATATATTGGACTTGAGGTGATATGGGATAATTCCCAGTCATCCTAGAACCTGTGAAACTCGGCACACTCAAATTGTCTCGCGTTGTCTGTCAAGGCCATTTCCCTCAAGGCCATTTCCCTCAAGGCCATTTCCCTCAAGGCCATTTCCCTCAAGGCCATTTCCCTCAAGGCCATTTCCCTCAAGGCCATTTCCCTCAAGGCCATTTTCCCTCAAGGCCATTTCCCTCAAGGCCATTTCCCTCAAGGCCATTTCCCTCAAGGCCATTTCAAGCCCCCTCAAGGCCATTTCCCTCAAGGCCATTTCCCTCAAGGCCATTTCCCTCAAGGCCATTTCCCTCAAGGCCATTTCCCTCAAGGCCATTTCCCTCAAGGCCATTTCCCTCAAGGCCATTTCCCTCAAGGCCATTTCCCTCAAGGCCATTTCCCTCAAGGCCATTTCCCCTCAAGGCCATTTCCCTCAAGGCCATTTCCCTCAAGGCCATTTCCCTCAAGGCCATTTCCCTCAAGGCCATTTCCCTCAAGGCCATTTCCCTCAAGGCCATTTCCCTCAAGGCCATTTCCCTCAAGGCCATTTCCCTCAAGGCCATTTCCCTCAAGGCCAATCCATCGATTTCAACGAGCTCGTCATGCCATGTCCTGGTTTCCACCATATTTCCAGGTCATATCGTAGCAGGTGCATTCGTATGCGCTGGAGTCTGGGGCATAGTTTGTGTAGCGGCTTGGCGAGCAAGCCTACTAACGGTTTGTGGTCAGTAACGATTACTGTGCTCGGCTCCTTCTCTATAGTTGCGCCCAGCCACGTTCACATGTCGTGAAGCGTAGGCAACAGGTCTCTCGTCTTGCATTAGGATCGCTCCAAATCCGCTGTTGGATGCGTCTGTGGCAATTGAAATGGGCGCGTTCACATCATACAGTTTGAGTATGGGTGACGATGTGAGTAGAGACGTCAGCTGGTCTGCTGCCTGTCTGTGCTTCTGCTCAAAATGCCATGCTACTCCCATTTCTGTTAGCTGTCTAAGTAGGGCGGTGATCTCCGAAAGGTTTGGAATAAACTTGGCCATGTATGTCACCATCCCCAAGAACGTTTGCACTTCAGCCTTGTTTGTCGGTTATGGCATTTGTAGCATGCTGCTGACACGAGATGAGCTTGGTGACACGCCTGCTTGCGAGATGACTTGTCCCACGTATTCAATCTCGTTTGCGTGCATTACCTACTTTCTGGGATTGAGCTTTAGGCCGGATTCTTTCACCCGTTCGAGTAGGGCTTTCACCTTTGCGTCATGTTGTGTTGCATTCACACTCCAAACGAGAATGTCATCAACGACTATCTCCACCCTTTGTAAATCGCTGAACTCTTCCTGCATCGCCCACTGCCAAATCTCACTTGTGGATGAGATTCCAAATGGAAGCATGAGGTATCGGTATTTCCAAAGGTTAAATGTGGTCAGACGCAAGCTGTGATCGCTCAGTGGGAACTGCCAGTACACACTTAGCATCAAATTTCGAGAACCATTCTGCCTTCGGCATGCGGGCTGCAATGTTCTCGGCATCGGGAAATGCTCCCTACGAATGGCAGCATTGAGGTCACTTGAGTCAAGGCATATGCAGACTTCGCCATTGGACTTGCTATCCACAGTCATTGAATTCACCCAATCTGTTGGTTCGCTCGCGGGCTTTATGACTCCCAAGCTCTCCACGCGCTCTAATTCGGCTTTGACCTTATCCCTGGTCTTATAGGGGATAGTGCGGGGTGGGTTTTGCTTGGGTTGCACGTTCCCTTGCAGCGCTATGGTGTACTCATGTCTTTTTAGCCTTCCCAGCCCTTGGAAAATCTCACGGTTTTCCTCAATGATCCTCGCAGTGTATGATAGGTTCGCACTCACGCCATCTCCTTTCACACAAGAAGCCCTAATTTTTTCACAAGTTAGTTTCCCACATATGGGTTTCACATCCCCCTCTACTATGTGAAAGACAACCCTATATTCTTTCTTACCTACTTTGACGTTCCACTTTGCCTGCCCCACAGGCTTCATTGTATGTCCAGAGTATGACCTCAGTGTCACCTTAGTGTTCAGTAAGGCAAGACCAGTCTTTCTGAACAAGTGTTCTGGCAGGATGTCGACGAGCGCCAGAGTCAAGTTTGAACTCAATGTTCACATTGTTGATGCTGCACATCTGTCCCCATTCACGCGTCGACTCAATCACGGCATCAATGTAGAATACATCAACGTCGTCGTCCACTGGCTCAGGCAGCGGTGAAGCATTCATCTGGAAATCAATGTCACGGCTCCAGTCCCCGGCCTTTTGTCTGATTAGCCGGTCATGTTGTCGGGAACATGGGCGGCTGTTGGGCGCTCTATTTACCGGGCAGTCGGGGGATCTGGAAAGATGTCCAATCTCTCCGCAGGTATAACATCTCATGTACTGAGCGGGGCAGTAGTTGCCTTTATGGCTGCGGTTGCATGACCGGCAGGCAGACGGTATCCTGACTAGAATCACGGATTTCTGTCTGGGTCGCGAATCCCTGCCTCGGCCCCATGGCCGACTGGTGCTGTCCTGTTTCACGTCATCCACTGTCTCTTCGGTGTCGATGCGATCATACACATGTCACTGCATTTTTCCAGTGTTAAATCATCGCATTGTAGAAGTTTCTCCCGGAGCGGCTGGCTGGTGATGCTGCAGGTGTTTCTGTCTTGCAGCAACGAGTCATGGATAATGTCAAACTCACAATCATTAGCTAAAGCCTTCACTGCAGTCAGGTAGCTGGAGAAGGTCTCCCCTTGCCGCTGATTACGTGTATTAAATGAGTATCTTGTTAAGTTATTTTTTGGTTCACAGTATGTCCGAAACCTATTCTTCAGCGGTTGTATTTTGACACTTTCCTCAGGGGTGAACCAAAAGGTCTCATAAAGCTCCTGAGCTGCTGGTCCGGCCACGTGGAGAAATGTTGCACACCCAATCTTTTAAGGCTTACCCGTCAGTTCTCTTGCCGTCTCTTACAGCTGGAATGCCCTTATCCAATCCTTATAATTCTTGGTCAAGTTTCCTTGCATGGAGGCTTGAGTCCTGCCATTCTTTTCTTTATTTTTTTTTTTACTTTGACACAATGTAATGTTCTCTGTAAGGCCCGGTTGTGACTAGCACAATGAATACACGTCCGCCATCTTGTAAGTAATCTGAACAACCAACTGAAACTTCTCGAAGGTCACCTGACCTCAGTCACGAGGTACAGGCATATTTGCATTATACATCACATTGTGTAAATGAAAGTAGTCATGTTTAGTATTTTGTTGCATATCATTTGCATGCAATGACTGCTTGAAGTCTGCGATTCATGGACATCACCAGTTGCTGGGTGTCTTCTCTGGTGATGCTCTGCCAGGCCTGTATTGCAGCCATCTTTAGCTTATGCTTGTTTTGGGGGCTAGTCCTCTTTAGATTTCACTTCAGTAAATATATATGCATGCTCAATTGGGTTTGGATCGTGTGATTGACTTGGCCACTCAAGATTTGACAATTTTTTTGCTTTGTTGCTTTAGCAGTATGTTTGGGATCATTGTCATGCTGTAGAATGAACCGCTGGCCAATGAGTTTTGAGGTATTTGTTTGAACTTGAGCAGATAGGATGTGTCTGTGCACTTCCGAATTCGTTATGCCACTACCATCAGCAGTTGTATCATCAATGAAGTTAAATGAGCCAGTCCTTCAGCAGCCATACATGCCCAGGCCATAACTTTGTTATACTACCACCATCAGCAATTGTATCAAGTCAAGTCATGTTTATTCGTCACATACACATATGAGATGTGCAGTGAAATGAAAAGTGGCAATGCTCACGGATTGTGCAAAAAATAAACAAACAACCAAACAAACTACAAACAGAATGGAACAGAATCACAAATTCTTTTACATATTAAATATTGTGGGCGGAAGGAAAAAGGGAAAAAAACAGCGATTTGAAAAAAAAGCAGTAGAGTGGTACAGTAAAGTTAGTCCCTGGTGAGATAGGAGTTTACAGTCCTAATGGCCTCTCTGTTCTCACAGCATGGCAACGGAGGCGTTTGCCTGACCGTAGCAGCTGGAACAGACTGTTGCTGGGGTGGAAGGAGTCTCCCATGTTCTTATTGGCTCTGGAGTTGCACCTCCTGATGTATAATTCCTGCAGAGGGGCGAGTGAAGTTCCCATAGTGTGTTCGGCCGAATGCACTACTCTCTGCAGAGCCTTCTTGTCCTGGGCAGAGCAATTCCCAAACCAGATTGTAATATTTCTGGACAAGATGTTTTCCACAGCTGCTGAGTAGAAGCACTGGAGGATCCTCGGAGACACTCTGAATTTCCTCAATTGCCTGAGGTGGTAAAGGTGCTGCCTTGCCTTACTCACCAGTGCTGCAGCGTGTGATGTCCATGTCATATCCTCAGAGATGTGGACTCCCAGGTATTTAAAACACCCTATCCACAGTATCCCCATTTATCCTCAATGGTGTGTACGTCCTCGGATGATGTGCCCTCCTAAAGTCCATGATCAGCTCCTTGGCCTCCTCTTGAACATCAAAAAAACTGTTGTCCTGACACCAGAGTGCCAGATCAGCCACCTCCTCCCGGTAGGCCTTCTCAACGTTGACTGAGATCAGGCCCACCACCACAGTTTAATCAGCAAACTTGATTATCGAGTTGGAGCTGAACCTAGCCTCGCAGTCATGTGTGTACAGGGAGTATAATAGGGGGCTGAGGGCACAACCCTGGGGGATCATCACTGAAGATAAGTGAGCCAGTATCTTCAGCAGCCATACATGCCCATCCCACCACCGTGTTTCACAGATAAGATGGTAAGCTTTGGATCTTGGGCAGTTCCTTCTCTCCTCCATCCTTAGCTCTTGCAATCATTCTAATATGTTAATCTTCATCTCAACTGTCCACAAGACCTTTTTCCAGAACTGTGGTTGCTCTTTTAAGTACTTCTTGGCAAACTGTAACCTGCCCATCCTATTTTTGTGGTTAACCAGTGGTTTGCATCTTGCAGTGTAGCCTCTATATTTCTGTTCATGAACTCTACTGTGGACAGTGGTCATTGACAAATCCACACCCGAATCCTGAAGAGTGTTTCTGATCTGTTGGACAGGTGTTTGAGGATTTTTCTTTATTATAGAGAGAATTCTTCTGTCATCAGCTGTGGCCTGCTGGTCCCTTTGCGATTAGTACGCTCTCCAGTGCTCTCTTTCTTCTTAATGATGTTCCAAATAGTTGATTTTGGTAAGCCTAAGGTTTGGCTGAAGTCTCTAACAGTTTTATTCATGTTTCTCACTCTCAGAATGGCTTCTTTGATTTTCATTATCACAACTTGGGTCCTCATGTTAATAAGCAGCAATAAAAGTTTCCAAAGGTGATGGAAAGACTGGAGGAAAGACTCGGTGCTGAGAGCTCTCTAATACCTGCATTAAGGAGACAATTAAACACACCCGAGCAATTGCAAACACCTGTGAAGCCATGTGTCCCAAACATTATGGTGCCTTGAAATGGGGGGGGGGGGAACTATGTATAAACATAGCTTTATTTTCTACATGGTGAAATGTGTAAAAATGGCCTTTGTTAAAATCTGACAATGTGCACTTTAACCAGATGTAATTTCTTCTATTACAAATCTCAAACTGTGGAGTACTGAGGCAAATAAATGATGGGTCTTTGTCCCAAACATTGTGGAGGGCACAGTGGAAACATAGAAAAATAGGTGCAGGAATAAGCCATTTGGCCCTTCGAGCCAGCACTGCCATTCAATATGATCATGGCTGATCATCTAAAATCAGTATCCTGTTCCTGCTTTTTCGCCATATCCTTTGATTCCTTGAGCCCGAAAAGCTAAATTTTCAGATAACATCAAGGTGAAAGGGGAATATTTTGAGACCGGATCAGAGGTGCAAGTTTTTAAGAGGTTGGTAGGTATAGAATAAGTTTATAGAGGTGATGACAGAGGCAGGTACAATTACAATGTTTAAAATACATTTGAATAGGGTCATGGATCGGAAAGGTTTAGAGAAAATGTGTAGGAAGGAACTATGGATGCTGGTTTACATCGAAGATGGACACAAAATGCTAGAGTAACTCAGCGTGTCAGACAGCATCTCTGGGGAAAGGAAATGGGTGACGTTTCGGGCCAAGACCCTCGACTCACTACGCCAAATATGTAGCATTGCAGTTCAACTCGGTCAAATTCCAGAAGACTTTTCTCCACAGATGCCGCGTGACCCACTGAGTTTCTCCAGCATTTTGTGTCTATCTTCAAGGTTTACAGGAATATGAGGCACATGCAGACTAGAAGGATTAGTATAGATGGGCATCTTGGCTAGTGTGGACGGGTTGGGCTGAAGGTGCTATCTATTTCCGTGTTGTTTAACTGAATCTAAAACACTAATCTATTCTATACTCTGCCACTTGACAATTTAGTGCTGACTAATTAAAAAATTCCGCACAATTCTGAGCTGGCAGACTCGTATCCTTCATTGCCTAGCTGGGATGCAGTTGTTTAATGCCTATGATGCTAAAAAGAGGCTAATCAAATTTGCATCTAATGGGCACTGACCTTGAAGATTTCCTTTGCAACCCAAAAAAGTTGGATTTTGATATTTCAACTTGCGCATAAAATCTACAGTTGACATGTTCCACTATAGGGTTACTTGGAAATAATCCAACCACTGCCCCTCAACTGACTTGCTAAACATTTTGCAAGCCTGCTTGTATTTAACACCGCCATTTTTTAAATTTGACTTTAAGCTTTTCAGCTATTAAGTTGTACATTGTGCGCTCATAAGTACTGTAATCATGAAAAATCTCTGCAGTGGGTAGAACCAGTGGCGTAGCTGATAGACGCACTGTCTCACAAAACCAAAGACTTTAGCTTGATTCTGACCTCGGGTGCTGTCTTCGTGGAATTTGCATGTTCTTCCTGTGGCTGAGCGGGGTTTCCCTGGGTGCTCCAGCCTCCTCCAACATCCCAAAGACGTGCGGGTTTTGTAGATTAATTGCCCCCAGTGTGTCGGGAGTGGATGTGTACATGGGATCACATAGACCTGGTGTGAACAGGTGATCTGCAGTCGGCATGGACAATGGGCCGAAGGGCCTGTTTACATGCTGCATCTCTGAACTCAACAATCCAGCAATAAAAAAAAGTTGTGTGAAGGTAACTGAGTTCTCCAAATCACCCATAATCTTAGATTTTTGTATCTTTCTTTTGATTTGCATCCTCCCTCTCTCCCATTTCTTGCCTTCTCATCTTATGACACAGGACATTTGGGCTTTTGGCTCTGTGCCATTGCCCATGGGTGTAATCCTATGTCATATTGCCCCCCCCTCCCCTCCCTTCAATCTCCCCCTACCCCAGAAACTTTCTTCTGTATGCCCATTAACTCGAACTTCCCTTTGATTCATTTTGCCTTTAATCTACACTAATGGGTATTTACCGTAGCCACATGACCTCTGATTTTGGGATGCAGTGGAAACTGGAGGAAACTCGCATTACATGCAAAGTCTCCGCAGAGGATCACATTGAAGTTGGTGAAGCTATCATACGGCAGAGTTAATTGCCCTGCCACCGTGCCACACTTTCTCTCTTGCTGCTTTTGCAACCAACTGCGGTGGCTAACCAGACTCTTGAGAATGTCTGTATTAAAGATTTATTTATTTGACACTTTGGAGTCCTCTTGACACACAAGCTAGACTCCAGTATCTAAAATGGATTTGGAGAAGAGTTATGAGGATATTGTCAGGATTCAAGGGCCTGAGCTATAGGGAGAGTATAGGAGGATGAGGGATGATCTTTATAGAAGTGTACAAAATCGTGAGACACAGTCACTTGCCCAGAATAAGGGAATCGAGAACCAGGCAACATTGGTTTCAGGTGAGGGGGGGAAGATTTAATGGGAACCTGAGGGGTGGGTTTTTTTTACACAAAGGGTGGTAGGTTTAGAAACATGCTTACTTCGAGTGACTGATGTGCAAGCACACCTAGGTCTTGTTGCACCTCCCCTTTTCCTAATCTGACACCATTCTGATAATAATCTGCCTGCCTGTTCTTGCCACCAAAGTGGATAACCTCTCATTTATCCACATTAAACCCCACCTGCCCACTCACCCAACCTATCCAAGTCACCCTGCAGTCTCATAACATCCTCATCGCAGCTCCACCTTATTACAACTGCTCCCTGCATGAAGGCACAAAGCTTTCAGGTTAGTTTTTCTCATGTCCCTTCTACCTTTTGCTTCTGTCCTCTTTTTATGGCCCTCTGTCTCTGTGCATTGGGTCCCATTCCCCTGCCTTGTTAGTTTTGATGTGATCTTTCCTACACTCTCTTTCCCATTAGCTGCACGGATACGCTTCCACGTTGTTGACTCCACCCCCCCACTGTTAAGTTTAAACCCACCCGTGCAGCATTAGCAAACCTGCCTGCCAGAATGTCGGTCCCCCTCCAATTAAGGTGCAACCCGTCCCTTTTGTACAGGTCACCCCTGCCCCAGAAGAGATCCCAGTGATCTAGAAATCTAAATCCCTGCCCCCTGCACCAACTCCTCAGCCACACATTCAGATCCCCTATCTCCCTGTTCCTACCCTCACTGGCATGAGGTACTGGAAGTAACCCAGAGATAACCACCCTAGAATCCTGCTTTTCAGCCTCTTGCCTAGTTCTCTTGTAGAACCTCCTTCCACTTCTTACCCACGTCATTTGTGCCTACACGCACAACTACTTCCGGGTGTGCACCTTCCCCCCTCGAGGATGTTCTCAAGTCGGTCTGAGACATCTTGGACCCTGGCACCAGGGAGGCAACACACCATCCTCAAATCTTGCCTGTCACCACAAATCTCCAGTCCGCACCTCTGATAATGGAGTCACCCACCACTATGGCTCTGCCTGACATCAGTCTCGCTGGTCGAGCCTCAGCTCCAGGATTCGGGTCACAGAAACTGTCCGCCGCTCGGACTGGAAGCATTGCCTACGCCGACAGCTCCCAAGAGGGTGTACCTGTTTTCAAGAGGCACTTCCACCGAGATCTCCTGCACTAGTTTCATCCCCTTCCTTTCCGTCTCTAACCGTCGTACCTCTTGTACTCTTGGAGTGACCACCTGACTGTAGGTCCTGTCCAGGAAGCTTTCGCCTTCCCGGATGGACCGCAGGTCATCCAGCTGCTGCTCCAGTTCGCTAACTCGGTCCATGAGGTGCTGCATCTGGACACAGTTCCCACAGTTGTAGCGGACAGACACACCAACTGTGCCCCGGACTTCCCACATCCTGCAACAAACGCACTGCAATAACATTCCTGCCATCACGTTAATAAGTTTAAATATTTAAATTAAATTAAACACACAACCGAATAAATATTGCCTCCTCGCCGAATACTCTTGAGCCAAAGACTTGCATTTTGCCTCTCCAAGGCCGCTCCCAATGGGCTGCTTCACTACATCTGCACTTAATTTTATCTAATCAAGACAACTATCCACTCAACTAATTAGGATGTCTCAGACAATCCACTCCCTCGCTGGTCTAGCTGCTGCTCCTCTGCGAACTTCAAGGTAATTGCCCTGGGCTGTCTCTTGGCGCTCTTTTTAAAGCTCCCGTACCATACTCGCCTAGCAGAAAGCCTATATGGAATGAGCTGCTGGAGGAGGTAGTTGATGCAGGTACTATCACAATATTTGAGAACCGTTTAGACGGGCATATGGGTAGGATAGATTTAGAGGGATATGGGCCAAACGCCGGCAGGCGGGATTCGTGTAGATGGAACATGTTGGTGGGTGTGGGTAAGTTGGGACAAAGGGCCTGGTTCCATGCTGTATGACTCCATGACTCTGGTAAGCACAAAATGATAGTCACTATGGTCTGAATTGCCTGTTTCTGTGCATTAAGATTCTGCAACTCCCTTCCATCTCAATATATCATCTGTTCTGAACAAGTAGTTAATCCTTGCATTGACTGCCTTTCTGTTCACGCAGCTAATGTCAATTGTGCTAACTACATTAGTGGCTAATCAGCCTAGATAGTTCATCATTTGTATTTGGAATACGAGTCACCTTGATATATTTCTACCCTCTACCCCGTTTATGCGATAACGTTATCTATAAGTGACCTTGGGTGGGGGGGGGTGGGGGAAGAGGGAGGGAAAGCTTCAATTGGTTTGGAAATGGAGTGTTGGCAAGCCTACTTGCTGCAGGTCTCGTTCCTTCAAATCTGTTTTTCTCAAGATTAGTAGTACTCTTTTCTACATTATTTGCTGAACCATTTAACCTATTTTAAAATAGTTTGGGGAACTGTCATGTAATATATTTATACAACTAATAATCTCCACAGTAATATAGGTAAAGCTGGCTGTCGTGTGGAAGAGATTAATGTTTCAGGTAGAACACACAGAAATAAGTTGTCCCATCATACCTTTGACAGAATGTGATAATAAGGACTGCAGATGCTGTTTTTTCAAGCCCACTGATTCTCTGGCAACTGGACAAAATTTTAGTGCACAAAATCCCTCCTGGAAGATCCCCCTCCCCTCCCTCCCCCCCCCCCGGGAAATGTGGCTTGTGCCTAGGCCAGCTGAGGCAGCTGATCTCAACCTCTTCAGCCGGTCGAATTTGCCTCCTGCGGCCAAATCCCTGGAACTCTGGCTGGAGCCGACAGATCCGTTCCCATAGCTTACTTCTGCGGCCGATTTTGTGGGCCGGTATCTCAGCCCCTCGGCGGCCTAGGTGAACTGTTCTAGGAATACCTGTGCCAAAGAAAGGCAAAGTTCTGGTGTAACACAGCGAGTCAGGCAGCATCCCTGGAGAGCATGGATAGGTGACATTTCGCGATTGATGAAGAATTCTGACCCGAAACGTTGTCTGTCCATGTTCTCCAGGAATTCTGACCTACTAAGATACTCCAGCATCATGTTTGTATCTCTGACAGAGCTATCCTATTAACCACACTTCCGTCTCCAGAGCCCCTACTACTGTCCTCTCTAGACTTTAGAGATACAGCGCGGAAACAGGCCCACTGAGTCAGTGCCGACCAGCGATCACGCTGTACACCAGCACTATCATACACACTGGGGACGATTTATAATTTTTTACCAAAGCCAATTAACCCACAAACCTGTATGTCTTTGGGATGTGGGAGCACCCGGAGGAAAAAAAAACGCGGTAATGGGGAGAACGTACAAACTCCATGCAGACAGCACCCATAGTCAGGATCGAACCTGGGTCTCTGGCACTGTGAGGCCTAAATGTCACCATGTACAAATTCTCCCCATCAAGTACAAATCCAAATCACTTTAGGAAAGTTACTTTTTTTAAACTTATTCATAGGGTGTAGACATTGTTGGAAATGCCAACATGTTGTTTTGTCCATTCCTAATTGCTCTTAAACAGGGGAGAGAGTTGAGAATGAATGTCAGTGATGTGTCTGGAGTCAGATGAAGGTGAGACTGGACAAAGATGATGCACTTGTGAAAGACATTGATAAACTCAAAAGCGGTTTAAACAACAGTCTGGTAATTCCGTGTTTACTGTTACTGAAACCGGCTTTTGAAATCCTTGAAACACTGTTACATTGGAGTGAAACGTCTTTGACTTGAGCCACTGACTCTACCGCTGCAGTACAGTGGCGCTGCGGTAGAGTTGCTGATTTATAGCCCCAGAGACCAGGTTCGATCTGACCTCGAGTGCTATCGTCGCAGAATTTGTACAAACACTGTGTGCCCGCACGGGTTTTCTCTGGGTGCTCCCACGTTTCGAAGACATGCAGGTTTGTAGGTTTATTGCCCTCTGTAAATTGTCCCTAGTGTGTAGGATAGAACTCGTGCATGGGTGATCATTGGTTGGAGTGGACTCTGTGGCCTGAAGGCCAGTTTCCACGCTGTTTCTCTAAACAAAACTAATTAACTACGTTTCTCTTGCAGCAGATACTGTTCGACTTGCTGAGTATTTTGAGCATTTTGTTATTTCAGATTTCCAGCATTGGCAACTTTTTTTGATTTTGAAACCAGATTTGATTGTGCGAATTTTAAAATTGTCGGCTGCTGTGCAAGGATTCAAACTTGCCTTTTGATCATAGAAACATAGAAAATAGGTGCAGGAGGAGGCCATTCGACCCTTCGAGCCAGCACCACCATTCATTGCGATCATGGCTGATCGTCCCCAATCAATAACCCGTGCCTGCCTTCTCCCCATATCCCTCGATATCCATATCTTGCCATAGAGGGGGTACAGAAAAGGTTCACCAGACTGATTCCTGGGATGTCAGGACTTTCATATGAGGAAAGACTGGATAGACTTGGCTTGTACTCGCTAGAATTTAGAAGACTGAGGGGGGATCTTATAGAAACTTACAAAATTCTTAAGGGGTTGGATAGGCTAGATGCAGGAAGATTGCTCCCGATGTTGGGGAGGTCCAGAACAAGGGGTCACAGTCTAAGGATAAGGGGGAATTCCTTTAGGACCGAGATGAGGAAAACATTTTTCACACAGAGAGTGGTAATTCTCTGTCACAGAAGGTAGTTGAGGCCAGTCAATTGGCTATATTTAAGAGGGAGTTAGATGTGGCCCTTGTGGCTAAAGGGATCAGGGGGTATGGAGAGAAGGCAGGTACAGGATACGGAGTTGGATGATCAGCCATGATCATATTGAATGGCGGTGCAGGCTCGAAGGGCCGAGTGGCCTACTCCTGCACCTATTTTTCTATGTTCTATGATTCCACTAGTCCCTAGAGCTCTATCTAACTCTCTCTTAAATCCATCCAGTGATTTTGGCCTCCACTGTCCTCTGTGGCAGGGAATTCCACAAATTCACAACTCTGGGTGAAAAAGTTTTTTCTCACCTCAGGCTTAAATGGCCTCCCCTTTATTCTAAGACTCTGGCCCCTAGTTCTGGACTCGCCCAACATTGGGAACATTTTTCCTGCATCTAGCTTGTCCAGTCCTTTTATAATTTTATATGTCTCTATAAGATCCCCCTCATCCTTCTAAACTCCAGTGAATACAAGCCTAGTCTTTTCAATCTTTCCTCATATGACAGTCCCGCCATCCTAGGGATCAATCTTGTGAACCTACCCTGCACTGCCTCAATCACAAGGATGTCCTTCCTCAAATTAGGAAACCAAAACCAAATCAATGGTCTAGAAATCTGGCTCGTACTCTGGTGCATTAACCACTGGCTTCTATTATTTTAAGCAGTGAACTCCAGATCATCATGACTCCACTTAAAGCTGGAAAATCTCTCTCCAGTTCAATGATCTAAATGTTACTCCTCCGGTTATTGGTGTTACTGTGGGTGCAATGTTCCTCCTCGTTTATTCTATCAAAGCCCCTCGTATCATTGAACCACTAAACCTCTCTTTGACCATTGTTGCTGTGAGGAAACACATTCTAGCTGCTCTAGTTTATCCACGCTACCTTGTGTGCTTTGTGGCCTTTAAAATGTAATACTACACTGATAGAGTCTTATTTGGGATAGATTGCTCGAGCAACAATTTGGCCACTTAACTAGGAGGTGAGGTTAGGAGATGGTGGGCTTTATGTGGGTGGCTCTGGGTCTTCCTAAGTCAGGAGAATGCGTCCCGTTTGCTCAATGCCCGCAAGAGAAATGTTTCTGACTGTTTGCCTCATTCATTGTAAAGCTGAGATCTTTGAGAAAGGAATGTGCAGTGTTTCTGAGGTCTATTCTTTCAGAGATGACATTGGAAGGGATATGTGCTGTAAAGGTACCAAGGTGATGACCTCACTTGGGGATTAAATTTGTGCATCCATTAGTGGAACCTCTTTTGTTAAAGTTCCACTTTTTGCAGTTGCCCCTGTACCTGCATTGCCAGGCTAACCCAAAGACACACGGAGAGGCAGGAAGCTACAGGTCCAACACAGTTTTTTTTTTCCTACTGCTGCTAAATCTGCTCCTATCACTTAAACATGAAACTTACCTATTAAATTAGATGAAAGTAGTTCTCCTTTAACAGCCTTTATGCCTATTAGCAAAGGTTTTACAGTGCTCTTTGGACAGCTCCAGTGTATACAAGGTCAAAATGACCCTGTTCAAATATGCAACTTTATTGACTTGCCTTTTATTCCTGCCACGTAAACCTTGTGCTACATATACACTTGGGAAAATGTTCATTTGCCAAATACACGTGGCATTATGCAATATGGTTCTCAAATAAACAAGCGGCTTTCAGCCATCCTTTTAAAAGGGTCACGTGACAAACTAAGTGAATGTGTTGGAAGGAATGCAAAGGGAACAAAGTTAGATTGTGAGGAGCAATTAAGCAAACTGTTTGTTCCGCTTAAAAACAGGTCAAAGGAGTGATTGAATAGAGGGTGATGGCGACTTCAGCAGAAGCTCTTTTCCTTCATATTGAGATGGTTATACTTTAAGACGTATAGTGACTGCTGTGTGGAAAACGTTACTTTGCACATTAAATGTTAATTTGCTGAATGGATTAGAGGGTATTGGTTATTAATAGGAGTTGAACAGAAGTGGATTGTTTTATTTGGAGCATCGGAGGTTGAGGGGAGATGTGATAGGAGTATATAAAATTGAGAAGCAGAGATAGGGTAAATGGTCGGAACCTTTTTCCCCAGGGTGGAAATGTCAAAAGACTAGAGGACGTAGCTTTAAGGTGAGGGGAGCAAAGTTCAAAATAGATGTACGCTACAAGATTTGTTTACAGAGAGTGATGGGTGCGTGGACCATGCTGCCAGGGGTGATGGTGGAGGTAGATACAGTAGCGGCGTTTAAGATGCTTGTGGATCATGTGTAGGCACAGGAGATCAGTTTAACTTGGCATCATGTTCGGCACAGACACTGTAGGCCTGTCCCTGTGATGTGCTGTCCATGTTAATCGTGAAGTCAAAGCACTACCTCCTATCCGTGAGTCAGTTGATTGAGTTCCCTTGCAAGCTATGCCTTCAAGCTGATTCTCCATTAATCCTGTCTGTCCTTAATCATTCTATTATTAATCATTCTATGTATCTTGCTTTTAAATGTCCTGGTGGTAATGTTAAGATGTCTGGGTTACAAGGACAATGCTAGGGGCTGAGCTATAGGGAGAGGTTAAGCAGGCTAGGACTTTATTCATTGGAGCACAGGAGGATGAGAGGTGATCATATAGATGTGTACAAAATCATGAGGGCAGTAGATTGGGTAAATGTGCAGAGTCTTTTACCCAGAGCAGCGTAATCAAAAACAGGAGGATATACAGTGCCCTTCATAATGTTTGGGACAAAGACCCATCATTTATTTATTTGCCTCTGTACTCCACAATTTGAGATTTGTAATAGAAAAAAAATCACGTGTAGTTAAAGTGCACATTGTCAGATTTTAATAAAGGCCATTTCTATACATTTTGGTTTCACCATGAATTAATTACAGCTGTGTTTATACATTGTCCTCCCATTTCAGGGCACCATGATGTTTGGGACACAGCAATGTCATGTAAATGAAAGTAGTCATGTTTAGTATTTTGTTGCATATCCTTTGCATGCAGTGACTGCTTGAAGTCTGCGATTCATGGACATCACCAGTTGCTGGGTGTCTTGTCTGGTGATGCTCTGCCAGGCCTGTATTACAGCCATCTTTAGCTTATGCTTGTTTTGGGGGCTAGTCTCCTTCAGTTTTCTCTTCAGCATTTAAAAGGCATGCTCAATTAGGTTCAGACTGGGTGATTGACGGCCACTCAAGATTTGACAAATTTTTTGATTTGTTGCTTTAGCAGTATGTTTGGGATCATCGTCTTGCTGTAGAATGAACCGCTGGCCAATGAGTTCTGAGGCATTTGTTTGAACTTGAGCAGATAGGATGTGTCTATACACTTCCGAATTCATTATGCTACTACCATCAGCAGTTGTATCATCAATGAAGATAAGTGAGCCAGTACCTTCAGCAGCCATACATGCCCAGGCCATAACACCCCCACCACCGTGTTTCACAGATGAGGTGGTATGCTTTGGATCTTGGGCATTTCCTTCTCTGCTCCATACTTTGCTCTTGCATCACTCTGATATGTTAATCTTCGTCTCATCTGTCCACAAGACCTTTTTCCAGAACGGTGGTTGCTCTTTTAAGTACTTCTTGACAAATTGTAACCTGGCCTTCCTATTTTTGCGGCTAATGATGGGTTTGCACCTTGCACTTCTGTATTTCTGTTCATGAAGTCTTCTGCAGACAGGTGGTCATTGACAAATCCACAACTGACTCTGGAAGTGTCGGTCAGGTGTTTGGGGTTTTTTCTTTATTATAAAGAGAATTTTTCTGTCATCAGCTGTGGAGGTCTTCCGTGGCCCGTCAGTTCCTTTGCGGTTAGTAAGATGAACAGTGCTCTCTTTCTTCTTAATGATGTTCCAAACAGTTGATTTTGGTAAGCATAAGGTTTGGCTGATGTCTGATGTCTCTAAAGGGCCTGTCCCACTTGGTGATTTTTTAAAATTTTTTTTTTCAGCGACTGCCGGCGTCATTGACTGACGTATCAGGGTCGCCGAAAGATTTTGAACATTTCAAAATCCAGCGGCGACAAAAAAAATGTTGCGACACTTGAGGAAACACCGCGCGTCATACGTCATCACGCCGCAAATTTTTCGGTGACCTGATACGTCAGTCAATGATGCCGGCCGTCGTAGAAAAAAATCGCCAAGTGGGACAGGTGCTTAACATTTTTATTCTTGTTTCTCAGTCTCAGAATGGCTTCTTTGACTTTCATCGGCACAACTTTGGTCCTCGTGTTGACAAACAGCAAAGATGATGGAAAGACTAGGTGTTGAGCACTCTGTTATACCTGCATTAAGGAAGCAATTAAACACACCTGAGCAATTACAAATGCCCGTGAAGCCATGTGTCCCAAACACTGTGGTGCCCTCAAATGGGGGGGACTATGTATAAACGCTGCTGTAATTTCTACATGATGAAAAATCTGACAATGCATTTTAACCACATTTGATTTTTTTTTTAAATTTCAAATTGTGGAGCACAGAGGAAAATAAATACATGATTTTTGTCCCAAACATTATGGAGGACACTGTATGTTTAAGGTGAGTGGGGCAAGAATTGATAGCTGCCTGAGGGCTAGCTTTTTCACTTGGGTATGTGGCATAAGATGCCAGAAGAAGCTTTGTACTAAACAGCATTTAAACTCTTCAGCTTCGTGGATAGGAAAGGTTAAAGGGATATGGGTCAAATGGGATGAGCTTTGATGGGGCATCTTGGTCTACATGGAGGATTTGGGCTGAAGGGTCTGTTCCTGTGCTGTGTGACTCCATGACTCTGACTCGTGTACTCTTTCCAAATGTATTCTAAAATTAAACTTACTACCTTTTTTGTTCCACTGCAGCTATCTTCCAGATTATTCAGAGCATCCGGATGGGCATGTGAGATGGACAAAACACAAACTTCTGTACCTTTTAAGTGTCTTGCTGTTAATTCCAGCTGTGAGTCTGACCATTCCAACACTTCCTTTGTCTTATAAACAATGGATTTTACAGAACTCTCTCTGTAAATGCTTCTGACAAACTTAATTCCATGGTGTTGCTAAAAGTCCAGTTCATTCCTTCGTATCTCTCTCTCTCGAGGCAAGGGTACGGTGAAAGCCATCCAGCAATTTGATTTTGTATTTTAATCAGGGAAACCGTTTGTAAGTTCATATTTAATGTGAATATTTTAGCATTATATATAGTAAGAGTATGTAGGTGAGAACCCATTTTGTGCATTCTGAATTTTGTTCCCATCCTTTCACACTAAACATCAAAAATTGTAGAGAAGGTAAATCTACTGCCTGTCCCCTTTTGAGATACAAAATGTGCATCTTTCTAAATTAAATTTATAATTCCAGAAAAGTGCCTTTTTTTGTATATTAAAATGTACAACCATTTTGAGACTTGGATGGGAATGATTTTTGAAGGTAAATTGATTTTGATTTTTCTTTTCATTTGAAGTAGGCAACCTTTCTAAAGTCTTTTAGTATCTGATGAAACAAACTCTGGCCTAACTTTTTGGGGAGGGAAGCAGCGAGTTTAAGTTTTAATTGAACTGAGGTAACGGTAATCTGGTACTGAAGTACAATGTTTTGAGGGCAAGCACGGCCATTTCAAACGTGCTCACCGGCAGTTTCTTCTCTGTGGTAATTGAAACAATCAAAATACAATCTGCTTCATTGTCAACAGTATAGTCTGAAACTGTTGTAAATCACAGCATGATAATATTGCCACTTTTTTTGGCCACGTTGCTGCTTTGTCTTATCAGGGGCAATCGATTTGTGTTTGAATGTAAGCAACTGCAGCATTTTGTCGCCCAAATAAATATATTTTTGCTTGATTCAGCTGATGTGCTCATTTTAAATCTCATTGTCTTCAAAGATAAACGACTTTTCAGAACAGTTATTGTAATAAATGATTACCTTCAAGTGCCATTCATTATTACTGGAGAGTCTGAGTGATAACTTGTGAAGCGGGAGAATCTATGAACCCAAGGCAGGTAAATATAATTGTCCTCCATTTCAAATCATGTGCAATTTATTTTTGTTATTAAAATGTGGATGTGGAAATTTTCCTGAGAGCTATTTACACCGTGGTACATCTAGCTTGCAAGCCTGCAGTCCACATGTGTGTGTCACATTTACACATGATTGGCTTGTGCTCTGTCCATGAAACCTGCCAGTGAAGTTTGTTTCCCTTCCTGATCGAGGAGGTCTATCAGAAATGGGGAAGAGGATGCTGAAATCTTTCTTGACAATGCAAATGCCTAACACATTGCTGCCATGGGAACGAGGCCACAGTGTTACGTTTTGTAACAGAGAAATGCAATAAAGAAAATTATCTCACAACATTATTCTTGCCAGTGAAGTTGCCTTATTTGTGTTAATGCTCTCACACATTTGTATCTTGGTTCAAGTTCATTGACCTTTAACTATTTACAGTGGTATAGATCTGGTCGATAATTTAATTCCTAGAATACACAGAAAAGATTCTTGGTGTCAGGCAGAATACTAGTTGAGATGCCACCTCATCTAATCTTTAGGAAGGAACTGCAAAAAAAAGTGGTTACTTGAAGTTAGAGAAATTGGTACCACTGGGTTGTAAGCTGCACAAGTGAAATATGAGATGCTGTTTCTCCAATTTGCATTTAGCCTCTGACAATGGAGGAGAGCGAGGACAAAGGTCAGTGTAGGAATGGGAATCAAAGTGTTTAGCAACCGGGGGATCAGGTAGGTCCACGTGGACTGAGTGAAGGTGTTCAGCAAAACGATCGGCCTGTCTACGTTTGATCTCATCGATGTACAGGAGTCCACACCTTGAACAACCGATGCAGTTGCTGAGGTTGGAGGAGCTGCAAGTTACGCCTGCAAGTGAAAGAGTAGGACACTTCCTACTGTCTGTACATTTTCAATATTTAATTAAACCATTCATCATTATGGCTGAGGATTAAACTGTACCAGTAATTACAAAATAGTCCCTTAAGATGTAAAATGTGAGGTCACCCTCATGAAATAGCAGTAAATCACATCAAGTGCTTTTATTAAAGTGACATCGATCATCGACAAACAGGAGCAACTTTGGGCAATCTGTGGTTTAACTTTCTCAAAAGCCTAAATAACATTCCATCCCTCCCCCACCCAAATGGACAAAGCGAGGCTTTTGTTCTCGCCTTGCTGCAGCTAACAATGGCCTGTTTCCTTTATCATTGTTAATTTTTTGCATATCTTTCATTCATTTGTTCTATATCTCTCATTTCCCATGACTTTCAGTCTGAAGCAAGGTCTCGACTCACAACGTCACCCATTTCTTCTCTCCAGAGATGCTGCCTGTCCCACTGAATTACTCCAGCTTTTTGTATTATTAACCCTTTTAGAATGTTTCGAATTGGCTGCAACTGGGAAGAATTCACTGCAGGATTTGTTCTTAGTTTTAGAGATACAGCATGGAAACAAGCCCGTTGACCCACTGAGCCCATGCCAACCAGCAATCACCTCGTTCACGAGTTCTATCCTACGCTAGATACAATTTGCAGAAGCCAATTAACCAACAAACCTGCACATCTTTGGAATGTGTGGGGAAACTGGAGAAATCTCACTTGGTCACAGGGAGAATGTACAAAATCTGTACAGACATCACCCATAGTCAGGATTGAACATGGGTCTCTGGTGCTGCAAGTCAGCAACTCGACTGCTGTGCCACCTTCTGACAAATTGCCAAAATAGTTCTCTTACCTGCACATGAAGGATGGCAATGGTTGATTGGGTGCAGAGATTCACGGAAGGACTGGGGGTGAGAAGAGAACCCGTAGCCAAGGAGATTCGGATTTTTGTCAAAGGCTTTCACAACTGAAATGTTAACAATTTTTCTCACATGCTTCTTGATGTGCAAAGCGTTCCAGCATTGTGTTTTAAGATTTCCAACATCTGTCATGTATGTTTTATAGAAACAAAGAACTGCAGTGCTGGTTAATACATCAAAGGACTCAAAGTGCTGGAGTAACTTAGCGGGTCAAGCAGTATATCTGGAGAACATGGATAGGAGACAGCACGGAAACAGGCCCTTTGGCCCACTGAGTGTGTGCCAACCAGCGATCACCTCGTACACTAGCACTATTCTACCCACTGGGGACAATTTACCAATGTTGCCAAAGCCAATTAACCTACAAACATGTACATCTTTGGTGGGAGGAAACCGGAGCACCTGGAGTAAACCCACGTGATCACAGGGAAAATGTACAAACTCCACACAGACAGCACCCGTAGTCAGAGTAGGAGTAAACGGGTCCTTTTCAGAATGGCAGGCAGTGACTAGTGGGGTACCGCAAGGCTCAGTGCTGGGACCCCAGCTATTTACAATATATATTAAAGATCTGGATGAGGGAATTGAATGCAACATCTCCAAGTTTGCGGATGACACGAAGCTGGGGGGCAGTGTTAGCTGTGAGGAGGATGCTAGGAGGCTGCAAGGTGACTTGGATAGACTGGGTGAGTGGGCAAATGCATGGCAGATGCAGTATAATGTGGATAAATGTGAGGTTATCCACTTTGGTGGCAAAAACAGGAAAGTAGACTATGGACGGAACGGAATTTGAACGGAAAATGGAACAGAATTTCGTTTGGAATTGCATATATCGATGTATTTCTAAAAGACAATAAAGTTTGTTTGTTTGACTTGACTTTTTGTTTATGTGAATGCCAATTAGGAAAAGGGGAGATGCAACGAGACCTGGGTGTCATGGTACACCAGTCATTGAAAGTAGGCTTGAAGGTGCAGCAGGCAGTGAAGAAAGCAAATGGTATGTTGGCATTCCTAGCAAAAGAATTTGAGTACAAGAGCAGGGAGGTTCTACTGCAGTTGTACGGGGTCTTGGTGAGGCCACACCTGGAGTATTGCGTACAGTTTTGGACTCCTAATCTGAGGAAAGACATTCTTGCCATAGAGGGAGTACAGCGAAGGTTCACCAGACTGATTCCTGGGATGGCAGGTCTTCCATATGAAGAAAGACTGGATAGACTCGGCTTGTACTCGCTGGAATTTAGAAGATTGAGGGGGGATCTTATAGAGACTTACAAAATTCTTAAGGGGTTGGACAGGCTAGATGCAGGAAGATTGTTCCTGATGTTGGGGAAGTCCAGGACAAAGGGTCACAGTTTAAGGATGAGGGAAGTCTTTTAGGACCGATATGAGAAAATCATTTTTCACACAGAGAGTGGTGAATCTGTGGAATTCTCTGCCACAGAATGTAGTTGAGGCCAGTTAATTGGCTTTATTTAAGAGGGAGTTCGATGTGGCTAAAGGTATCAGGGGGTATGGAGAGAAGGCAGGTACAGGATACGGAGTTGGATGATCAGCCATGATCATATTGAATGGTGGTGCAGGCTCGAAGGGCCGAATGGCCTACTCCTGCACCTATTTTCTATGTTTCTATGTCAGGATCGATCCGGGTCTGGTGTTGAATAAATTGTTGGAGCTTTGATTTCTTGCTAAGAGTGGCTTCAGTAAACTGCACTGCCATGGGAGAAATTGATTAATGTGAGCTTATCAAAAATACATAAGTACAGATGTATTTCTCAGCAGGAAAGAACAGCAGCAGCTGATTTTTTTAATTACTGGTTTGTGTTTTGTAGCATGTGTGCATTCTGCCATCTGCTGGACATTGGACATATTACAACAACGTCTGGCTTGGTTTGAGAGGCAGAACCTTCACAACCTGGTGATCTCAAATGTCACGTGGTCGAGGTCCATATTTCCTTCTGGATGGAATATAATGCCAATATTCATCAGTATTTTATAGGAAACAACACTCTTCCTTCATAAGGAGGCACTAAATGCAGATTGGAAGAAGAACATTTCATATTCTGAAGATAGACACAAGATGCAGGAATAACTCAGCATGTCAGGCATCATCCCTGGAGAACATGGATAGATGACATTTAGGGTCAGGACTCGTTAGGATTGATTGGATGAAGATGGGAGAAGGCCCGGACAGAACGCAGCGGGTAACTTTTTTGTGGCTATCTGGTTATTATTGTTATTTAATGTTCCACTTGTGCAGCTTAAATTCAGAGTCTAGTTTAGCGATGCAGCATGAAAACAAAACCTTTGGCCCACCAAGTCCCCACCGACCACAGAGATCCCATTAACATTAGTTCTGTTATTCCACTCGCTCATCCATACCCTACACGCGGGGCAATTTACAGAGGCCAGTTAACCTACAAACCCGCACGTCTTTTGGATGTGGGAGGAAACCCACGCCATCACGGGAAAAATGTGCAATTTCTCCACGCAGACAGCACCCGAGGTCAGGATCGAACCCAGATCTCTGGCACTGCAAGGCAGCAACGCTACCAGCAGCACCACTGCATTGCCCTTGCAGTATTGTTCTAGTATTTTTGTTTACTTTCCTTTTATGAATGTTGTTTCCTTGCTTCTCACTAAGTGCAGCTAAGGCAAGGACTATGAGAAAGTCATGCTGGGGCTCGATCCTGTGTAACAGCCTCTAGCACACTTCATTGGCGAATTATTCCAGGAACCACGATTGGCATTGATGCATTATCAAACAATATATTGAATTGATGGTACAATGAACATGGAGAAAGACTTGCTGTGTTTTAATGCTGAATAACAAATAAACTACATTTAGAAAGGTACTTTGGGATCCTGGGATTGAGCGATTGACTTACTTACCTTTGTTTTCCATGAGACGGCCGGTAAATTGGTAGAATGACTTGTTAATTGCCACGCTGGCAACCTTTATGCCGCCTGGTCCCCAGTGGACTGGCCTTGTTCCTTGCCACTGGGAGCAAGATTTCAGATGTTTCTCAACCTGTTCCTATTACTGCCTCAGGTACACACTCAGTATTGGATCCAAGCATTTCTCAAGCCACTGCATGCCCAGGAACGCAAGTCTGACTCACACAGCCCGGTCAGGTGCAGAGTAACAGGTTAAATGATGAGGGCAGGATGTACGTGGAGATGGGCAGCAAGAGATATGGGGCAGGTGAAGATCTACATTGAAGGATGAAGTCTGCCTCTGAACATAGGCATCAGTTGGGAAATCCAGTTAATATCCAGACAACAGGTCAAACATCAACCCCTATGCATTGAAAATCAAAACAGATGGTTGACAGGTTTAGGTTTATTATTTTCACATATATTCAGATACAGTGAAAAGCATTGTTTGGCATGCTCTCCAAACAGCTCACATAACAGGAATACAAAATCAAGGCAAACTCAAGTAGAGCAAAGGAAGTTACAGAGAGCAGAATATAGTTCTCAGCATCGTAATGCACCAGTTCTATGGACAAGGTACTGTCCTGCAATTGGGTGGAGGTGAATCAGGCTGGTTCTAGCTTATGGAAGAGCGTTCAGAAGTCGATAACGTGGGAAGCAGCTGTTCCATATTTCCACAGAATTATCAATATAGCAAAGTACCACCTTCAAGGACAATTAGAGATGAGCAATTAAAGGCTGCAAAACCCAGATCCATTGAATGAATATTTGAAAGATCGTCTGGCTCAGGTCAGTCCGTCCATCGAGTAATGCTGCATCTTTGTACATAGTCAGTATTCCTGTCCAATTGTCTTTTAAATGTTGTTATACTACCTGTATCCTGAAGGATTTAGTTATCACTGTACAAATCCAAGATAAGATGCTGGTACAGAAAGCTATAAAGGCAAATATATACCAGCATTAAACAAGAAATGGGAGGATAAGGAACTCCCTCATGATATACAGTGGCTTGCAAAAGTATTCATACCCCTTGAACTTTTCCACATTCTGTCATGTTACAACCACAAACGTAAATGTATTTTATTGGGATTTTATGTGATAGACCAACGCAAAGTGGTGCATAATTGTGAAGTGGAAGGAAAATGATACATGGTTTCCAAATTTTATTACAAATAAAAAACTGAAAAGTGTGGCGTGCAAAAGTATTCAGCCCCCCTGAGTCAATACTTTGTAGATACTTTCACTGCAATTACAGCTGCAAGTCTTTTGGGGTATGTCTCTACCAGCTTTGCACATCTAGAGACTTACATTTCTGCCCATTCTTTGCAAAATAGCTCAAGCTCAGTCAGATTGGATGGAGAGCGTCTGTGAACAGCAATTTTCAAGTCTTGCCAGAGATTCTCAATTGGATTTAGGTCTGGGCTTTGACTGAGCCATTCTAACACATGAATATGCTTTGATCTAAACCATTCCATTGTAGCTCTGGCAGTATGTTTAGGGTCGTTGTCCTGCTGGAAGGTGAACCTCCACCCCAGTCTCAAGTCTTTTGCAGACTCTAACAGGTTTTCTTCCAAGATTGCCCTGTATTTGGCTCCATCCCTCTTCCCATCAACTCTGACCAGCTTTCCTGTCCCTGCTGAAGAACAGCATCCCCACAGCATGATGCTGCCACCACCATGTTTCACAGTGGGGATGGTGTGTTCAGGGTGATGTGCAGTGTTAGTTTTCCGCCACACATAACGTTTTGCATTTAGGCCAAAAACTTCAATTTTGGTCTCATCAGACCAGAGCACCTTCCTCCACATTTTTGCTGTGTCCCCCACATGGCTTGTGGCAAACTGCAAACGGGACTTCTTATGGCTTTGTTTCAACAATGGCTTTCTTCTTGCCACTCTTCCATAAAGGCCCGATTTGTGGAGTGCATGACTAATAGTTGTCCTGTGGACAGATTCTCCCACCTGAGCTGTGGATCTCTGCAGCTTCTCCAGAGTTACCATGAACCTCTTGGCTGCTTCTCTGATCAATGCTCGCCTTGCCCGGCCTGTCAGTTTAGGTGGACGGCCATGTCTTGGTAGGTTTGCAGTTGTGCCATACTCTTTCCATTTTCGGATGATGGATTGAACAGTGCTCCGTGAGATGTTCAAAGCTTGGGATATTTTTTTATAACCTAAAATAAACTTCTCCACAACTTTAACCCTGACCTGTCTGGTGTGTTCCCTTGGGCTTCATGATGCTGTTTGTTCACTAATGTTCTCTAACAAACCTCTGAGGCCTTCACAGAAAAGCTGTATTTATACTGAGATTAGTAAATAGAGTCCACTTGTGTGTAATCTAATTAGGTGACTTCTGAAGGCAATTGGTTGTACTGGATTTTATTTAGGGGTATCAGAGTAAAGAGGGCTGAATAATTTTGCGCGCCACACTTTTCAGTTTTTTATTTGTAAAACAATTTGAAAACCAGGTATCATTTTCCTTCCACTTCACAATTATGTGCCACTTTGTGTTGGTCTATCACATAAAATCCCAATAAAATGCATTTACGTTTGTGGTTGTAACATGACAAAATGTGGAAAAGTTCAAGGGGTATGAAAACTTTTGCAAGCCACTGAATAGCAAGACCAATCCATCAGTAACACATGCGAGTCTTTACTTAGAAGGAGCACAAAAAATCAGGCAGATTCAATGAGGCTTCACAAGATTAATTCCAAAGATTGAGGGGTGGTCTGAATCGGCTTATTTTCTCAATAGGATTTTAGAAGAAATAATTATATACAGTGCCCTCCATAATGTTTGGGACAAAGACACATCATTTATTTATTTGCCTCTGTACTCCACAATTTGAGATTTGTAATAGAAAATAAATCACATGTGGTTAAAGAGCACATTGTCAGATTTTAGTAAAGGTCATTTTTATACATTTTGGTTTCACCCATCAGTGTTTATACATAGTCCTCCCATTTCATGGTACCATAATGTTTGGGACACAGCAATGTCATGTAAGTGGAAGTAGTCATGTTTAGTATTTTGTCCCATATCCTTTGCATGCAATGACTGCTTGAAGTCTATGATTCATGGATATCACCAGTTGCTGGGTGTCTTCACTAGTGATGCTATGCCAGGCCTGTATTACAGCCAACTTTAGCGTATGCTTGTTTTGGGGGCTAGTCCCCTTCAGCTTATTAAAGGCATGCTCAATTGGGTTCAGATCATGTGATTGTCGGCCTCAAGAATTGGCCATTTTTAAACTTTGAAAATATCCTTTTGTTGCTTTCATGGTTGGGATCATTGTCTTGCTGTAGAATGAACCACCGGCCAATGCGTTTTGAGGCATTTGTTTGAACCTGAGCAATTAGATGTGTTTATAAACTTCAGAATTCATTATGCTACTACCATCAGCAGTTGTATCAATGAAGATAAGTGAGCCAGTACCTTCAGCAGCCATACATGCCCAGGCCATAACACCCCCACCACCGAGTTTCACAGATGAGGTGGTATGCTTTGTATCGTGGACAGTTCCTTCTCTCCTCCATACTTTGCTCTTGCCATCACTCTGATTTAAGTTAATCTTCATCTCATCTGTCCACAAGACCTTTTTTCAGAACTGTGATTGCTCTTTTAACTACTTCTTGGCAAACTGTAACCAGGCCATCCTATTTTTGCGGCTAACCAGTGGTTTGCATCTTGCAGTGTGGCCTCTGTATTTCTGTTCATGAAATCTTCTGTGGATGGTGGTCATTAACAAATCCACACCTGACTCCTGAAGAGTGTTTTGGATCTGTTGGATATTTCTCTTTATTACAGAGAGAATTCTTCTGTTATCCGCTGTGGAGGTCTTCCGTAGCCTGCCAGTCCCATTGCGATTAGTAAGCTCACCAGTGCTCTCTTTCTTCATAATGATGTTCCAAACAGTTGTTTTTGGTAAGCCTAAGGTTTGGCTGATGTCTCTAACAGTTTTATTCTTGTTTCTCAGTCTCATAATGGCTTCTTTGACTTTCATTTGCACAACTTTGGTCCTCATGTTGATAAACAGCAATAACAGTTTCCAAATGTGATGGAAAGACTGGAGGAAAGACCAGGTGCTGAGAGCTCTCTTATACCTGCATAAAGGAGGCAATCAAACACACCTGAGCAATCACAAACAAGTTATGTGTCCCAAACATTATGATGCCCTGATTTGGGGAGACTGATCAGGGAACTGCTGTAATTTCTACATGGTGAAACCAAAATGTATAAAAATGTCCTTTATTAAAATCTGACAATGTGCGCTTTAACCACATGTGATTTTTTTTCTATTACAAATTCAAATTGTGGAGTAGAGGCAAATAAATAATTGATTGGTCTTTGTCCCAAACATTATGCAGCGCACTGTACTCGCAAAAGAGTGAGCCGAGTGAATATTCACTGTGTTGGTCCACGGGCCTGGACTTAGTGTAAACTTGCTGACACATCAAAAGTTCATACAAGGATAATATTTAATTAAGCTGGGTATGAAGAGGTCATTGCCTCCAAATGAGAGCCAACCATTCAGGATGGCAATGAGAAGGGATTTCTTCACACACAGGAAGTCTTTGACATTCTCTACCCAAGACAGCTATGGGAGTTCACAAAGTACCTTCAAGACAGATTGGTATGGTGCTACATATTTCAGGGCTCACAAGATACCAGGTTAGCACCGGAAGGATTGAAGCAAATTGATCAGATAGTTTATTGATGGGTGGTAGAAGAATGAGGGGCCAAATGGTCCACTTCGGCTATTTCTAATCTTCCCACTCCCACAGAGCACAATAACCTACTTACGCTGCAGAATTCCCAGCACGAGTGTGTGGTTGCAGACTCCAGTACTGACCCAGGATAAATAGCTTTCCCCCCCCATGTAAAACAATCACTTGGACTAAGCCAGGCTAACATGTAATTAGCCAGGCCAGTCTGTAATTAACCAAAAAGACAAACAGGACATTTTTTTTGTCCATTTGCAATTCAGGTAGTCTTCCTGTGGAAAGATTCTGATAAATTAATAGTGGCAAACTATTATGCAAATGAATTAAACTCTAGTGTTGATTGAAGTTTTCAACGTTTCAGAAATAGGTCTGAGTTAGGAATGGAAGGGGAGGGAGGAAATCAAGGAGGTGGTATCAGGGGCAGTGGTAGCGAGCCAATTGTTGGACGCAAACTGAAAATACTGGGAAGACCTAGCAGGTCAGGCAGCATCTGTGGAGAGAGAAACTGAATTCATATTTTAGGTTGATCACCACAAAGCATATAAAAGCTGATTGAAGAACTCTTTGCTAAGTATGGAGGAAAGAGATTTGATATCTTTAAGGCAGAGGTACATAGATATTTGATGAGGGGCAAGGTTAAAGCAGGTTTAAAGTTATAAAGGGCGGAGGTTACAGTGAGTTCAGCCAAGATCTTAAAGGACAAAGCAGCCTTAAGGTGTTTATTTGTGTTCCTAATCGCCATTCTTATTTCCTTGCTACATTCCCACCCCCAAAGACACTCTATGCATGTCCAAGAACCAGCTTGCAATCTTGGGTTTTTTTAAGCAGTGGATTTGTGATCAGTATCAGGCCTTGCATTTGAAGTTAGACACGAAGAGAGATTTTTCTTTAAACTACTGTTGCAGTTTTGCTCATTTTAATTTAACCACACAGGACAAATCGCACATCTGAATCGGCACGTTGCATTTATTAAATACAATAAAATCTGCAATGTAACAAAACTTTATGCATATGAAATTCAAAACACCATTTAAACAAAAGATGGCTCACTCCATTTTTTTTCTGACTAGCACTTAACACTAGCTCGAATCCAGCTGTTTTAGTTTTCATTGGACATTGTTCACAGACTAAACTTGTTACAGTAAGAGTGCTCAGTAAAAACATGAGGTAAGAAACTGGTTTGACAAAGGGGTCATGCAGAACATGCTGAAGATTAAAAAGGAAAATAAAGGATGCATGTTATAGCTCGAGAAAAAAAAAGTACAAACTAAAATACGTACAGAATAAGCGTACAAAATAAATGAATTCAGATACAGCTTTGCTTCTTTGGTTACAAAGTAGGTTGAACAATTTCACAGCTTATTCTCCCCCCCCCTCCCCCCCAAAAAAAACATACTTCTGAGGAAAGAAGAAAAAAATGTAGAACAATCATGGCAATTCTCCCCCCACCCAACCCACAAAGAAAAATCAGTAACAGAAGTGAGCACAGTTTATTTTTCTTTATCAAAAAAAAGCCCAAATATTCAAGGTCTTAAATCGCAATGTCTGGTGCCTACTTGTACATGTCTGCTATGTTCTTCCTTACATTACTTACACTCTATACAAAATTTACATTCAAATTGGGATTCAACTATTGCAGAAGAAAATCCCCAAGGTAAAACTGCCATTAGTGTTAGAACTCTTAAGCCAGGATTTTTTTTTAAATTTTATTATTGCCTATATATTTTTTAAACTAATATATGCAATCCCAACTATCGCTTGCTTTTACCAGTAATCTTATCTTTTAATTTCAAACTTACAAAAAAAAAGATTCTGTGACATTGTTCATATACATATGAAAATAGCAGCCCTGTAATAAATAAAAACAAACAGTAAATGAAAATTCATGTATGCAAAAAAGTTACGAGAACAGTGGCTCTTTTCGAACAGAGCTGCTTATTGGATCTTAATGTTAGACAGGAAAAGGCTCGTGGCCTACAGATTCCTATAATATGCATTTTATATATATTATTTTTATATATATAAAAACCTTGGTAAGCCAGAAAGATGGAGGTACCCTCGTGTCCATTAACCTGATGAAGATCCGCTTTTCTCCAACAAGATTCAGATCCTTCAACCAACTCTGATTGTGCAGTCACACATTTGCTGATGCCAACTGGGACATCTCAGGCAGAAAGCTCTTGCAGATGATTGTCTAATACTGAAAAGGCCAAGGAGCAAAAAACACATTTAAGCATGGCTATTTGCTGTTCAATGGAGAGTGGTAAGAACACCAGTGGCACACAGAGACAGGATTTTTCTTATTTTTTTCCTCTCCGAAGGATTTCCTATGCAGGCGAGCGAGCTTCATGCAGAAGGAACGTTAGGCTGCGGAGGAGGCTGCGTCTGTTGTGTGCTTTGTTGAGGTTGTGTTCCTGCTGCCGGCTGCTGTGGTTGGGAAGTGCTACTGAGGTTGGTCACCTGCGTTTGAAGCTGAGTCAGCTGGTCATTGTTCGCTAGGGATTTTAACAGGGAATTCTCTCGTTCAAGTATACAGTTCTTCTCAATCAGCTCCTTGATCTGCTCCTTTAAGACTTCCACTTCCTCTCTCACAGCGTACATCAGATGACTTTTCACTAAATCCTGCATTAAAACACAGATAATCACACGTTAAGTGAAATAGATTTCACACTGACTTGAAATCCTTCCGTGAAAAGAGAAAAGGCCTGCTAAGTTTGTTAACACGATACTGTGGAAACAAGGCAGAATCAAGCCTGGAATACCTGGTGCTCAATGAAACTGCATCAAAAAATGTACTTGAAAGAAATCAATTTTCTTGCCAAGAGGGAGAGCATTAATGGACATTCATGAATATATTCTCTCCTATAGTATCAACTCAATGAGAAACGCATACTATTCTACCGCAGAAATTAATGATTTCAAAATGGTCTCCTGTCCAAAAGGATTGCAAGATGCAGTATGGAAGCAGGCCATACAGCCCACAACACTCAATGATCACCAATTCTGTTATCCCGCTTTCTCATCCACCCCCTACACACCAGAGGCAATTTAGAAGTCAATTAATTTACAGACCCCCCCCCGCACGTCTTTGGGATGTGGGAGAAAAAGCATGCGATCACAGGGAGAATGTGCAAACTTCACAGACAGCACCCATAGTCAGGATCCAACTCGTGTCTCTGGTGATACGAGGCAGCGGCTCTACCACTGAGCTGCCCAAACTGTAACATTTGAGCATTTATGAGGTGTTCAGTCTCTCCCACACCTCACCATCTTGCACACAGCACTGTCCAGTCTCACTTCAGACAGAAACTGTTAGCTAATTTATAATATTGACGTGGCTTATACGTTACCTACAACCACATTGATAGATATTCTCACATATACCCATTTTAAAGACTGCTTGTGAGGAATCCTATTCATCCAGTACTTGTAAACAGACAATGAAGAGATTCTTACATACAAGAGTCCAGAAATAGCTAAACCAGTCAGGAAACTTCTCCGAGGCAAAGACCAAATTACATGGAATCATGATTCAAATATCACAAAACAATGCCAGTCATCCACCTGGGCCGCAGTGCTGTTGAGCTTTTAATTTACTTGGCTAAATTTTAAGTCTGTTATTGTTACATTTAATGTTTTTTTCCCCAAATATCTGCAGTAGTACACCGACATTTGGTTTTGGTATTTAGTGTCACATGCACCAAGAGAGTGAGAAGCTTTGTATGGTATCCAGTCATATTATACTCCACACAAATATAATTAAGCCATACACAAGTACAACAGCTAATGCAAAGAGAAAAATAGTAGAGTGCAGAATATTGCCCTACAACAATGACAGGAAGACAGCAACAGAGAAAGGGCTTACAGTTGCAGCAACAGAGAAAGGGGCAGATTAAAAGGATGAAGTTGAATGATTTCAGTTGGGTTATCAGGATGACAGCATTAGCCTATGAGGATCGTTCAGTAGAAATGTGTAGGAAGGAACTGCAGATGAGGTTTAAACCGAAGATGAAAACAAAAAGCTGGAGTAACTCAGCAGGACAGGCAGCATCTCTGGAGAAGGAATGGGTGACATTTCGGGTTGTTCCGAAAAGTCACCCGTCCCTTCTCTGCAGAGATGCTCCCTATCCTGTTGAGTTACTTAATCTTTTTGTGTCTATCTTCATTCAATAGAAGCTGTTCCTGAAAGTGGTGATAAGACACAAAAAGCTGGAGTAACTAAGCTAGTCAGGCAGCATGTCTGGAGAAAAGGAATAGGTGACTTTTTGAGTTGAGACCCTTCTTCAGACTGGGAGTGAGATACCCTCCAATAGACATTCATTCACTGCCCCTATCCCCACCCTCCTTTAGGGTTTTGCTGCTCTCCTGCTATTGTGCAGAAGGGTCCCAACCCAAAATATTGTCTAATCATTCCCTCTATAGAGGTTGCCTGACCCGCCAGCACAGTGTTTTGTTAAAGATTCCAGCATGTGCAGTCCCTTGTGTTTCCAGTTTGATGAGATCCACTTTTTTGACAAATTCTAATCTTATTTAAATCAAAAGGAAAGAATAAAATACAAGCTTACATTTGCAACTCAGATTTGCAAGTTGTAAATAGAAAATTCTTGGCAACTTCATTAATTTGAAAAGGAAAAACTGAATATTAATGGGACAATTTCACTTACCATGGCCTGTTCTATTTTGTTATCGATTGCTACCACACTTGCTCCTGAAGCACTGTAACACAAAGAAAGTGCACCATGATTACAATATGTACTCTTTTCAGAAACTTTTAAATGAACCACCATACCTTTACTGTATGCAATGTTGCAAAACCAGAGGCTGGTGTAACACTACTGGTGTAGATTTGAAAGCCACACAATTGACAGTTAACACTGAGGTGCTGTTCCTCCAATTTGCCGTGTTGCTCACTCTGGCCGTGGAAGAGGCCCAGGACAGAGAGGTCGGATACGGAATGGGAGGGGGAATTGAAGTGCTGAGCCACCGGGAGGTCGGGTTGGTTATTGGAGAGGCTGACATCGAGTGCTGCTGGAGGGTCATCAACTCGGTAAAAGACGCCCTTTGGTCTGCCGAGCATTGCTCACCACCCAGCAGAGCGAGATGTCCGTCAGGGAATGTTGCCGACTGGCCCGCTGCAGACTGCAGGAGTACGTGCTGAGGGACGCACTGAAGCTCGGTGCAGCCAACGCCAAGGCTCGGTAGGGGAGGGCCACAGTCTAAGGTCCTTCCGCTGCTGGGACATGGGGGGCACGGTATGGTGGAGACGCCCCTCAAAATAAGGGAAGGTATCCCACGCCATTGTGCCACATGAGTGGCACGAGTGGGGGACTGATTTGTGGAAATTTGGGGAAAATAAATGTCTAAACAGTATTGATCTATTTGTACAGCCTCTGAAAATGTCAGATGGATTTTCCGCAAGGTTAATGTATTGTATATATTTATCATTTGAATATTGCGGACCGAGCAGAGGTGTTCAGCGAAACGATCGCCAAGCCTCCACTTGGTCTCACCGATATAGATCAGCTGGCATCTGAAGCAGCGGATGAACCTCTGTCGGACCTGGAAGGACTGCTTGGGTCCCTGAAAGGAGTGGAGGGGGGGAGGTAAAGGGACAAGTGTAGCATCTCTTGCGGTTGCAAGGGGAAGTGCCCGGGGAAGGGGTGGAGTGGGAGGGAAGGGAAGAATTGACAAGGGAGTTGCGGAAGGAGCGGTCTTTGCGGAAGGCAGACGGGGGGGGGGGGGGAGAGAGATGAGAAGATGTGGCGAGTGGTGGGGTCACGTTGGAGTTGGCGAAAACTGGTGGAGGACTATGTGTTGTACTTGCCGGCTGGTGGGGTGAAAGGTGAGGACCAGGGGGACTCTGCCCTGTTTGCGAGTGGGGGAACGGGGAGAGAGGGCAGTGTTGCGGGGTATGGAGGAGACACTGGTGCGAGCCTCATCTATAGTGGCGGAGGGGAATCCCCGTTCTCTGAAGAATGAGGCCATTTGTGATGACCTGGTGTGGAACACCTCATCCTGGGAGCAGATGCGGCGTAGACCGAGTGCTGGGAGTAACTCAGCGGGTCAGGCAGCATCTCTGGAGAAAAAGGATGGGTGACGTTTTGGATCGGGCTGAAGTAGAAGGGAGGGAAGTAGAGGTAAGAAAAGGCCAGAACAAAGCAGGATCGGCAACGGATGCCCAGGGAGGGTGGAGCCCATAATGGCCCATTGTTGGCTGGTGAAAGAATAACAAAGGGATACATGGATAGAAACATAGAAATTTGGTGCAGGAGTAGGCCATTCGGCCCTTCGAGCCTGCACCGCCATTCAATATGATCATGGCTGATCATCCAACTCAGTATTCCGTACCTGCCTTCTCTCCATACCCCCTGATCCCCTTAGCCACAAGGGCCATATCTAACTCCCTCTTAAATATAGCCAATGAACTGGCCTCAACTACCCTCTGTGGCAGAGAGTTCCAGAGGCTCACCACTCTGTGTGAAAAAAGTCTTTCTCATCTCGGTCTTAAAGGATTTCCCCCTTATCCTTAAGCTGTTACCCCTTGTCCTGGAATTCCCCAACATCGGGAACAATGTTCCTGCATCTAGCCTGTCCAACCCCTTAAGAATTTTGTAAGTTTCTATAAGATCCCCTCTCAATCTCCTATATTCTAGAGAGTATAAACCGAGTCTATCCAGTCTTTCTTCATAAGACAGTCCTGACATCCCAGGAATCAGTCTGGTGAACCTTCTCTGCACTCCCTCTATGGCAATAATGTCCTTCCTCAGATTTGGAGACCAGAACTGTACGTAATACTCCAGATGTGGTCTCACCAAGACCCTATACAACTGAAGTAGAACCTCCCTGCTCCTATACTCAAATTATTTTGCTATGAAAGCTAACATACCATTCGCTTTCTTCACTGCCTGCTGCACCTGCATGCCTACTTTCAATGACTGGTGTACCATGACACCCAGGTCTCACTGCATCTCCCCTTTTCCTAATCGACCACCATTTAGATAATAGTCTGCTTTCCTGTTTTTGCCACCAAAGTGGATAAACTCACATTTATCCACATTATACTGCATCTGCCAAACATTTGCCCACTCACCCTGCCTATCCAAGTCACCTTGCAGTCTCCTAGCATCCTCCTCACAGCTAACACTGCCCCCCAGCTTAGTGTCATCCGCAAACTTGGAGATATTGCCTTCAATTCCCTCATCCAGATCATTAATATATATTGTAACTATCTGGGGTCCCAGCACTGAGCCTTGCGGTACCCCACTAGTTACTGCCTGCCATTGTGAAAAGGACCCGTTTACTCCTACTCTTTGCTTCCTGTTTGCCAGCTAGTTCTCTATCCACATCAATACTGAACCTCCAATGCCGTATGCTTTAAGTTTGTATACTAATCTCTTATGTGGGACCTTGTCGAAAGCCTTCTGGAAATCCAGATACACTACATCCACTGGTTCTCCCCTATCCACGCTACTAGTTATTTCCTCAAAAAATTCCACAAGATTCGTCAGACATGATTTACCTTTCAAACAGATACAAACAGAGGCACTAGTAGGACAACTAGGGTGGGGGTGGGGGAGAAAGGCAGGGGTTACTTGAAATTAGATAAATTAGAGAATTCATACTGCTGGGTTGTAAGCCGCCCAAGTGAAATATGAGGTGCGGTTCCTCCAATTTGCGAGTGGCCCCACTCTGATAGTGGAGAAGGCTCAGGACCATACGGTCAGTATGGGAATGGGAAGGGGAGTTAAAAATGTTTAGGAACCAGGAGATCACGTAGGGCAAGGCAGACTGAGTGTAAGTGTTCAACAAGACGATCGCCCGGTCTGCGGTTGATCTAGTTGAGATATCCACACCGAGAACACGGATACAGTAGCAAAGGTTGGAGGTGGTGCAAGTGAACTGCCTCACATGAAATGATTGTTTATTGAGGCTGTGGCTCCTGCTATTCTTGTTTCGTTGCAACATATATTGAGTGGTGGAGGAGGGGACCCTGGAAATTCGCTTAGGCTCCATTTGAAACAACAACAAAAAACTGCTGGAGGAGCTCAGCAGGTCGAGAGGCATCCAGGGAATCAAAGGGATGGTTCATGTTTCAAGTCAAGAACCTGCACCAGGAAAGAGTGGAGGGAAAAGAGAGGGAGAGGCAAGATAGAGGCTGGTAAGAACCCAGATCAGAAGGGATGATTGGTAGATAGGACAAAGGGGAGAGGATAGGGAAAATGAAACAAGGAAGAAACCCAGATAAAATCCAGATAAATAGGTATGTGGGTGATGGGATGAGCAGAGGCAGGGTAAACATTTGGCGAAATGTAGTGGGCAAGAGAAGGAAAGAATGAAGATGGAAGAATTTCTTTAGCCAGAGGGTGGTGAATCCATGGAATGCATTGCCATAGACGACTGCAGAGGCTAAGTCATTGGTTATTTTTAATTCAGAGATTGATAGGTTCTTGATTAGTAAGGCAGTCAAAGGTTATGGGGCGAAGGCAGGAGAATAAGTTGAGAGGGAAACGTGGATCAGCCATGATCGAATGGTTGGGCAGACTCAATGGGTCGATTGGCCTAATTCTGCTCCTGTCTGATGGTCCTATGAAATAATGGATTGGAAAATCAGAACAGGAGTGTGCTGGTGGGAGTGGGAAAGCAATACTTTGGGTGTGGTTGCCTGAAATTGGAAAATGTTGTTTATACCAGAGTTGCAAGTTCCACAAGTAGAAGGAGGTATTGTTCTTCTAGTTTGCACATGGCCATACTTTGGCAGTAGCTAAAGCCAAGGACAGACAGGTTGTGGAAAGAGGAGTTAGAATGATTGCAACCGGAAGCACAAAATGGCCACCATGGACGCTCTTCAAAATGGAAGCCTGGACTGTGCTAGATCTTGCTGGTGTAAAGAATCCACATCATAAGTGCAGAATGTAATAGACTGTGATGCTTTTGGACCTGGTGGAAACAAAAAATGCCATGCTGGATGCAGAGGCTAAATGAAGTGAAAGGTATCTTCCATTCAATTCTCATGCTGCCGAGTAGTGCTCAAGATTCCAGCATGCTGCCGAGTAGTTTCTTGTGTCTCCAGGCTTCCTTTTAATATTGCTCATTCTGACTGAAATCATTTCAAGCAAAAAACTGAAGTGCTAAGAATCTAAGCTTGTGTCGGAGTCTTTGCTCTCTACTTTTGACTCGTACTCCCCCTCAACATCCTATCAGCATCTTACCCTGCCATATAAAATCTAGATGCGAGAATAATTACAAAGCCAAAGAGCCAAGTTCAAGCATGCCCCAAAGATAGTAACGCTTTGGAAAAAATAACCTCTGCTGTGACTCACAACATCGGATATTCGATTTTAAGAGATTATAGAGGCAGATATACCTCATAACCATTCTACATTAAAAAAAAAGTGATCAGATGGGCAAAGTAATTAGTGTAAAGAGGAAATGTAGGAGAAGTAGATTCAATAGTTACTTTCAAAGACAGGTGGATAAAGCTTCACATTTATATATATGACACTGTGCCTTATCATCCAATGACTAATTTTACTAGTCGAGACATCACTGACACAAAGTGCTGGAGTGACTCAGTGGGTCAGGCAGCATCTCAGATGATGCATGGATAGGTGATGTTTCGGGTCAGGATTGTTCTTCAGACTGTTTATGGTAGGCTTTCTCTCCCCCCCCACAAAATGTTGCCTATCCATGTTCTCCAGAAATGCTGCCTGACCCGATGTGTTATTCCAGCACTGTGTCATTTGTAAACCAGCATTTACACTTGGGTTCCCAGAACAGTGATGGTAAGAGATCAAGGTTTGCCCACAGAATCTTTAAACACTCATTTAAAGAACTTTGCTGATAAGAGATCTGTGGCCGACTTGCAGCAAACCAACTTGATCATGTTACCTATCCATAACAACGCTGGTAAACATGACCATTGGACAACCTCAGTTCCATCCTTGCACGATTGTGTTGGGCAGAACTATAATTGTGTTAATTGGGATGGACTCTGGTAGTTTGAACAGAGCAAGTCTGGATATCTGAGGTTCCATCGACAATAAACAGCAGAAATGCATTCCGTCATACATATCTGCATAGTGAGGATAATCTGGACTGCTGTTATAATCACAACAGCAGATCAGGCTTGATTCAAGAGCACAATAGGGTTACGTTAATAGTTTAACTTACTTTAAAGATACAATATGGAAACAGTCCCTTCTGCCCACTCAGTCCACGCTGACCATCGATCACCTGTTCACACTAGTTCCATATTGCCACACTTTCTCATCCACTCCCTAGACATGAGGGGCAATTTACAGAGGTCAAGTAACCTACAAACCCACAAGTCTTCAGATGTGGGAGGAAACCCCCGTGATCACAGGCAGAATGTGCAAACTCCACATACAGCAAGAGGATCGAACCCATGACCCTGGCGCTGTGAGGCAGATCCACCAGCTGTGCCAATGTGCTACCCTTATTCGTGTTATGTACGGGGCTGCAGCACGGGGCTAGTTGCTAAACAGCAAAATTAGCATGCAATTTAAAGAGCTACGAAATCACATAACCAATGAGTTCAAAGGCGAGGCATGAAAGGCAGCAGACATTAACAGGCAAAGATTCCAAGAATACCCCATCCTTAAAAATGGCAGACATTCATCATGTAAGCCACATTCATAAAAATATTTAGCTGCTGTCCAATGATCCATCTCTGCTTCCTCAGATTCCCACCATCACATAAATCTTTAGCCAACTCAATATGTTTCATGATTAGATGAGAATTAGACAAGAGGTGACAAGATGAGAAAACACGTGCTGAAGATCTGCTTCTAACCAACCTCTTGTTGTAACAGTTAGAATACTGGCAACCACCTAGCAATATGGAAGATTGCCCACACTGCTGGGCATAAAAGGACAAATGCAATCCTGCTAGTTGCCGCTCTAATTAGTCGACTCACAATCATCAGCAAATCGACAGTGGTATCAGTGACACTGCTAGAAAACATGGACCAGAGGCAAATTCCAAAGAGAATTGAGAGTGGCTTTCCTTTAGAACGTTTGACCTAGAATGGCAACAAAACCCCAGTGATAAGCATCCAGGTGAAATACCTCCAATAGTTAGAGTCATATATCTCCTAAAGGAAGATGGTTGTGGTCTCTGGAAGTCAATCATCCATGCCTCCTGGTCTCTGCCCAACCATCTGCAGTTGCAAGAGAGGATATTCACTGATGAGTCTGCTGTTCAATTTCATTTGCAACTCCTCAGCAAATGAATTATTCCTTACAGCCATGCAGCATGGAATGGTAAGTGGCAAGTAATATTGGTACTCGGATGCCACTCAATAACCATCGCCAACAACAGAATCTAACTGTAGACACTTGATATTCAACAACGATAACATTGCCAAGTCCTAAGCAATTAATATACTGTGTTTACATTACCAGACGTGAATCGATACTTAAATAATGTTGCCACAAGAGTTCTTCAGTGGATGGGCATCCTGGAGCAGACCACTCACACCTGGTACCCCACAACATTTTGCAGGGGATCATTTAGATATTTGCAAGGGATATAAGGATAATTAAAAATCGTATCTCCTCATTACACAGGTCAATCACTTCATGTGCCAACAGTCAAATCTATCCCATGTATCTACTTATTTCCCAGTAAACTATTTCTCTCATATGCCGTGACTCATTAATTTAAAATCATATTTCCTCATAACATAGAAGGCCAAGCGTTACGTGCCATTGGACAGATTCCACCATCTTAAGCCGCATCAAATATTCTCCTCTGGCCTCTTGTTGTAGGGTCGAACACCAACTACACAGGTAGATCAACACCACTCAAAAGAAAGCAGCCTGCTTGACTGCCATCCTACTCAGTATTCAGTAGTTCCCTCCATTTAGACTTGCTGCAGCCAGCAGGCAGTTACTGGTCACAGCCACTGTAAATACAACTCCCAAACCTGCATCCACAGTCACAAAGGGCAAGGGCAGAAAGCATATATGGGAACATGCAGGTCATAGGGTCACAGAGACAGAGCACAGAAACAGCCCTTAATCCCAACCTTGCCCATGCTGACCGAGATGCCTATCCCAGCTAGACCCACTTGTCTGCTTTTGCTATATGCCTCTAAACCTTTCCTATCTATGTACCTGACTAAATACCTTAAAAGTTATACCTACTTCAACTACCTCTGGCAACTCGCTTCAAATACTCACCACTCTGTGAAAACGTTGCCCCTCAAGTTCCTATTATATCTTTCCTCTCTCACCTTAAACCCATATCCTCCGTTTAAATTTTGACTGTGCATTCACCCTATGAAGCGCTTCCCTTCATAATCTTATACACCTCTATAAGATCACCCTTAGCCTCCAAGGAAGTGTCAGCCTGCCCAACTTCTTCCCATAAATCAGGCCCTCAAGGCCTGGCAACATCATAACCATATAAGTGTTCTTCAAACCCTGGCACCATCCTAACTTGGAAATATATTACTTTATTGTAACTGTCGAAATCCATAACTTCCTTTCCCATTGGCACTGAGGAAGTACCTTTCACAAGAGGGTAATAATTCAAGGTGGCCCAAAACCACCTTAAGGAAGAATGGGGTCAGTTAAACAATGTTGGCAATGGCCGGTGATAAGCACATCTGGAAATATTTTTGAAAAACGTGAATGACAGCAGGCAATGAGATCAATATCCTGCAAATTGAGGCAGTGGGAGGAATATAGGTGCAGGTCACTGGCCTATAATGTTGAAAGAGGAATGTCCAAAATATTGTACAAAATATTTGTACAAAATAAAAAGGAAGTGATACAGTGACTTCAATTCCTAGGGTATTCCTAAAAAATCACCGCAAAAAGCACTGAAAATATTACACTTACATTTTGACTACAGAAACTTGCAAATCAGAATAGTTTAAAATAATGTGCAAATAATTCAACCAGACCAACAGCTGTGAAATTCATTTCTCTTTTGCATTGAAAATGAAATTCATCCTCAGCATTAGAAACAAAATACATCTGACAAATGCAGTTGAAAGGTACTGGACTTGCTTGTTTCCTTTTGGGCAAACAGGCGCAGAAATCATTCGAAATCCTATTCAATACATTGAACTCGTCGACTATATGTCCAGTGACAACATTTCGGGCACAGTCTGTGATGATCTTTGTTTTGGCAATCATTAAGGCGGCACAGTTATTAATAGGTTACAGCGCCAGCGACCCGGGTTCAATCCTGCCTATGGGTGCTGTCCGTACGGAGTTTGTAGGTTCTCCCCTTGACCACGCGGGTTTTCTGCAGGTGCTCCGGTTTCGTCACACATTCCAAAGTTGTAGAAGTTTCTAGGTTCATTGGCTGTGGTAAGGATTGTCCCGAGTGTGTAGGATAGTGCTAGTGTACAGGAATCGCCCAAAGAGCCTGTTTCCACGCCGTATCTCTAAACTAAACTGCACAGACAGAGAGATTTGTAATAGCCAAAACCATTGTCCATTGTTCAAGTGAAGCCCAGCTACCTCGTTCAAATGTAGATGCGAGTGGATGCCACACCAGCATCCTGAAACCTGCGGCAGTGCAAATATAAAATAAAATCCAGGTACCCGAGCAAAAATGTTTAATTTACCATTTCAGAAAATGATTAACTGCACTAAGGTGGTTTCTGTAAAGTTGTGCATTTATTTATAAATACACTGATTTATTCAAATACTCACAATTCCCCTGTAGCCAGTCATCTTTCACAAACACTCTGGAACCCTTGGCTAACTGCCCAAATTCTCATCTCTTCAAACACACTTATCGCTACTCCCAAACACCTACACGCCCCCCTCCCCCCGTATAAACAATCCCCCTTCTTCTCTGCCCCATCTGAACGCACCAATTTCTCTCTTCCCTCCCACCTCACCCACAGTTGTACAAGACTTTGGTGAGGGCACCTTTAGAGTATTGCATTTGGTTTTGATCAGCCTGTTATAAGAAAGATGTTAAGCTGGAAAGGGTACAGAAAAGATTTACCGGAAGTTGCCAGGACTAGAGGGTCCGAGTTATAGGGTGAGATTGAGTAGACTGGGACTATTCCTTGGAGCGCAGGAGGATGAGGGGTGATCTTATAGAGGTGCATAAAGGGCCTGTCCCTCTTGGCTTTTTTTTCGGCGACTGCCGGCATCATGTTAGTGTCGCCAAAAGATTTTGAACATTTCAAAATCCAGCGGCGACAAAAAAATGTTGCGACACTTGAAATTATACTGCGCATCATACGTCGTCACGTCACGCATTTTCGGACACCTGATAGTCAGTCAATGATGCTGGCAGTCGCCAAAAAAAAAAAAATCGCCAAATTCGATCATGAGGGGAATAGATAGGGTAAACGCAGTCTTTTACCCAGAGTAGGGGAATCGCAAACCAGACGACATGGTGAGGGAAAGATTTCATAGGAACCAGAGGGACTGCTTTTTTTTTTTTCACACAAAGGGAGGTAGGTATATGGAACGTGGTGCTGGAGGAGGTAGTTGAGGCAGGTACTATCACATTTACGAAACATTTAGACAGGTACATGGATAGGATAAGTTTAGAGGGATATGGGCCAAACGCAGGCAGGTGGCATTAATGTAGATGGGGTATGTTGGTCGGCATGGGAAAGTTGGGCTAAAGTGCCTGTTTCCACGCTGTACGACTATTACAATAAACAATTTGACAAATTATTTTAACAGGTGTTTTACATAGTTTCGTTTATGCGCTCAGTTATGAAGTAGCTTTCACATCCTGTGTTATTTAGTCGCTTAATAAAAATCTGATATCATTATAAACCAAACTATTTCACTGATCAAAGTAAACGCAATGCTGTAATGATAACAAAAAGTTGATCAACACTGCTAAGACACAAGTGCAAGAGATCTTTATGCGTAGGCCATAGCAATTGAAATCCTGCTCTAATCCCCCACAATAACGAACACTTACCGCACAGTTTGCCTTTTAATTTCATACGAATATCTCCGACAAGTCATTTTTAGAGGCATGGGTATTTCTGAAGAACAAACTAAAACTGAGCGAGAACATCAAATGCCGTCTGTTAATGCTTACTGCAACAGGATGTATGGTACTAAACTAATGCTTACTAAGCAACAGGATGTATCATACCAAAAGCGGCAGAGTCACAATCTGCAACGGGCAAGTAGAGACAAAAAAATAAATTCATGGTTGAGATTTGCATTGGCACTGATTGCTAGGGAACGTAACCACCGCCCCTCAGCCATCTACGCTTCGAAAGATTTGAGAAATGATAGATATCTGCACAAAAAAAAATTCCATTACCTTCACAGGAAACGGGTCAAACCTACTGCCTATTTATGTTAAAAGCAGTTAGGGTTATTCCGAATGAATTTCCAAGTACCTATTTAGAGTGAAAAAAATAAACTTCATATCTTCTGACGTTTAATGTCAAAAAGTACACGAGTTTTCTGGGTGACTCCGCAACCATCACCGATTGCCAAATCATAATTTATCATGGTTACAAAAGCAATGTCTCCATGAATAAGAATTTGGGAGACAAATGTTACTCAGTTTTGAAAGACATCAGAAGCAAGCTGGCACACTAGCCACTAATAAACCTAATGGGCTATATAACTATGGGGTGGTAACCTTTCATCCCTTGCTTATCTCTGCCTCTAAAACAGGGGCCGGCAACCTTGTTCTGCATAGGGGCCAGGACGGGCCACATCCATCGGCAGTTAATAAATGGAGGTAATAATAATATACTAACTAAATTAGTAATAATACATACTAATAATACATACTAACTAGTGTGACACTTAGTGTTATTTTTCGCATTAGTTTTCACGTGTTTTTCAATTCGTTTTCTGCAGTTCCCAGAACCCTCACGTCCCCAGGACTAGCTGCAGTTCCTAGGTCTAGTTGCAGTTCCCAGGTTGCCTGTGAACCCCAGGTCGCCTGCCCCAGGACTGGCTTTAGCTCCCAGGTCGCCTGCGAGCCCCGGGTCCAGTTGCAGTTCCCAGGTTGCCTGCGAGCCCCGGAACTGGCTGCAGTTCTCAGGTCGCTTGCGTGGCCCGAGACTGGGAGGGGGGCCCAGAAAAGCGGCCAGATGATTTCAGGTTACGGGCCGGATTCGGCCCCTGGGCCGTAGGTTGCCGACCCCTACTCTAACACATTGTCAAGAATTTGCTTCCACTGCTCAAGGAAAGAGTTTTAAAGACTCTTGGATGTATGGAACGAGCTGCCAGAGGAGGTAGTTAAGGGAGGAACTATCGCAGCGTTTAAGAAACATTTAGACATTTAAACATTTATTCAGATAGGAAAGGTTTAGAGGGATATGGGCCAAAAGCAGGCAGGTGGGACTAGTGTAGATGGGATGTTGGTCAGCGAGGGCAGGTTGGGTCAAGGGCCCGTTTCCACGCTGTATGTTTCTATGACTCAACTCTCTGGGAAGCAAATATCCTCATTCCAGTCTTACATAGGGACATTTTTTTAAATTGTGATTGCAGGCTGGATTCTACCACATACAACACATCCTTTCCACAATCATCCTGTCAAAATCCTGCAGGATCTTCCATGTTTCCTTCAAGTCCCTTCAATTGTTTAAACTCCAGCATGTACAAGCCTAGCGTGGCAAACGTGACGTCACAAGACAACCCACCAATTCAAGGAATTAGTCTAGCAACCCTTCTCTGAGCTGCTATCAATACGTTTTAGTTTCTTAAATGGAGCAAATTATATTCCAGAACTGCTTCAACAATGCCCTGTAAAATGAAGCATATCTCCTTGGTTTTGTATTCAATGCCTTAAGCAGCAAATGATAACAGGTAACTGCCCCCCCCCCCCCCCCCCCCCCACACACAGCTTCATAACATACTCTCCTACTTTTTTGTCATCAGCAAATTCAGCAAACACACTTATGGCACCTTTATGCCAAGTTGTTGAGATTCCAGCATCATCTTCTGCAACCATCCACTCACCCTTGGTAATGAAAAAGACTTGTGTATGTCGTTAGTTTCTGGTTGGCCGTGCAGTGATCTAGTCACGGAAAGACAAAAAATGGAGGAGTAACTCAGCGCTTCGGGCAGCATCCCTGAAGAACATGACTAGGTGGCGTTTTGGTTCGGGACCCTTCTTCAGACTCTCTATATCTATTCACAAAGTTACGCTTACATCAACCGCTTATTTTCCATAATTACCTTTGACGCAGCACTTTCTGCAGATAGTGGGGCAACTTCAGCACTTGTGGTGAAGATGTGTATGGGGTTTGCACATTAGTCCTATGACTATGTTGATATTCCCCAGGTTCCTCTAGTTTCCACCTGCAACCTAAATACCGGCACTTTGTGTTTTACGTGCGTTTAATTTGTGTGTCTTTGAAATAATGTGCTTGTTCCTTTAATACCAAAACTTGATTTACAAGTTTGTATTTTTGGAATAAGTCACTCAAATGTACTGCTGATTGCATAGTCGGGTATATGTTTAATTTACGCCACTTATATTACGCACGTGACCCCCAGCACAAAATGTAAAACAGAATCTACGAAGGGTTCCATTCCAACCCAAAACGTCACTTATCCATTTTCTCCACATATGCTGCCTGACACACTGAGTTAAACCAGGACTTTGTGTCTATCCTATGGGACTGTACATGTTGGTTGTTAGATTGGAGAGACAAGAAACTGAAGTCACTGAAATCTTGAGTAAAACACAAAGTACTGGAGGAACTCAGTGGGCCAGGCAGCATCTCTGAATAACATGGGTTGGCAACTTTCCAGGTCGGGACCTTTCTTCAGATTTTATAGATGAATTGGCTACTAAAAGCTAGCCCAAGTGTTTGTGATTGTTCAGAGACTCTGGAGTGTTAATGAGCATGAGAGGGAAGATAGGTTACAGGAAAATAAGTGGGGGGATGTGAGCAAGGCGCTTAGATCTACCATAGAAAGGCTGCCTCCCATCTAAAGCTATGAAATTAAAGCTATAAAAACTATACACTGGCTGCCCTTTATCTGCAGCTCACGTTACTTCTACATTTAATTTCTTACCAACGTATCCTGTAAGACAAGTAGAATACCATTCCCACCAATAAAGCTCTACTCCTGCACATTGCTGCTTTGGGGGGGGGGTGTAGGAAAATAGACCAATATATTAGCAAAGAGGTGAAATGAATAGAGAATTGTAATAAAATCCGGAAAGAAAAACAAGCATAAATTAAAGTAGACAAAGAACTGCAGATGCTGAAACAAAGTGCTGGATTAACTCAAAAAACAAAAACAAAACCAATACCACAGCAACTCTTTGGGTCAGGCAGCATCTCTAGAAGACATGAACAGGCAGCATTACAGGTCCAGACCCTTCTTCAGACAGTCTGAAGAAGGGTTCCGACCCGAACCTTCACCTATCCATGATTTCCAGAGATGCTGCCTGACCCAAAGAGTTGCTGTGGTAATTTTTTGCCTTAGATTTCAGCATCTGCAGATCTTTGTCTACTTTAATTTAAGCTTGTTAACTACTGTTCAGTTGACTTTCAGCTTCTAAAAAAATAAGCATATCTTCGTTTTGCCAGTGCAAAACAAGATGCATTAAATAGTTAGCCACAATATTCCAGTTTGACCAATGCAATACAATACACATTGATACTGTAAGTCCTGACTCAGAGGTAGTGTAGAATTGGCACAGGGTACGATGGTCTCATCATTTCTATGCTTATTCCAGAAGGTTGCAGACCCAAAGGGCACATTAATTCAGATAACATCACCCTTCTTCTTATATTGCTCCAGAATGTCTAGTCTCTAATCAATCATGAGCTTATTGCTATTTGTATTGGCTTTTCATGAAGACATCCGAGGTACATCTCCCCTTTAATTTCAGTCTTCTGTGTAGTTATAGAGTGCGCCTAGGCTATGGTATAGTGTCCACCTCAAATTATAGACAACACAAGGCTATCATCAAATCAGTGTTGTTCCCATGCTCCTCCGGCACCTTCTTTCAATATCCAAGTCTTATTCCGTGGCTCTCATCTCATTTTAAATCCTTATCCTCTGCTGCTCAACCATGCACCATATAAATTCTTACCACGATTCCCCATCTCAGCCGTTGCACAAGGTAACATTCCATTCTCATTGATTTCAGCTATTTCAATAATTCACAGTGTGCACCAAATTCATCGTTTGATGACCAAACTGTCCATATTGAAGGCCCCCCATTTATCTGAATTCCATTGCTTCACTCAGACATTCATCACTCATCATTTTGTATTGCTGTCCATCCACTTCTCTCTTAGAATCATAGTCATACAGAATGGAAACAGGCCCTTCGACCCAACTTGCCCACACCGACTAACATGACCCATCTACGCTAGTCCCACCTGCCTGCGATTGGCCCATATCCCTCTAAACCTGTCCTATCCATGTACCTGTCTAAATGTCACTTAAACATTGCGATAGTACCAACTACCTTCTCTGACGTCTTGTTCCTTACACCCACCACTTTGTGTAAATAAAGTTACCCCTTGGTTTTTTTTAATCTCCCCCCCCACCTTAAACCTATGTCCTCTGGGTCTTGATTGCTATACTCTTGACAAGAGACACTGCGCTTTTACCCAATCTATTCCTCTCATGATTTTGTACACCTCTAAGATCACCCCTCACCCTCCGCCTCTCCCTATAGCGTAGGCCCTCAAGTCCTGGCCATGTCCCTGTAAATCTTCTCTGCAATTTTTCCAGCTTGACATCTTTCCTATAACATGTTGCCCGAAACTGAACACAATACTCCAAAAGTAACCTCCACCAACATCTTGCATAACTGCAATATGAACTTCCAAATCCTATATTCCAAATTCAATACTCTAATGAAGGCCAATGTGCTGAAAGCTTTTTTGACCACTTAAGGAAAATTCTCTCAATTTACTTTCCTCTCTCCGTTCCTAATAAACCCCAAATTCATTTTTTAAATTCCAGTTTTTCAGTCTTTGACCTTGGATACTGGAACAATGGATCTGATCTAAGAGTTTCATTTTCAACACCCAATACCTGGCTCCAATTAAACTGCACACAGCCCAGCTCCTTGTTCCTTTACCACAATAGCTACCTGAAATCAAAAGGAAGCTATTGGGGAAAAAAAGTTAGCTGGTTTATCAGTTCATAAGAATTGACAACAAGAGATAAAGCATTGTTGGGCTTTGCTCTCATCTGATAATGCATCTCAGTATTCCATCTTAAAAAGTTTTGCTAAAGATAACACTCAACTATTTTCCTCCACGTCAAGACACTAAACTCTACAACAAAAAATGTACGGATTTGTCCAACTCTCCAGTCTTGTGCACTCAGATGTTTGACATATGTGGAGACCTTTCCATCAGCAGCTCTGCTACATCCTTCCCTTCTACCAGTGCACAGTTTTCCAAAGTTTTGAAAGACTGGCATTAGCTCAGACTTGTACCAGTCTTCCAGACGATCGAGATCCTTGCAATGCTGTACAAGAAGAATATGCCTGCCAAGGATGCCATCTTTCTTGACCCGCATTCAGCCTAATCCACTTTGACAATCAGAACGATGTCAGAATGCTACTCATTGACTACAAATTGACCTTCAACACCACAATGCCAAATAAGCTCATCATTGAACCTCGCCCTTGGGGCATCATCTGCAACTGGCTTCGACTTCCTCTCCAGCAAACCTCCGCTGGTTAGAATTGGTCGTATTTCCTCTATCTTGACCCTGGTAACCTTTCAGAGTTGTGTGCTCAATCCCTTGCGTGGTTTCCGGTACACCCATGACTGTGTGGCCAAGGACAGCACAAAGTCAATTTTTAAGTTCGCCAAAGAGATGCCGCACAGGAAAGAGATCGAAGATATTGTGTCATGGTTTCAGACCAACAACCAAGCCCTTAATGTCGGCAGGGCAAAGGTGTTAGTTGCCGATCCAAGCAAGTGAGGGAGTAAACACGCCCCTGTCCTTATCAACAGCTGCATTTTCAGAGTCAGTCATACAATGTGGAAACAGGCTCTTCGGCCCAAATTGGCCACACCAACCAACATGCACCATCTACATTAGTCCCACCTGCCTGTGCTTGATCATAACCCTCTAAACCTATCCTATCCATCTAATTGTCCAAATGTCACTTAAACATTATGGTAATACCTGCCTCAACTACTTCCCACGGCAGCTCGTTCCATATAAACACCACTCTGTAAAAAAAAGTCACCCTTAAGGTCCCTATTAAACCTTTCCCCACTCACCTTCCTCGGCATACATATCACGAGCAACCTAACCTGGTCCTTTCACACTGATACCACGATCAAGGCACATCTGCGTTTTTTTCTTTCTTAAGATTGAGAGGTTTCATCATGTCCACCAGCATTCTCCCAAACTTCTACAGACGAGCTGGAGAAAATACATATTCTGATAGGAGTCAATGGATCTGGACCCCCTGAACCCGCAGAGTAGTAAACACAGCCCAGTCCATCACAGGCTCATCACTTCCTTCTACCCAGTCCATCTACACAGTGCATCTCATTAGAAGGGCTGGAGGATAGTGCCAGCAACTCTGCACTGCCTCTGAAGTCAGCCACAATTGGTGCACTTTTGTATTTGCTTATGATTGTGGTTATGTAAAGTATGATTTCACTATAGTATAAAGTTCACTGTATCTACAGTGCATTCAGAAAGAATTCAGACCCCTTCACTTTTTCCACATTTTGTTATGTTACAGCCTTATTCTAAAATGGATTAAATTATTTTATTTTTTAAATCAATCTACACACTATACCCCATAATAAAAAAGCGAAAACAGGTGTTTAGAAATGTTTGCCACGTAAATAAAAAGAAATAACTGAAATATCACATTTACACAAGTATTCAGACCCTTTACTCAGTACTTTGTTGAGGCAGCTTTGGCAGCGATTACAGTCTCAAGTTTCCTTGGGTCTGCCGCTACAAGCTTGGCACACCTGTATTTAGCAAAGTTCTTTAGCAACTTGACAGTTTCTTTGTTGAACTAAATTAAGGCGCATGTTGCAATCAAAAGCGCTTGAACAATGGGTTGGGAAGAAAGCCAAACTGTAAGAAAGAGGACTGCGCCTCCTTTTCAAGATAAGTATTTGGGTAATTTCACCCATTCTTTTCTGCAGATCTTCTCAAGCCCTGCCAGGTTGGATAGGGAGCGTCGATGCAGATATTTTCAGGTCCCTCCAGAGATGTTCGATCGTGTTCAAGTCCGGGCTCTGCCTGGGCCACTCAATTCACAGACTTGTCACAAAGCCACTATTACGTTGTCTTGGCTGTGTGCTTAGAGTTGTCCCGTTTGAGGTTCAGTACGCTCTGGAGCAGGTTTTCATCAAGGATCTCTCTGTACTTTGCTCCGTTCATCTTTCCCTCGATCCCGACTAGTCTCCCAGTTCCTGCCGCTGAAAAACATCCTCACAGCATGATGCTGCCACCACCACGCTTCACCTAGGTATGGTATTAGCCAGGTGATGAGCGGTGCCTGGCTTTCTCCAGACTTGACACCTGGCATTCAGGCCAAAGAGTTCAATCTTGGTTTCATCAGACTAGAGAATCTTGTTTCTCATGGTACGCGAGTCCTTTAGGTGCCGTTTGGCAAACTCCAAGCGGGCTGTCATGTGCCTTTTACTGAAGAGTGGCTTCCGTCTGGCCACTCTACCATAAAGGCCCGAATGGTGGAGTGCTGCAGATATAGTTGTCCTTCTGGAAGGTTCTCCCATCTCCACATAGGAACTCTGGAGCTCTGCCAGAGTGACCATCGGGTTCTTGGTCACCTCTCTGACCAAGGCCCTTCTCCCCAGATTGCTCAGTTGGCCGGGCGGTCAGCTCTATGAAGAGCCCTGGTGGTTCCAAAGTTCTTACATTTAAAAATGATGGAGGCCAATGTTGCAGAAATTGTTTTATACCCTTCCCCTCGACACAATCCTGTCTCGGAGGTCTACGGACAATTCCTTCGTCTCCATGGCTTGGTTTTTGCTCTGACATGCACCGTCAACTGTGGGACCTTATACAGCTGGATGTGTGCCTTTCCAAATCATGTCCAATCAATTGAATTTACCACTGGTGGACTCCAATCAAGTTGTAGAAACATCCAGGATAATCAATGGAAACAGGATGAAACTAAGCTCAATTTTGAGTGTCATAGCAAAGGGTCTGAATACTAATGTAAATGTGATATTTCTGTTATTTCTTTTTAATTATGTTGCTGAAATTTCTAACCTGTTTTCGCCTTTATATTATGGGTATTGTGTGTAGATTGATGATATAGAATTTTTTTTAATCAATTTTAAAATGCGGAAAAAGTGAAGGGGTCTGAATACTTTCTAATTGCACTGTGGTGCATGTGACAATAAAGCACTGTTAAACCATTGAAGTATCCAGGATGCATGCCACCCTGACCATTTTGTTTTCTCTCCTCCATCTTCACCTCAAGCCCCTTCTCACTGAAGCTCTAAGGAACCATTACAACTTTCCTTCCTCACTCTATCACCACCTGAAAGGGTCAACATTTCATGTCAAGGTTGTCATATGCACATATAGAAAGGTGCAGGCACGACAAAATTCTGACTTGCAGCAGCATCACAGGCGTTTGGAATCAGCCAACACAAACCAAATTATACATAAATGACACAAAATCTACAAGACAGTGCAGTGAAACAATTCCCTAAACTCCCTAGTGATTCCAGTTCTGGTATCATGGAATTTGCAACACAGGTCACAGAAATGTACAGTCACCCAACCTCAAACAGAAATGCTTATGGTTTAGTTATTGCCCGCTAACATTTCAATTTGTATGGTGTTCAAATCTTTCCAACCCCTACTCTTGCATTTGTAGGACCCTTACATTTTTCAATCCCCCACCACTAGGCTTATCCATATTTGCACTTCCTTTTATCACGTTGATTGCCACGCCTCAGCTGTCTAGATACAGTATTTAAGCTCCAAATTTTTCTAAATCTCTGGCTTTCTACTTCCCTCTTTTAGCCAATCCTTGTATCCTAAATCAATTTCTCAATAACCTAGTGTTCAGTCATCTGACAAAATATTTCAATTATTTCCTGATTAGCTGTCAAGCACATTGGAATGGCTCACTCCATTTAAAACACTCTCTAAATAACAAGTTATAAACAACTCTAAACAACTCTTGACCCATGCATTAGGTGAGGAGACTGGAGTGCAAATGTGTTTGATGCTTGCATATTCGACATGAATATTGATGCCAGGCTTGGCATCCCTTCAGTCATCATTCAACTACTAAATGATGAGCTCAAGCCTCAGAAATGTACTTCCCAAATGAGAATACCGGGAACACAATGCCTGTAATGCAGCAAATCAAGATGCCATTTTATCCTCCCTTTGAGGGCACAATGAGAAGGCATTAAATGAGATCCTTCCAATATTTCTATTCCAAGGCAACAACAATTACTGGCAGGGGATATATTAATTGTGTATTGGTAATTACGTTGGCTACTGTTTCAATTGCTGCAGTTTACCATGATAATGTTGTTAGATAAGTATTTCCAAGATACAAGGCTATAATAATTAAGCAATGTTTAAGAAGGAACTGCAGATGCCGAAAAAAATCGAAGGTAGATAAAAATGCTGGAGAAACTCAGCGGGTGAGGCAGCATCTATGGAGCAAAGGAATAGGTGACGTTTCGGGCCGAGACCCTTCTTCAGACTGATGTGGGGGCGGGAAGAAGAAAGGAAGAGGCGGAGACAGTGGGCTGTGGGAGTGCGGAGAAGGGGAGGGGAAAGAAGGAGACAGCAAGGACTTCCTGAAATTGGAGAAGTCAATGTTCATACCGCTCGGGTGTAAACTACCCTAGCGAAATATGAGGCGCTGCTCCACCAATTTACAGTGGGACTCACTCTAACCATGGAGGAGGCCCAGTTAAGCAATGGTAACTTTTAACCCAATTCAAGATAGAAAAATGAATTATGTATGGCCAGGAGTCAAGACCGCAAAAGATAATGCTGGATCATCAAGTACAAAGAAAACCAATTTGCCATTACAATTTACCATTGAGGGCAACACAGTGGTGCAAGGCAGAGTTTGTGTCTTACAGTGCCAGATACACGGGTCCAATCCAGACATGAGGTGCTGTCCGTACGGAATTTGTCCCTGTGACCACATTTCCCTGAGCACTCTGGTTTCCTCCCACACTCCAAAGATGTCGGTTAATTGGCTTTGGTAAAGATTGTAAATTGTCCCTAGTGTTAGTGTAGGGGGATCGATGGTCAGCCCGAACTTGGTGGGCCTAAGGGCCTGTTTCCACACTGAATCGCTAAACTAAACCAAACCATTAAAAATACAGATAAATTAATTCCCATTGGTTATTTTGCACTATGACACATATACCTCAAATGTTTAAATAAATGCCAGAGTATTTCCGTGGGATTTTGACTCCGAGGAAGGTTCATTAGGTAATTTGGAGTTTGACATTAATCCTGAATAAATCTAAAGAGGTACTAAATGACAAACTATCCATGGTAGTTTTAAAACCGCGTATTGAACTATAAGGAAAGTGAAGTGCAAAGTAAGGTGCATTTCAATTGTGTTCTATTTGTTCAATTTAAAATGTATGTGAGTTGGTTGGAGCTATTCACTGGTGAAAATAGCATACTATTGCAGATTGGCATTTATCCTCAACTTTTGCACCCATAATATGAGCACTGAAAGGTAGTGCAGAAATTAAGGAATTATATTTACACACAGGTTCAATCAGCAAATTGCAAAGAGCGTTTCTCAGCACTGCCTGAATCATTAGAGAGAATCAGAAAAAAATGTGAATTCTGACCATTTACTCCATTCATGATGCAACATTATGCATCAAACTTAAATACCATTTTTGAGTGACTTTGTACCAGCAGCAACCCTGGAATCGATACACGACAAGCTGCCAGCACTCATACAGAAAATTCTCATCACATGCACACTGCAGCAACTCTTCTGCACTGCAGACTATGGCTAGCTCAGTAATATCTGAATCACTTCCAGAAATGTGACCTCTAACTTTGCTATAATTACCCAATTCGAAGTTCCTCTCACAAGCCCGATAACAATACACCCCCAAACCCCCCCACCCACAAAAAGGGGTCAAATACATTGATTTTGGGCTGTATGGAGATGGGTGCGAACAGGAGCAACAAACTGCCAGACCAGCTTTCCCTCACTAGTACGTGCTGGCCTTCTATCTATTCCCGAGCTAAAAATATATCAAAAGATCAAGAAACACTGGGGAGCAGGTGGAGGAAGATCAACAAAATAGCAGTATAAGATTTTTTTTTTTAATTTCCAGATTGCTATAGAAATTAAGAGGCTTGAACTGTCTTTTCCAAATGCATGTACATCTTACCCCTCAGAATCCCCTTCAATAACTTACCTACCACAGATGTTAGGCTCACTGGTCTGTAGTCCCTGTGCTTTTCTTTGCAGCTCTTCTTAAATAGAGCACAATATTTGCCACCCTTCAGTCTTCCAGTACCTCGCCCGTGGTTAACGATGATGCATAACGATAAGAGATGATGCATCTCTCTCAGCCAGCGCTCCCGCAATTTCTTCTCTCGCTTCCTGCGGGGTTCTTGGATATATCTGACAAGGCCCCGGGGATTTATCTACCTTCATACATCTTAAGACATGCAGCACTCTTCTACAGACTATTCCCAAGGCATGCTCATTAACTTTCCCCGTGTCTTCATGTAAAATTGTAAATTGTAAAAATATAAAGTTCTTTCATGTCTCCACAGTAAAAAACAGGAGAAATATACATCAAGGACCTTACCCACGTCATGTGGTTCCACACATAATGTCCACTTAACTTAAAACAACACAACTCAATGCTTTTTGCCATATACTTTTAATTCAGACTGAACATGTTTAGTTTGTACCTGCATGAAAAATCCAGATGTTTCTGATTAAATGATGCACCTGGCTTCTGAAGTGCAGGCTTTACTTCCACCACTTAAATAATTACAATTGTGGGTTCCAACCAGGAAATGCAAGTGGGTCTGTATGAGGAGAGACATGCTGCAATAAATTAATTTTAAAATTGTTTGTGTATAACCTACACTGTCAATCATACCATACGCAAACCTAAAAGTAACACAAATACAGGCGTTATAATGCACAGTTTAAAACGCTGCATAACTGAACAAGATGTACAAATATCAAGATCTGCTTTTCTTCATAACACTTCAGAGCATTGACATCTCCCTTCTGCAATACAGATTCTAGTTGTGCACGGAATTGCAGTCTTTGAATTGGTGCATCGATTTAAACCTGCTGATTCCAAGCACTTTAATCCACGGTCATGAATAACAAAACTCTCATTAAGTATTCCAGAATACTGCAACACCCAAATGTGGTCAACCACCTATCTATCTCCTGCATAGTTCCGGCAAGACATCAGCTGGGTTATGAGCAGCATTGCCCTCTAGTGGTTATAGTGTGTATGCCTGGCTGCACCCACTAATGCAGAAGCCCCCGCGCTACCAGGGTGGGGTAGGTTTGCATCCCGAGAAAATGCCTCCTATCACAAATTTCCACAATGCAAAGCCACAGAAGGGTCAGAGAATCGTGTAGCATGGAAATAGACCCTTCAGCCCACCTCATCCAAAATACCCCATCAAAGCTAGACTCATTTGTTTGCATTTGCCCCATATCCCTCTAAATACTTCCTATCCACATACCTGTCCAAATGTTATTAATGTTAATATATCATATAATACTTGCCTCAACTACTTGATTTGGCAGCCCGTTCCATTTACCCACCACCGTGATAAGGTTGCTCCTTGGGTCCAATTAAATTTTCCCCTTTTACCATAATTCCCCCATCCTAAAAAAAAACTGTTCAGTCTATCCACTCCCCTCATGATTTTACGCACCTCAATGAGATCACCTCACGTTTGACCTGTGTCCTCTGTTTTGTGATTCCCCAACTCTGGGTAAAACACTCTCCATTTACCCTATCTATTCCTCTCATGAACTTATACACCTCTATAAGATCACCCCTCTGCCTCATATGTTCCAAGAATAAACTTCCTAGCCTGCCTACTCTCTTCATACAACTCAAGTCCTGGTAACATGCTCGTAAATCTTCCCCGCACCCTTTCCAGCTTCATAGCATTTTCTGATAGCAGTGTGACCACATTGAACACAATACTCCAAGTACCTCCATCAAAGTTCCACTTGTTCCTATTTGCAGTGTCAGCAGTTAAATGAAAGCAATTTGACACAAGATTTAAGTGCAGCCTAACCAAAGATCTGACCCGAAACGTTTCCTCTGCAGAAGCTGCCTGACGTGCCAATTTCCTCCAGGTGCTCCCATATTTTCTTCAACACTGATAGTATTACTTCAATTAATGGCAACAGTTCTTTCTTTACCCGAAGCCACTCTATCAGTAAATGTGATTCGGCTTGATGTTGACTGGTGCATTGCCATACACTTTATTCACAACAAGGAATTTGTTATCCTGAATGTATATACACCCTATGAATGCCATCAGAATGAGGATGAATATTTAAATAGACTTGCTTTCATCTATTCTTTCATTCAAAACAATAATTATTGTAGTGTATATGTCTTTGGGGATATGAATGCAGATATCTCAGATAGGAACTCATTATTTGCCAATCATATGGCTCAGTTCTGTCAAGGTAATAATTTAATATTGTCAAGCAAAGTGCTTTTACCTACAGATAGCTATACTTATATTAGTGAGGCCTGGCACACCACATCATGGCTGGACCACTGTATTAGTACAGCTGATGCACATGCCTCATTGGGGTGTATGAGCATTCTGTACGGGGCAGCAATGACTGATCATCTACCTGTTGCTATGACAATAAATGTTGAACACATACCTGTGGTATCCAGAGATAGAAATAGCCTTAATACAGAAAAAACTGGACTGGTCAACGCTTACAAAGGAAGACATCCTAGCCTATTATGCCCATACAGATAAATCCTTAAGCAATATTCATCTACCTAAAGATGCAATAATATGTAGTAATGTTAACTGTAAAGATATGAAGCATAGGAGAGATATCTGCTCCACGTATAATGATATAGTAAGCGCTTTATATGTAGGCAGTAAGCCCTACTGCAAGCATATAAATAAGACACATAACATCAGACCTGGCTGGAATAAGTATGTAGCTGAGTATCATACTGAAGCCCGTGAAGCCACCAAAGCACGGGCTATGGCAGGTAGACCCAGACAGGGGCCTGTGTTTGAGCACAAGAAGCTCACTAATGCGAGGCATAAGTATGCTTCATCTGTAAAAATGAGCAAGCTATGAGGGCTGATTCCATGGCTAAGCTGCTGCTAAGTAACAATGCTACAGATTTTTGGAAGGAAGTGAGAGCTCTTAGCAGTTGCAAAACATCTTTACCATGTACTGTAGATGGAATCTCCGGAACGGCTAATATCGCGGAGTTATGGCGATAACATTATAGCACTTTATTCAACTGTGTCCATGGTGACTTGTATAGGGTGGACAATATTGAGAGTAATGACTCGATGGTGATTATGTCACATGAGGTGTATCATGCCATGAACAAGCTGTCCAACAACAAAGCAAGTGGCTTGGATCATATCTCTGCTGAACATCTTAAGTATGCGAGTATGAGGATAGCTCCTCTCCTAGCTATTTGTTTTACTGGCTTTATGATTCATGGCATGTTACCAGACTCAATGTTGTCTGTCCTGTTAGTGCCGGTTATTAAGGACAAAGCGGGTAAAGTAGGCAGTTTAAATAATTACATGCCCATAGCTTTAGCCAGCATATTGTCAAAAGTCTTAGAAAGAGTTCTGATAAATAGAATACATGAGTTTTTGTTAACTCCACAGATAACCAGTTTGGCTTTAAAGCTAAACATGGCACTGACATATGCATATATGCCCTAAAGGAGATTGTAAATAAATATAGAGGCAAAAACTCTTCAATCCTTATGTGCTTTATTGATGCTTCCAAAGCCTTTGACCGTGTTAATCACAGAAAGCTGTTTGGTAAAATGCGTCAAAGAGGGGTGCCTAAATACATTGTGAGAATACTGGCATACTGGTATGCCCACCAGACTATGCAAATAAAATGGGGCAATAGGGTCTCAGCCCCATTTGCGGTTAGCAATGGTGTTAGACAAGGGGGAATTTTATCCCCAGTCCTTTTTAATCTATATATTGATGATCTGTCTAAACAATTGAAAGCCTGTAACACTGGGTGCGTGATTGGTAATATTTTAGTGAACCATATTATGTATGCAGATGATCTTGTGGTCTTTAGTTCATCTAGCGCTGGTCTCCAGCAGCTCCTTACTGCATGTTCCGTGCATGGTTTGGAACATGACATAAATATAATGCTAGTAAGAGTGCTGTTATGGTCTGTAGAACCAAAGAGGATAAAAGCCTAAAATATCCTGATTTTAAATTGTCTGACAACAATCTTAGTGTCTGTAATAAGATAAAATATCATGGGCATATTATTACAGAACAAATGACAGATGATGAGGATATCTATAGGCAACCACGCATGCTATATATACAGGCGAATATCCTCTTGCGTAAATTTGGTGCGTATGCAGATGTGGTGAAGATGTCGCTATTTAGAGCATACTGCACACCCCTCTACACTGCGCTCCTGTGGTCGAACTATTTAAAGACAAGTATGCAGAGACTAAAGGTTGCATATAACGATGCCATGAGAACACTGCTAAGGCAACCAAGATGGTGTAGTGCCAGTAATATGTTTGTGGCTGCAGGAGTCAGTACTTTAGAAGCTATCCTAAGACACCACATGTATTAATTCATTTGCAGGATAAATGACTCTAAAAATGTGCTTATTGTGGCCTCGGCAAACATAAGGGTTAGCACTACACGCTACAAATCCCAGTTGTGGAGACACTGGTATCGTTGTCTAGTTGTATGACATTGATCATTTTTTACTCTGGATTTTTAACTTAAGTATTGTGGGTTTTTTTTTAAATATAAAAATTATGATGTTTTCATGTGATTTACCATGATTTTATATATATTTATAGTATTTGAGATGCAATGCATTTTTAATGTAACGTTGCCCCTTGTCTGGACCTTGAGTCTGTAATAAAGTTATTATTATATTATATTATATTGTAAATTTCTACCAACAGAGTTCCTGCCATCAAGAACTCAATTCAAATTCTAATGGATAATTTCAACGATATTGCAGCGATATACATAAATTAGGATTGCTGCAATTAATTACATGTAACATATTTAAATTTGCAGTTCATTAATTTGATAATCATGGCAGGAGCCTGCCAGCACATTTCGAAAAGCACATTTATCTTCACTGATCTAACCATGGTGCTGATGCCCCATTGCAGGAAATATGTGGCGGCTTTGGAGAGGGTTCAGAGCAGGTTGACCAGAATGTCATGGAGTTATACAGCGTGGAAACAGGCCCTTCGGCTCAACCTGCCCACACCAACCAACACGCCCCCTCGACACTAGTCCCACCTGCCTGTGGTTGGCCCATATCCCTCTAAACCTATCCTGTCCAAACCATGTACCAGTCTAAATGCTTCTTAAATGTTGCGACAGTACCTGCCTCTCTGGAACGTCAGACATTGAGGGGAGACTTGATAGAAGTACATAAAACTTTGAGGGGTACAGATAGGGTACACAACCAGGACCTTTATCCCCCCAGGGTGAAAATGTCCAACACCACAAAGCACAGCTATAAGATGACAGGGAAAGGTTTAATGGAGACTAGACCAAGTGGGACCAGTTAGACCACTGTCACACGAGAGGCCTGGTCCCCCAACACAATCCGTTCCCCCAACACAATATTCCACCACTCACCCATAGCCCCCATGGGAGGCCTGGTTCTCCCAACGCAACCCGATCCCCAATGTAAGATTCCACCACTCAGCCGTTCCCCCAACGCAATATCCTACCCATCAGCCCCCAACTAAGTTTTGTTTTTTAGTATAGTGGTTGAGGCCTGGATCGCACTGCCAGGGGGTGGTGGTGGATGCAGATATGATAGTGGCGTTAAAGAGATTTTTAGATAAGCACATGGAAGTGCAAGGAATATTGCAATATGTATCATGCAGAAGCAGATGAGATCAGTTTAACTTGGCATCATGTTGGGCACAAACATTGTGGGCCAAAGGGCCCATTCCTGTGCTGTACTGCTCTCTGTTCTAACTTTAGCCATTGAACACAAGCCACCTGGATATGGGCAACATTACATTTCATCACACCTCCCCCATCCCCCACCAACCCCTCACAAACACTTTCAGCCAAGATAATGAATCTGGAATCAATTAAGTGGTTTTTTTTTAATACTCATTTTGAAAATTTGCTAAGACACCAAAACTCCTAACAATTCAATATCATGCCAACAATATTCAAATTTTGCAACAACATGAAACAGGAAGGGCCAGAATGTAAAAATACATCAAATATTTATGGGTTTCAGTGTACTGGCATAAAAGTGGGAAGAAGCAGAGCGGTTTTATGGATGCATTTACATCACTTGTCAAAAACAACCCCCAAGTTTGGCATCAATTGCTAAAGCAAACAAAGCTTTTTTATTTCCCCTCGAGTAGTAGTTGACCACTAAAAGTTGTGGTTGTAGGCCCGGCTTTACAAAAATCTGCTTCACAACTAGAGGTTGTGCTGCCAGAACTCCTGGTGGAATGTGCATCGGCAGATTTCACTCCTCTCCATAATATGCAGCAAAAGTATTTTTCCATTTGCAGTTCTCTATAGACTATTTGGAGCCATCTGGGATAGCCAAACATCCTTTGAGAAATGACTGCAAATAGCAAAGTTATACTAACATTATTCCATAAAGGCCACCCTGTTCAAGCATGTGAAGTGACCATCCACAGCCATGAGCAGCACAGAATTGGCAAAGAAGTGGAAGCCAACTGCAATTTGATCATCATTTTAAAATGCTCAAGGCAGCCACTGTGCCAGCTTCATCATTGTTAGCCATGGCAACTTCAACTATTTAAATAACAAAGGCCACCACTTCACAGCATCAAACAGTTAGAAAAATTGAATGATTATCAATAACATTACAGGATTTATTTTCCATGAAGTAGCTTAGTTAGGGCATTGATGATACAATGTGTGGGGTCAAATTCATTTCCAGAGACTCCCGCACCTCTGTAAACTAGTAAACAAATGGAAGCGGAGTGGTACACATACACACGCACTAACTGCACCGAAGTGGAGATGGTTGAAAGCTTCAAGTTCCTATCATCACCAACTTGTCCTGGACCACCCATTTTGAAGCAACAGCCAGGAAAGCACACCTATGCCTCTTCTTTCCTAGAAGGCTCAGGAAGTCTGGCATATCCCCGGCAACTCTCACCAACTTCTACAGATGTGCCGTAGAAAGCATTTTATCAGAATGCACCACAGTATGAGCTGGGAACAGCTCCATCCAAGACCTCAAGAAATTGCAGAGAATAGTGGACACAGTCCGGATCATCACACAGACCAACCTCCCTTCCACTAACTCCATTAACATTTCATGCTGCCTCTGCAAGGTCACCAGTATAATCAATGACAAGTCTTCTCCCAGCCATTCCCTATTCTCCATTCAGGCAAGAGGTACAAAAGTGTGAAAACACACACCTCCAGATTCAGGCAGCTCATTGCAGACCCTCGGACTATCTTTAATCGGACTTTACTGGACTTTCCCATGCAATGAATGTTATTCCCATTATCGTGTATCTGTACATGGTGAATGGCTCGACTAATTATGCATTGTCTTTCCACCGACTGGTTTACACGCAACAAAAGCTTTTCACTTTACCTCAGTGCACGTGATAATAAACTAAACTAATGGGATTTCAGTAGTGGCTGTCCTTCATTTGAAGCTCGGAGGTCCTATCTGCCCCTCAAGAGGATACAATAAGTTCTTTGTTACTACGTTAAGGATTTATCTGACCAATATCAAAATTATATTCAAAATGAATACCGCATGGAAGGCAAATCAGTCCATGATGACTACAGAAAGTAAATAACAATCGAGAGAGCCTCGTCAACATTGCTCCCCCCCCCCCACCCTTAGAGCCCTGCAAATTCCTTCCCGTCACTTATTTATCAGACTACCTTAGTTTGTTAAAGCTTCCTCTAATGATATCTCAGCAGTACACTCAAGATCTTTTAAACATGTGGTGTAAAAATCATTTTATTTCCTGATTCTTTTGCTATTCACTGTAATTCTTGGCCCTCTTACTTCATTCTTTGCCCCCTTAGTTCATGATTATGGGAATGGTTTATTTTCAATACCATCCTTCACAACTTTGAATACCACTTCTCCTTTGATCTCAAGGGAACAATCCAACAACTTCTGTCTCCTGTTCCAGGACTCTTAATATATCTCATCTGCACCATCTCCAAAGCCTTCGTATTTTTCCTAAAGTATCGCACACGATACTCCAGATGTGACTAAACTAGTTCATCATTCAGTCCATAGACGACTGCTTCCAGTGATTTTCCCATCATTGTAGGTCTGCAATCAATTGATTTCCCTCTGTTCAGTATTGGTATTTATCCAGTCCTTAGGCAGCATTATGAACCTATAGAATTTTGAAGATTACAGTAAGGGTTCAGCAACCACCTTCCTAGCAACTAGGGTGCATTCTATCAGGAGCAGGTGAGTTACCCACAGTCAATACTGCAGGCCTTTCCAATACAACCAGCTAAGATTTTTGCCGATCCAGAATTTGGTTAATCTTCCTTTGCTGAGATTCCTGCTACAGTTGATGTAAAGAACCTTAGTTTAGTTTAGAGAAACAGCTAGGAAACAAGCCCTTCGGCCCATTGAATCTGCTCCAATGCTCACCCGTACTCTAGTTCCAACCTACACACTGGGGACAGTAATCTACATGTCTTTAGAAAGTGGGAGAAAACCGGAGCACCGGGATAAAACTTACGCGGTCACTGGGAGAACATAGAAACTCTGTACAGACAGCATGCATAGTCAGGATCGAACCAGGTCTCTGAAGCTGCAAGGCAGCAACTCTACCGTGGTGCCCATGCCACCCCAACCTCTTGGTATCTCAGCCAGCCCTCTGCCTCCACCAGTGAATGAAGAGATTTTATGACCATTACACTAATGCGCATGCAAGATCTTGATGTGTGCAAACTGACTGCAAAAAAATACTGAGATGTTAAATTGGTTGTAATGTGCTTTGCAATATATAAGGTCATGAGAAGCACTATTCTCCTTTTCTAAGAATTAGAATTCTGTGCAAAAGTACAAATTAGATCAGCTTTCTGTGAATTGGCTGCTTGGTCGGGTGAAACTTCCACCTTTGTCAGCATAGCAACATTGCCACTTTGTTAATTTAGTAACATTTCTAGGTTTAAATGTAGTAACATTTCTAGATTAAAAGCAGCAAAGAGTTGCAGAACTGCAAGTGAACCATGATGCTTCATCACTCCTGACCAGATTCATGTTGACAATTCCACTAATGCACGGCAAAATGTATTTTCAGCCGCCATGTTCGCGTCGACTAGTTATCCCCATACACTATGCAACACACTAGGGACAATTTACAATTTTACTGAAGCCAATTAACCTACAAACCTGTACGTCGAGTGCGGGAGGAAACCCACACTGTCACGGGGGAATATATCATCTCCGGACAGACAGCATCCGAAATCAGGATCGAACCTGGGTCTCTGGCGCTGTCAGGCAGTATCTCAACTGTTGCGCTGCTGTGCCACCCACTGTTCCGGATGGGCCTGTCCCACTTAACGATTTTTAAGTTGCCTCAAAAACCGGCGATTGGAACGGCGACTGTCAGATTGGAACACACACATCGCTTCCTTCACCAGCCGGTTATGCAGGCGGGGACAGGGCAAGCGGGGGGAGCGCTGAGTGAAATTCACACAGTGCAAAGCCAATGTGATACAGACACAAACCACGATGAATTGTAATGTTCGCACTAATTAAGATGGTGAAAGCACAGTGTACGGGAAGGGTCACGTAAGTCCTTTAAAAGGGAGGGGAAGAGAGGGATGAGAAGGAGCGGAGACAACTTTTAAGAAGCCAGAGATACTTGGCTGTGAAGCTCAGCGGACATTAACATTACCGGTCGGTTATCCTTGGTTCTGAAAACTACTACTTACTTTGTTCCTCCAATGAAATTCACCAGTCAGCATCGGCTACAACCTACGAGAACCTATGACAACCTTCAACCTCCTGGCAACCCACTACTAGGGCACGAGAATTCTCACTACTCTCCATGGCGGCATCATTCTGGTCGCCGCTAATTTTTTCAACACGTTGAAAAATTCACGGCCACCATAATGAGGCCGACACTAGTTCCCAGAATGCGGGAACTCCTCACGACCATGAAGGTGACCACCCGCGAACATGTGGTGACCGCATAGTTTCCTGCAGTCACCTAAAAAGTCATCTAAGTGGGACAGGCCCATTATGAAGGAATAACAATTGTAAATGTGCAGTTCTACATGCCAAATGTCAAAATCCTGTCTCTTGATCACAAGATATTTACCCTGTACACAAGAAACTCCTTTTATATGTGCAATATCAAAAAATTATCACTGGTACATTTATGTATAGTCTGGAATGGCTACAGAATAAGACAATTAAAACCAACATAAATGTGAAAGTAACTGGTGGGTACCAGGAACTGCAGATCTTGGCTTCTCCAATTTTAGGTAACAATAAACCTGTCCCTCTCTACCCAACTCCCCTCTCCCCCACCAAGACTCTCATCTATTTCCTCACTCTTCTTCCATCCCTTTCCACCTATTCTTTCAACTGACTTCACGATTCACAGCTCTTCCATCCTTGCATCTCGCACCTGTGTTTTCATCTCTGGCCTTCATCACCATCTGCTATTAAAACCCCACCCTCACCCCTCATCCATTATCTGCCAGCCTTTGTCCTGTCCTGAACAGAGATGAAGAAACACTTTTTCACACAGAGAGTTGTGAGTCTATGGAATTCTCTGCCTCATAGGGCGCCGGAGGCCGGTTCTCTGGATACTTTAAAGAGAGAGCTAGATAGGGCTCTTAAAGAAACTCGAGTCAGCGGATATGGGGAGAAGGCAGGAATGGGGTACTGATCGGGGATGATCAGCCATGATCACATTGAATAGTGCTGCTGGCCAGAAGGGCCGAATGGCCTACTCCTGAACCTATGATCTATTGTCTTCTCCTTTTCCAGCTTTGTCCCCACCCTCCCCCCCCCCCCCCCCCCCCCCCACACTGGCAGTCCGTAGAATCCCAACCCAAAACATCACCTAGCCATGTTTTCCATAGTTGCTGCCTGACCTGCTGAGTTACTCCAGCATTTTTGTTTCTGTAAACCAGCATCTGTAGTTCCTTGTTTCTAATGTTTCTACATTTCGCCTGACCCGCTGAGTTACTCCTGCACCGTCTCTGTGAAAGTAACTAATTGGAGTTATAGATTAGAGTCGATTGGTTAGCATACAACAAAAAAGCTTTTCACTGCACCTCAGTACAAGTGACAATGAACTAAATTGAACTTTGTCAATAAGTCCTCAGTGTTGGAATTAATTACCAAATGAGAGGCTTCCACGTTTGTGCCCCCATTATAGTTCAGGATAATACTTTGCAGTACACTCCATAATGAAGGAACCGTCTTTCAGACTTGACATTGGAGGTTCCTGTGAGTTCTGCAAAAATCCAAATGTAGTCTGGGCAAGAAGACCTTCAGCAAGCCCTGGCCTCAAACACAATCACCAAAATAGATCGGGTCACCGTCACATCAAGTGAAAATTTGCTTTGTGAAAATTGACAACATTCCCCAAGATTTCAATATCCTATGCTTTATGTTAAAAGTATTTCATTAGTCGTGGAGTCTTGCAAAATGTTGCAGCGATGAGTGGTGATGCACATTCAAAACCACACACTCAAACAATGTAGAATTCACCCACAATGGGCTTGGAGAATACACTTCCAGATACATTCACATAAAAATCAGTGAGTCACCAAATGATTCAAATGAAATCCGGATACCTTACTCACAAAGTACAGGAAAAGGAAGGGTTAGAATGAGCCTGTATAGTGTGAGTCAGTTTACAGAAACTTGGCAAACCAACCTCCCTGCCTTCAAGCCCTTTAATAGTCATACTTACAACACCGATCACTTTTAACCCTTGTCCTAATACTCAGCTGAAATATTTTAAAATTTAAGATTTACTGCTGCGGCACAATGGCGCAGCAGTATTGTTGCCTTACAGCACCAGAGACCCGGGTTCGATCCCGACTACGGGTGCTGTCTGTACTGCGAGTTTGTACGTTCTCCCTGGGATTTCTCCGGGTGCTCCGGTTTTTCTCCCACACTCCAAAAACGTTCAGGTTTGTATGCTGATTGGCTTTGCTAAATTGTCCCTCGTGGGTGAGGGATAGAACTGGTGCACGGGGATCACTGGTCGACATTGACTAGGTGGGCCGAAGGGCCTGTTTCTACACTGTACCTCTAAACTAAAAATATATAATCCAGATTCTTATTAATAGCCAGCCAACAGAGGGAATGTAAAGCCAAAATGTGTCCAAATCTAGCACTGGCCATATTTTGGTACAAATATAGGAGTTGTTAGGGAATTAACAACAAGAGCTCCATTTCAAAGGGGAATACACAACCAATATGTTGTAGTGAAAACCAATATTTACATGGATGCTCAAATAATTTCAAGAATGAGGTTCAAATTTCAAGCACTGCCGTAACAGCTTTCCCTGTAAATTTTTACCTGGACACAACATAGATAAAAATCTAAAGTTTACAGAGAATTAGCAAATTATAAATAAAAATAAGTTTGCAAAATACTCAAGTACAGCAGCATCTGTGGAGAAAGAAAGTTAACATTTTGAGTCAAAGTCCCTTCATCAGAACTGGAAAAGTGAGAAAGTAAGTGCCTTGGGGTGTAGAGGATGGTAAGTGGAGAGACAAAGGGAATCCATGTTATAGGGTGGAAACCAAGGCTGTCCAAGTGAGTGTTTGTGAAGTTGCAGATGAATGAATTAGAAGACAAATGGAACATACTGGAACACAGCAGCTGCTGGAAACTGTAAAGAAAAAATGCTGCACTAAACAGACAGCATCTGACACAAACAGGAGAAACTGGTTATCTCAAATAGCCTAATTCAATACAGAATTGAATATACAATTCAATACAGAATATAGGCTGCAACATGCCTAGATGGAAGGCGAAGTGCAGTCCCTTCAGCTTACTTTGGTTTGATTGGAATAGTGTACAAGGCCAAAAGTAGAGGTCTGAGTGGGAAGAATAAATACCATCTGCTTTGCTTCCTCCACCTCTCACCCTCGGCAAAAATGTTTTCTCACTTTTCCATTTGGATGAAGGGTCATTGCCTTGAAACTCTAATCATGTTACTCTCCATGGATGCTTCCTGACCTGCAGTTCCAAGCACTTGTCTTCCTTCCCCTTTCTTCTCCCCCCCCCCCCCCCGGATACAATTGTGTCCCATTATTGCACTGAAGAACAAGTGACATTTGCAAGAAAATCAGTGTGCCATATGGGAGACTTATTCCTGTTAACAAAAAGTCAAGACAGGTGCCAACAAGATTTCAAATATTTTAATTCCATTTAAAGATGAATAGATTTTAGGTTTAGGTTAGAATAGAAACAGGCCTCAGAAATCTTCAATGCAACACATTGGTCAGCCAATTTAATAAAATTACAATTTACCTTATACATTGAGATTACAGGTTATGAGATACCTTTCCTCTTCCTTTTTGCCCTTCAATTCTGCGCTTGCTCAAAGAACAATGTCATTTGACACTCATTTCCCACCAAGAAAGAACAAGAAACAGCAGTTGCAGATGCTGGTTTACCAAAGAAAACCAAAATGCTGGAATAATTTGGCATAGGCAGCACCGTGGTGCAGCGGTGGAGTTATGGACTTATATTTCCAGAGATTGGGGTTCGATCCCAACCACAGGTGCTGTCTTGTACAGAGTTTGTACATTCTTCAAATGACCGCGTGGGTTTTCTCCGAGTGCTTCGGATTCCTCCCACATTCCAAAGCCGTGCGGGTTTGTAGATTAATTAGACTCTCTAAATTGTCCCTAGTGGGTAGAATAGAACTAGTGTACGGGTGATGGCTGGTCGGCACAAATTTTGATGGGCCGAAGAGCCTGTTTCCATGCTGTATCTCCAAACCAAACAGCGAGTCAGCTGTATCTCCGGAGAACAAAGATCAGTGATGTTTCGGGTTAGGATACTTCTCCTGGGTCCTTTGTCATGCTCTTCCAGCTTTCTCCTCCCCCCCCCCCCCCCCACAATTAGTCCAGAAGAGTCCAGACTCGAAACATCACCACCCATGTTCTCCAGAGATCCTGCCTGACCCATTGAATTACTCAAGCATTTTGTGTCTTTCCCTGTAAAGAAATTCTATCACATGCTATTCAATTCCATCCTGTCTCTTCCACTCAGCTACCCAAACTACGTGCAATTTACAATTACCAATTAACCCAACTAGCGTGGCTTGGAATGTTATCTTTGTGGAACAGACACAACACCACAGTGCTGAGAACTCAGGATAAAACACTGTGTTTGAATACATTTCACTATTCTTAGAAAATAGCCATTTTACAAAATTTCTGTTCTTTATCTTTCTACAGATCCAAAAACACCATTAACATGACAGTTGTTTAAGAAGGAACTGCATGCAGATGCTGGAAAATTGAAGGCAGGTGAAAATGCTGGAGAAACTCAGCGGGTGAGGCAGTATCTATGGAGCGAAGGAAATAGGCGACGTTTCGGTCAAGACCCTTCCTCTGACTCCTTAGTTTAATCCTATAACAGATGGTCCCATTGTTCTCTGCACTTCTCATCCTAACTAATGATGCACTTAGAAACATCAAACAGTAAATAAAGCACAGTACCAGGCCCTTTGGCCCACAACTTCCATGCCGAGATAAACTCATCTGCCTGCACCATCATTTCCTGCATATCCATGTACCTACCTAAAAAAGTCTCCTAGACGCCACCATCATTTCTGCCTCCACCACCATTCCTGACCACGCATTCCAGGCACCCACCTACCTATAAAAAACATGCCCCTCCATCAAAAACATCTCCTTTAAACTGTGCTCACTGTTTTAACAATTTAGAAGAGGAAATTGAATGTGACATCTCCAAGTTTGTGGATGACACAAAGTTGGGTGGCAGTGTGAGCTGCGAGGAGGATGCTATGGATAGGTGACTTGGACAGGTTGGGTGGGTGGGCAGATGCTGTATAATGTGGATAAATGTGAGATTATCCATTTTGGTGGCAAGAACAAGGCAGATTATTATCTGAATTGTGTCAGATTAGGAAAAGGGGAGGTGTAACAAGACCTAGGTGTCCTTGCACATTAGTCATTCAGGAACAGCAGGCGGTGAAGAAACCAAATGGCATGTTGGCCGTAGCGAGAGAATTGGAATATAGGGGCAAGGAGGTCCTACTGCAGTTGTACAGGGGCCTTGTGAAACCACACCTTGGAGTATTGTATGCAGTTTTCGTCTCCTAATTTGATGAAGGACATATTGAGGGAGTGCAGTGTAGGTTCACCAGGTTACTTCCCAGGATGGCAGGACTGACATATGATGAAATAATGGATTGACTGGGCTCATATTCACTGGAATTTAGAAGGATGACAGGGAATCTTATAAACATAAAATTCTTAAGGGATTGGACAGGCTCAATACAGGAAAAATGTTCCCAATGTTGGGGGAGTCCAGAACCAGGGGTCACAGTTTAAGAATAAGGGGTAGCCCATTCAGGAATGGGCTACCCCTTAAAAAACCTTTTCAGCCGGAGTTGTAAATCTGCCACAGTAGGCACTGGAGGTCAATCACTGGATGTATTCAAGAGAGTTAGGTATAGCTCTTAGAGCTTACGGAATCAAAGGGCATGGGAAAAAAACAGCAGAGTACGGATTCTGGATGATGAGCCATGATTATATTGAATGGCGATGCTGACTCGAAGGGCTGAATGGCCTACTCCTTCACCAACTTTCTATGTTTCTATGTTTCCTAAATTTTCCATTTCTGATGAAGGGTCAACAACAGATGCCTTGAACCATTTGGGACTCATGTGAGTGTGTCCCTTCTCCCTCCATTTAATCCCATTTAACTCTCCCCAAACTATTCGATTCAATTTATCAGTTGTATTAATTGCAAGCTGATGTATCCAACTTAATTAACTATTTAATGTCAGGAAGCATTTTTACTGTCTAACATTGGCTGAGCCAACAGTGGTTTCCCTAAAGTAATCTAGGTCTGATTAACCAAAAATTAAATCTCACTGCTGCAAATGGAGTATTTAATTTTACCCAATTAAGTCTGGAATAAAAATAATTCCCACTGGTGATGTCGGCCACTATAGTCATAAAAAGCTCACTTGATTCATTGACATAATTTAACGTGGAACACGTTACTAGGCCCAGTCCTATAATCCAGATCTATAGCATTGTAGCCAATATAAAAGTTTTCTGAAATGGCCTAGCAAACCACGTTGAATTTGCTGACAATACCACTGTTGTTGGTCCAGTCATGGGTGGTGATGCTTGAAAGGACATGATCACTTATGCAAGTCAACTGGAGTGGCCCACCACAGGCCAAATCTTCCCATCTCCACCCCTTTTTGCTTTCTGCAGAGACTGTTCCCTCCGCAACTCTAGTTAACTCGTCCCGTCCCACCCAAACCACCCCCTCCCCAGGTACTTTCCCCTGCAACTGCAGGACATGCAACACATGTTAATTTACCTCCGTCCTCGACTCCATCCAAGGGCCCCGACACTCTTTTCAGACGAGGCAGAGGTTCACTTGCACCTCCTCCAACCTCATCGACTTTATCCTGTTCCAGGTGTCAACCTCTGTACATCGGTGAGACTAAGCACAAGCTCGGTGATCGTTTCACTGAACACCTCCACTCAGTCCGCCTTAACCTACCTCAAAGTCAAAGTCAATTTTATTTGTCACATGCTCCCGAAGGTGCAGTGAAAGGAATTTGCCAGCAGCGATACACTTAAAAAGAACACACAATACACATTAAAATTTAACACATCCACCACAGCATTCTTCACTGTAGTGGAAGGCAACTAAGTTCAGCCAGTCCTCCTCCGTGTTCATCATTGATCTGATCTCCCAGTTGCTCAGCACTTTAACTCCCCCTCCCACATCCAATCTGACCTTTCTGTCCTGGGCCGCCTCCATTGTCAGAGTGAGGCCCAGCACAAATTGGAGGAACTGCACCTCATATTTCGCTTGGGTAGCTTATACCCCAGCGCTATGAACATTGACTTCTCTATCTTCAAATAGCCCTTGCCTTCTCTCTCTCCATCCCCTCCCGCTTCCCAGTTCTCCCTCCAGTCTTACTGTCTCCGACTACATTCTATCTGTCCCACCCACTCCCCTGACATCAGTCTGAAGAAGAGTTTCGACTCTAAATGTCATCCATTCCATCTCTCCAGAGATGCTGCCTGTCCCGCTGAGTTACTCCAGCATTTTGTGTCTACCTTCAACTGGCGTGGCGCTGGTTGAAGCACACCCTAACACAGATAATGATTGGAGGTGAACACCACAGCACAGGGAAAAAAACCGTAGTAAATTTACATATGGGTCTTGAATAAACAGCCAACTATGCCATGAAATGTAAATGGTACAGTTATTTAATAGGCTATGTGCTGAAAATATGCATTTACATATTAATTTATTTACAATGCGTGTGGACCACAAAATGTGTGCGACCACAAAAATTCCCAGAATCGGTCACAGCTTACAGTTTGACGTTTACACCACAGGGCAAGGTGTCTATGCAAAAATCCATGGAATGTCTGCGATAGAAATGTATGCAAGGAAATGTGATGTCATACTGAAGTGCATGGACTGTACTACAAAATGAGTTGCAAATGTTGATAACTGCATTTGAAATTATGTGAAGTATATTTTTGAAAAAAGTGAAATGAGATGGATAACCACTAAAAGCAATTTTTCTTAAATCTGCTCAAGGATCTAATTCCTTAGCCCTTCAATTCTAATGTTATACAGGACTTTGAACCTTTATGCTAAAAATTCCACATCCTGACCTTTCCCACAGTTCTGTTTGCAGCATTTCAAATACATTTCTGCTCTCAGTAATTGACTCAGGTAAAAAGCCCTGTCCAATCGCTGTTCTCTTTTGCCCACTGCTCTCCCTCTCCTTCGAACAGGCATTCTGCAAGTCCCTTCATTAAACAAACCATTTTGAAGCTAACTTTGTTTGTAAATGGATCCATGCTACTGCCAGATAGGTTAATTAAATGAAAAATCATTCTATAGTTCAGACGTGCAACAAGCAGTAGCTGGTTTGGCTGAGCAATAGGGCTGGACAAATCGAAACAGGTGGCTTAGAAACAATAGCTATATTATTCATTGCTTGAAACACGAGAGGATATGACAAAAACTATCCCGTGACATTTCCATCCTGTAACACCAGGATGACACAATTTCAGTGTTCCCATACTATTACAGTTTAAAGGCAGACATCAATGATGAAATTGACAAGTACTTTCAGTGTGCCAACAAAGCCTTTGCTCATCTGAGTAATGTTCTCAGACCAGGATGTCAACGCTGGCACAAATCCTATCAGACAGCAGTGATCCCCGCTTTGCTCGACACTTCTGAATCATGGACTGTCTACGGCATACAATCAAAACACTAGTGTTTCTAATTCTTGATTAGTAAGGGTGTCAAGGGTTATGGTGAGAATGCAGGAGAATGGGGGCGAGAGGGAGAAATAGATCAGCCATGGTTAAATGGCAGAATAGACTCAATGGGCCAAATGGCCCAATTCTGCTCCAAGAACTTATGAACAGTGCGATAGCATCAATGTCGTCTCCACAAAATCCTCCAGAATTACGGGCAGAATGAGCAAATCAGAGTTATCATCCTCTCCTAGACCACCACCCCCAGCATCAAGGTTCTAAATAGTCTCAAGAATTAAGAATTCCGACTCGAAACATCGATGTTTTTCACAGATGCTGTTTGACCCGCTAAGTTACTCCAGCACTTTGCCTTCCTACATATATTCTCAATTGGCTGTGATGGCCCAAGTAACTGGCATTCCTAAGGAAAAGCTCCAGAAGATTCCTGAGCTCCTTCACAGCAAAACATTACCAGGTGGACAGAAGAAACATTTCATAGATGTTCCCAAACCACCTTGAAAAAGTATATCTGCACCGAATGTGGGAATCCTTGTCATGCACAGGCACACAAAATGGACCAGCATTTGGGATGGTTCTGAAAACTGAGCCGCACATCTCAAGCCCCCATCACAAATGATGGACGGCCCCGCAGCCCCTCCCACCCACCCAGTCAAGCATTTGCTGCTTCGCTTGTGGGACAGTCGGTCATACTTACTCTCTTCAGCTAACTGAGAAATCACGAAATAGATATGCAAGTTATCCTCAACCAAAGAGGGAGAATACACAGAAAATAATTTTCCTTATCCTTTCAAATAAGACAACCAAAGACAAAGGTCAGAGAACTCTCAATACCCAAGTAAAAAAAAATCTTTTTTTTTAATAAAAGGAAAAACAATGAATCAGAAGAGAAGTGTAAATAGGATTTTATCTGCACTGTAAAACAATTCCACAAAGTTATTTCCAAGAGCATGAAAGTTTTGGTTCTTCAGTTCAATAAAATGGAACATCTTGCCACCACCCATATTCAACTCGAATATCAAATGCTTGCCATTGTGTGACTTTGGAATAGACGCAGCTGATGTCAGCAACGAAACCACCTAACCCAATTAATGAAATGCCCTTTCATTCTAAGGTAGTGGATACAGAACTCGCACGGTTAAAATCAGTGGAGATTCAGAAGTATTAATTGACAATTAAACATGTTTGTTACTGAATGACTGGAGACTTGAAGGGACAACCTACAGCTCCTACTCCATTTTTATCCAAAAGACTCTTTTCGCGAGAGAGCGAGAGAGCGCGAGAGAGAGCGCGAGAGAGAGAGATTGACTTATGGGGAACCTAATAGGAGGTCTGCACAGTTGGAACTGAATATTTCCACTTGCGGGAAATGAGCACCGTGAGGCAGGTCACAATTCAAAAGGTAATTGGGAAGACATTTCTTCAGTGCGCTGAGAACATTGAACTCATGATCAGAGGAAGCAAGAAGAGATGCACTTGAGGGTAGGATGGCTACTATAAGGAGGAAAGATTACGTTGATGGATCATCCTCTCCTAGACCACCACCCCCAGCATCAAGGTTCTAAATAGTCTCAAGAATTAAGAATTCCGACTCGAAACATCAATGTGCATATATCTTACATCAAGTAGTTTGATGAATGGCAAAGTCACCGTCCTAGCTTAGCAGCTTGATAAAGCTAACAGCATTTTTCAGTGCTTCTGAATCCCCTTAAGCAATTAAGTCAAAACCAAAAATATTGAAGCAAAATAAAATACAACTTACATTTCTTCCCCAAAGCTGCACAAACCACATTTGAAATGGGCACATTTGTGGATTAATGCAGAAATCCTACACTTAGTAATGTTCACAAAGGTAAATGCTGGCAAGTCCATGCCAGATAGTCAGAAAAACCCAAGCCATTGTACTTACATTTAATGGAAGCTTGGAAATGTGCATGCCTACAGTGCCCGCCAAGATGGGACAAAGACCCATCATTTAATTATTTGCCTCTGTACTCCACAATTTGAGATTTGTAATAGGAAAAAAAAAAAAAAAAAAAAATCACATGTAGTTAAAGTGCACAGTCATGAAAAAAAATCACATGTAGTTAAAGTGCACAGTCATAAAGGCCATTTTTATTTCACCATGTAGAAATTACAGCTGTGTTTATACATAGTTCCCCCGCACCACCCAATTTCAGGGCACCATAAGGTTTGGGACACAGCAATGGCATGTAAATGAAAGTAGTCATGTTTAGTATCACACATGCTTTGCATGCAGTGACTGCTTGAAGTCTGTGATTCATGGACATCGCCAGTTGCTGGGTGTCTACTCTGAAGATGCTCTGCCAGGCCTGTATTGCAGCCATCTTTAGCTTATGCTTGTTTTGGGGGCTAGTCCCCTTCAGTTTTCTCTTCAGCATATAAAAGGCATGCTCAATTGAGTTCAGATCGGGTGGTTGACTTGGCCACTCATGAATTGACCATTTTTTAGCTTTGAAAAATCCCTTTGTTGCTTTAGCAGTATGTTTGGGATTATTGTCTTGGCATAGAATGAACCTCTAGCCAATGAGGCATTTGTTTGAACTTAAGCAGGTAGGATGTGTCTATACGCTTCAGAATTCATTATGCTACTACCATCAGCAGTTGTATCATCAATTAAGATAAGTGAGCCAGTACCTTCAGCAGCCATACATGCCCAGGCCATAACACCCCCACCACCGTGTTTCACAGATGAAGTGGTATGCTTTGGATCTTGGGCAGTTCCTTCCTTCTTCCGTACTTTGCTCTTGCCGTCACTCTGATATAAGTTAATATTTGTCTCATCTGTCCACAAGACCTTTTTCCAGAACTGTGGTTGCTCTTTTAAGTACTTCTTGGCAAACTGTAACCTGGCCATCCTATTTTTGTGGCTAACAAGTGGTTTGCATCTTGCAGTGTAGCCTCTGTGTTTCTGTTCATGAAGTCTTCTGCAGACAGTGGTCATTGACAAATCCACACCCGACTCCTGAAGAGTATTTCCAATCTGTCGGACAGGGGTTGGAAATGTCTTTCTTATTGAGAGAATTCTTCTGTCATCAGCTGTGGAGGTCTTCCTTGGCCTGCCTTTGCGATTAGTCAGTTCACTAGTGCCCTCTTTTTTCTTAATGATGTTCCAAACAGTTGATTTTGGTAAGCCTAACGTTTGGCTGATGTCTCTAACAGTTTTATTCTTGTTTCTCAGTCTCATAATGGCTTATGATTTTCATTGACTCGACTTTTGTGGTTTTCATTAGCACAACTTGGGTCCTCGTGTTAATAAACAGCAAGAAAAGTTTCCAAAGGTGATGGAAAGACTGGAGGAAAGACTAGGTGCTGAGAGGTCTCTTATACCTGCATTAAAGAGGCAATTAAACACCTGTGAAGCCATGTGTCCAAAACATTAAGGTGCCCTGAAATTTGGGGGGGGGGGGGGGGGGAGACACTGTATAAACACAGCTGTAATTTCTACATGGTGAAACCAAAATGTATAAAAATGGCCTTTAATAAAATCTGACAAGTGCACTTTAACCACATGTGATTGTTTCTATTACAAATCTCAAATTGTGGAGTACAGAGGTCAATCAATGTCCCAAACATTATGGAGGGCACTGTATGTATTCCTACATTGTCATTTTAAAGCAAATCAGTTGAGTGTATTCAAAACATTCTGTAATGTACATTGAACCACTTTTGCTGGTCTCAGCACATTTTCCTTTCACATCCTGCAATACCAACCCCACCCCCAAAAATAGGATTGTCGCTCAAAGGAATCATTGCATCTTTATGATACATAAAACAGTATTCTGAAATACAATACCAAAAGCTACCAAGTGGTTATAATTACAAATTTTAAAAGCCTGTCTTACAAGGGCACTAGTAAATGCAACAAGATACAGCCACTAAAAGGAATTGAAATTATATAGCTGAAGAAACAGGTCATAAGCGAGTTGTAATGTAAAGTCCCACATGACTTGTGCCATACAACACAATGAAATAACGGTCAGGATTAATTGAAGTTTCTTTACCCTGAACTGTTAATCAGATTATTCCCATCTTGAAACAATGTATTACACATATTTGAGATATTTAAATTACAACCCAACTTGCACTTTGAGGGTACACAAAAGGCTGGAGTTGAAGTTATTTAACTATACAAATCTTTTGCTTAAAGCTATTTCCCCGAGAAGGATGTACCACCCTATTTGTATTTTGTGTCCTTATCGATGGAAGTAATGAAGCACTGCAATTTGTCGTCTGCAGGATTGAAAACATTCTGGTTTTCTCCTCTCACCAACCAAAAGCCAGGAAAGTTGTTAAAAATTAGGCTAACCACAGAAGGTAACCAAAGTAGCAACACCGACGGCTCATGTCAAGCAGTTCTCATGTGCTCAATAGAACATTCAATGAGTTCGAAAGGGCAATTTCCAAATTCATGCCTCAAGTCTAAATAATTATGTAAATAGTTGCAGAAGTGTAAACTTACGATTTTAAACCCATCTACAACCTCACCTGTCCCAATTCCTGATCTCTTACAGCAGTACCACCATAACGGTGGTATCCAAATGCTTCAATTAGTAAAACATGTCATCAGGTGAACGTTTGTGGTAGCTTGCAGCATTAAACTTGGTTGCTGCGTTTCCTTCATCATAACAATGGGCAAACTTACAAATCACTTTGGAAGGCCTTGGCAGAACTAAAAGCCGTCCAGTAACTTCAATTTTTTTTTTTTATTTGCGATCTCCAAACATTTCCGAAATAAGACATTCTTTTAAATGCAATAAACATTGCTCCTTAGACATTGTGGACATCTTTCCTGCATTTTTGACACTACCACAGAAACTGTTACTTTGCTGCACAAAATAAATGAAAAATTTATATGCATTGTTATACAGATATACTTCATAATTCTGTATTTTAATAGAGTATCTTCATCGTGATAACTTAGATGTAAAATTCAGATGCAGCCAAGCCCTTATGATTTGACCTAACAATATTCTTAAAGAGGCTGATAGGCTGGATGCAGAGTTGATGTTTCCCTTGGTTGGGGAAAGGGTGCTATGTTTTAAAATGTCGTCCGGTGTCATTCAGTACAAAATCCAGGAGAAATTTTCATCAAGGGGGATTGATCTTCGGAATGCTCTTCTTAGAAGTTATTCAAGACAGTTTTATTTAAGGGAAACAAAGCATGTGGGGTTTCTGCACTGAGAGGATGCTCAGGCACCTCACCAATTGGATGGTGGAACAGCGTCACAGTTTGAATGGTTTATGCCTGCTTCTATTTAAAGGACATAAACCCCTGTCTCACGGTGCGAATTGGCCCACGAGTGACCCCGAGTTTTCACTCATGGTGATCACGTACCAGGAACGTAGCGGCAACGTCGGAACTCGCGCGATCAACTTGTCCACCCGTGGCGCTAAGGGCAGGTACCCGTGAAACTTGATAACTCGTGAAAAAAATCAAACATGTTTGATTTTTCCCACGAGTCAAATTCACTGTTAAAAATTGAAACATTTTAACTTGGAATAACGTAGGGCCCGTGCCTTAGTGTCTCGTGAGCCTAATGTGTTAACCCGTGGGCACTCTTAAATCGGCAGCTGGACAGAGTAAAAAACAGCCGAACCGCAGAATGCTTCATGTTTCCTTATGACACGGGACCTGTTCGGCCCATCGAGTCTATGGTGGCCAGGGCTGGCCTTAGGAGGTGGGGGCCCGATTGGGAAAATTTTTCGGAGATATATAAATAAATAATTATAAATGAGTCATGTGTTGTGAGTAACATGACAATTGGGGGGAGAGTTCCTTTCACAGCATGTTGGGAGTCTAGCCAGGGGTAACGTTGCGAGGAGGGAAGGAGCGTTGAGAAGGAGAGGGTCGGGTTCATGCCTGTAACTCATTCACTGCTGCCGCGGCGCTCCGGGCATGGAGCTACTGCATTGTGGCCAGGGAGGGAAGCAGCTCGCGTGGCTACGAGCGGCCCCCATCACCGGACAGCGGAACCAACTGCCATCTCAGCGGCTTCTGCCGGCCCGCCCACCTCTGGCAGTGCTCTCCGTCTGAACAGCGAGGGGACCAGCTCAAGAGCAAAGATCATAGAGCGGAGTGGGTCAGCGGGTGATGGATAACATCACAGCGGGCAGTGGAGCTGTGTCAGCGTGATCAAGGGATCAATTGAGGTCACTCGCACTGACATATGGAGTAAGCTCCACCGCCCGCTGTTCTGTTCTCCATTCGCCCGCTGACCCGTTCTTGAGCAGGATGACCTTCTCCCCAGAGCCCCTGCCCGTCCCGATGGGCCACCACAGACAGGGAGTTGAACGTAGACACAAGGGGGTTCACCTTCAACTTCAGGGCCAAACAAAAAACACAGAGTGCTGAAGAAACTCAGCGGGCAAGGCAGCACCCGAGGGGGGAACATATCACTTATCAGGAGCCGCCACGGAAACAGAAAGGAAGCGCAGATGCAGCCTTCACTATAGCATCTCTGTCCCCATCTTCCAATTCCCACTTTGAAATAAAATAAAACTTTCGACAAAAATTTGTGCAATTGTAATGTATTGTATCTTTAAAAAAAAAACGGCATCAACCAGGTGTGAAAATTACACCGAATCGAATGATGATTGAAAATGCGTGGGAATCGACGAATTGCGATCCTGCTGCGAAATGTTTAACTCGAAAACTGTATTTTATTTCAAAATGGGAATTTGAAGATAGGAACAGAGATGCTGCTCAGAGATTTTAAGCTCTTGGGTGAAGTCGCACAGTGGGGCAGGGCTTTAGGCAGCATCTATGGAGCGAAGGAAATAGCCGGGTCTGAAGAAGGGGTTCGACCCGAAACGTTGCATATTTCCTTCGCTCCATAGATGCTGCCTCACCCGCTAACGTTTCTGCAGCATTTTTGTGTACCGCAAAATGTCAATGATTCCGGGAATGCCGAGAGAGCAAGGGAGAGAGGTGGGGAACGGGCGAGAGAGGGAGGGAGAGAGCGAAAGGCGGAGAGACACAACGTGGGTCGGTAGGTAAATTGAATGACTAACCTGCACACCAAAAACTTCACCAAAAAGATGTTCGTACACATGATGATGAGTTTTAAGAAATTCTCAATGTGTTATCAATGCATCAATCTACATTCCAGAGTAAAATGTAATTATGTTTTGAAGAAGTGTTAATGACACCGCGTGAATTGTATTCAAAGGAACGCAGCGTCATTAATACTTCGTCTAAAACACAATTACACATTTACTGAGGAATGTGGATCGATGCATTGTTGACGCATTGGGATAACTACTTGTTAACTAGTAGCTGTTAACACATCGTTTGTCTGATGACCGTACAGCGCTTGTATTCCATGTAAAAAAATCCGTATGGGGAATGTTTAAAAAAATCTTTATTTGACAAAGCGAATTGGTATATCCATATGAAATATGGAAAATTAACGTGGGGGCCCCCCTTGGGCACAGGGCCCAATTTGGAAAAATCGGTCCAATCGGCCTAGGACTGGCCCTGATGGTGGCTATCAGAGCAATCCTACCAATTTCACTCAAAACCCAAAATGTTGGAGGAGACGTTTCGGACAATTCTTCAAATCTCTGATTTTTTCTGAAGAAGGTTAATTGACTTTGGTTGTAACTTGTCTAAAAATGTAACTAAAATGAAAATTTTAGTAAATGTAAATGTAACTAAAAATGTAAATTGACCCTCGTGTGTAGGACGGTGCTAGTGTCGCTGGTCGGCGCGGACTTGGTGGGCCGAAGGGCCCGTTAGAAACACTGTGTCACTTTTCAGGAGAAGTTGTCAGCTCAAGAGTACGTCAGGAGACATTGTCAGCTCGGGAGACGAACTCGGTTTACTCTGGAGACGAACTTGGAACATCGCAGTAAACGGCAAAATACCATACCCGTGGGAACTCGGTTCAAACACTTGAACATCAACTTGGGATCTCGTGCACAACCACGAGTCTATCACTCGGGGTCACTCGTGGGTCAACTCGCACCGTGAGACAGGGCCATTAGATCAGTATAGCACCAGAACAGGCCCTATGGCCCACAAGGTCTGCGCCAAACATGATGGATGCCAAGTTAAACTAATCTCCTCTGCCTGCATGTGATCTACATGTCTACATTCCTTGCATCTCCAAAATCCATTATCGTATCTGCCACTACCACCACTCCAGATCTATTTGCATTAGACATCAGCGGTAAAAACAGAAATCTTGTATTACTGAGCAGATCAGGCAGCATCAGTGGAGGGAAAATATCCTTTGCTTTCCACAGTATCGGATAATCTACAAATCCAGTCTTGACAGGCGGTATCTGTGGAAGGAACAGCTAGCATTTACAATTCATGAATCTTCTGCTGCGGCATTTCCCAGCATTTGGTTACAATAGTGTGCCAATATTCGCAGCATTTTAATGGCAGTACCCTCTTGTGACCTCTTTTGCCGACTTCTCATGTTTCTATATAAAGAAGCACTGGTTGAAGTAAATTCTTCATTCCTGGAGTCGATCTTGAAAAAGAATGAATCCAAGCAGTTACATTTACTCCAACTGCAGTGAAGCAAGACAAGACCCAAAACAAAATGGATCAAGTGATTTACACAACACAGATGTTATACTCAGTAAAACTGACGGGAGCATTTAAACGGAATGAAATATCTTTTTTTTCCAGGAAAGTAACCTTCTTATAAAAGAAAAGATGTGCTCGACTTTACAAACACTGCAGTGCTGCAGATTTTTTTTAGTGTGCTCTACTCTGTGCCTCACACAAGCATTATCAGGCAGTGAAGAAAGCAACATCCACAAAGACATAATCAATGTTATTTATCACAGTGCACCTTAGAAGCTGTAATGGTCAAGGCCAAAGAGAGAAGCTCAAATGTAAGAATTAGCAGTGCAACCTTTCAACGGGTTTCTCAAACATCTGATTAGCCCAAGAGAAAGTAACACCCATTAAGAACGTTTCTCGCCAAACTTTCTAGAATAATGTAGAAGAGGGCATAAATTTGTAATTGAGATGGTTTCCTTTTTAACATAGGCAAAATGCTGGCTTTTCTTCACGAACGGAAGCTAGTTCTCACAAAAGTTACCTGGTCGATAACACCAACACCAGAAGATATCTCCAGGGAATCTGGCATGCAGGATTTGATGAAGAATGCTGTGTAGTATCTACCAAGCAAATGTTAATGGTCTCTCTAGTTTGGGACATAAGAAATGTCATCGGTCTGGGATGTACATTTGCCTTTTAAGTTCTTACAGCATTAAAATTCCTGCTTGTATCCCTGTAACATTTGGGTACGTAGCTGTCTGTCAGTTTATCAATGCAGTCATCAGTAAAAGGTCCAATCGCTGTTCAATTTTTCTACAAGGAAAATCATCCTTGCAAGCTGTGCTTCTTGCCCTTCAATTAACCCTGCCTTATTATTGATCCTAATTTAAGTTTCATAAGGGGAAGGATAGTGCTAATGGGTAGAAGCACATGTTTCTCCTCTCTTATTTAATGAGCAATGCGCCCCCAATGTGAATTTACCTTGCCTGAATGGATAACTAATCAATGTCAGGTACAATTTCTAGTATTTTGAGGGGTTTTGGTGCATACCAATACCCCTAGAATATTTGAAATGACTGCATGCGTGACATAAATTGCACTTATTCTTTCTAAATGGTTGACGAGAAACTAGAACAGTGCAAAGCAAATACATGCATACTACTGCTTGTATGCATTTTTCATGTACAGTCATACCTATCGTAGAGGTTCTTTGCATCCCGAGACTTGTTTACAGGGAAAGCTCGGTGGAAAACAGCAGATGGATTCCTATATGTTTCAAGATTCAAAGATGGAGACAAAAGAGTAGAAAATAAAACATTGGAATAAACAGAATATAGATCCGATAAATCTTATCCAGAATTAAATCGACAAGCATATTTGTCAGATCAGAAAGTAATGGCCAGAAAGTGTCACCACACGAAATAACAGAACAAATGCTTGAGGAGAAGGGGAGATGGTTAAGGTGTGCAGGGTGAGAAGTTTGTGATTATATTCAAAATGTATTTATTTTAATAACATGTTATGGCTCCTTAGTGATTCAATCTTCAACATTTGAGTATATTTTTTAATTCATTGACTTAAACTTTAATGTAATTATGAAAATCAGCTATTAAAACAACTAATAGGTACAATGCCATCTCACTTGGGGAATGGAAGTTGCAACCTTTCAGCAAATATTGGTGTCATGCTCAATCTGGAAGCTCTTAGCTGCATGATTCAATGCAGGATAACAATACTGCTTATGCAGTCACGCCTTCTCCACATCCATCCCAAGAATGCCTAGAATCAATTTTCTGAATTCCAGATGCTGGTTTCGAAACCAAAATTAAGTAAACTTGACTAGGCTAACATATTGCTACAGCTATATTTTCTGCATAGCCAATGACCAGAATTATGGAAATAAAATAATGCCTTCATTACAACACCTCTGACTGGGGCTTTCTAAACCCAGAGTCGTCACCGAGATGAGAAAGACTTTCTTCACACAGAGAGTGGTGAGTCTCTGGAACTCTCTGCCACAGAGGGTAGTTGAGGCCAGTTCATTGGCTATATTTAAGAGTTGGATGTGGCCCTTGTGGCTAAGGGGATCAGAGGGTATGGAGAGAAGGCAGGTACGGGATACTGAGTTGGATGATCAGCCATGATCATATTGAATGGCGGTGCAGGCTCGAAGGGCTGAATGGCCTACTCCTGCACCTAATTTCTATGTTTCTATGTTTCTATTAGTATGGCTGCACAAAAGTATTGACTCTGATACAAAGAATTAATCCCTATAACGTGTGTCTCTTCCCGACCCAACATTGCAAGAATATGGTTTCTAAAGATTACCATACCAAAAACCCAATATTTCAGTTAATAATGAGCTTGAAACAGTTCTGTAAATCATGGTGGATAACTGGGCAGAGGCCTGGCCAGCAACAAGGAAATAGAAGATAGGATGTGTGGTGGTAAAGTCTGAAAATGGGAAGCTGCCGTTTCCCGTGAAATAGTAGATGTTCTGCTTTTTGTATACGGTTAAAATGTGTTATTAGTTACAACCCAGCCCACTGAATATATAATAGCAGGGTGTCCCTTTTGCACTGTTAGGATTGACTGAGCCACTTATGAAGCAATCATTCTCATCCTAGAAATAACAACATCTCCTGTACAGTTGAACATACAATCTTTGCAATAAAATTCCTCCAGAAAAGGCAATGACATTTCAATAATTGTTAATTGTCTGAGTGATACATTATTGTTAGTCAAATAAATTAAAATACATCGAAGAGGTCAGGCAATAATTCCATTCAATGATGGGTATATGTCATGCTTGTCTTATGCCAAATCGTATTCTCGAAAATAAATTCAAAACAATGCTGCCACACCAAGGAAAACTGTAAGAATTTCCCTGTAACCAAAGATACCCAGCTGCTTATGATGCTCTATACTATTTTCAAAGTCTTATACTTATTTTGATTGGATATTTAAAGTCAATTATTTTGTAAAAACAGCACAATACTATGTAGAGCAATTAATAAATTATGAAATCTTCTTCAACACAATAGTTCAATTCAAGCATTGTTTAGTTTAGTGATACAGCGCAGAAACAGGCCTTTCGGGCAATGCCAATCAGTAATCACTCCATACACTAGCGCGATCCTACATACCAAGGACAATTTATAATTTACAGAAGCCAATTAACCTACAAACCTGTACATCCTGAGTGTGGGGGGGAAACCGAAGCACCCAGAGAAAACACACGGTCACAGGGGACAGGCAACTGAAACATGCCACCATATCCATAGAGCAGTGCTGAACTATTATCTACCTCAGTGGTGACCCTCAGACTCTCCTTGATCAGACTTTGCTGGCTTTACCTTGCACTAAACATTATTCCCTACTCATGTATCTATACACTGTAAATGGCTCTATTGTAATCACGTTTTGTCTTTCTGCTGACTGGTTAGCATGCAACAAAAGCTTTTCACTGTACCTCGGTATACGTGACAATAAACAAAGCTAAGAACGTACAAACTCCATACAGACAGCTCCCGTAGTCAGGATCGAACCCTGGTCCCTGGTGCTGTCAGGCAGCCATTCTACCGCTGTACCCATTGCTTCAAGCCAAACTCAAATTAAAAGATTGCTCGGTGGAACAATTTCAATGTCCTGTCAATAGAGGTAATCCATTCTTGCCTAAAACTATCTGTCCCTACTTTGTACCAACAATAATACCACGCAATGGGATCATGGTGGAGAACAGCGTCAAGAGGAAAACATTCAGTTCGCTCTGGAATAAACAAATTTAGTATTTGTGAGAAATACTCCTTATTTATTAAAAATAATATGCTTAATAAGACTTGAAGACAGCTCCCTTTGATAAAAAGACACCCAAAACTTGATGATCCAAAGCAGAATTGGTTGAGAAACTTCTCAAGAAAATGTTGGATCATGGAAAGGGTTTGCAAAACAAATTTAATTTAAAACATGATCCCTTGATAGTAAAGAAGCAGAAAGATCTACATTGATTAAAAAAAATGATCTGTCTGAAAGCATCTCAGGCCAGGATCTTAAACAAATTTTAAGATACCAATGGCATTACAACATTAAAATAACAATACTCAAACCAGATGCTGCACATAATTATTCAAATCAACTCCTTGCTGGGAATAAAAAAGATTGTATATTCAAGATTTATGTCAGCGATATAAAATAACATCACTATGGGTTCTATGCTTTGTGAAGAGTGGAACGGCGGGAAGTAAAGAAATGGCTACTCTGAATTTTTCTTCTGGTAAGTATGATGTTGGCATGCCAACAATTGTTTTTCCTTGAAACATCCAAATATCCGATTATCCTCGCTCGGTCAAATTATTCCAACAGTTCTTTCAAGTATGAAACAACACCCAAAGCTGTTTTACAATGGTGAGGCTGGATTCCAGTGGAAGGATATCATAGTGCCAGGTGCCAAAGTAAAAACTGAACTATGTAACTTTGAAAAATGGATCGGCAACAGTGGCCTGAATATAGGTGGCAGATTTGATTTGATCGTGCCAATATCATGTGGCAATTTACAAAGTGGTCACCCAGTATCAAATCCAAATTAAAAGGGACAGTTGGAAGCAGTAGAGATTGGTAAATGTGCTAAATTTAAGACCATAAGATTGAAGTGGACTAGAGAGCCTCTCAAATTTGCTGCATCATTAAGATCGTAGCACATCTTACACCCAAGTTCACTTAGCTTGGTCCTCTCATTCCTCAGTTTCCATAGTCAAAAAAGCCATCTAAAGTTCAATGACCCAGCATCAACGCCCATCATGAGGGGGACATTTTGTGAAAGAAACATTAATAAACTTATTCTTTGAGGTGGTAGTGAATAACCATATAAGCACGGAAACGGGCCCTCTCGGCCCTTCCAGTCCGTGCCGACCATTTGTTTTCCCCTAGTCCCATCTACCTGCACTCAGACCATACCCCTCCATTCCCTTCCCGTCCATATACCTACCACTTTACTTTTAAATGTTAAAATCAATCCTGCCTCCACCACTTCTGCTGGAAGCTCATTCCACAGCCACCACCCTCTGAGTAAAGACATTCCCCCTCACGTTACCCCTAAACTTCTGTCCCTTAATTCTCATGTCATGCCCTCATTTGAATCTTCCCTACCATCAATGGGAAAAGCTTATATCGATCCCTTTCATCATTTTAAAGACCTCAATCAAGTCCCCCCTTAACCTTCTGCGCTCCAAAGAATAAAGACCTAACTTGTTCAACCTTTCTCTGTAAACATAGTTGCTGGAACCCAGGCAACATTCTAGTAAATCTCCTCTGTACTCTATTTTGGTGACATCCTTCCTATAATTAGGCGACCAAAATTGTACACCATACTCCAGAATTGGTCTTACCAATGCCTTGTACAGTTTTAACATTACTTCCCTACTCCTATATTCAATGCTCTGATTTATAAAGACCAGCGCACCAAAGGCTTTCTTTACCACCCTATCTACATGCGATTCCACCTTCAGGGTACTATGCACAGTTATTCCTAGATCTCTCTGTTCCACAGCATTCCTCAATTCCCTACCATTTACCATGTACGTCCTATTTTGATTTGTCCTGCCAAGATGTAGCACTTCACACTTATCAGCATTAAACTCCATCTGCCATCTTTCAGCCCACTTTTCCAAATGGCCCAAATTTCTCTGCAGACTTTGAAAATCTACTTCAACACCACCTATCTTAGTATCATCTGCATACTTACTTATCCAAATTTCCACCCCATCATCCAGATCATTGATGTACATGACAAACAACAGTGGACCCAACACAGATGCCTGAGGCACCCCACTGGTCACCGGCTTCCAACCTGACAAACAGCCATCCACCATTACTCTGACATCTCCCATTCAGCCACTGTTGAATCCATCTTGCTACTCTGCCATTAAAACCCAAAGATTGAACCTTCTTAACCAACCTTCCATGGGGAACCTTGTCAAAGGCCTTACTGAAATCCATATAGACAACATCCACTGCTTTACCCTCATCAATTTCCCTAGTAACCGCTTCAAAAAATTCAAGAAGGTTTGTCAAACATGACCTTCCAGGCACAAATCCATGTTGACTGTTCCTGATCAGACCCTGTTTATCCAGATGCTTATATATATTATCTCTAAGTATCCTTTCCATTAATTTGCCCACCACTGACGTCAAACTAACAGGTCTATAATTGCTAGGTTTATTCTTTGAACCCTTTTTAAACAATGGAACAACATGCACAGTACGCCAATCCTCCGGCACTATTCCCATTTCTAATGACATTTGAAATATTTCTGTCATAGCTCCTGCTATTTCTACACTAACTTCCCTCAATGTCCTAGGGAATATCCTGTCAGGACCTGGAGACTTATCCACTTTTATATTTTTCAAAAGTGTCAGTACTTCCTCCTCTTTGAATCTCATAGTTTCCATAGCTACTCTACTTTTTTTCCATTACCTCACAGAGTTCAATATCCTTGTCCTTGGTGAACACCGAAGAAAATAAATTGTTCAATATCTTCCCCATCTCTTTTGGAATAAAGGGGAACCATCTCACTTCTGCGACTATGAATTTACAATCTTTATTGGTCACTTATAAGAGGCTAAATATATTGCAGCAAGTTTTACTGTTGAACAAATAGATGGGAAAGCAGGACGCAAGGACAAAAGAGTCTGCAAAGGGTTAGCTGTGGGCAAAAATGTGGCAGTAGCAAGTTTAATGTAACAAAAGGGGCGGTTAACTACTTTGATATAGACGAACAGAATGTTATTTGGAAACAAGAGCCTACAGATCCTGGAGTCATAAGCAAAGTTTCTCTGATTTTAGTTTAGTTTAGAGATACAGCGGGGAAACAGGACCTTCGGCCCACCGAATCCGCACCGACCAGAGATTCATAAAACACTAACGTTATCCTATACACACCAGTGACAAATTAGATATATACCATGCCAATTAACCTACACACCTGTATTTTATTTGAGTGTGGGAGGAAATCGGAGAAAACCCACGCAGGTCACGGGAGAACGTACAAAGAAGCACCCGTAGTCAGGACCGAACCCGGGTCTCTGACGCTGCAAGGCAGTAGCTCTACTGCTACGCCACCGTGCCGCACATCTCCCTTTTGCTTTCTTTCAACCGAGCAATTATGCCGATGATATCAACCTTCATCACAATCCAACATCTCCACTGATCTGACTTTGTAATCTTTCCACTTTCTCTATTGGTGCCCTTAGTAAGGCCACATCATTGCATTGCTAACTCAAATACTTGTTATTCTTGACTACAATGTCACAAACAACCAACTCGCCACAATTTTCAATTTTTGTAATGATAATCCAAACATTCTTTAAACTCAATGCTATTTATAGCAGGCACATGATTTGCAAATCAGCTCATGAACAAAATCAGTTGAAAGCTCCAAAATCTTAATTATAAATTTCCATCATTAGCTCAATAATTCATCCCACCAATAATTCATCTTCAAATAAACAAGTTTTATTTTAAACAATAGATGCATTAGTAGGCCATTTGGCCCTTCACTGTGTTCATGGCGGATCATCCACAATCAGTACCCTGTTCCTGCCTTCTCCGCATATCCCTTGACTCCGCTGTCTTTAAGAGCTCTATCTAACTCTCTCTTGAAAACATCCAAAGAATTGGCCTCCACTGCCTTTTGAGGCAGAGAATTCCACAGATTCACAACCCTCTGTGTAAAAATGTTTTTCCTCATCTCCGTTCTAAATGGCTTGCCCCTTATTCTTAAACTGTGGCCCCTGGTTCTGGACTTCCCCCATCATCTGGAACATGTTTCCTGACTCTAGCGTGTCCAAATCCTTAATAACCTTATATGTTTCAATTAGATCCCCTCTCATTGCCCAGCCGCTCCATTCTATCAACATAGCAAGAATGTCCTTCCTCAAATTTGGAGACCAAAACTGCACACAATACTCCAGGTGTGGTCTCACCAGGGCCCTGTACAACTGCAGAAGGAGCTCTTTGCTCCTATACTCAAATCCTCTTGTTATGAAGGTCAATATGCCATTTGCTTTCTTCACTGCCTGCTGTACCTGCATGCTTACATTCAGTGACTGATGAACAAGGGCCCTCAGATCTCATTGTACTTAATTTCCCTAACTTGACACAATTCAGATAATAATCTGCCTTCCTGTTTCTCACATTTATCAACATTGAACTGCATCTGCCATGCATCTGCCCACTCACCCAACCTGTCCATCACCCTGCATCCTCATAGCATCCTCCTCAGTTCACACTGCCACACATTGGAAAATGATCACCAATGCATCCACAATTTCTAGAGCAACCTCCTTAAGTACCCTGGGATGCAAACCATATGGCCCTGGGGATTTATCAGCCTTCAGTCCCATCAGTCTACACAACACCATTCCTTGCCTAATGTAAAATTCCTTCTGTTCCTCTGTCATCCTAGATCCTCTAGCCACTAGTACATCAGGGAGATTGTTTGTGTCCTCCTTAGTGAAGACTGATCCAATGTACCAGTTCAACTCATCTGCCATTTCCATGTTCCCCATAATAAATTCACCTTTTTCAGTCTTCAAGGAACCAATTTTGGTCTCCACTATTTTTTTCTTATTCATATACCTAAAGAAGCTTTTACTATCCTCCTTTATATTCTTGGCTAGCTTACCTTCGTAGCTCATCTTTTCTCCCCGTATTGCCTTTTTAGTTATCTTCTGTTGCTCTTTAAAAGTTTCCCAATCCACTGGCTTCCCGCTCATCTTTGCTACGTTGTACTTCTTTTATTTTTATACTGTCCCTGGCTTCCCTTGTCGGCCATGGTCACCCCTTAATCCCCCTGGAATCTTTCTTCCTCTTTGGAATGAACTGAGCCTGCGCCTTCTGTATTATTCCCAGAAATATCTGCCAATGTTGTTCCACTGTCATCCCTGCTAGGGTATCTTTCCAGTCAATGTTGGCCAGCCCCTCCCTCATGGCTCCATAGTCCCCTTTGGTCAACTGCAATACAGACACTTCCGATTTTCCCTTCTCCCTCTCAAATTGTAGCTTAAAATTAATCATAATATGGCCACTACCACTTAATGGCTCCTTTACCTCGAGTTTCCTTATCAAATCAGGTTCATTGCACAACACTAAATCCTGAGTTGCCTTCTCCCTGGTAGGTCCCAGTGCAAGCTGCTCTAAGAATCCAACACTGAGGCACTCCACAAACTCCCTTTCTTGGAGTCCAGTACCAACCTGATTTACCCAGTCTACCTGCATGTTGAAATCTCTCATAACAACTGTAGCATTACCTTTGCTCATTTCTTCACAGAAATTACTTTGGGATTCAGTGGTGCTTATAAGTGCTTTCACGTAGCGAATTTCAACATTTTAGAAACCTGGAGGCAATTTATGAAATGCATGTAATTCGGGAAAAATGTTTCCCTTACCCCCGTCTTCCCTGTGCCCCACCAAAACATTTCTCCCATTCCACCCACATCCCCTTCTCTGGCTTCACAATTCACACCCGTTCTATCCTCATATCATGCAGTCTTTTCATCTCCATCTAATGAACTATCAACCACCCCCCTTACCTGTATCCACCTATCACTCGCCAAGCTTTGTCCTGCCCCAACTCTTTTCCAGCTTTCTCACACAGCCACACCCCCCACCACAACCAATCTGAAGGGTCCCAACCGAAACGTCACTTGTCCGCACTCTCCAGGGATGTTGCTAGACCCGCTGAGTTGTTCCAGCACTCCATTAAAAAACACTCTAATGACAAAATAGTTAATATCAATCCAAAAGTGAAGCTGGCATTAGTACATGTTATTGCTAGAAATGTAGAAACACGGGGACAAAGGAGCATAGGTACAGTCAATTATTAAACAAGAGTTAATGAAATAACTGCTCAAGATTTGGAGCTGGTCCCTAAAATGCAGAGAGATGTTGCAATTAATCTGAAAAGTAATACAGGCAATTCCACACGATGATAATGTAGATCATTTTATTTTTGCATATTTTTTGATGAAAGGGACAACATTTACATTGAGCATTTTTCTGTTTACTTCCTGGTGGTTAAATAAGGCAACTTCAATATAGGTAGACAAAAATGCTGGAGAAACTTAGCGGGTGAGGCAGCACCTATGGAGCGAAGGAAATAGGCAACGTTTCGGGCCGAGACGCTTCTTCAGACCCAAAACTTTGATTATTTCCTTCGCTCCACAGATGCTGCCTCACCCGCTGAGTTTCTCCAGCGCTTTTGTCTACCTTCGATTTTCCCTCATCTGCAGTTCGTTCTTAAACATGTTATAGTTCTCATGTCAAGCATTTCTGCCAGAATGATTGTAAAACAAACATGGAACATGTGAATACAAGACTCAAATTGCTGCAAAAACCAGATTGATTCATAAAGCATAGCTGTTATATGTTTCAATATTCAGAGAAACAGGGAAAACTAGATCATTTAACTAATTTGAATACGCAACAAAGAACAATTAGAACTGACCATAAACCATGTCATCAACAGGATAAGGTTACACTCTTAAAACAGTCCTATTTCCTCATTACAACTTTCATTACGGACAGGGCCATTTTGCTCACATGACTTTGCCAGAAAGCATTCTACTCAGCATGCTCACGTTGAGAGCAAGTGGTTATCAAAATTGAACCAGGAATAGGGCATTATATGGTTATTTTGGTTGATATTCTACATACACACACCAAAAAAGTACACGGATTGAACAGCAGACAGGAAACTATTTTATCTGTCACCTCGTTATCAAGATTTGAAAATTGTGCCTCTCAGTTCTCAGCATAGAGATAAAACTAATGAATCCACTTCCCCAGGAAACCATTCGACACAAGTAGACTCATTTCTTCAACAACCTATCTACTTTTTGCAAGATCAGTACATAAAATGATGTCCATTAATCAACACCACTGCAAGAACCAAAAGCTGCAGTATGATAAATGATGTTAAAGCTGAATGGATATAGGGGAATCAAGAGCCAGAGGACATAGGTTTGTGATAGGGGAAGGTGTAATAGGAACCGGAGGAACAGGTGGGAGACAAGATGCAGGTAAGATGATGGATGGAGCCAGATATGGAGAGAAGTGGCAGAGGCAAAGGCAACTAGGTGGACAATAGGCAGGAACATGATGGGTACCAGAGCCAGGAAGACGATAATAGGAACCATTAAGAAAGGTGAACTGCAGATGGAATCAGAACCAGATGAGGGAAGGGAAAAAAAGCCAGTGGGTAAAATGTGTGCATAGTAGGCAGATGGATACAGGTGGGGGACAGGGAATGAATCACGGTGATTGGGGGCAGGAGGGGGTATGGTTAAGGGGACAGGAATGGTAGGATTGGAGGATTGGAAGGGACGAGAGGGGGAAGCCTAAAATTGGAAAATTCAGTATTCATACTGTTAAGTTGTAGACTACCCAGGCAAGATAGATGCGGTTCCTCTCATTTGGAAGTTTACTTACTGGTTAAACATACGTCCAGATAATACTATACATAAATACAAATCAAGCCATGCTCAAGTACAATAGGTAGAGAGAAAGGAATGATAACTTCAATAGTTGGGTATATCAACCAATAATTCAAAGGACTATTTATGGGTACAATTCCCAAATGTGTTAATTTGTTTTATACAGTAGTGCCTAATTTCTTGAGGTAATTTTGTGCAAAGAAATGAAATGTTATGGAAAATGTACAATGGGAGTTCCACGTGGAGAGATTGAGAAAGAAAACCTTGTCTTCACAACCACAGAATTTTATAAGGAATTAATGGTTAGATGTTGAGAGATGATTTCCACAGGCTTAGGTTTCAAAAACTTTAGGGAGATAGTCTGAGATTATGTGGTTAACCATTTATGCTTAGGAAGGGAGGTTGCAAATCTCACAAATGCTCAGCTCTGTATACCAGTAGGTATTCAAAGCATATACAAGACTATGATTGATTCAATCAGAAACACAGAGTGTTGAAATCTATCAAGGCAGCGGCTTGAGTAAGTGAATCTAGGCCAGGATCAACCATAGCTCTAGTGAAAGGCAGGCTGAAGGGGACCTTGGAGACTATTCTTCATTTTAACAAATTCTGATGGTATTCTTTTCGAGTCAAAACTCTGTTTATTAGATCAGCTGTTATAAACGGCAAGCTTTAAAACTGCAATTTGCACATCAGGAATAGAAAGTTTGGCACACTGCAAATGCAATAAACCCACCATCTGACAAAATTCACAAGTACATCAGAGTTGTGGGTTAACACAAATGAAATTTCAGACTGTGTATGCTCAAGCTGCAAGAACACTTTTACAGTCATGATGGACACAATGCTACACTGCATAAACTCATACTGCTATGCGATTAAGTAACCACCCAAGCTTGGCTTTGAATTGGCACCTTGCTTCAAATAAAATCAAAATGCAACTTTAAATCCTAACTGATGACTTGCCTGTTTTTCAGAAGAATGATAACAGATCAAAAAAGGTTTCGGTTTTCATATTGTATTTCATAAAATTATATATTGCCTTGTGTTTAGATGCAAAAGTGATCCACCAGTGGTTGCAAAGAAATGTGTAAGAAGGAACTGCAGATGTTGGTTTAAACCAAAGATATCCTGGGATAGACAAAAAACTGCAGTAACTCAGCGGACAGGCAGCATCTCTGGAGAGAAGGAATAGGTGACGTTTCAGGTCGAGACCCTTCTTCAGAAGTTGCAGGGAGGTCATTAAGAGGAAACCCAGGACAGGGGGTTCAGAGTCTTAGCTAGGCCATTTACAAATATATTACTTTCCCAAGGAATAATATAAAATGGCAATCTGACTTTCTGATCATACTTCAGATGTTCAGGTTCAGGTTCTCATGACATTATGAAAAATACAGTATTTTTGCTGGGCAAGGATTAGCAACTCAGACCTTGAATGGCACAACAGACGCGAGGGGCTGATCCTATTCCCATGTAATTAGAACCATTTGGTGCTATGTTCAAAGAGCTTTCAATGTTCATAACTTGCAATGTACATCTCTGCCTACAACCAGATCTTTCAACAGGACATGAATCACTCAATTTCCATTCCAGAAATTTATTGGAGGGCGAGGGAGATTTTGCAAAACATAATAAACCTTGGCTCCAAATGTAAGCACAAAGCTACTCTTTGATTGACAAAAAGAATGTTTTAAAAAGATGGATCAGTTCTGCACATAAATGCACTTAACTATACCAACACCACACAGAATATGTTTCAACCATGACACCTGGAATGAGGTTACAAAGCAAGCAGCCCCTCACACAAAGGAACACATATGTGGATTAAGGTTTTGGAAAGGATATCGGTGTACAATTACAGGATAAAAATATTTTTTTTAAACGACAAGACTGCAGTTTCTATAAACTGAATCTGAGCCCAATGGTCTTTTTTCTGAAGACAAAAATCTTTCCTTCCACCATAGAGCAGCATAAGTGTGCCTTCAACCGCTATTTACTGTACAGAACAAGTATTCTATGAGTGTAGGTAAGAACTGCAGATGCTGGTTTAAATCAAAGGTAGACACAAAATACTGGAGTAACTCAGCGGGACAGGCAGCATCTCTGGAGAGGAGGAATGGGTGACGATTCAGGTCAAGACACTAAGGAATTTAGAAGAGACCAGGCTTATGTCCATTTTATATATTGACGAAAAGCAAAAAGTTACATATTCTGGGATTTGATGTGATGTGCCAAATTTTACACCTTTAGCCAGCAACCTTCAGCAGAATAAACTAATGAACATTGATAGAAACCAAATTTATTCGAGGTCCCCATTTCGGAAAATTATCATTGTCTGCAGATCTTAATATTGCTTATTTATACAAGATATTCAGCATTTTGTATATTGGGACTTGACAATATAACGCGGTCTCAAATGTTTGTTCAAATTAGAGAAATTTCAATCACAACCCTAAGGTGGAGTCGTGGTTACATTAATCTTAGTTTTAAAAATCTTTACAGAAGTTAAAGGCTTTAATCTCAAAAATGAATTCACCAGCATCCCCTCATAAAGCAAAGCACGTCATGATTGAAGCTTTTCCCACCAAGTACATTACTATGTGCAGTGTCAAATGCAATATTGTCAGAACATGATCATTGCAAGCTCAAAATTAATTTGCAGAGAAGTCCTTTATGATTAATGGTGCATTGTAAATACGCCTATAAATTCTGCTGCATTAACACTTTAATACTAGAAATCTGCAGTAATATTTATGGTTGGAAATCAGTATTTAATTACGGTTGGAAATCAGAATGAAAATAGATATCTGCAGATGCTGGAAATCTGAAACGAAAAACCAGGATAGGCAGTGCCAATGGAGAGCTAAACAGTCAATATTTCAAGTCTGTAATCCTTTGTCAGAACTTGGAAAGAGAAATTATTTTTCATTAGGAGAGAAGATTGGCGGAGGTGTCAGATGTGTATAACAAAGGGAATGACTGCAAACAGTTAATCAGAATTATTTAATGACGGTCATTACTAGCACTTGGATCAATCAAACACATTGTCTGGATTTCTCTTCATAGATGCTGCCTTACCCACCGAGATCTTCCAGCAGCTTGTTTTTTATTCTTGGTTAACATAATGAGTTTCCACAGGTAAAGAAAATGACAGGATGATTAGAAGCAAAAACGTGAGCCAAAATGACAAACATAGAAAATGGAAAAAGCTGTGCACCAGTGGCAGGTCAGGCACTATCTACAGAAAGTAAAAATTGTTGCTTCAAATTAAGGACCTTAAACAGACCCAGGAAAGTAAGGAATTAATCTCAATAGCAGCACGATGCAAGTAAAATAGGGGTTATCGGCTGCCTGACGACAACAAATTTCTCTTACTGCCTGTTAACAAGTCAAATATTTTTTTTCCTACTGTTAACTGACCGAAAAGTTTATGATGTTTTTGGTAGACACAATATGCTGGAGTGACTCAGCGGGACAGGCAACATCTCTGGAGAGAAGGAATGGGTGATGTTTCAGGTCGAGACTCTTCGTCAGAAGAATGTCTTTATAATTACTAATTATAAATCTAATTATTATAAACAGACTAATGTATTTTGCCGTCTATAATGCCTTTTGTTGCCGTATTCATCTGGTGACTTACACAATTAACGCAAAACATCCATAGCCTGAATCCACCAGGACCATACAACTCCAGGCTGCATCAGTCTTGGTCAACCATGGACCAAGTAGCAGGATTCTAAAGAAAAATAGGAGTGACTGCCCTTGACACCAGGCAGCATTTGACTAAGAGTAGTAACAAAACGCTCCAGTACAACTGGAGTCAATGAAGATTAAAAAAAAAGGAAACACAGGATGGGTGGAGTCAGACTTTGCATAGACAGACAGTTATGGTTATTGAACGTCAATTAACACAACCCCAGGATATCACTGTAGGTGTTCCTCAGGCAACATCTCAGACACAACTATCTTCAGCTGCTTGATCAATGACTTTCCATCATGACAGACATGGTGACTTGCTGCCAACTTCACCTTTGTCAATTACATTTGCAAATCTTCAGTAAATGAAGCAGCACTTCCAAGGCTTTTCCACATCTAAAAAACACAAATCTGGATTGCGATGAAACACTCTTCCACCGGCACTGGTATGCAGCACCAATTCCCCCGAAGCTCAAAACCATCCAGAATAAAGCAACCTTCTTGGCTGGCACAACCATCTTAACCCATCATTCAGGGCAGTGTGCCATTTACAACATTAAATGCAGTTTCTCACTCAGAATACCCTGACAGCGCCTCTCAAACCTGCAGTCTCCACTATGATGGTTGGGGCACATAAACAAGAAACTGGCACCTGCAGAGACTCCCCTTGAAGTCATACACCACCATGATTTGGAAATATCATTGCTTCATAGAAAGATAGAAATTAGGTGCAGGAGTAGGCCATTCGGCCCTTCGAGCCTGCACCGCCATTCAATATGATCATGGCTGATCATCCAACTCAGTATCCCGTACCTGCCTTCTCTCCATATCCTCTGATCCCCTTAGCCACAAGGGCCACATCTAACTCCCTCTTAAATATAGCCAATGAACTGGCCTCAACTACCCTCTGTGGCAGAGAGTTCCAGAGACTCACCACTCTCTGTGTGAAAAAAGTCTTTCTCATCTCGGTCTTAAAGGATTTCCCCCTTATCCTTAAGCTGTGACCCCTTGTCCTGGACTTCCCCAAAATCGGGAACAATCTTCCTGCATCTAGCCTGTCCAACCCCTTAAGAATTTTGTAAGTTTCTATAAGATCCCCTCTCAATCTCCTAAATTCTAGAGAGTATAAACCGAGTCTATCCAGTCTTTCTTCATAAGACAGTCCTGACATCCCAGGAATCAGTCTGGTGAACCTTCTCTGCACTCCCTCTATGGCAATAATGTCCCTCCTCAGATTTGGAGACCAAAACTGTACGCAATACTCCAGGTGTGGTCTCACCAAGACCCTGTACAACTGAAGTAGAACTTCCCTGCTCCTATACTCAAATCTTTTTGCTATGGAAGCTAACATACCATTCGCTTTCTTCACTGCCTGCTGCACCTGCATGCCTACTTTCAATGACTGGTGTACCATGACAACCAGGTCTCGCTGCATCTCCCCTTTTCCTAATCGGCCACCATTTAAATAATAGTCTGCTTTCCTGTTTTTGCCACCAAAGTGGATAACCTCACATTTATCCACAGTATTTACTGCATCTGCCAAACATTTGCCCACTCACCCAGCCTATCCAAGTCTCCTTGCATCCTCCTCACAGCTAACACTGCCCCCCAGCTTAGCGTCATCCGCAAACTTGGAGATATTGCCTTCAATTCCCTCATTCAGATCATTAATATATATTGTAAATAGCTGGGGTCCCAGCACTGAGCCCTGCGGTACCCCACTAGTTACTGCCTGCCATTGTGAATAGGACCCGTTTACTCCTACTCTTTGCTTCCTGTTTGCAGCCAGTTCTCTATCCACATCAATACTGAACCCCTAATGCCGTATGCTTTAAGTTTGTAAATGATTGTTTGTAAAATGTTTTTTACAATGTTTGTAAAAGTTTGTTCATTGATTCCTGAAACTCCCTAACCAAAGTTACTGTAGGTGACTTTCACGATAAAGATTGTAATGATTCAAGAAAACAGATCACATTCTCAATGGGATTTGGGTTGAAACAAAAATAGGGCCAATTGACTGAAATGGCTCATCTGCCTATGGATTTTCAACAGGCTATGTGAATAGATTGGATCACAGATGAGGCTAATTGCAATGTCTGTATCCGATTAGAAAGATGAATTAGAAAAACAGGTGCAGGAGTAGGCCCTTCGAGCAGTACCACCATTCAATATGATCATGGATAATCATCTAAAATCAGTACCCCGTTCCTGCTTATTCCCCACAACCCTTGATTCACTTAGCCATAAAAGCTAAATCTAACTCTTGAAAACATCCAGTGAATTGGCATCCACTTCCTTCCGTGGCAGAAAATTCCACAGATTCACAACTCTCTGGATGAAGAACTTTTTTCTTATCTCAGTCCTAAATGGCCTACCCCTTATTATTAAACTGTGACCCCCGGTTCTGGGCTCCCCCAACAGCGGGAACATTTTTCCTATATCTAGCCTGTCCAATCCTTTAAGAATTTTATATGTTGAAGATTGAAAAGTACAGAGGATGACTCCACAAACAGCTTTTAAGACCCTGGAGGAGATTGCACTTCAATCAAGAATTTTGCACTTTATATTATATCGCATACAAGTCCAGCTTTGTAAGGGTGACTAGACTGTGGGCATTTTTATTCAAAACATAACACTTGTCCGGAAACCCTTCCTTACAAGAGAACCAAGATAAACGTCATTTCTCTTTTCACAATTCTTCCCAGTCTCTACTTCAACATAAACATGACAAAATTCTCATTGAAAACCTTCAACCAAAGAACCCAGAAGAGGAAGTGCCCAAGGAAATTTCTACAGCAGTGGTTAAACCGAATGACAAATGCACATCCTTCCCATGGGTTTAAAATATAAATACTGCACTAAGATTGCTGGGAGGTGCAAGAAATGATTGACTTCTGGGGCCAGACAGTTTGGTAAATCTTCAACACTATCTTTTACTGCTGTAATTAATGCTAAACTATAATGTATTTAAAAACAATATCAATTTGGTTGAACCCATTAACAAATTAACAGTATAGGAAGGAACTGCAGATGCTGGTTTACACCAAATTCAGAAAGTAATTCTACTGCAAAATCTCAGGAACACTGATAGAGAATGCATCAGATCTTAAGGTGAGAGGTCAAAGATTTAATAAGAACCTAAGGGGCAACCTTTCCATGCAGAGGGTGGTAAGGATATGGAATGAGCTGTCAGAGGAAGTATGCATGAGAAGGAACTGCAGATGCTGGTTTAAACCAAGGATAAACACAAATGCTGGAGTAACTCAGCAGGACAGGCAGCATCCCTGGAGAGAAGGAATGGGTGACGTTTTGGGTTGAGAGCCTGTTTCAGACTGAGAGTCAGGGGAGAGGGAGACCAGAGATATGTGGATGGGTAACGTGTGAAAATGACAGATTAACAGATTAATCACGACAGATAAAACTAATTAACAGTCAGATTAATACAGGAATAAGTTCTTCAACCTACCATGTCTGTACCATGAAACCAATCTAATCAATTCCATCTGCCTACACATGGTCCAAACCCCTTTATTCCCTGCCTTTACATGCTTCTATCTAAAAGCCTTTGAAACATTGCTGTCGTGAATGCTTCTATCACCTCCCTGGCAGCACATTGTGTGTAAAAGAAACTTACTTTGGAAATCTCATTTAAACTTGACCCCTCTCACTTTAAACTATGTCCACCAATATTTGATATTTTCAAAGTTTAAGATATAACATATTTCAAAGTTCAAAGATATAAAAAAAGTTTATTCTTTATGATTCCATTTTATTAACCTTAATTCCTTCAATTCTCATATTCCTTTAAGCTTCAGTATTTATGCCCTCACTTTCAAGCCTACATTCTTAGAGCATTCTCTCTTACGTTGTAAATCACCAAGGCTTGTGCCTTTATTTACATTAGCCCAGCCTCACATATTCTTCCAAGCTCTAAAGCTTTTGTCTGGAATTATAAGAGAAAGAGAAAATGAAACATTCTGTCGCTCCTTTGTCGTGGAACTTCGTACTGATCCCATGACACCAATGAAGTATCATTTCTCTTCTTCACTGCATCCTAAAATTGTGCTCGACATCAAGATCATTAAAGCATTCACATCCTGATGGAAAGAAAAAGATCTAAAAAGTCCAAAGTTTTAACTTGGCTTTAGCAGAACAGTATTTGTTACATTCAAGTTCATATTTGGTAGTAAAACCAGTCAGCTACCATAATTTCCCATAGAGCAAAAATGAAAGATGTCGAACCATAAAAATCTGATTTATAACACGATTAAGCAAAAGTTACTTTAAAAGGAAATGATTCATGCAGAATATTGTACACAGACGGTGATATAATATTGGATGCCTAATGTTTAGTTGAAGTTCTAGCTTGACTTAAATGTCAGATAGGCAGAATGGCAGCACACTGGCTCTTAAAGGAGGAAATGGAAAGGCACAGTGGCCACAAAGTGCTGGAGTAGCTCAGTGGGTCAGGCAGTATCTCTGGAGGACATTGATAAGTGACATTTTGGGTTGGGACTCTTCTTCAGACTCTACACAAAAGGATACCATGTTAGAGTAACAACGGATCAGGCAGCATCTCTGGAAACATGTGCACAAAAGGACACAAAGTGCTGGAGTAGGTCTAATCTTTTGGCCTTTAACGGTAGAAAGTCAAATCTTTGCCACTAGTTAGTTTCACCAAATAGAAGCAACGTGTAGAAGAGGTGGTCAGGGGAAAGCTTAGTTCAATGCCTTGGGACGTTTGAGAAACAATAAGAAACTGGGGCACAACACCCCTGTTCAAGCTGCACAATGGAATAGACACAAATGGAGGAAATACCCTGATCGAATGCTGCAATGAAATCAAGGAGGTTCTTTTCATTGGAACTTTAGATTAATTTATAGCAGGCCAGGGAAATCATAATGTTAGGGGGAAAAACACAGTCACCTTTTCACTGGTCTCTGGTGCAAAAGGAAGCTTCAACAGGGTCAAGGAAAAAACAGAAAATTTATGTTATCTTAGATGTTAGTCTTCCCTTTATGTCCATGTGCATCAATCTATAAGGGTTAGTAAAGTATAATCCAGTGTATGTATAATTCCATCTGAAGAATTATAACACATGGTTTGGTTTATTATTGTCACATGTACCAAGGTACAATAAAAAGTTTAATGTTTTGTTGCATGCAATGCTATACCATTATATGACATATATACCATATATAACCCCCCCCCCCCCCCCTCATGTGTTAGAATTTTTCATTTTAACTACAGAATAAGGTTCTTCCAAATGACAGGAAAACTGACCAGCAAACCAGTGACTTCTAAGCTAACATTCTGCATCTCAAGTCAGGATGCCACTCAAAAATGTGTGCCACCATTTCCTCAACTTGGGGAAGTACCATCTGGTAGTGCAGTGGAAGAAAGAACATTACTTGGCATGGTGGCTTACATATTTCAAATGTTCTTGCTGAATGTCTTTTAAAAAGGAATGCTCAGCCACTGAATAATTTATCAATTTCAGTTACTGATTACTTAATTTGAGAATGGGGAAGGGTGGTATAAAGATGTAGTGGCTGAGTGTGAAACAAGGAAGAATTAATATCCAGAGGCAATTTAATTGACAGGATTACAGTTTCATGTCCACCGTTTTCAGTTTTGCCACACTGGTAAGACTTATTTCCAGTGGATTTCATATAGGAGAATCACAAATTGGTACTGAAAATAAAAAGGGCATTTTGAAATGTCCTAAGATTTTGTAATAATTGACGGGAAGAATACTCTTCACAATTTTCCTTCACTGGATTACACATTAGATTGAAATTACCTCACACTACATTGGATTCAACAACCTACAAAGTCCTTATTAAAACAAAGCTTCAGTTTTAAGCAGCATCAAAAATACAGGCAAATAAATACCAACTTCAAGCTGCATTGCAGAAGCAATGGGGAGGAAGAGCACAGCGAGTACTGCAGAGCATGGGAAAACCTTGAACCAAGCAAGACATTATCACAACATTTTTACTGGATAACAGTGGATAAGGAAGGCTGAGCTCATCCACAAAAATTCTTACATCCAAATAGGCCAGCACCTTAAACTGGAATTTCAAGCATTAATTCAATCCATAAACTATTTGAAATTATGAGTCAGAAAATTTAGCCAACCTACACATTTTGATCACAGCTATAATGGGTTTCTTTAAAAAAAAAGATACCAATTGGCCACCAAAGAATGAAATATTCCAATTCTTTAAAGAGCTTAAGGGTTTTCATTCGTAAACCAGAGGACATCCAAAACTCACCTGCCCGTATCCTAACTTGTACCAAACCCCCTTCAGACTTCATTAGTCTACTTGGATTACTCTATACTGGCTCCTGATTTGAACGCTAATTTTGAATGGCATTTTACTAATTGGTCAGCTGGACATATCGATGTATTCAGCTGCCAATTACCTACTTTAATATGACTTTTGCTTTCTTAAAATCCTGCTTAAAACCTATCCTTTCACCATGCTTTTGGTCCTTGCCCAAATCCTCTAAGTGGCTGTGTCTTGATAATGTTAGTGAAGCATTTTGGGATGTCGCTACATCAAAGGCAAAAAAAAAAAACCCCAGTTGTTGCCCGTTGCCCGAGCACTACATCTAGACTTTAAATGCACTCCTTGAATCCTGCTAATCATGTCAGACACTACACTCGAAGTGTGACATGCAAGATAACAGCACTACACCCCTAAATTCTTTAAATGGCATTGCAATTATACTGCTTGCCAAGCACTCACTTTTACTCTGAGCCTGGCGCCAGGTGGGCTGTATCATTTCTTCCTCTCTTTCCCATTCAAGTTGCTACCTTTATCTTTTCCAAATTCAACTAGTGGGGGGATAAAAACACAGATGTAATAATTTATCTTCAACTTTAATTCTACTTCAAGATCTGCAAATACACTAGCCCAAAGCAACTTTGCAGAGTTATTTAACTTCAACAGCTCCAGATAGTTCCATCAATTACTAAAAAAGTGTTAAAATCCAACTTCAAAAGACAGTGTGCCCATATTCAACTGGGCAAAAAAACTTCAAAAGCAAAACCAGACGTTGCAACAAATGTTAACACCTTATTTGCAATGATAACCAAACAGTAAAATGTGTTTATAACAATTCCATAAGAATTAACCAAATTATTGTTCTGCACATATAACCATATAACAATCTTGAGGAGATTTCTTATTTGACTAGGAGCAAATAAAACATGAAGAAAATTTGCTGCTCAGTAAATACCTCCATGATTTAAACATTCAATAAAATAAACTACATACTTGCTCAATGAGCTAACAATCCCCAATTTTGAATTTGACAAGCCAAAATGTAAAAGCTCATTTAAACAGTCTCGTAATACTGAAAAGCTGCTGTAACCTTGTGTAATTCTGAAAATACTTTAAGAAACTAACTATAGCAGCAAATTAATCTTTCACCCAATTGCCATTCACAGAGCTGCACAATATCCAAGCAGAAATGCAATAAATTAGCAGAAACAGAACAGGCCCAGAACGGGATGAAGTTGCTACAGTGCCAGCGCTCTGAATTTTAACACCTTTTACAGCTTGATGCCAAATACCTCACACCAGTACCAGGATAAAGTTCACCATGTTACTGATTTTAAAATGAATAATGATCAACCAAATCCAGACCCAACCCAGGCACCAAATTGGTTCCCTGGACAACTTTTCAGACGCTGAGATTGTATGTTTCGCATATCTAATGACTATGACAATTATTTTAAATTTAAATTACCGTAACAGTGACAGTCCAATATTCTAAATTCTATTACTGCAAAATCCGACTTCAGATGAGGATTGGTTTATAAATCCAGACTATTGAATAGGCAAGCAACTGATGCAAAATGGCATAAAACAAATAAAAAATACAAGGTCTAATTACTGGTTTATCTGTTGAGGTACAAAGAAAAAAAGGATCTCAGAAATTCTAGCCTGAGGAATAAGTTCCTATATTTAAATTGCTTCAGGAAACAGAGAGCAATAAAAATAATTACAAATGAACCTGATAAAATAACATACACAGTAAAATCAAATATGGCTTCATATTAGCTCATATTTTAAGCTTAAGAGTAATAGTAAGAGTGAACTTACTACATTTTGTAACACTGACTCACAACACAGATATGGATTATGCGAGGGTAGATGAGAGATGGTCTTTGCATCGTGTTTAGCACAGATATTGTGGGCCGATAGGCTTTTCCTATGCTCTACTGTTGTGTTTTATGTTCTATATCTTCTGCAGCAAAAGGGAGCATACTCCTCATGTCTGCAGGAAATCTAATGTTGAGCTTCTGACAGGATTTATTTAACAACTTTTAAAAAACATATTCCAATGCCATTTTAGAAATGGTTTGAAGCAGCTATATGCAAGGAATTGTTTGCAAACAAAACTGATCAATTGGCAAATGTCTACCTGCCCTTTTTCATCCCTCATCTTGTGGTTGAGTAGTTCATCTAAACATGCAGAACACAATAATTGAAATTGCTGGGTGCCATTTCCACTCTGGAAGCACCACCACAAATGCTTTTCAGCTCAAACCTCATCATGTGGACTACATTCAGATAGAGGAGTATTTGTACAAACATTAACAAACAATTGGAATTAATATTCCAGAACAGAACCCCTTAGATTAATAATTCAGATTACTCCACAATTCCTTGATACAGTCAGACCAAATAAGATTTTGCTACAAATCAGTTCTTGAAAGCAGTCTTTAATCCCAGGAAATTTGATATTTAAAATTTGACAATGCCCAGAAGACAAAATAGTCATTGCAAGGCATTTGCTGTTCAAAGCAGGGCAATATCATACAGACAAAACTAAGCTTCTGTCATCCTGTCTGGTGTTGTGCATGTTGATCTATGCATCAATTACAACAAATCAAATTGTACAATAGGTTAATCCAGTGAAAATTCTCAAATACATTCAAACCCTTTCTGTAATTAACCCTGTTTAAAAAGGAACTGCAGATGCTGGAAAATCAAAGGTAGACAAAAATGCTGGAGAAACTCAGCGGGTGAGGCAACATCTATGGAGCGAATAGATGCTGCCTCACACGCTGAGTTTCTCCAGCATTTTTGTCTACCTGTAATTATCCTTACTTGCCAACTCCCACTGTCTCCAGTGATGTCCACCACAGGATCTTGTCCATTAAATGTATTGGTGTCATCAATAACAGTGAAGCTCTCTACAATGCTCTCAAAACCACCACTTCTTGAAACCCAAATTCAAACAATTCCTTAGGATTGTCTTCCCTTCCACATGCTGACTTGCTCAAGTCATTTTTTCTTCATCCTTGTACACCAAATGCCTCAAGAACAGTGAAACACCCTGAGCCACAAAAACAGAATTGTCTAACATGCAGATCAAAATTGTTTTTACCTTCTGCTGATATTCCAAATTCACCACCAAGTGGCCATGTCCTCCTCAGTTCTGAAGAACAGCCTTTGAAGCAGTAGCATTATTGAACTGACAAAACCAGCATTAGCTAGGTACAAAAGTAACAAAAGCAGATGACATCCTGGGACCCACTGAAAACTAAATTTGAGGGGAAACGGGCAACCTATCAAAACTTGTTGTCTCATACCAAGGTTTCCAACAAAGGTCTTCAGAATTGGAACTTAGAATTTTGTGTAACTTTTGAGGGAAAATATGTTTTTAAGTCAATAATTATGATGAAAGCACAGATGGAACATTGCTTTGGAATTTAGAATTTCATTTTTTGTCAATAACTGATTAAATCAAGGAAGAAACATCATTTTATTTACATATGAAGTTGTAAAGTCCTCTGTATATAGCAAATAATCCTACTATATATCCATAGAAATATGATCAAACTTGAGGTATCAGGGTGAAAAAAAGCCAAATTGAAAATATTGGCTTCAAAGGGAACCTTGAAACAATGGAGAGGCAGAACAGCCGAGGTACTTGGGTAAGGAATTTCAGCTACTGAGATACAAATTATAGAAAAAAGATACTTAAGCAGCCAGAAATGCAACAGCATGGGTACCTTGAGTGACAGAGTTCAAGGAGATTAGAGAAGGGAAATGCCTGTCAAAAAAGGGATTTGAAAACAAAAATGAGACCGTCAGAAATTAGGCATTTGTCAAATGAAGGCCGAGGCAGATCAGCTAGCACAGGCTGATAGATGGATACTTCTTTGGACACAAGCAGAACCTTTGAAAACACTATTAGGGAGAAACATAGAGGGTCAGGTAGCATACATGGAGGGAAATGGGCATTCTACAATTGGATTGAAACCCTTTATCTGGACTTTTTTCCCCAGCAGTTAGTTTTTTTTTTTGCTCGATGCTTCTGGTCTGACCTGCTGAGTTCCTCCAGCAGTTTGTTTTCTGCTACAGTTTCCAGCATCTGCAGTCTCACGCCTTTGTAAACTTAAGGTCCCATGAAAATGGGACTCGAAATAAGAACCCTTTTGAATATCCGTGGCAGTTACAAAGGAACAGTTCAAGGCTTCAACAGTGGATGCATTGAAGCAGAAGTTGGTTGATGCTATGAAGTCGGTCTTAACGATGATACGGAAATGTATCATCCGTACATTTCACAGAGATTGTTTAAAATATAGTTCAGTGAAGTGTGAATATTTTCCATGATGTCAGCTGGGAAATTGACCAAATCAAAAATGGCTTTAGTCTTTCCCGTTTTCATTGGTAGAAATTTCTGTTCACTTGTTATTAAATTTTAGACAAGCAGCCAGACACTTGGAGATAGTAAGTGAAGGTCAAGGCAGGAGATGGTGACAAGATGGAAGTAACGTTGCTGTGGAGCTGCATGCAAATTGGAGGATGTCATAGAAAGATCCTCGTGGAATACCAGAGCTTAGTGTTGGGTACAGGGAGAAAATTATTACAACGATTTTCTAGCAACAACTGCAAATGGTGCAAAAAAAAAAATTTCAGACACGCTGGAGAGCAAAATATAGACCGTATACAATAGAGAGCAGACGCACATTTTACTGCAACTGCACATTTCCAAAGGATCACCATTATCATTTGCAGGATCTTTTGTTAAAAAAGTCTCACTTGTATGTTATAGATTTTGAAGACTTTTATAACTGAAACAGCCACACACATTTTAACAAAATTCACACCATCACAGAACACGGCATGTCATTAATTTCTACACTATATTTGTTATGCATTAAAATACTACCCGGAACATATCTAGTACAAAAAAAAGCTCAGATTTACATAAGGCTACCTCATAACTGCCCAAGTTAAAATGAGCAAAATCAATTCTATAACTGTTGTCTGGAAATCTTTTGCCAAAACAATTAGTTCGTAAGTCATATGAGAAGTAGGCCGTCGAGTCTACTCCGCCATTCAATCATGGCTGATCTATAATTCCCTCTCAACCCCATTCTCTTGCCTTCTCCCCATAATCCTTGACACCCTTACTAATCAAGAATCAGTCAATCTCCACCATAAAAATGCCCATTGACCTGGCCTCCACATTCTGTGGCAATGAATTCCACAGATTCACCACCCTCTAACTAAAGAAATTCATCCTCATCTCCTTTATAAACGCATGTCCTTTTATTCTGAGGTTGTGCCCTCTGGTCCTAGACTCTCCCACTAGTGGAAACACCCACTTCACATCCACTCTATCCAGGCCTTTCAGTAATTAGGTGAATGTTATAATGAGGAGGAACAAGCGCAACAATGCTGATCCCCATAAAATAGTCAGATGACATTCACCATTTTTGTGACACAGAACAGCCGAATCAGAGCTGGGAGCACCTCAGCGAAAAAAAGCAGCAATGCATGAGTCAGCAACTGGAGGAAGAAAACTCAACAGTGGAATTGAGCTGTCGGAAGAGAAAGATAGAACCAGTACTAAGATTTCCCTACGAATATAATCACAATTCTAAGCTGCTATTCAGAAGATTGCAATCCAAGATTAAATGCAGATTCTTTACGAGTACACATTAATGTTTACATTCTTTCTTTCAAATACTACCTAGAAGCCTTTAATCAACTCATCATAGAAGAGATCCATAAGCCTGCACTGTAAGCTTTTGCTTTAGTGTATTTTGCGCGTTATTGGTGGTAATTTATAGGAACTGCACCACCTAGTAACTTCTAACTGCAAGATATAAATAGGTTGCTGCTCTCCGAGAACCCTTTACATTTGTTGCGGTGTGAGTTCACAATTGCAACCATGCAATGTGATCCTGGAATGCAGCCCAGAGTTGACGAAGGTTAGTTAACTATGTAAAATCTGCACCATGTGCTTATTCCAATATGCTGTTATGTGCCAGCTGATAGCAGCCATCTATTGGTCCATACATCTCATAATTGGAAAAAAATGATTCAGAGAAACCCAATGAAGAATGCATACATTCAGGGCATCTGTAAATTAGTTCAAGTGAATGAAAATATTAAGTTTAAAACTTTCTAAAGCCACTCCAATATATTATATCACCTCAAGCCGCAAAATACAAAAACACTTATCTTTGCCTCAGATTGCACATCCAAGATGTGAGTTGTTTCCATTTCAGAAAAAGTAACAGCAAGCGAAATATTAGCTACGACACATCAATGGCTCTTGCATTAGAGATATGCACCACATAACCTTCAGTGCTCACAAAACAGAAACGCAATATTTTATCCAAAAATTCCTGTCCTAAAACAGGAAGGGTCCCTGCAATCTCAACACATAAACTTAATCAAACAAAAATCAGGTTCTTCAATTTCCCCTTCTCATTCAGTAAATTAACATAGCTCTACCATATACTTTCAACAAATTTATGTGAAAAGTAATCTATTAATAAAAACAAATTCTGTAGCTTGCACAGTAAACTGACTGCATTGATAGTTTTGATGTAACTTGGTTGCCTGCATATTTACATTCTTTTGATGATATTGTAACACTAGGCTGGACTGTGAGATATTAAATGTTCAAAACTTCCATTAGTCTCAAACCTGTTTGGATATTTAACGGCAGTGAAAAAAAGTCACATGGACTCGTGAAAGTACTCCATTACTAGTGTTATCAAAGAACACCCAACTGTCAGCTTCCAGAGGAATAACTAACAACCCGTCTTCAAAAAAATAAGTAACAAGCTTATTTGGCTCCCATTCTATTCAGCACTACACATTTGTTCCTTACAATACTGGTCCACTGTGATTGCAATACATCTCTAAAATGAACTCCATTTACCTGCCTAGGTTATTCTATAGCACCTCAAAAACCTCAACCGCGGTGGAGACAAGGGCAGCAAGTGCATGGACCCACCACTACCACCAAGCTTGCCTTTTAGTTCCACAAAAAATGACTCAATGGAAACATTTTCATTTCTTCATCGCCAGTTTAAGCACAGGAAGTGTCCAAGTAGCACACTGTGGAACACATTTATGAGGCCTGCAGTGGCTCAGCAGCAGTTTCAAAGGAATGGGCAATAAATGCCTATCTTGCCAGAAACACCCACATTCCAAAAAATGAGTAAACTAAAAGGACTTGAGACCTGGGACAACATTTCAATCAATCGCACAAAATACCTTACTAGACTAAAAAAGATTCTTCAATTATCAATACTTGTTTCAGCTTTAAACCAACACTGCTCTGAAGACAATACAAAATAATTACTAAATTTAAAAAGACACAAGATGCACTCAATGAATCACAATAACATCAATTATTTCCTCCCAATGTGTACAGGCAAAAGAAAGGCTAAGGTGCCAGATCTACACAAATGGGGTTTTTTAATGTTTGCAGACAGCCATATCAATATGTAGCTTAACTAGGTCACAAGATCACAGACCAACAATTAGCAATTATTTTCACTTTCATAGGTATTCGATATCCAGTACTAATTTTGTTACATCAGACATAACTGATGCAACTGAAGTTTGCCCTTCAATGGCTCATCCCAATTTGAATCAGCATTGGCGGTCAAAGTACAATTTCACTCTGGAAATAATTCTGCTCCTAAGCCAGTTAGTTAATTATGGAGGTCTGTTAAAATTATGTCAGATTTCTCTGCATGTAGAAACAGCAGTGGCACTGAAAGTCAACACCTCATTTGGAGGCACTAAAAGTGGGTAACCACAGCTGGTAACCCAACAGCATGCTGGCTGTGCATTAATGACAAGAGATATAGAAGAACATACTCATTACAAAATGAATGAGTCAAAAGGAAATTCCAAACTAAAGATTAGCTTTAAATTTGAGGCTAAAGGATGTCAATGTATAATATCTTACTCCATTTGCTTTTCTCACGTTTGGCAGTGGAAAATGGTCACTTTTGAATTGTTAAAGCATACGTAGTATTTCTGGGCAGTACTACATTGACTGTATTACCAAATACCAATTGCATGAAATTTAATTTGAGCACAAACAGGATCTACAGGCTACTTTGTGTATAGGTACATATATTATCTTAAGGATATCCAAGCCTGAAGCTCAATGTGTCTGGTTAAGGGAGGAAAATGTGTCTTTATTCAAACCCAAGCCATAAGAAATGGTGTTACAAAAATTCTAACATAATAAAAATGAGTTTAAGCAACGGTCAAAGACTAAAACAAATTTCAACAAATATCATCCTTTTTACCTCAGATTTGAGTGCTTGATTACTGCAAACTTTATAAATAATTGTCACATCAGATCAAAAGCTCCTGCCTACATGTTTTCCCATACCACAATGAACAATTTTTAAAGTCATTTGTCCCTGCCCCCGCTCCACACAAAGGAGAAAAATGCTCAAGATGAAACATAATTATACACCATGGATTAAAATAGTGCACAACATGGATTAAATTATCTTGCCTTCCAGCAAAACATAACCATGACAATTAACAAGCCCCGATTTCTAATTGGTAATCAAGAAACTAAACCAAAATCAATAGTGACACTTTGATGAAGAATAATATATAGAATATAAGATCAAATTATTGCCATATTGTGAGCTGCTGAATTAGTAAACTACAGCTCAGGATATATTTGAAATCAGCCTAATTCATTTGAAATTGTAACTTTAAAAATCTATGCATGCTGTTAAGTTTAAGTATGCTTTGCAGATGCAAAGGCTGATTGATGTAAATGGATTGCTAACCATAAACATGGTTATAATACAGTATACATACGTATGTAATGGATCAACGTTTAAATATTTCAATCTACAAATTTACAGTAACATTTATGAGGTGATTTATACCCTCCACAAATGAATAAAGTTTTTTTTTGTTTTTAAGTAAGCTAATATATCTACTGAACGAGCCATGCAATTTCAAACCATAAATGGAGTTGGACTTGACTCTGGAAGAGTCTAGCACCTGCTCAAGTAGACCATCTGATATCAGTCCCAAAAGGTGGATCATTAGGCAAGACTCATTGTCATAATCAATTTCCTGGACATCTCGTCAATCAACACATGCACAAAAGCTGTTAGTTCATTTCAGAACAGTTATCTTTGATCGCTTGTGTTTGCTGTCAATCAGGTGGCAGTAAATATGTTACTAAATTTGCCTCAGCTTTCCCAAAGGAAAACCAAAGCATTCACACTTCTGTGAGCCATTTAATAATCCGTGCTGGAAAATTCAGATCAGCTGAGGGCTCCTACAGTCAATTAATCCATCCACACGTACTGTTCAGGACCACATTAAGTACTGCCGAATAACCTATTGAAGAACTGGTTTTCTTGAAACCACAGCAGAAGTAAGGAACTGCAGATACTGGTTTATGCCAAAGATAGACACAAAGTGCTGGAGTAACTCAGGTCAGGCAGCATCTCTGGAGAAAAAGGCTGCAGGAGGTTTGAAGAAGGCCTCGACCCAAAACGTTACCCATTCTTTTTCTCCAGAGATGCCGTCTGACCTGCTGAGTTACTCCAACAGTCTATTCTTAAACCCACAACCCAACACTGACACTTCAGGTTAAAAAAAAAGAATGCTGATCAATGGCAGCCCATTTCAATATTAAAATACAGTACATTGATCCAATAAGAACTAGTGTACATTCAGTGAATAACATACAACCATACCTGTCTTCATCTCCATCGATTTGTATTGGTATTGAGAACACAGAATTTGTGAGGCTGTTCATAGGGCTGGCCACTTGTAAATTCAAAGGGTTACCAAGAATTTCAGGAATAAGAGGCTTCATGGAGGACTTGCTTTCAGCAGACTGCGAAGTCTGAGACACAAGTTGCTCGGAATTCCGTCTCTCTTCCAGGTGGCCTGTACCTTGCTGTGTGTGAAACAGGTTGGTCTGTGACACGATCGAAGATAAGTTGATTGAACCTTGCATGAGAGGAGGAAGCCCAGATTGTATTAGGCCAGTACTCCCAGTCATTGGTGTCTGAGTACTTTGCTGGGATTGAACCATTGTTACTGGAACACTTGGCATAGTAACAGACGTAGCAGATACATTAGGCACCACAGCAGGCACACTTGAAACACCAGTACTAGGCACATTTTGAATGCCAACAGCCACACTGGACAAGCCAGGTATCTGACTGATCATTCCAGATAGTGGACCCAGAGCTTGGTGCTGTTGGGTTAAATGTTGTTGCACACCTGATGACCCCAAAGTTTGCTGTTGCAAGATCAGACCTTTCGTCGGACCCGGCCGAGCATTTTGTTGCCCTTGCCCACACTGACCGTCCAAGTCACTCTGGGCTGGCATACCCATAACATGCATTCCACTGGCAGGTGACTGCATCGCTGGTGAAGGACCCTGACTCGTCACTTGGCCAGTAGGAAGGCTCATAGTTGCAGTGTTCTGAATTACTGTACCTGGTGAAGATTGCTGTATGGTTCCTAGACCCTGCATGGTCGGCAAATGTTGCATATATTCCACATGGCTGTTTGGAACAGTAGGCTGAGATGGCAGTAAATGTGGAATTGGAGAAAATTGAAACTGCTGACTCTGTGAAGCATGAGCAGCAGCTACATTAGTCTGCGAGGTTGATGTGAATGCTGTATGAACTGCCATGCCATTAATCCCCGTTTGCAGAACACTGTGCTGCCCCAAATTGCTCTGCGATATATGTTGCTGAGCCCCCACAGAAGTATAGATTTGAGTGCCGGAAGCAGCTTGAGTCACTGGAAGCCCGCAGATGGACTGCTGGCCCTTCACGAAACTTTGGTGCTGGTTGATCACATCGGTCTGAGCTAACTGCGTTACCGTGGCGTTGATGGAAGTATCAGCCAGGGAGTCAGTGCCATGCACGGACTGAACAGAGCTGGCCGTGGCTCCCAACCCACTGTCCCTGTCGGCACACTGCTGCTCAGAGGCGGTGCTGCTGCTGCTGTTGTGCCTGATAGTGTCGGCCGACCTCGCCAGCATCGTGCCGTCCGAATCTCGGTCGTAAAACTCGGTGCAAGTCCACCGGCCCCTGCGAAAAGGCTCGCCCGAGCCATGGTCCAGCTTGATGACCCTGAAACGCGAGGTGCAGGCCACCGCCGGTTGCATGGCCACCCCTCCGGTTGAGGTGCCGCTGACCGATGCGGAAGCGGGCAACGTGGCTCCCGGTGCATTCCCGGGGACCGGGGTAACTGTCCCCGTCCCGGGGAGCCGGCCTCCGAAGCCTTCACGGTCGTGAGGGATGTTAGGGGAGAGCGCCCCGGGGGTGTCCGCCTCGCCCACATTGTTGAGGGTCTCGTCGGACGAGCTGCGGTCACACACTTCGGCGTGCTCGTGGTCTGTGGCCCGGGACGACACGTCGAAGATCTCTGAGGAGATGTCCTCGGTGCGAGACTCGTCCGGGTCTTCCAGGCTCTCGGTATCCTCGGTGATGCTGTTGGCCGCCACTTGAGCCGTGGTCACGCTGGTGATCTGGAAACCGCTCTTCTTTTTAACCGGCATCTTGGAGCGAATTAAATATCCGTAGAGGTGCCGCAAGGTCGCTCTCTTCACCTCCTCGTTCCCCCCTCAAAGTCCGTGGTATTTGCTTTAACTGATGTTATAAAAAATACCTTTTACAAGGCGCTCAGATAGACCATCTTCACGTCGCGGTGGAAATATCCCAAGTGAAGAGAGAGAAAAATAATAACGGCCGAATAAACCTTTCAAGAGTTTTGTCGGTTGTCCTGCGGGTATGTGTGTGTTTAAATCCCCCTTCTTGCTCTCACACGCCGCCACAGTCCATGTCTGCTGCTTGCTGCTCTTCTGGCTTCAGCTCCTGGGCGAGAGGTTCTACTTTCCTTGCAGTGAAGAGGACTTGCAAGGCCGTCCGTCAGTGACGGCGACACCCCATCGCAGTCAGTGTTGCGGGGGCCGGGGCTCCCCCCGCTGAAAACTCTTTCCCCCTCCCCTGGTCCTACTCTACCCTCCGAGGGAGGGAGGGAGGGAGGGAGGGAGCAGACAGTCCTGCCCAAGGGAAGGGGGAGGGGGAGATTGTCTCTACCCTCACTCTATCTACCTCGTTGCCCGCAGCTGAGACGCCCGCCTTGCCTTCCTCTCCCAGCCACCACCTCCCTCCTCCTCCTCCTCCTACCCCGGACAGGGGAGCTCGGGCCCCCGCTGCCTGGGGGAGAGAGGTCCGGGCCTGGCTTTACTCTTGACTAGCCGGAGCAGCCGAGCGATGCCATGGTCCGCCGTGCGAGAGCGCCGGGGACGGGGGACGAGGGACAGGGGACGGGGAGAGGCTCCCTACTGTGGGCCGGGGCCTTCAGCGGGAACCTGGGCCACACTCGGACTACAGACCCCCCCCCACCTCCCGGTCGCCTCTGCTGCACAAACCGGGGATGCGAGGGAGGTGGGGAAGGGAGGGGATGAGGATCGCTTATTTGTTAATTAACGAGGGGCCCCCTCTCCTTTCAGGATCTCTCCCTCTCCGTCCCTGTCTGTCTCCTCGGCGAAGAAGGAAAAAGCGGCCACGACCGACTCGCCTCCCTCTGTCCCCCTCACTGCAAGATGGCTCGCAGCCTCCCGCGCTGCACCCTGGGAGCGTCCCCAACGCCGCCGTGACGCCACCGCGTATGGTCCTCAACCCGCCTTCGCGTCGCACTGACGTCATCGCGCAGCCCCCTCAGCCCGTATTCGCGCCGCACTGACGTCATCGCGCAGACCCCCCCCCCATCGCGCCAGCCCCTTGACGTCACCGCGAACGTTCCCTGTCATCGGGAACCCCCCCCTTGATCCCGCCTCGCCCCACGCCGCCCCCTGACGTCATCGCGCATGCTCCACGTGTACCAGGTTTCAAATGTGAAATTGGTCTCACAAGTTCACAAGTTATAGGAGTAAGTAAGTAGGCAAGTATGTAAGTTTGTTTATTGGCCAAGTATTCACATACAAGGAATTTGTCTTGGCGCTCCGCCCACAAGTACCAACATGACAGAATTAGCAGAACATGGCAGAAAAAACAACAGATGTAGAATTAGGCCCTTCAGCCCATCGAGTCTACTCGCCATTCAATCATTTGCTATCTCAGCCTCCTAATCCCATTTTCCTGCCTTCTCCCCATAACCCTTGACATCTGTTCTGAACAAGAATTTGTCTATCTCTGCCTTAACTTGTCTATCTCTCCCTCAGTAGGGTTGCCAACTGCTCCATATTTGCCAGTATATTGGGCTAAATTGGTTTCTCCCATACGGAACCGCCCTTGTCCCGTATTTGGCTGCCATTACTCGGGTCGAGGGGACTGTAGGGTAGGAGCGCTGCGTCCGGGCCAGCCTCACCCATCCCGACATAGTGCATCCCATAGAGTGCAGCAGCACCGCCTCGCCCGTGGCCCCGTCGGTCGGCAGCCCGGCCTGCTGTCCAACCCGAGCCTACAGAATCTCGCTTACTGCCGACACCACCACCCCTCCTTCTCATGACTGATCATCGGTTCATGAGTTGGATGGGGTGCCGGACTTTGTGCGTGACGTTGCACGGGCCAAAACGCCTCAGCTGGCCTGCCGGCTGGCCTTTGTGTGCAGTCCAGCACCCGGGCCAACTCATCATTCACCCAGCCACGGCCGAGTCGGTCAACGAATTGCCGACAGGCATTTGTCCCTTATTTTGACCTTTTGTCCTAAATTGTCCCCAGTGTGTAGGATAGTGCTAGTGGACGGGGATCGTTGCTCGGCACGGGCGCTGTATTTCCCTGCTGTATCTCTAAACTAAACTAAATTCCACTCCCACCTACTCCATCTGCCATCAATCTTAGCCTTGAATATACCCAGTGACCGAGTGTCCACAACCCTCTGGGCCTTAGAATTCCAAAGATTCACAACAGTCTTAGTGATGAAATTCCTCCTGACCTCAATTAGAAATATCTAATCCCTTATCCTGCGACAATACCTCGAGTCTTGACTCTCAGGCCAAAAGAAACAAGCTCTTAGCATCCTCCTTGTCAATCCCCCCCTTAGTACAAAATGTACAGAATAGCCCACTAGGTCCAATGAGTTGAGTTTGAGGCAGGTACTTGAGCAGTTTATTGTCACATGTACCAAGGTATAGTGAAAAGCTTTTGTTGCGTGCTAACCAGTTAACGGAAAGACAATACATGATCAAGGGATCGAGCCATTCAAAATGAACAGATACATGATCAAGGGAATAACATGAATAACGTTTAGTGCAAGATAAAGCCAGTAAAATCCAATCAAAGATAGTCTAAGGGTCTCCAATAAGATATATAGTAGCTCAGGACTGCTCTCTAGTTGTCCATCTGATAGCAGCTGGGAAGAAACTGTCCCTGAATCTGGAGGTGTGCGTTTTCATACTTCTATACCTTTTGCCCCATGGGAGAGGGGGAAAGAGATAGTGGCCGGGGTTCAACTCATCCTTGATTATGCTAGTGGTCTTGCCGAGGCAGCGTGAGGTGTAAATAGAGTAAATGGAAGAGAAGTTGGTTTGTGTGATGGTCTGGGGTGTGTCCACAATTCTCTGCGAAACTTGGATGGAGCTGTTCCCAAATCATGCTATGATGGATCGTGATAAAATGCCTTCTACAGTGCATAAGTAGAAGTTGGTGAAGTTGTTGTGGACATGCCGAACCTCCGAAGCCTTCTAAGGAAGAAGAGACGTTCGAGTGGTTTCTTGGCTATTACTTCAATATGGGTGGTCCAGGAGAAGTTATTGGTGATATTTACGCCGAGGAACCTTTCAACCATCTCTACTTCGGCACCATCGCTGCAAACCAAGTTATGTGTATCACTTCGCTTCCTGAAGTCAAACACTATCTCCTTTATCTCGCTGACATTGAGAGAAAGGTTGTTGTCTCAACTCCAGGTCACGACGTTCTCAATCTCCTACCTGTGCTCATTATTTGATACCCGGCGCACAATGGTGGTGTTGTCTGCAAATTTATAAATTGAATTACATTTGTATATGACTGCACAGTCTAGCAATGTTACAAAATTTTGAGATTTTAAAAATCAAGTCTGCAATTTATCCCATCAGATAAAGCATAAAATGAAGTTTAATTTGACACCTAATTCACTTTCATATCTTCAGTATTAAAAAAGTAATGGCCATTTTCATACTCTGAAATTAGCATCATGTTCCCTATTGCCTTTCCATTGACTTAACACAAAAGTTGTGGTCGTGGACAGCCAAAAGCCCATAACTTTCTTAAAAATTAAGAGAACGGAAATACATTTTCAGTTATTATAGATTGAAGCATTCTGAAACAAATATGAAACAATCTTACTTGGATGATCTGAAATTAAGGCATATAATTAGTTAGTTACCCAATTGTAGCTAATTGCAAAATGCAATTACTAGATCTAAACATCTATCCATTTCTAAAGAAAATATTAACATTTTTTTAAAAAGCCTAAGTGCCCAAATAACATTCACACAAGAATTCACAATATAACATGATTTTAAAATCTAATTGTCATGAATTTATAGGCCAAATAGAAGGAATTTAGTGTTTAATGCCCGTAAATTAATGGCCATTTAAATCAGCTTGCGAGTGGGATTTTATGGAACGCGATGGATTGGAACGTTGCAGTTGCGGTGAATTTAAACCCCATATCGGCAGGAAAAATACTGCCGGTTCGTATGGGGAATAAATCACCGTTTCGCAACATGAAATTTTGATTAAGGTCATCTAAACAAACAAGTTTATATGTAAAAATAAACAGCTTTCCTTTACCTGTCTCCCACGTAAAATCCGTCCCCATTGTCGGCGTTCACGACATTAGAAGCTCATTTTTATTTTACTCCAGCGCTGAAATTGTTGGGCGATTAAAAAAAAAAAAATTCACATACCGGCAGTCGGAACAAATCTTCAGAAAAAGCTCGCACTCCGAGAAAGTAAAACTCCGGAAGGCAAGGGAAAAACCGCATTTTAATCCCCCCCCCCCCCCCCCCCCAAAGGCGGCAAAGTCGCGCACACGGCCAGTGACAGAACTGCAGCGCCGCTAAAGGTAAGTTTTGTAACATACCTACACAGTCGTGAGTGTGCAAGGAGTAAAGAAGAGGGATGAGAATGCATCTTTGCGGAGCATCATGTTTGAGGATTTTTGTTGAGGATGATTTGGCCCCTGTTCTCACTGATTGGGGTCTGTTGGTCAAGAGGTCAGGATCCAGTTGCAGAGATGAGTGCTGTCTCCAAGTCCCGCAAGTTTGGCAATGAGCTTGGAGGACATAATGATGTTAGCAGCAGAGCTGTAGTTTCTGAATATGAGTCTGACATATGTGTCTCTCTTATCCTGGTGTTCCAGGGATGAATGTAGGGACAGGGCGATGGCGGTAGGCAAACAGCAGTGGGTCAAGGTTGCTTGGTAGACTGGACTTTCTATAAATAGCTTCTCAAAACATTTCATGATGGTGGATGTAAAGGCTAGTCATTTAGGCATGAGATCTTGCTTTTGTTCGGCACCGGCATAATGGTGGTCTCCTTGAAGCAAGCGTGTTCCTCAGAATGGAGTAGGGAGAGATTAGAAATTCCATGAATATTCCCGCTAGCTCAGGGGTTCTCAACCAGGGGGGAATTCCCCCCAGGGGGGGATTTCAGGTTTTCAGGGGGGGAATTGGGACCACAGATTAGCAAACTCATACTGTTAGAATGTTGATCTTTTTATTGCCTTTGAGCTCCCCAAGGCGGCAGAAAATTCAGTATGCATCGGTTACAATTTGAGGCGGACAATCTTGGAAAGAAGGGGGGAATGACATTCTGACATATGGTGAAAGGGGTGCATGGGGCAAACAAGGTTGAGAACCACTGCGCTAGCTGGTTGGCGCAGCTACAAAGGACACAACCAGGAACTCCGTATGGGTCAGTTATTTTCCCTGGGTTCACTTTCCGGAAGGCCGTTCTAATCTCTGCAACAGTGACCCTGGGAAGAGGCACACTTTAGTCTGAAGGGACGGGTGTCATCACCCAGTTGGCCTTCTGCTCAAAGCAGGTATAGAAAGCATTCAGTTCATCCGGTAGGGCCACACTATCACCACTAATGTTGACTGACCTCGCTTTTCACCCAGTTATTGTACTCAGACCTTGCCACATTGAGTGGGTCCAAGTGATTATACTGGGACTCAAGTTTGTCCCGGTATTGTCTCTTGGCATCCTTGATGGCTTTGTGGAAAACATAGCGGCGCAGCGGTAGAGTTGCTACCACACAGTGCCGGAGACCCAGGTTCGATCCTGACATCGGGTGCTGTCTATACAGTGTTTGTATGTTCTCCCTGTGACTACGTGGATTTGTCCGTTCTCCAGATTCTTCTCACATTCCCACCCACACACTACAAGTTTGTATATTCATTGGCTTCGGTAAAATTGTAAATTGTCCCTAGTGCATATAGTGTTAGTGTACGGGGTGATAGCTGGTCAGCGTGCACTCAGTGGGCCGAAGGGCCTGTTTCTATACTGTATCTCTATAGTCTAAAGTCTAGGGCGAAGTACAGAGACCATTTGTAGCGTCCCAAGCTGAACGATTGATCAGGAGCATTGCAACCACATTCAATCTGCACCCTTCTGATCTGTGTGATTCCATTACTGATTTGCTGTCTGCGTGGAGTTTGCACGTTCTCACTGTGACGGCTTGGGATTCCTCCAGGTTTCCTCACACATCCGAAAAACATGTGGGTTTGTAGGTTAATTGGCCTCTGTAAATTGCCTTGAGTGTGCAGGGAGTGGATTAGAAGGTGGGATAACATAGAACTAGTGTGAACGGGTCATCAATGGTCAGAATGGACTCAGTGTGCTAAAGGGTGTGTTTCCATGCTGTATCTCTAAACTAAACTAAACTCTACTTTCCCACCCTTTGGGGTGGCACGGTAGGGCAGCGGTAGAGTTGCTGTCTTACAGCGCCAAAGACCCGGTTTTGATCCTGACTATGGGCGCTGTTTCTTTGTAGTTTGCACATTCTCCCTATAATCTCATGGTTTTTCTCTGGGTGCTCTGGTTTCCTCCCATGCTCCAAAGATGTAGGATAATTGGCTTCTGTACATTGTCCCCAGTGCGTAGGATAATGCTGGTGGAGCAGGGGTCGCTGGTCGGTGCGGGCAATGTATTTCTGCGCTGTATCTCTAAACTAAACTAAACTCCACTCTCCCGCCTACTCCCTCTGCCATCAATCTTAGCCTTGAATATACCCAGTGACCGAGTGTCCACAACCCTCTGGGCCTTTGAATTCCAAAGATTCACAACAGTCTGAGTGATGAAATTCCTTCTGACCTCAATTCTAAATATCTGATCCCTTATCCTGAGACAATACCTCGAGTCTCGTCTCTCAGGCCAAAAGAAACAAGCTCTCAGCATCCCCCTTGTCAAGGCCCTTTAGAATCGTGTATGAGTATTCTTCAAGGCTTCAAACTGCTCCATGTTATTTATTGTAAAAGGGTTAAAGTTCCAGTTTAAATAACAAAGACAGGAATTTCAGACAAATCCATTTGGTGATCTATGTTTGCAAACCATAATGTAATTTTTTTTTCAGGCCTAGTTTTTGTATGCACCAGATGTGTTTTTTTCTGAGACATAGCCAGATACGACAAAATCTCGGCTTTCAATTGCTATTTAATTAGGTTAGTTATTACCAATATTATTACAATTATTATTAGGTAATCAAATGTTTGATACCTTTTTCAGACTTTTAGACTTTAGAGATACAGTGTGGAAACAGGCCCATCAGCACACCGAGTCTACGTTGGCCATCGATCATCCCGTACACAAGAACTACCCTACACACTAGGAACAATTTACAGAAGCTAATTAAACTGCAAGCTTGTATGTTTTTGGGGTATGGGAGGAAACCAAAGGACCCGGAGAAAACCCATGCGGTTAAAGGGAGAACGTAAAAATCCGTACAAACGGCACCCATAGTCAAGATCGAATCCGAGTCTCTGATGCTGTAAGGCAGCAATTCATCCGCTGTGCCACTAAACCACCCCAAATGTTAAATTATATGTTTCATTTGTCCCCTTTCATTATCCTCAAGCCAGCAGATACAATCCTAGACTATCCAAACTTTATACATGGCAACCGGCTGTTAGTTGAGTAAACTTCCTCTGAACGACATCCAAAGCATTAAATAAGGAGATGAGTAGTGTATCCAGTATTCCTAGTCATATGCTGGTCATGAACGCAAGTTAAATTTACTTTAGCTTGTATATATTTTCTTTTTCATGTTTAATATTTAGCTTTCTTGATCTGTGACTGGAATTGGAAATTGGATTGGAAAAGACCGAGACGGCTTTAAATGCAAGTGTGGTCAGCATAGAGTTCATGAAGTGAGATCTACTTCACTGCTATTGCACCTATAAAAAATATTCAGTAACTTTCTTAACTTATCCAATTATAGTATTTGGCTAGTCTCAAAAGAATAACATTTTCTAATCTCTTGTTCTTTTCTCTGTGGTGAAATATCGGTAGATTCATAATACCCTTTCAATTTATGCTCAATTCAACTTGAAGTCTTAATTAATGGTTCCAATAAGTTAAAATGTAATATGATATTAAAAGCAAATAAAATGAACAATGGATTCACACTGGTATTCTTGTAATAACACATAAACCCCACAGTTAAATATATAATATATTATGTACCACATCCAGATTTATGGTTTGATAAGGCATGCACTATCAGTTAAATTACAACTTTACTCAAAATAAATTGTACTGATGGATTAGGACTAAAAATTGAGAATCAGGCTTTAAGAAAGAGCCAGACGGGTCACCTAATTGATTTATGGGGTCATTATGGTCTCGAGTTATTAAGTTGGTAATAAATTTGCACGGATGAAAACAGCCACAAAAAAGGCAATGTGAATTCAAGGCAAAATTCTGCAATGTCAGTCAATATCTGAAAAGAAATATGAATTTAGCAATTTTTGTGAGCCCACCCCCCTTCACTCCATAACTAACATGGTTTTTTACCCGTCCTGGGAATTGATATTTTTATTGTGAATATTTTTATGTTAGCATCTTCCTTAAGATTATGAGAACAATTAATTTCAGTCAAGCATATTGCTACATTGAATAAAGAAAGGCCTGGACAGAGTGGATGTGGAGAGGATGTTTCCAGTAGTGGGAGAGTCTAGGTCCAGAGGGCACAGCCTCAGAATAAAAGAACATACCTTTAGAATGGAGATGAGAAGGAATTTCTGTAGCCAGAAGGTGGTGAATCTGTGGAATTTATTGCCACAGACAGCAGTGGAGGCCAAGCCATTGGGTATTTTTAAAGCAGAGATTGACAGGTTCTTGATTAGACTTTACTTTAGAGCAAGAAAACAGGCCCTTTGGCCCAGAGAGTCTGCGCTGACCAGTAATCACACTAACGCTATCCTACACACTAGGGACAATTTACAATTTTACCAAAGCCAATGAACCTACAAACATGTACGTCTTAGGCATGTGGGAGGAAACCAGAGCACCCGGAGACCACGTGGGTTTTCTCCCAGAGTTCTGTTTCCTACATTCAAGATTCAAGAGAGTTTATTGTCATGTGTCCCTGATAGGACAATGAAATTATTGCTTTGTTTCAGCACAATAGAACATAGTAGGCATGAATACAGAACAGATCAGTGTGTCCATATACCATTATATAAATATATACACACATGAATAAATAAACTGATAAAGTGCAAATAAACAGATAATGGGCTATTAATGTTCAGAGTTTTGTCCGAGCCGCGTTTAATAGCCTGATGGCCGTGGGGAAGTAGCTATTCCTGAACCTGGTCGTTGCAGTCTTCAGGCTCATGTACCTTCTACCTGAAGGTAGAAGGGAGATGAGTGTGTGGCCAGGATGGTATGGGTCGTTAATGATGCGGCCAGCTTTTTTGAGGCAGCGACTGCTATAGATCCCCTCGATGGAAGGGAGGTCAGAGCCGATGATGGACTGGGCAGTGTTTACTCATTTTTGCTGTCTTTTCCGCTCCAGGGCGCTCAAGTTGCCGAACCAAGCCATTATGCAACCGGTCAGCATGCTCTCTACTGTGCACCTGTAGAAGTTTTAAAGCTTTTAAAGCAGAAATTGACTTGATTCTTGATTTGTACGGGGGTTTCAAAGGTTATGGGGAGAAGGCAGGAGAATGGGGTTGAGAAAAAAATATAAATCAGCCATGATTCCTTCTCTCCAGAGATGCTGCCTGTCCTGCTGAGTTACTCCAGCATTTTGTGTCTACCTTCGATTTAAACGAGCATCTGCAGTTCTTTCCCACACAGCCATGATTGAATGGTGGAGTAGACCTGTTGGGCCAAATTGCCTAATTCTTCTTCAATGACATGAACTTGTATTGAGTTTTTTATTTATTGAACTTCTTTTTATGTTTGTTTATTATATTGTCTACTGAGTACTGTGTTTAGAAACCTGTAAGTAATAAAAAACTCGCTTGATTTGTGACACATGCCTGCAAGACCAAATGATCAACTTCTCCTAATTCATATGTTTGAATGCATGCTTATATCATCAAAGGGGTGGGAGATTGCAACCTTCACGTGGTCCACCCTGTTTTGACGAATGCAATCAACCTGGCGTGCTCAAACAGAACGTGTTGTCTTACAACTTTAGGCTGTGCACGCCATACGCAAGAAAAAGAATATCATCAAAGACCCACATTACCCTTGACCTCGCTCTCATTTCACTCCTTACCATTGGTAAGAAGGTACAGGATTACGAATACCATGACCATCAGGTTCCAGAATAGATTCTTCTAGCAACCACCAGGCTCTTGAACACTACACAACACTAACTTCAACCAAACTTCTTTGGACTGTCTTTGGTTGCACTACGTAGTTTGGGGTTTCGTCTTGCACTAGTATTGCGGTGATTTATTGGTTGAATTTTAGTTTATTTTCTATAATCTATGCAGGCTGTGTTTACGGGGCTATTATGCTGCTGCAAGTAAGAATTTCATTGAAGATAGACACAAGAAGACAGAATTTCATTGTCCTATCTGGGACACATCACAATGAATTCTCTTGACTTGACACTCAGTGGGACAGGCAGCATCTCTCAAGAGAAGAAATGGGTGACATTTCTTCAGACTCTGAAGAAGGGTCTCGACCCGAAACGTCAATCATTCCTTCTCTCCAGAGATGCTGCCTGTCCCGTTGAGTTACTCCCACATTTGGTGTCTGTATTGGTTTAAACCAGCATCTGCAGTTCCTTCCTACACTAAGAATTTAATTGTTCTGGTGTTGTTACATATGACATTAAAACACTCTCGACTCTTTAATTATATAGGAGCTGATCGGTAATTATTAACAATAATTTCTCAATCAGAGCACAATTGTTTCCAGTAAACCATTTGAAGTCTGAGAACGAATGTGTTTCCTTCCGAGACCATGAAGTTTATTTCCCGTCTGTCATGTTGCCAAAGGTCCCATTTTGGCTTTAGTTTGCAAAACGTGATAGAGTATTCAGAAATTGATCAGACTAATTTGAGTGTTCTCAAGTTTCACCAATAGCTTGTACGATAAGGCCAAGTGTTTAGTGAGAGATGTAAATGACCAAATGCTAGAAAATAGTTTTCATACATAATTGGGATTTAGGCCGGTTATTATGTTACTAGCCAACAAAGAGCATCTGGCAATATTTACCAAATAAAGGCACCAGATTGTGAGCATTGACCAACCGAAAAGATGAACTTTCCATCTTCGGCTTAAGATATTTTGTGCAGCGTGCGAAGAATATTGAAATGTGAACAGATATTAGGGATGGGAGGCAATTGCAGTCTCTTAAATATAAACATTTATTGTCCATCCCTGATTTCCCTAGAATCGGCGGCGATGAGTAGGCTTCTGGATATCTGGAACGCGCTGCCAAAGCAGTAAGTGGAATTAGGTACAATCAGTAAAGACACAGAGTACTGGAGTAACTCAGCGGGTCAGGCAGCATCCCCAGAGAACATGAATAGGTGACATTTCAGATCGGGACCCTTCTTCACATGGATAGGTGACATCTCGTGAAAGAAATGGAGCGGCACGATGGCGCAGCGGTAGAGTTGCTGCCTTACAGCGCCAGTGACCCGAGTTCGATCCTGAATCGGAGTTAGTACATTCTCCCTGTGACAGCGTGGGCTTTCTCCAGGTAGTCTGGTTTCTTCCCACACTCTTGTATCTTGGAGTAGCTTTGTGGAGTAGCTGCAAAGCATTTGGCAAATGTGACGCATTGCAGCTACAAAGGGAAAAATAATGAAGCAGGTGAATGGTGAATTCATCAATCACACAATTAATTAGGAAGAGAAAAACAAAAGTATAGAAAAAACTGAAATGAGAAAATGACAATTCTGGAAATAGGCAGTTATTTGAAAGGAAACTAGATGGATCTAAATTTTTTAAAAAAACTGCAGATGTTGGTAAAGTAATTGACTTGAAATGTTAACTGTTGAAAATTGTCTGACCTGCTTAGCTTTTCCAGCACTCTGTGTTTTACTTGAGGTGGCTAACACCTCAGTTAGAATTGTACATTAGGCCTTGAACTCATATGCTTATAAGAGGGACTGCACTTTGTGGTTGCTTAATCGGTTTCACAGGAGTTTGGGAGGTTCAGAGGTTGTGAAAGAAAATGCAAGTTTTTCTTATTTTATTTCTGTATCCTTGCCTGATTCAGTATTGACTTTGAGATCCTTTAAATCTGTGTCACAGATATAGATGGAGAATGACAACAGTACAGCACAGGAAAAGGCCTTTCGACCCACAATGCCTGTGCCGAAAATGATGCCAAGACCAACTCTTATTTGCCTCACATAATGCATGACCCTCCATTGCCTGCATATCCATTTGCTTTGGGGGTGGGGGAAAAGGTGTTGGGTGGGCGGAGCTGATGTGGGGTGAGTGGGGGTTAGATTTGTTTAAGAGTGAAAGGGGATGAGAGGATGTGATTTTGGAAGTAGAGTTTTGGTGGTTCTCTTGGATTTTGGGAGTGAGTGTCCCATTCAAACTACCCTTGGTCTCTATTGAATTCTTTCCAACTTAAGGGCCTGTCCCATTGTATGAGGTAATTCAAGAGTTCTCCCGAGTTTTCCCCTGATTCGAACTCGGAGAATGTTCATAGTGGGTCCATAGGAGTTCGTGGATGTCTCGTGGCGGTTCGTACAAGTAAAAAGTAACAATTTTTTTCATCAAGAGTATTTTTTTACTCGTGGACATTTTTCACAGTGTTGAAAAAACGTCACGAGTTTACCGGATTTCCCGAGTGCCTACCGTTACTCGTACGAGCCACTACGGGACATTCACTAACTCCTACAAACCCGCTAGGGACATTCTCCGAGTTCGAATCAGGGGAAAACTCTGGAGAACTCTTGATTTAACTCGTACAGTGGGACAGGCCCTTTACTCTTGGCTATCTTATATTCTTGTCACCAGTTTTGATTTCTAGTGGAAATGTGGAAATGTTGCCCTCCTGCAACCATAGGATGCACAGATGAAAAGTCTATATACTTACAAAACTCTCATCTTGTCCTCTTCCGGTTTGCGTTGTTTTTAAATTTGCGCAAAAACGGTACCCGCTAGTGCCACCTTATTCGCTATTCTCCTGTGCTGCAAGTGCAACAAGTTTTATTCCGATCTGTGATATATTACAAAAGTTATTCGTCTGCCATTTGCCGGGTTGGCGACGCCCCTTCCGGCATCCGCTGTCTATCACCGGCGGCGAGAATAAAGCTGAAGGAGCGGAGTGAGCAGAGTGTGGGCTGTGTTCCGCGTGCGGCAGCTGTGTTCCTCGTGCGGGGGCTGTGTTCCGCGGGCGGGGGTGGCAGCGGCCACCACGACGGGCCGGGAGCCGATGAGTTCAGCTGGGGCTGGGAGCTGCTGAGTGCGACAGGTGCCGGTGACGGGAGCCACTGAGTGAGTCCGGAGCCGGGTCCAGCAGCCAGTGAGTGCGGTCGGAGCCGGGGCAGGGAGCCCACACACCCCCCTCCTCCCCCCACCACTCCTCCCACACCCCCCTCCCACCCCCTCCTCCAATTTCCATCCCCACTGTTTGTCCAAATTGTATTTATATATAGTACAGTAACACCGATTTTCCAGCACCTTTGGTTCCAGAGCCTTGCTAGATTTTTTATTTTGCCAGATCAACAGAAATTGGTCACAGTGGCACAGCAGTAGAATTATTGTTTTACAGCAGCAGGGAACCTGGTTCGCTCCTGACCATGGGTGCAGTCTGTATGGAGTTTGTAGGTTCTCCCCGTGACCGCGTGGGATTTCTCCGAGAGCTCCAGTTTCCTCCCACATTCCAAAGTAGTACAGGTTTGTAGGTTAATTGGCTTCTGTAAATTGCCCCTAGTGTGTAGGATAGTGCAAGTGTACCGGGTGATCGCTGGTCGGTGCGCTCTCGGTGGGCAGAAAGGCCCACGCTGTATCTCAAAAGTCTAAAATAAAGGTCACATAATAATAAAACATGATAATTATAAAGCGGGTTGTTGTCCCCGCTCGATGTGTTGGTTTATCCAGAGAACAAGAAGGGAAAAGACGGGAGACGTGGGGGCAGAGTCACCGGCACACAACGTAAAGTAAAACTGCACAACAAACCCAGCTGTGCTACTGTTCAGGGACTGCGTTGCTATTCTCTCCGTAAGTACCCAAGCCAGGCCCTCTCACTTCATCTCCAATCGTGCAACGAGCAGATCCCTAAGGCTCAGTCACGTTCCCAATCAGGCATTTCTTAAAACAGGAGAAAAATGTTTCCACGGACATTCCAAAGACTTCTGGAAGACAGGTACGCTCCCGTATACTGCAGCTGTGAAGAATTGTTATTGTATGGTAATTTTTTTCGGATTAAAGAAGGTGCCGTCCATCAGATGCCAGAAAATCGGTGGTGTACATGTATTTTCTGGTTTGATTTGATAGAATGCAAAACCTAGATACACGTGACGTTAATTAATCTAAACCGATCCCCCATCTTACTCCCTATTTAATGTTGCAATCCTGATGATTGCATCACCTTCAGTGGTTCCTGCAATGTACACGGTGCTATTCATCAACTGCATTTAAAGCATTATCACCGGTTATAAAAAGATTAAAATTGTTCCCACAAACTCCAATATACATACTGCCAGAGTAACAGTTACATTGGAATGATTTAAAACTGTAATCAGTGTAATCTCTTGAGTTCCTGGTGCAATTTGTCCACTATAAAGATTGCAACATAGTCATCAGACATGGTTATCTGTTATTCTTTATTTATTCTTAAGAGCTTGTTTGGTAATTGCATTGCCCAAAGGATCAATATTTTATACCTGTCAGTTTATCAAATAGTTGAAATGTGAAATAGCACTTAATGGGCACAACAATGAATGCTGCCTGACCTCCTGAGTCCCTCCAGCAGTTTGTATTTTGCTTATCTTTCTGTGGTCTCTTGTGTCTCCATTCTGTAGTCTCTTGTGTCTCCATTCAATTCTTTATGAAGTCACCCAACAAAGTTTCATTGAAGAGCAAGAAACACTACAAGCAATTATGAAATTTATATCATTTAGCTCGTTTAACAGACTATTTTGTATATATGGGCAAGAGTAATATAAGTAATTTAAGTAAGTAACTTACTTATATGGGCAAGAAAGAGTCAGGAGTGTTTTATTGTCATAGGGAGGCATGGTGGTGCAGCATTAGAGTTGCTGCCTTACAGCACCTGTGACCTGGGTTCGATCCTGACCATGGGTGCTGTTTATATGGAGTTTGCACATTCTCCCTGTGACAGCAGGGGTTTTCTCCAGGTGTTCCGGTTTCCTCCCGCATTCCAAACACATGCAAGTTTCTAGGTTAATTGGCCTCTGTAAAATTGCCCCTAGTGTCTATTGTACGGGTCATCATTGGTCGACATGGACTCCACGTTGTACCTCTAAACTAAACTAAACTAAACTAAACTAAACTAAAATAAACTAAACTTTTCCCTGGATTTTAATGTTGAGAGCAAGATTGTTGCTCTAGCACCTCTCAATCTGATTATCCATCTCCTTCCCGTTCTCCAACTCGTGGTGATCCACCATCTGCCCAACAATGGTGGTATTGTCAGTGAATTTAAAGATGACGTTGGAGCTGTGACTGGCCACACGGTCATGAGTATAGCGAGTAGATCAGGGGACTGACGACGCAGCCTTGAGGTGCTCCTGTATTAAGGGTCAGTGAGGAGGAGCTGTACAGTAGTTGCCCATTCATTCTGATCGAGGTCTGCTGATGAGGAAGTCCGAGATACAGTTGCCTATGGAGGAGAGAGACCTACTTCCCTGAGTTTGATCAGAAAAATCCTGACCCAAAACATTATATGTCCATTTCCCTCCACTGTTGCTTCCTGACTCGCTGAGTTCCTCCAATACTGCGTGTTTTACTCAAGATTCCAGCATCTGCAGTTCATTGTATTTTCCTGATTTTGATTATGTTTGGAGGGTTGATGATGTTAAATCAAATGGTAGTCGATGAACAACAGCCTGCATTGCAATTGTTCAAGCATCCCAGCAGATAAAAATCATGTTTCTATTATGTTTTTCCCGTGCAAAACTCAAAAGTGGGTGGATGAAAGCGTAGCAAAACATATAATACCTCCAGCAATTTGTGTTTTGCTCAAGATTCCCACAATCACAGTTCATTGTGCCTCTGTCTTAACTTTGACTTTATTTGGGTTTAGCCCTGTTAAGGGGCTGTCCCACTGCGGAGACCTAGTTGGCAAGTTTAGAAGAGTTTTCCCTTGACTCATACGCGCAGCATGGACGACACGAGGTCCAAGGAGTAGCAATGTTACAAAATTTTGAGATTTTAAAAATCAAGCCTGCAATTTATCCCATCAGATAAAGCAAAGAAGTTTAATTTGACACCTAATTAACTTTCATATGTTCAGTATTAAAAAAGTTATGCCCATTTTCATACTCGGAAATTAGCATCTTGTTCCCTATTGCTTTTCCATTGACTTAACACAAAAGCTGTGATCGAGGACAGTCAAAAGCCCATAACCTTCTTAAAAATGAAGAGAACTGAAAGAAATTTTCAGTTATTATAGATTGAAGCATTCTGAAACAAATATGAAACAATCTTACTTGGATGACTTGAAATTAAAACATATAATTAGTAACCTAATTGTAGCTAATTACAAAATTCAATTACTAGATCTAAACATCTATCCATTTCTTAAGAAAAGATTAACATTTTTAAATACCCTAAGTGTCCAAATAACATTCACACAAGAATCCACAATATAACATGCTTTTAAAATCTCATTGTCATGAATTTATAGGCCAAATGGAAGGAATTTAGTGTTTAATTCCTGTAAATTAATGGCCATTTAAATCATCTTGCGAGTGAGATTTTGTGGAACGCGATCGATTGGAACGTTGCGGTTTGCGGTGAATTTAAACCCCATATCAGCAGGAAAAACACTGCCGGTTCGTATGGGGCCTAAATCACCTTTTCGCAACGTAAAATTTGGATGAAGGTAATCCTGAAAAGCAGGTTTATATGTTAAATAAACAGTTTACCTTTATTTGTCCCGTACGGGAGATCCGTCCCGTTGTCGGCATTGACGGCGTTAGAAGTGGATTTTTATTTTACTCCAGCGCTGAAATTGTCCTGAGGTTTAAAAAAAAATTCACAGAACGGCAGTCGGAACAATTATTCAGCATTAGCTAGCAGCCCAAGAAAATATATCTCGGACAGGCAGGAGAAAACGGCATTTTATCCCCGCCCACCCCCCAAAGTCGCGTACACGGCCAGTGACAGAACTGCAGCGCCGCTGAAGATAAGTATTGTAACATACCTACTAGGAGGTCTTTGTAACTCTCCTTCATGCTCGTGAGTAGTCCCTGCGTACTCGAGTCCTCAGCTAGGTTGCGGCGTTTTTCTTTCAACATGCTGAAAAATGCCCGTGAGTAATAAAAGGTCGCCATGGAAAAAATCGATATTTTTTTACTCGTAGGTTTAATCGAGGTAGGTCATAGTAGGTCTGCATGCTAACCAAGGTAATCAAAGGCAATCGAAGGTAGTCGAAGGTAAAGCTCGTTGAGAAGAAAATGGTAAGTAAACCGACCGGTAATGTTAAATGCCTGCTAAACTTTATTAAACGTTGTCTGGCTTTTTAAAAGTGTCTTCACTCCTTGTTCCCCCTCTCTCCCCTTCTCTCCCACTCCCCCCCCCCCCCACTCTCCATGCTCTCTAAAGGACTTATAGTTCTGTGCCCGCTGTCTTTTACCTTCCTGTTCATCGCGGGTGTGAATTTCAGACAGCACTCCCCCGCTTTCCCTGGCCCCCGCCTTTGCGATGTGTGTGTGTATGTGCAGACGGTCGATTCAGCTCGCGGTTTCAACGCTGACGGTCGATCCAGCTTGAGGCTTTTCAGGCGAGTGCCCTCGAGTTTGAAGGTCGAAGACAGTCGATGAAAAGTCGCGTTAGTGGGACGGGCCCTTTAGTCCTGTTTATTGAAAAAAACACTGAATCCTGTCGCTCATTTCAGAATGTGCTTCATCATGTCCAATTGCATTGCCCATTAAACAGGAAAGGTATAGATTCATGTTAGTCTATTAGTGATGATGGCATAAGGAGGGGAGTGCAGAGTTGAGGCTCGCATCTTTTGTACATCTTTTGAGTGTGAGAGACTGGAGCACCTGGAGAAAAACTGGAGCACCTGGAGAAAACTCACGCGGTACAAACTCTGTACAGACAGCGCCTGTTGTTAGGATAGAACCAGGGTCTCTGGCGCTGTTTAGCTGTGCCACCGTGTCGATCCTTCATCGAACTGAAACGTCATCTGTCCATTTTCCTCCCAGATCCTGCCGAACCCGATGAGTTCCACCAGCATCAAGTTTCCAGCATCTGCAGTCCCTTATGGCTCCATACACACAGCTGGGTTGATCCATTGGATAGCAAACCTCACTGTTAAATGAATAATATTGAGGAAAACAACAGTAGATAAAAGAATTAAGCAGGTGTTCAAGTTCCTCCTGACGTCTGCGTAACGGCTCGATGTTTTGAAACTGATTTTACCACTGAGTCGTTTGAAACAGAAGTGGATTAAAGAGAGGGATTAAAAGGTTTAATGGAAGCCCAATTAAATGTAACTGGATTATATTCTCTGTGATCCTCTTGATCTTCTTGTCATGGCAATCACTGAATCCATTTCTCTTTCCCTTGCTGGGTACAATGCAAAGCGCACTCAGCATTGGCGAGATCTTGAACCCAATGACTTCAGGTTTTAGACTTTAGAAATACAGTGTGGAAACAGGCCCTTCAGCCCACTGTGTCCGCGCTGGCCAGCGATCACTCCTTACACTAACACTATCCCATAGAATTTATAATTGACAGAAGCCAATTAACCTATAAACCTGCATGTCTTTGGAGTATAGGAGGAAACCGGAGCACCTGAAGAAGGCCCACATGGTTACAGGGGGAACATACAAATTCCGCACAGACAACATCCCGTTATCAGGATCGAACCTGGGCCTCTGGCGCTGTAAGGCAGCAACTCTACTACTGCGCCACCGTGCTGCGTTCATGTTAATTCTCACTCTACCTGGCTTGGTTCCATAATCATATAGGTAAAAAGTAAAATTGTAGGTTAATTGGCTTCTGTAAATTGTCCCTTGTTTGTCGGATAGAGCTTGTGTATGGGTGATAGGGCTCAGTGAGCCAAAGGGCCTGTTTCCACGCTGTATCTCAAAACTAATCTAAACTAAACTAAACTTAAACAAATCACGGTTGAGGCTATTTTAAGAGACCATGTGGTGCAGCTAGTAGAGCTGAATAACTACATAATTCTATGGCTCTACACATGCCTTGAGATTAATGCACCTGAAGACAGGGCACAGGGCATAGCTAGTAGTGCTACTGCCTCACATCGCCAGAGACCCAGGTTTGATCCTGACTATAGGTGCTGTCTGTATGGAGTTTGACGTTCTCCCTATGACTGCTTAGATTTCCACCGGGTGCTCCGGTTTCCTCCAACATCTTAAAGACGTGCGGGTTTATAGGTTAATAGGCTGCTGTATAATGCTCTTGTGACTTGGGAGTGGATAAGAAAGTGGCATAACGTAGAACTAGTGTGAACCAGTGATCGATGGTTGGTGTGGACTTGGTGGTCCAAACGGCCTGTTTCCATTCTGTTACCTCATTCAAAAGTTCCCTCCGCAAATTTCCACCCGGTGGAAATCTAAGCAGTTTCCGCAGATGCTGCCTGACCCATTTGGCTCCTTCAACAAAATCGAGAGGACACGCACTTAAAAGTTGGATTTTAGCAGTTCTCCTCATTTACTCCAGTGCTAAATAAACTTGCATTTCTTCTATCCTTATCTTACTGCACATCTTTTATTTTTTCACATCTGGCCTTCGTCCAACCATCTGCCTATCGGAAATCCCTATCACTCGTCAGACATTGTCCGGCCTCCTCTCTTTCAGCCTTCTCCCTCCTCCACCACCATGAGCCTGAAGAAGGGTCGCTACCAAAACCTCACATGTCCATAAGATCAACATAAATTGCGGGGGTAACTCAGCCAGCCAGGCAGCATCTCTGGAGAAAAGGACAGGTGACGTTTTGGGTCAGGACCCAGGTCAGTATGAATAGTATGAAGGGTACAATCAGCATCTGCAGTTCCTTGTTTCTACATCACCTGTCCATGTTCTCCTGTGGTATTGCCTAACCCACTGAGTTACTGCAGCACTTTGTGTCTTTTTTTTGTAGACCAGCTTCTGCAGCAGCTTGTTTGTGTAAGTGAGTCTTACTTGGTAAGAAAAAAATCCTCTGTCCTTCTTAATAATAATAATAATAATAATAAATAATTTATTAATCCCCTTTTCAGGGGAAATTCACATGTCCTTGCAGGACACTAATAAAAATACAACATAACATTAAAGAAGAAGTTTAATATTAAAACATAAAAACATCCCCCCACAATGGTAAGTTGCCTGGTGAGTTTTCCTTCATTATCTGACTATCTAGGCCTCTGGTTCTATGCTGAATTGCTGGAAGGTGGTGTCGGAGGCACCACAATTGGCTTTAGTAGCTTGAGGCGAGGGAGGGTAGACATCAGCCTGAGATCACTCCCCTGATAGTTCTCTTGTAATCATGCTGATCAATAGAGCCAGGATTTTGCCATAATTGCCTTTTCATGCCTTTTTTGATGATTTCACCAGGATAATGCCTTTTTCATGATTGAGTGCCTAAATCAGCCTTTTTTTTCCGTTTGGCTAAAAGGTCATGCTATTTTCTCTAGTTGTACCATGATTACAATGACGTTTTCTATGTTAACACGTTAATATTAATGTTATTATTAACGTGTTAACATAGTATAACTACAAGAAATTTCCACCACCGGGACGAAACCGGGGGTGCCACGGTCGGTCATTCATTCGTTTGTGCCGCTGCCCGCTGGTTCAGTCTTCTCCAAGATCTAGCTGGGGTGTAGACTACCCAAGCTTGTCTCCTCATTACATTTACTGCTGGCTCCAATCGCAAATCTGAGTTTTCGAGTGATCTGTGCAAGGCATTCATTGATGCTAGAATTCCACTGTAGAAATTGGAAAACAAACCTCTCAGAGGTTTTTTAGAGAAATACACAGAGGAACTTATACCAAGTGAGTCATCATTACGGAAAAATTATGTTGACAGCAATCATCATTGTGCAGAAAATTAGAGATGAAGTTGCATGCAACAAAATCTGGATCTCAATAGATGAGACAATTGATGCTGTGGGGAGATATATTGCCAGTGCGGTCATCGGTACACTGGAGGCAGGTCAACCATCAAAGGAGTATTTGTTGACATCGGAAGTATTGGAGAAGTCATACAGCTCAACTATTGCTCAGTTGTTTACTTCTTCACTTTCTGTACTTTGGCCAGAAGGTATAAAACACGAGAATGTTCTTCTGTTTGTGACTCAAAGTTTTATTCCTCAAAATGTTGCATTTGACATGCTTAGTTCAAGGACTTCATACAATTGCCAAGCGCATACGTAGCTTGTTTCCAAATGTCGATCGCCTAGTTTTCAATGTCAAGAAAATCTTCCTCAAATAACCATCACGTGTGCAGTTGTTCAAGGAAATGGCACCCCAGATTCCGCTACCTCCTCAGCCCGTTTTGACTAGGTAGGGTACATGGTCCTCTGCTGTACTCTACTATGCTGCAAATTTAAAAAGATAAAATAAATCGTCAACTAGTTTGAAGAAGAATCTGCTGCAGTCAGGATCGTCAGTGAAATCATGCAGAAAAAAGTCCCTCCACCACAATCTTTTGTTTATTGCTTCCAATTTTGCAAACTTCCCACAAGCTATCACTTCCCTTGAGAAACGTGGCAAAACATTAGTCAATAACTTGCAGGTTTTCAACAGAGTAACTGACGATATTCGTAAAGTTCCTGGCGATATAGGTAAAGACATACAAGGAAAATGAGGAAGAGTGATTTTAGCTAACAAAGATCTTACATAGAAACATAGAAACATAGAAAATAGGTGCAGGAGGAGGTCATTCGGCCCTTCGAGCCAGCACCGCCATTCAATGTGATCATGGCTGATCGTCCACTATCAATAACCCGTGCCTACCTTCTCCCCTATATCCCTTGACTCCACTATCTTGAAGAAATAGAAAACATAGCTAAAGTTCTCAAAGATAGTAGTAATGAACAAGATATCGACATGAATATAGAGTCTGTAGCTTGTTTTGGGTATGCACCAGTGACCTCAGCTGAGGTGGAAATAAGTTTTTCGTAACTGAAAAGTCAGCTTATTCGGTCTGACAGACGGCATAGTTTAACACCAGATAATTTGAAAAAATGCTAGTAATTCATTTGCAACCAGGCAACTTTGGTCAACAAAATGTAGTATATCTTTATATTATCATTTAAACTATACTTTGGTGATGGAAATAAATGCCTTTTATGCTTTTTTTTGTCAATAAATGCCTTTTTCGTGCCTTTTTTGTAATTTTATAATGACTTTTTGCCTGCCTATTTCGGAGTTTTTTAGTGCCTAAATATCCTGGCTCTACTGATCAATGTGGATTTGTCAATAAAGGATACAATAAAAATACTGAGTCTGATTTCCACTCCTCCCTTCCCCCCAAAGATGATGACTAATTCTCTCACAAGCAATAACATTGCAGTTGCTGGACTGGAGGGAAGGTTATCAGTAAAACCTTTGCCAGTGTTGTGAGATTATTAAGTACAATGCAATAAGGCGGCAAGGGTCTCAACCCGAAACGTCGCCTATCTCCTTCGCTCCTTAGATGCTGCTGCACCCGCTGAGTTTCTCCAGCTTTTTGTGTAACCCTCGATTCTCCAGCATCTGCAGTTCCTTCTTTAACACGGCACAGTGGAACAGTTGGTCGAGCCACTTCTGCACAGTGCCAGAGCCCTGGGTTCGTTCCCGACCTTGGATGTGTCTGTGTGGAGTTTGCACATTCTCCCTGTGACCGTGTGGGGTTTTTTCCGGGTGCTCTGGTTTCCTCCCACATCCAAAGATGTGCAGGTTGCAGGTTAGCCTCTGGAAAAGGCCGTGTAGGGAGTGGAGGAGAAAGCGGGATAAGTTTAGTTAATTTCTTTATTGTCACATATACCTGAGGTACAGTGAAAAGCTTTTTTGTTGAGTGCTATCCAGTCAGTGGATAGATTACACATGATTACAATCAAGCTGTCCACAGCGTACAGATACAGGATAAAGGAAATAAAGTTTAGTGCAAAATAAAGTCTAGTAAAGTTCGATTAACGATAGATTGGAGGTCTCCAATGAGGTGGATGGGAGGTCAGGACTGCTCTCTAGATGGCGAGAGGACAGTTCAGATGCCGGATAACAGCTGGGAAGAAACTGCCCCTAAATCTGGAGGTGTGCATTTTCAATCTTCTGTACCTCTTGTTAGGGTGAGACCAGTCCTTGATTATGCTGGTGGTCTTGCTGAGAACAGAGAACTAGTGTGAACGGGTGATCAATGGTCAATGTGGACATGATGGGTCGAAGGGCCTGTTCCCCTGCTGTATCTCTAGTTTAGCTTAAACTAAATAACATTGCAGTTGCTGAACTGAAGGGGAAGTTAGCAATAAAACAATCCCCGGTCTTGTGCAATTATTGAGAATAATTTAATAACTCTGGTTTGAATTATATCAGTCATAGAGTCATACTAGACTAAGTGGGACCCTTTGGGACCCTGCATCACAGAGGAGGGCTGGTCCCCCAACGCAATATTCCACCTCTCCACCAATTCCAATATTGGTGGCCAGTGGGGGGGGGGGGGAGGCTTTCTGGAGCGCTAGTATGGGTGTTGTGGGCTGAAGGAACTGGTTTCCAGAGGGCTAGTATGGACATTGTGGACCGAATGGATTCTTGGGCTGGCGGCTCAGTCACTCAAGCCTGTTGTGCTGGCAGCTCACTCACTCACGGCTGGTGGGCAGGCAGTTGACTCGTGGCTATTCCTTGAAATTCCATTTCAAGCAGGGTGCAAGACCACCAAATTCAAGTGCAGTTTCTTACCACTTCAAGCAGGGTGCAAGGCCACCTAATTCAAGTGTAGTTTCATACCATTTCAAGCAGGGTGCAAGGCCACTAAAGACAGCGAGTCATGACCTCTAACTCCTCCATCTTGCAGAGACTGAGCCACGCCCACACTTCTGGGTTTTATAGTCCCTCCCCCTCCCACAAGAAGGGGCATGGCCTTCATGGTGTGATTGACAGGAGAGAGAATCTCAACATTTTTTAAGCACTAATAACTCTTATTTTTCATCAATGAGAAAAATCCTCGGCACCCGATGAGCAGAGGGGGACTCTGAGTAAGATGGCCAAAAATCACAGCCGTACGCAGTAGCGTTTTTTCTAACATCAATATAAAGCGCAAACAGGAAGTGGTAAAGATAAGAATTTTAATTATATAGAAGGCAAGGCAACTTTAATTAGGCAAGTCAACTTTAATTAGGCAAGGCAACTTTAATTAGGCAAGGCAACTTTAATTAGGCAAGGCAACTTTAATTAGGTAACACAGCTTTAGCATTTCCAAACCAAAGGCAACACAGCTTTAGCATTTCCAAACCAAAGGCAACACAGCTTTAGCATTTCCAAACCAAAGGCAACACAGCTTTAGCATTTCCAAACCAAAGGCAACACAGCTTTAGCATTTCCAAACCAAAGGCAACACAGCTTTAGCATTTCCAAACTATATTTTCAACCACATTAAGGGCACTGACAGGTCAGTAAAACCACTCACAGTTTAGCAGACATGTGTTCAGTGTTATTCGCAGCTCAGACTGAGAGACGTGACCCTCTCGCTCCCCCCATCTTGCAGAGACTGACTGAGGCACTCAACACTTCCGGGTTTTATAGTCCCTCCGGAAGGGGCGTGGCCTTCAGGAGAGAGAATCTCAACATTTTTTTAAACACTAATAACTCTTTTATTTTTAATTGATGGGAAAAATCCTTGTCCTGCACAGCGGAGGGGGACTCTGAGTAAGATGGCCAAAAATCACAGCCGTAATTGGAAGGGTTTTTTTCTAAAATCAATATACAGAACAACAGGAAGTGGTCAAGATCAGACCTTTAGTAATATAGATATATAGTCATAGAATGGTACAGTGTGGAAACAGGCCCTTCAGCCCAACTTGCCCACACCGGCCAATATGTCCCATCTACACTAGTCCCACCTACCTGCGCTTGGTCCATATCCCTCCAAACCTGGCCTCTCCATGTACCTGTCCAACTGTTTCTTAAACATTGGAATAGTCCCAGCCTCAGCTACCTCATACCAGTATATTGGTATCCCTTGGTATATATTGAATATTTTCCTATGCTCTATATAACTGGAGATAAGCTTTTCTAATATTGTTAGATAAGTATTGAAACCATACTGTAGAATTATTTCTGTAACTTTTTAAACAAACACTAAAACTGATTAAATACAATTTTGTACCGGAAAACCTCTGATGTCAATTTACTTGAGGTTGAAAGAGATATTTTATGTTAGTTAAGTCAGTTAGTTATGTTGTATTTCCCTTTGTAAGCCATCTCTCTGTAGGTCTTTAACTTTCACTCTATCCTTTAAGCAATACTGAATCTTCGACCAAGGTACAACACACTGCTGTGGACACCGTGAAATATCTTAATCTGTGATAGGTGCTATGCAAATGTAAAAGCAAAAAAATCCTGCAGATGCAGGAAACCTAAAATAAAAACAGAAACGAACTGGGGAGAGAAAGGAACTGCAGATGCTGGAATCTTGCGTAGAATACAAAGTGTTGGAGTAACTCAATGGGTCAGGCAGCATCTGTGGAGGACATGGACAGGCGACCATTTGGGTCAGGACTTTTCTTCAAACTGCAGAGGCAAGTTAGACACATTCTTTGGTGAGTGAAATAGAATTAACATTGAAGGTCAATGATTCTTATTCGTCCAGGTGCTATATAAATGCAGGATTTTGCTGTTGCAAACCAAATGATTTTTAAATAGCTCTTTTGAATTGTACAGTGGGCAGGAAACAAAAAGATTAATGTACTGAACATGGCTCATTGTTCCAAAAATCATTGGGTTCTTAAACCGACCTGCACACATCCAATCCTAACTGAGAAACACAACACTACCTCCCACCTCTTGCACTACCATGGACTATTCTAATTGTGTTTTGCACTTGTTTTCGCAGTCTTTTTCTTATTACGGTCTTGCAGTTTGTTGTGTTATTTATGTTTCTGTAAGAACAGGACACCACTTGCATCCTTCCATGGATTTCTGTATGTTGCCTGAGTCGATGTGCTTACAATACAGCTTTTTCATTGTACCTGTACCTCACCCTGCATATGAAAATAAACTCAACCTGACTTAATTTGAATGATGGAACCACAAATGTTTAGATTTATTATTGTCACATGCACCAAGGTACAAAGACAAGCTTTTTTTTTAATGCAATCCAAACAGATTAGATATACAATACATAATTACAATCAAATCAAACTCAAATACAATAGATACAGCAAAGGAGAAGATACAGAATGCAGAACATAGTTAGACTTCAGACTTAAGAGATATTGGGCACAAGCAGACCCTTCGGCCCACCAGTTCTGCGCCGACCAGCGATCACCCCGTACACTAGCACTATCCTACACACAAGGGATAATATACAATTTTTACTGAAATCAATTATATTAAAACCCTGTATGTCGTTGGAATGTGCAGGACCGGCCTTAGGGGGTGCAGGGCCCAGTTGGGAACAATTTTGGTGAGCCCCAGTTCCCAGCCAAGGTCTGTCAGCCCAGTTATTTAGTATATATTATGAAATTGTACACTAAGGTGCTATGGATTATACACAGTCTGAATCTCTCCTTCTCCTGTTTGACTATCCATTGGCTTCCAACCTTTACCGTAGCAGTTAATTACCATTAAACTGCATTATGTGATTGGACACAATGCCCTTGGAGACAGCGGCTGATTGGATGGGAGGAGACCTATTTGTTGATTGGACGGGAATTTTAAGGCAAGCTGGTTGGTGATTGAATGCAACCGCTGTAGAGACAAGGATTGATTGGCCGCCAAATAATCAGGCAAAAAAAAATTGACAAATAGGAAAACAAAAATTACATGCAGGTACATTCATTTAAAATAAAATTCAGTGATTATTTCACATGATTTCTCACTGTGCAAAGCTCAGTATCTGACCAATTTCTGTTTAACACATTTGGTCTGCCATGATCATTTTCCTCTTCAAAAAGTTCATATCTAGCAATACGATCAACGAACCAGACAGCAGTTGTACGCAGTTATGCGATTAGCAAGTGATGGATAAGATTTGATGGGGCACCCTGAGATTTTTTGCACTAATATTAGGGTTAGTTATTGAATTTAGTCGTTTCTCATACGTTCTTATACAATCTATGAGTATTGTGTTTACACGCTTGTTATGCTGCAAATAAGAATTTCATTGTTCTGTTGCGGGTACACATGACAATTATACATTCTTGACTCAACTCTTCACTCATGCATTTGTGCAATAGAAAATGGGTAAGCATTGCACTCTGCGCCAAGTTAAAAAGAGTCAGCAGTTAGACAGGAGGTGACTATTCGCCTCCAAAGAGCATCCCTTTGTTAGGTGGCATCACTAAATGGTGTGACTCAATATTCCTCCTGCAGTTTTTTGTTTTTTTTGCTCAAGATCTGCAGCATTTAATACTATGTTCCACTGCGATCTAACTAATGGATGGGCCACGCAGCATTGAAATGCTAATGTGACAATTAGCAAGAATATTGAACAATACAGTAACACGTAGCTCAGAGGACACTGGGGTTTAATTTTACAAATGCACATTTTTACGAAACAAGTCACTTTTGGCAGGTGGGGGAGAAGGAGGTGAATGGGACCGACAGGGGGTGAAACAAAAAGATAAAGAGCTGGTTTCAGTCCAAAAGCAGTACAAAACTTGAAACAGCTGGTCACAGGGCTAAGAGGCTGAAGTACTTCAGGCTGCTGTTGGATTGAAACCAGCTCTTTATCTTTTTTGTTTCACAGAATCACTTCAAGCCTGGTCTCTGCATTATAAGTGCAACAGTGATGGAAATGGGTTTTAGGAACTAGGAGTATGCTAAGGTCCGCGAGGCTGAGGTTGGGAAGGAGGGGGGGGGGGGGGGGCGGGTAGACATTATAAGCCCCATGAGAAATTGTATTTCTCTGAAATTGAAGATAGACATAAAGCTGGAGTAACTCAGCAGGACAGGCAGTGCAGCGACTCTGGAGAGAACTCTCATTGGTGAGAGTACTTGTGATTGTCTGAAGAAGGGTTTCGACCAGAAACGCAACCCTCTCCCCAGAGCCCATGCCTGTCCCGCTGAGCCACCTTCAACTTCAGAGCCAAACAAAAAAACAAAAGACTCTGGAGGAACTCAGCGGGCAAGGCGGCTGCCTCACATGCTGAGTTTCTCGAGCATTTTTGTCTACCGCAAAACGTCAATGATTCCGGGAATGCCGAGGTGACAGGGTGAGAGAGAGGGAGTGAGCGAGCTAGTGAGAGACGAGATGGGGAGCGGGAGAGAGAGAGCGAGAGAGAGAGAGAGAGAGAGAGAGAGGGAGGGAGAGAGCGAAAGACAGAGAAGCACAACGTGGGTCGATAGGTGAATGACTAACATGCACACCAAGAAGAAGCCCGGTGAGTTTTAAGAAATTCTTAATGTATCATCAATGCATCGATCTACATTCCTCAGTAAATGTAATTGTGTTTTGAACAATGATTAATGACGCCGCGTGACTTTTATTTAAAGGAACGCGGCGTCATTAATACTTGTTCAAAACACAATTACATTTACTGAGGAATGTGGATCGATGCATTGATGACACATAGTGTAACTACTTGATAACTATTGGCTGTTAACAAGTGCTAACAGTAGTAGTTAACAGATCATTTGTGTCTGATGGCCGTGCAGCGGTTGTTATCCATGATTGTTTAAAATAAAATCTGGATGGCGAATGTTTTTAAAAAAATCTTTATTTAACAAAGCAAATTCGTATTTCCATACGAAATACGGAACATTAGTGGGGGGCCCCCCTTTGGCACGGGGCCCAATTGGGAGCAATCAGTCCAATCGGCTTCGGGCCGGCCCTGGGAGTGTGAGAGGAAACCGGAGCACCCGGAGAAAACCCACAGGGTCGCAGGGAAAATGTACAGAATCTGTACAGACAGGATCAAACCCAGGTTTCTGGTGCTGTGAGGTAGTAACCACTATGCCACCCCTAATTTCTCAACATTGTGGCTCATTGGTCCCATAGACAAAGTCCAATATCCTCAAATGGGGAAGAGGTGAATCAGACAGTACATCAATAAAAACTTTAATTGAGGACATACTTGAAAGTGTAGCTAATGGAAACATGGCGAGAACAGGCCATTGTTTAGATTGGGATTGCATATTTTGAAGGCAAGTCATAGAGTGATTAATCCAAGGTAAATAATGAATGTATGCTGAAGACACGTAGAAAGGCACGTGCTGCTGAAGAAACCAAGGGTAGGTGTAATCATGTGAAACTGTGACACACTATCGACAGTGGTTGGGTAAGGCAGTGAGATCACTGTTGTGATAAGAGGCTGAAGGAGTGGTGCACTGATTATAATTTCTGTTCAGAAGTGTAAATATAATGAATTTTTATTCAGGGAGATAATCTCATTATCTTGTTTCACCTGTTGCTTTTGCTTCTCCCAGATCCGTGAACATTATCACACAATCAATTAGTTTCAAAGTGTAATTACATTATAAAGGCAAATTCAGCATCTTTAATTTTAGAAATGCACTGTGGAAACAGTCCCTTCAGCTCGCCAAGTCTGCGCTGATCAAGGATTACCTGTACACTTGCACTATCCTACACACTAGGGACAATTTACAAAAGCTAATTAGCCTACAAAGTGTTAAAGAAGGAACTGCAGATGCTGGAAAATCGAGGGTACACAAAATGCTGGAGAAACTCAGCAGGTGCAGCAGCATCTATGATAGTCAACGTTTCGGGCCAAAACCCTTCTTCAGACTGATGGGGGGTGGGGGGGGGGGGGGGGGTGGAGGGAGGTGGGGGGAAGAAAGAAAAAGGAGGAGGAGGAGCCCAAGGGCTGAGGGAGAGGTCGGAAGGGGAGGAGACAGCAAGGGTTAACAGAATTGAGAGAATCCAATGTTCATGCCAAGAGGATGCAGACTCCCCAAGCGGAATATGAGGTGCTGTTCCTCCAATTGTGTTCCTCCAAATGTTGCTCACTCTGGCCGTGGAGGAGGCCCAGGACAGCGAGGTCGGATACGGAATGGGAGGGGGAGTTGAAGTGCTGGGCAACAAGCGTGGGAGGAAACTGGAGCATTCAGAGAAAACCCACACGATTACAGCGAGAACGTACAAACTCTATGGAGGCAGCACCCATAGTCAGGATGGAACCTGGTGCTGTAACTGGTGGCTGTACGGTAGCTGCTCAACCTCCGCACCACTGTGCTGCCCTGGAGAGGGAGGGAGAGGTGTAACAGATTCTCCAGGAGATCTCCATTGTTACGAAGCCTCTCCTACTTTTCACCCAGCGCAGACCTTACTTTTTGTTCTTTATCTTCCATACAACACACCAACACCGCTCCCCTACACATCTCTAATAATTGCCAAATATGGTGCGAGACCAAGGTCTGGAAATTTTAGAAACAAGGAACCGCTTATGCTGGCTTACAAAAGAAGACACACAGCGCTGGAGTAACTCAGCCGGTCAGGCAGCATCTCCAAACAACATGGATAGGTAACGTTTTGGATTCAGACGCTGCCAGAGATGCTGCCTGACCTGCTGAGTTACTCCAGCAATTTGTCTCCTTTTTTTGGAAGCCTGCATCTGCAGTTCCTTGTGTGTCTCTAATATTTTCTCCAGTTCATTTATTTGAATCCTGTTTTCCATTGCTAGGGCAAGGGGCTTTTAAAGCCAAGATAAGACAAGATATTTTTAAGAACTTGATACTTGAAAGCTAGAAGAAGGCACTGATTCTTTCTATATTGACGCAGAAGAAATCTATTATTTTTTAACACTACAATTGTTGCACATTTACTTATCTATGATTGTGTTTATGTACAGTATGATTTTACTGGATTGTATGCAAAACAAAGCATTTCACTGTCTGTAGGTACAGGTGACAGTAAAGTAACTATTGACTGTAGTCTATTATTCACCACATCATCCCTTTGTTTATTTACTCTCACCTCCCATCCATCATACCATTAGTTTTCTTTCCTTCCTCGCTCTCTCTCCTCTTCCTCTGCGCATTAAAACCTGTTTTCATCTCTAACTCGCTGCAACTGTGCTGAAAGATCACTCTCCTAAACGTTAATTGAGATGTGGGGCGGGCAGGTTTTTTACACAGAGGGTGGTGGGTGCCTGGAATATGCTGCCGGGGGTGGTGGTGGAGGCGTATACGATAGTGGCATTTAAAAGGCTTTTGGGTAAGCACATGTTTATGCATGGGATGGAGGGATATGGATTATGTGCAGGCAGATAATAATTGGCCTTGGCATCATGTTCGGCACGGACATTGTGGGCCGAAGGGCCTGTTTCTGTACTGTACTGTTCTATGAACTATAAACTCTGCTTCTCCCTCCACTTGCACTACTTACTTGGTATTACCACTTAGAGTCATAGTCATGCAGCATGAAAACAGGCCCTTTGGCCTGACTCATCCATGCCAACAAAAATTACCTTTTCTGATTTCTATCCATATTCTGCAGAGATGTTGCCTGACCAGCTGGTTGACTCCAGCACTTTATGTCTGCAGAAATGCTATTTGTCACTCCACAGAATCCTCTTCACAGGGCAACTTTTTTTTTTCATTGAAGACAGGATCATAAGTTCATAAGTTATAGGAGCAGAATTAGGTCATTTGGCCCATCAAATCTGTTCTGCTATTCAATCACGGCGGATCTATTTTTCCCCACTCAACCCCGTTCTCCTGCCTTCTCCCCATTACCCCAACACCGTAACTAATCAAGAATCTGGGAATCTCCACCTTAAAAATATCCATCGACGTCCCCCACAGCCGTCTGTGGCAATTAATTTCACAGATTCACCACCCTCTGGCTAAAGAAATTCCTCCTCATCTCCTTTCTAAAGGTACGTTCTTTTATTCAGAAGCTATGGCCTCTGGACGTAGACTCTCCCACTAGTGGAAACATCCTTTCCACATCCACTCTATCCAGGCCTTTCACTATTTGGTAAGTTTGAATAAGGTCTCCCCTCATCCTTCTGAACTCCAGCGAGTACAGGCCCAGTGCCGTCAAACGCTTATATGTTAACCCATTCATTCTCGTAAACCTGCGCGATCATTCAACCAAAGGGTGTGATTGCCTTTTCACAAAAATAATTTTGTTTCAACACTTTATTTGATCCATATTCTCTCAGCTGGGCTGCCTGAATGACTCATCATCAGTGTGAGGAAGCATTCCAGCTGAGGAAGGGTGCGAGAAGCGGAGGAGGTGATGGGTACGTTTTTATTTTTCTCTCTTTGCCAGTTACGCCAACAGATTTTCACAGCCAGTGGGAAGCAGATGTCATGTTTAAATAGTAAAATCCATAATCCTTCCTAATTCCATCCTTTTGTTCCATGTCAGGTGAATGATGGAAAATGATGAACGGATTTGGGGAAATAGTGGGAGCCTTTGGGTTAGTCTGATAGGATTCTGTCACAGCCAGGATTTACAGAGTTGCCTCCACTCCATGGTACAGGTTAATGGACCAAGCTAAACTCTTGCCACCCACTTCCCCACCGCCCAGCATCAACCCATTCATACAGTTCAAGAGCAATTTCAGAAAACAGTTTTAACAGTCAAACATAAAACACGCTCGGCACAGGGGAGGCACAGTGGTGCTGTGGTAGAGTTACTGCCTTACTGCGCAAGAGACCGGGGTTTGATCCTAACTAAGAGACTTGTCTGTATGGATTTTGTATATTCTCCCTGTGACATCATGGGTTTTCTCCGGGTGCTCCGGTTCCCTCCCACATTGCAAAGATGTGTGGGTTTGTAGGTTAATTGGCTTCTGTAAATTGTTCCTAATGCGTAAGATAGAGGTAGTCATAGAGTCATACAGTGTGGAAACAGGCCCTTCGGCCCAACTTGCCCACAGTGACCTATATGTCCCATCTACACTAATCCCACCTGCCAGTGTTTGGCCCATATCCCTCTAAACCTGTCTTACCCATATACCTTTGTATTAGTGTATGGGTGAATGTGATCAGTGCAGACTCATTGGGCCTAATGGCCTGTTTCCATGCTGTATCTCTAAACAAAAGTAAACTAAACATTAAACAATACAGCACAGGAACAGGCCCTTCTGCCCACTATGTGCGTGCCAAACATGATGCCAAGTTGAAAGGTTATCTCCTGTTGATCATGACAAGCACACAGTGGGGGTTTTCTCCTCCTACTCTCAGTTACAGCCAACATTCTCACCCCTACCCCCATTTCTGAGGGATAGTCTTAACATAGTTGTCACTAATTCTTACCCTTCTTATCTTTCTAACACAGAACATAGAAGTACAGTACAGGAACAGGCCCTTCGGCCCACAATGTCTGTGCTTGAACATGATGCCAAGATAAACTAATCTCTGCTTGTACATGATCCATATCCCCCATTCTTTGCATATCCATGTGCCTACCCAAAAGCTTCTTTAATGCCACCATCGTATCTTCCACCACCACCACCCCTGGTACCCCACCACTAAAGCCTTTCATCTCGACAGTCCTTCGCATTGTGTTTAGACTAACAGTTAACTGTGATGACTGCAAACAGCTTCTGCGCGGTCGGTTATTCATCTCCTGACCATGAACTGTGGAATGAACTCAGCCACTTCATGAGCTCCAAGCAGCACCGCCAGTGTTTATTGCAGGTCTGACTGAGATCGAAATTAAATGCAAATTGTTATAAATAAAACATTAATTTACACCAAGGAGAACCTACTTCAGATTCTAAGTAAAACATGAACCTTAAGTTAGCTCAAGGGGACTATCTCTAATCAGACTTTACTGGACATTATCTTGCACTAAACGTTATTCCCTTTATCATGGATGGCTCGATTGTAATCATGTGTAGTCTTTCCGCTGACTTTACAGCACATAACAAAAGCTTTTCACTGTACCTTGGTATACGTGGCAATAAACTAAACGAAACTAAAAAGAAAATTGATCTTGGTCATCAGTCGTAAATGGTGCTAACAGCGCATTAGATTCCATTTCAGAAGTTTGGTGCCATTGACTTTAATCAAGGCCTACATAAACAGAGTGCCACGTGCAGCCACACTGGTTTGTGCATTTAGTGATTGATTGATTGAATGGTTGAAAGACGTAGCATGGAAACAGGCTCTTCGGCCCACCGAGTCGACGCTGATCAGTGGCCACCCCTTCACACTAGTACTATGTTATCCCACTTTCGCATCCACCCCCTGCACACGAGGGGTAATTTTAAGAGGCCAATTAACCTATGAACCTGCTGTTGATATCTGAAGATGAATTTCCAGGGACTGGACTCTGGTAATGCACGATAAACAAAGGTCTCGGGAAGAATCTTGTGGTAAGTTTCAGTTATGTTGGGACTCATTACTTTTAACTTTAGCCCCCCCTAAGATTCCGATTGAAGTCAGCGTATGGCTTCTTCTGCTCACTCCCTTCTCTGGCTACCCCAGCAGGATACCACCACAGCAAACATCAGCAAAGGACAAATTTGAAAAAGACCGTAAAAAAATATATATATTGTCAACTAAATGGGTCACCACAGACTAAAGCAAAGAATGGCAATACTATTCTACCCCAATCCTGCCACCTAACCTGGAGTCCTATTGCATTAATATATCATATTTAGTTTAGTTTAGTTTAGTTAGAGATACAGCATGGAAACTGGCCATTTGGCCCGTCGAGTACATGCCGGCCATTGTGAGGGAATCTTATGCTGGGGGCTAGCCTCAGAAGAATACCTCACACATTTAAGCGTGTAGGGAGGAACTGCAGATGCTGGTTTAACCTGTTCAGTGCCACCCCTGAGTATACTTGGGTCATGGCCAATAGTGAAATAAAACTTGACAGTGAATAGGTTAAACCGAAGACAGACACAAAAAGTCGGAGTAACTCAGTGGGTCAGGCAGCATCTCTGGAGAAAAGGAATAGGGATGTTTCGGGTCAAGACCGTTCTGCAGACTGAGAGTCAAGGGAAAGGGGAATGAGAAATATGGACGGCACTTAGGACAAATTAATGGAAGATATGCAGAAAGCAACGATAATCAAGGAAATGTGGAGCTCACAATGGTAAAACTAGTATGGCGACTAGAGTAGGTGAGGGACAAAGAGAGAGGGGATGCAAGGGTCCTTAGAGATACAGCGTGGAAACAGGTCCATCGGCCCACCAGGGCCGCGCTAACCAGCGATCACTCGTACACTAGCATTATCCCCCACACCGGGGACAATTTATAATTTACCGAAGCCAATTAACCTACAAACCTACATGGCTTTGGAGTGTGGGAGGAAGCCAGAGCACCCGGAGAAATCCCACGCAGCCACACGAACAATGTACAAACCCCATACAGACAGCACCCATATTCAGGATCGAACCCGGGTCTCTGGTGCTGTGAGGAAGCAACTCTACCACTGCGCCACCGTGCTGCCTTTCCTTTACTTATTCCATTTCCCAGCATTTGGCCCGAAGGCCGTCCATAGGTCAAGAAATTCCATGTGCCATTATCCAAGGTCACATAGAAGGATCAAAGACTTGAAAAACTAGAAAGCTCATGGGCTAAAGAAGATCACCTTCCATCAAAGCTGGAGGAAATTCCACAATTTAGTGATTAGAATGATTACATTAAGCATTAGAAGCAAGAATGAATTCCTGCCTTGTGACCATGACATCAGTCTGCAAAGACAATTACCAATGGATTGGTGATTACATAGCAATTGCATATGTAAACTGTCATATGCACCCGGCATCAATAAACAATATTCTCATCTGGAAGATTACTGTGGGGTTAGTAGTTAAAATGTCCCTCCTTTCACATGGTGACATGTAATTCAAGTAATCCATAGTCAAAGTGTCTTAGCCTTTGCTGAAACAAAACTATCTCTGTAGGAAGGAACTGCAGATGTTGGTTTAAACCAAAGATAGATACAAGATGCTGGATTAACTCAGCGGGACATGCAGCATCTCTGGAGGAAGGATGCATTGGGTCGAGACCCTTCTTCAGTCTGAAGAGAATTCCTGCCGTATGTCTGAAGATAGGTCTGGACCCAAAACGTCACCCATTCCTTCTCTCCAGAGATGCTGCCTGTCCCGCTGAGTTACTCCAGCTTTTTGTGTCTAACAAAACTATCTGTTTTATTAAGGACTCAGAGCCCACTTTATCACGATTAAAATGATTTTTGTATGAGATATGTCTGTTTAATGGAGAATAACATTTTACTTTCAACACATAGGCTCTCAAAATCTTCCACGTTTATCATTTTTATGGATATGGCTTTAGTTTAGAATTTGTTTACAAGCTGGTTAGCTGGATTTGAACTTATAACCATATAACATATAACAATTACAGCACGGAAACAGGCCCTCTCGGCCCTTCCAGTCCGTGCCGACCATTTGTTTTCCCCTAGTCCCATCTACCTGCACTCAGACCATACCCCTCCATTCCCTTCACGTCCATATACCTATCCACTTTACTCTTAAATGTTAAAATCGATCCTGCCTCCACCACTTCTGCTGGAAGCTCATTCCACACAGCCACCACCCTCTGAGTAAAGAAGTTCCCCCTCACGTTACCCCGAAACCTCTGTCCCTTAATTCTCATGTCATGCCCTCTTGTTTGAATCTTCCCTACCGTCAATGGGAAAAACGTATCCACGTCAACTCTGTCTATCCCTTTCATCATTTTAAAGACCTCAATCAAGTCCCCCCTTAACCTTCTGCGCTCCAAAGAATAAAGACCTTTCTCTGTAACATAGTTGCTGGAACCCTGGCAACATTCTAGTAAATCTCCTCTGTACTCTCTCTATTTTGTTGACATCCTTCCTATAACTAGGCGACCAAAATTGTACACCATACTCCAGAATTGGTCTTACCAATGCCTTGTACAATTTTAACATTACTTCCCTACTCCTATATTCAATGCTCTGATTTATAAAGGCCAGCACACCAAAGGCTTTCTTTACCACCCTATCTACATGCGATTCCACCTTCAGGGAACTATGCACATTTGTTCCTAAATCCCTCTGTTCCACAGCATTCCTCAATTCCCTACCATTTACCATGTACGTCCTATTTTGATTTGTCCTGCCAAGATGTAGCACTTCACACTTATCAGCATTAAACTTCATCTGCCATCTTTCAGCCCACTTTTCCAAATGGCCCAAATCTCTCTGTAGACTTTGAAAATCTACTTCATTATCCACAACACCACCTATCTTAGTATCATCTGCATACTTACTTATCCAATTTTCCACCCCATCATCCAGATCATTGATGTACATGACAAACAACAGTGGACCCAACACAGATCCCTGAGGCACCCCACTGGTCACCGGCTTCCAACCTGACAAACAGCCATCCACCATTACTCTCTGACATCTCCCATTCAGCCACTGTTGAATCCATCTTGCTACTCCGCCATTAACACCCAAAGATTGAACCTTCTTAACCAACCTTCCATGGGGAACCTTGTCAAAGGCCTTACTGAAATCCATATAGACAACATCCACTGCTTTACCCTCATCAATTTCCCTAGTTACCGCTTCAAAAAATTCAAGAAGGTTTGTCAAACATGACCTTCCAGGCACAAATCCATGTTGACTGTTCCTGATCAGACCCTGTTTATCCAGATGCTTATATATATTATCTCTAAGTATCCTTTCCATTAATTTGCCCACCACTGACGTCAAACTAATAGGTCTATAATTGCTAGGTTTATTCTTTGAACCCTTTTTAAACAATGGAACAACATGCGCAGTACGCCAATCCTCCGGCACTATTCCCGTTTCTAATGACATTTGAAATATTTCTGTCATAGCTCCTGCTATTTCTACACTAACTTCCCTCAATGTCCTAGGGAATATCCTGTCAGGACCTGGAGACTTATCCACTTTTATATTTTTCAAAAGTGTCAGTACTTCCTCCTCTTTGAATCTCATAGTTTCCATAGCTACTCTACTTTTTCCCCTTAACTCACCGAGTTCAATATCCTTCTCCTTGGTGAATACCGAAGAAAAGAAATTGTTCAATATCTCCCCCATCTCTTTTGGCTCTGCAGATAGCTGTCCATTCTGGTTCTCTAATGGTCCAATTTTATCCATCGTTATCCTTTTGCTATTAATATAGCTGTAGAAACCCTTTGGATTTACTTTCACCTTTCTTGCCAAAGCAACCTCATATCTTCTTTTAGCCTTCCTAATTTATTTCTTAAGATTCTTTTTACATTCTTTATACTCCTCTAGCACCTCATTTACTCCATGCCTCCTATAATTATTGTAGATATCTCTCTTTTTTCGAAACAAGTGTCCAATTTCCCTTGAAAACCATGGCTTTCCAATTTTTACTATTTCCTTTCAACCTAACAGGGACATAAAGATTCTGTACTCTTACAATTTCCCCTTTAAATGTCCTCCATTTCTCTTCTACATCCTTCCCATGAAACAAAGTGTCCCAATTCACTCCTTTAAAATCCTTACGCATTCCCTCAAAGTTAGCCTTTCTCCAATCAAAAATCTCCACCCTAGGTCCAGTTCTGACTCTCTCCATAATTATATATCACTGTCACGCGGCACAGGCAGTAATCCTGAAATCGTTACCCTTTTGGTCCTTCTCCTTAACTTTCCCCCCAACTCCCTAAATTCTCCCTTCAGGACCTCGTCACTTTTTCTGCCTATGTCATTGGTACCTATGTGTACCACAACATCAGGCTCCTCTCCCTCCCTTATCAGAATCTTTTGGACACGTTCTGACACATGCGAGACCCTGGCACCAGGGAGGCAAACTACCATCCGGGTCTCCCGACTGCGTCCACAGAATCGCCTATCCGACCCCTTAACTATAGAGTCCCCTATTACAATTGCCCTCCTCTTTTTGTTACCCTTCTGAGCATCAGGGCCGGTCTCTGTGCCGGAGGCCCGGCCGCTGTTGCTGCCCCCAGCTAGGCTGTCCCCTCCAATCGTACTCAAACCCGAGTACCTATTTTCCAGGTGTACGGTCACAGGGGTACTCTCTAGCCCCTGCCTCTGCCCCTTGCCCTTCCTAACCGTGACCCACTTGTCTGCCTCCTGTGGTTTGGGAGTGACTACCTCCCTGTAGCTCCTCTCTATGACCTCCTCACTCTCCCTGACCAGACGGAGGTCATCGAGCTGCTGCTCCAGGTTCCTAACACAGTCCTTTAGGAGCCCCAACACAACACACCTGGCGCAGATGTGGATGTCTGGAGGGCTATCAGATTCCCTGACCTCCCACATCTGACATCCAGAACAGTACACTGCCCTGGCCTTCATACTGCCCCCCTTACACAGGATACAATATAAAGTACACAACAAACTGCTGGGATCTGACTGCCAATCAGCTGGTTACTATGGTTCCACTTCCCACCAATCAGCGGCTTCCTCAAAAAAAAACCCCACTTCTCCAAATGGAATGTTATGGATTTCGGTAAAAACAAGCCCCGCGCTTGATTTTTAACCTTACCGGTCAGGTGTCGCTCCTCCCCCTCCTCCTCTTCCAACGGCTCCTGTGGGCCTCTGAAAAAACAAGCCCCGCGCTGGATTTTAAACCTTACCGGTCGGGTGTCGCTCCTCCCCCTCCTCCTCTTCCAACGGCTCCTGTGGGCCTCTGAAAAAACAAGCCCCGCGCTGGATTTTAAACCTTACCGGTCGGGTGTCGCTCCTCGCCCTCCTCCTCTTCCAACGGCTCCTGTGGGCCTCTGAAAAAACAAGCCCCGTGCTGGATTTTAAAACCTTACCGGTCGGGTGTCGCTCCTCCCCCTCCTCCTCTTCCAACGGCTCCTGTGGGCCTCTGAAAAAACAAGCCCCGCGCTGGATTTTAAACCTTACCGGTCGGGTGTCGCTCCTCCCCCTCCTCCTCTTCCAACGGCTCCTGTGGGCCTCTGAAAAAACAAGCCCCGCGCTGGATTTTAAACCTTACCGGTCGGGTGTCGCTCCTCCCCCTCCTTCTCTTCCAACGGCTCCTGTGGGCCTCAGGAGTGTTTGAAGCTATATGGAAAGTGAGCAAAATAATCCAAATCAATATGTTAATTTTGTAAAAGACATTTTCTACAGTTAATAGGTATGAATAGTAAACTTTCATCTTACTCAATCGTAGGTTATGAACATGACTCGCAGGACCAGTGCTAATTGCCCAGCCTGTTGTAATCTGTAACGTTGTAGTTTAGTTTAGTATAGTTCAGAGGTACAGCACGGAAACAGGCCCTCCTGATTCTGTGCCGAGCAGCAATCCCCACACAGTAACACATTCATACACACACTAGGGACAATTTTACATTGATACCAAGCCAATTAACCTACATACCTGTACGTCTTTGGAGTGTGGGAGGAAACCGAAGATCTCGGAGAAAACCCACGCAGGTCATGGGGAGAACGTACAAACTCTGTTCAGGCAGCACCCGTAGTCAGTCACTTATTGTAATTGCTGAACATCTTTGCTCAGTATACCTTGGCCCAAGTGATCTCCCAGTTGCCAGCACTTTTGGTCCCTTTCCCATTCCCATTCCCATACCGACCTTTCTGGCATGGGCCTCCTCCATTGTCAGAATGAGGCCAAACATAAATTGGAGGAACAGCACTATATATATTACTTGGTCAGCCTACAACCCTGCGTTATGATTTCAAATAACCCTTGCATTTTCTCTCTCTCCATCCCTCCCCACCCTAGTCATCTTAATAGTCTGAAGGTCTCGACCTGAAAGGTCACCTATTCCTTTTCTCCAGAGATGTTGCATGACCCGCTGAGTTATTCCAGCTTTATATGTCTATCTACTAGTTTCATTGTCATCCTACTTAGTTTCACTGTTCGTATCCCCTCGTTATCTTTTCCGCGCCAACAATGGTGTATTGTGGGCTCCGTCTTTCCTTGCTGTTTGGTGCTGGCTTTGAATTGTTCTTTTTGTCATACCTCTCATTCATTTGGTCTTTGTACCTTTTCATATTGCTAGTTTCCCTCTCCCCTGATTCTCAGTCTGAAAAAGGGCCTCGACCCGATATGTCACCTATTCCTCTTCCCTAGAGATGCAGCCTGACCCGCTGAGTTACTCCAGCATTTTGCGTCTATCTTCGGTGTAAACCAGCATCTGCAGGCCTTCCTACACACTTATTGTAATTAGTTAATTTGATCATGGTTTCTCCTTAATCCTTTAAAGATCCTCAATTCTAAAATCCTCATCCTTATTTTTGCATGGATCCTTGTTTTCGAGGATCTGGGTAAGGCCTTGGAACTAACGGAAATCAACCTTTCGAAGACTGCTTTCACAACCTAGAGCCTATTGGGTTTGCACAACAACTCCCAGCATTTTCTGTCAGCAACATCAACATGTTTCAATTCCAAGAGCCTGAAGTCAAGAGGCTTTTTCAGGAGAAGGAGTATCATGCAGAATGCATAGCCACCTTTAGACCTTAGTCTACAGAGTTAGTGCGCGGAAACAGGTCCTTCCGCCCAACAAAACTAGCATTCCTTGTACACTAGCACTATCCTACACATACTAGGGACAATTAAAATGTTTTACCGGAGCCAATTAACCTACAAACTTGGATAGCAGGAAAGGGTGACGTTTTGGTTCGAGACCCTTCTTCAGACTGTGAGAGATCCACTCAGTCTGAAGAAGGATCTTTGTGTTGCAATTCATTAATTCCAAAACAATCTAAAAACATCTTGAAAAATTTGTGGAATTAGCAGAATGATTAAGAACTTAACATGTCATTGGAAAGACTACAGATTCAACGGAGCCACTTTCAGACAGATCATGTACGTTGTACACCTTGAAGAACATTCCATTCCATAATCGCTGGCACTTTCTTCAGCTACAAGTGCTTGGCACTTGAACTGCCCTTCTTAATTTGTTGCCTAACTTCCTCGTTACACTGAGTCCTCGCCAACTATCGATCACCCTTCACACTAGTTCTATGTTATCCCTCTTTCGCATCTGCTCCCTACACACTAGGGGCAATTAACAGAGGCCCATTAACCTATAAAGCCATGCGAGTTTGGGATGTGGGAGGAAACCGGAGCACCTGGAAGAAACCCACGTGATCACTGGGAGAACGTACACAGTCCACAAAGACAGCACCTGAGGTCAGGATCGAACCAGGGTCTCTAGTGCTATGAGGCAGTAGCTCTACCATTGCACTCCAGAAAAGTCAAAGTTCAAGAGTTCAAGTTCAAGAGAGTTTATTTTCATGTGTCCCTAATAGGACAATGACATTCTTGCTTTGCTTTAGCCCACCAGAACATAATAGGCATTAATACAGAAAAGATCAGTGTGCCCATATACCATTATATAAATAAATACACACATGAATAAATAAGCTGATAAAGTGCAAATAAACAGATTATGGGCTATTAGCGTTCAGAGCTTAGTCCAAGCCGAGATTAATAGCCTGATGACTGTGGGGAAGTAGCTATTCCTGAACCTGGTTGTTGCAGTCTTCAGGCTCCTGTACCTTCTACCTGAAGGTAGCAGGGAGATGAGTGTGTGGCCCAGATGCCTTTTTGAGGCAGCGACTGTGATAGATCCCCTCAATGGTAGGGAGGTCAGAGCCGATGATGGACTGGGCAGTGTTTACTAATTTTTGTAGTCTTTCCACTCCAGGGCGCTCAAGTTTCTGAACCAAGCCACGATGCAACCGGTCAGCATGCTCTCTACTGTGCACCTGTAGAAGTTAGAGAGAGTCATCCTTGACATACCGACACTCCATAATCTTCTCAGGAAGTAGAGGCGCTGATTTGCTTTCTTTATGATTGCATCAGTGTTCTCGGACCAGGAAAGATCTTCAGAGATATGCAAGCCCAGGAATTTGAAGCTCTTGACCTTTTCCACCATCGACCCGTTGATATAAACAGGACTGTGGGTCCCCATCACACCCCTTCCAAAGTCCACAATCAGTTCCTTGGTTTTGCTGGTGTTGAGGGCCAGGTTATTGTGCTGGCACCATTTGGTCAGTCAGTCGATCTCACTTCTATACTCTGACTCATCTCCATCAGTGATAGGTCCCACAACAGTGGTATCATCAGCGAACTTGATGATGGAGTTTGCACTATGACCGGCTATGCAGTCATGAGTATAGAGTGAGTACAGCAGGGGGCTAAGCACGTAGCCTTGAGGTTCTCCCGTGCTGATTTTATCGAGGCTGACACATTTCCACCAAAATGAACTGACTGGTCTGTGAAAGAGGAAGTCGAGGATCCAATTTTGGAGGGATACGCAGAGACCCAGTTCTGCGAGTTTGGTAACCATCTTGGAGGGGATGATTGTTTTAAATGCCGAGCTGTAATCAATGAATTACAGCCTGACATATGAGTTTTTGTTGTCCAAGTGGTCCAGAGCGGAGTGGAGAACCAGCAATGCCTTGATTATCTTTCCAAGACTTAACTGATGTTACCAAATACACACATTGAGTTGTTACTTATCCCTTTTCTATTGATGGGAGCCAGCTGTGAACACATTGTCTCATCAGGCTGTGATGGTGCACAATCAACAGGGATTTTATTCCATAATAATTAATTGACACATCAGATTTATCCTGAGGGTGTGAAAGGTTGTATATAAATATACACAGGTACAGAGAAATAAATTATGGGTATTCCAAGTTCCAGCTGCTTATCCTGCTGAGTTACTCGAACACCTTGTGTACTTTTGTGTATCAACCAGCATCTGCAGTTCTTTGTCTCTACATTTCGACTGCCCCATTGCAAATTCTCCTCAAGGCATGCCTACTTTGAGGAAGCTCTCCTCCTCTCTGCGATGGGGGTTCTGTGAGACCCTCTCTCACTGCTCCCCCTCTGTGATTCCTGCTGCTCCCCGCCTCGATGGCCCTTTCGGACTTTCTTCCTCCTCCCCCCCCTCAACACTCCACACTCCACACTCCACACTCCACACTCCACAATCAGACTGAAGAAGGGTCTCGACCCGAAACGTCACCTACTCATGTTCTCCAAGATGCTGCCTGACCCTGCACTAACGAGCATTTCAAGCCTTTTTCACCGAACAATATGATCAAGGATGATTGACACTGAGGGGCAGTGTTTGGCGGAAAGACACTCCTTAAACAAGGGGAAGGATACTACCTTAGGGGGCCACGAATGTTTAGTTTAATTTAGTTTATTATTGTCACATGTACAGAGGAACAGTGAAAAGCTTTTGTTTGTGTGCTAACCTATCAAAGAACTATACGTGAATACAATTGCGTCATCCACGGTGCACAGATAAAGGGATGCAACATTTAGTGCAAAAATATAACATTGAAGTCCTATAAAGTCCAATTAAAATAGCTCAAAGGTCTCCAATAAGCTGGATGTGTGGTCAGGACCACACTCTAGCTGACGAGAGGATGGTTCAGTTACCTTAGAACAGTTGGAAAGAAACTGTCCCTGAACCTGGAGATAGACACAGGCAGCATCTCTGGAGAGAAGGAATGGGTGACGTTTCGGGTCAAGACCCTTCTCTAGACTGGAGATGTACGTTTTCAAACTTCTATCCCTATTGCCTGATAGAAGAGGGGAGACCGGGGTGAGACCGGTCCTTGATTATTCTGCCGGCCTTGAAGTGTAGATGGAGTCAGTGGAAGGGAGGCTGGATCGGGAATCTTAACTGGATTGGGGGCGCTCCTGGAATTCCAACACGTGGACTGGACTTAGTGCTTTGGACTGTTTGTGTTTTCTGTTTTGTTTCTTTTCCTTTTTTTAAAATGGCGCCAAAATGACAGGGACTGTGTATTTGCGGTTGTGCAAAAGAATTTCACTGTGCTGCGCACACGTGACAGTAAAGAACCATTGGTTTGCGTGATGGTCTGAGCTACGTCTAAAACTCTCTGCAATGGCCCAGTGTGTTGACAAGTGGCAAGGGTGCTTGGTTTAAGGATAATTGTGAACATGCCAATAATGAGTGAATAGAAGCCGAGAATGTCTGATAAGATTTTTTTCTACTGTTGCTATTTTGTATATATTTTTTATTCTGAGTAAAGTTTATTTTTGGAAATAAACAAATAGATCAAGGATGATCTGATGAGATACCACCATTTTTATTTAACATTAATTCAGATTATTCAGCTTCACCAATAGACATTTCCAACAGGGTTTTAAATTAGACTAAAATGATAGATCTCCTGACTTTGCCATTGGATTATCACTTCCTATATTTACCCTCTCTTCTTACGATTTGTTTTAACTTCTATTTTTATCTGGTCAGTTGAAGGGAATCGATAAGCTGCATTAAAAATAAGACACAAAGTGCGGGAGTAAGTCAGCAGGCCATGCAGCATCCCTGGAGAACATGGACAGGTGACATGTTGAAGTGGGACCCTTGTAAACCGGCATGTGCAGTTCCTGTTTCTACGATTAGCTATATTAAGGGTGGCACGGTCGCTCAGCGGTAGAGTTGCTGCTTACAGCATCAGAGACCGGGTTCAATCCTGATAGTGGGTGCTGTCTGTATGGAGTTTGTACGTTCTCCCTGTGACCTGCGTGGGTTTCCTCTGGGTTCTCTGGTTTCCTCCCACATTCCAGAGATGTACAGGTTTGTAGGTTAATTGGCTTTGGTAAAATAGTAAATTGTCCCGAGTGTGTGTAAGATAGTGTTAGTGTGTGGGGATCAGTGGGCCGAAGGGCCTGTTTCCGCACTGTATCTCTACACAAAGCTAAACTGAACTACAACTAAATGGCTTCCCTGAATATTTCAGCTGTTCCCTGAATCTCATACAGGAACACACTACTTTTTATTAAAAGTTAGCATTTTTATCTTGCAATAATGGAACTTGAGGTGAACGCAGCTTGCGAGAGGTCACATCTGGGACCTGACAACAAACAACAGGTCAGTGGACCTATGTTTGCCTAAAGGCATAAATGAGATTGAGGATGCACCCACCTGGTTCTGCAAGACTGAATCCATGCAGAGCTACCGCCCATTGTTAGCGCATGTACCTTCTTTCAATTGCTGTGCTGTTGAGTCTGAACGCACAAGCGGTCTATGAAAGAGTGATTGAAATAGATGGAAAGCCCTGGGATAAAGAAAGCACTTGAGCAAGCATTTTCTCTCAGGGAGCCTCAGTAAGCCTGGATGCTACCTTATCAACAGAGGGCAGTTCAAACCCAACTGAGGCATTAGTATGCATACTTCTCATTCAATGCCGTCTCTGAGTCCTAAAAGTACCATTCATAGTGGGGGATACAGTGTGACGGCTTTAGTTTATTCAGGACCGGCAATCCTGGTCCCTGAAGGTTAAGTACCTCACTGCTGCTGAATTCACAAACACAGCTCAGTGTGTAGAAAGGTTGCCTCCTGTTGAACGTGACATGCACATAGTAGCAGTTTGTTTTCCCCCTGTTACCCTGAGTTACAGACAACAATCTCACCCACACCCCCACTTTTGGACTTTAGACTTGAGACTTTGGAGACACAGCACGGAAGCAGCACCTTCGGTCCACGGAGTCTGCACCGACCAGCGATCAGCCCGTGCACTAGCATGATCCTAGACTCTAGGAACAATTTACAATTTCACCAAAGCCAATTAACCTGTAAACCTGTACGTCTTTGGAGTTTGGGAGGAAACCGGAGCACACGGAGAACATACAAATTCTGTACAGACAGGTTACAAACCCAGGTCTCTGGTGTTGTAAAGCAGCAACTCTACTGCTGCGCCACTGTGCCACCTTCTGAAGGATACACTTAACACAGTTATCACAAATTCTTATCATTCTAACATAAAGCATAGAACAGTACAGTTCAGGAGCAGGTCCATCGACCCACTATGTCTGTGCAGAACATGATGCCAAGTTAAACTAATCTCCTCTTCTTGTACATGATCCATATCCCTCCATTCCTTGCACTTTTCATGTGCCCATGGCAGTACATTCCAGGCCCATCTAAAAGCCTCGGTCCATCAAACTCCGCCATTCAATCATGGCTGATCTATCATTCCATCTTAACCCCATTCTCCTGCCTTCTCCCATAACCCCTTGACACACTAATCAAGTATTGAGTGCAAAAGTTTGGAGGTCATGTTGCAGTCGTATAAGGCGTTGGTGAGACCGCATTTAGAATATTGTGTTCCATTCTGCGCACCATGTTATAGGAAAGATATTGTCAAGCTTGAAAGGGTTCAGAAAAGATTTTGAGGATGTTGCCAGGACTAGAGGGTGTGGGCTACAGGGAGAGGTTGAGTAGGCTGGGTCTCTATTCCATGGAATGTAGGTGGATGAGGGGAGATCTTATAGAGGTATACAAAATCATGAAAGGAATAGATTGGGTAGATGCACAGAGTCTTTTATCCAGAGGTGGGGAATTGAGGACCAGAGGACATAGGTTCAAGGTGAAGGGGAAAAGATTTAATAGGAATCCAAGGGGTAACTTTTTCACACAGAGGGTGGTGGATGTATGGAACAAGCTGCCAGAGGAGGCAGTTGAGGCTGGGACTATCCCATCATTTAAGAAACAGTTAGACTGGTACATGGATAGGACAGGTTTGGAGGAGTATGGACCAAGCGCAGGCAAGTGGGACTAGTGTAGCTGGGACATTGTTGGCCGGTGTGGGCAAGTTGGGCCGAGGGCCTGTTTCCACACTATATCTCGCTATGACTCTATGGCTCTATGAACTGCCAGGTCCTTTGCAAGAACACGTGTTTGGAAGACAAGAGGTTTGAATGAATTTTAACGGGTATGGCCATCATTAGTTTAGCTCACGATTATTGCTCATTCCAGAAGCACACAAAGTGCTGGAGCAATTCACCGGGTCAGGCAGCATCTCTGGAGAACATGGATAGGTGATATTTCGGGTTCTTCAGATCTTTTTTCATCCGAGGAACTGCACTTATAGAACATAGAACATAGTACAGCACAGGAACAGGCCCTTTGGCCCACAAAGTCTGTGCCAAACATAATGCCAGGTTAAACTGATCTCATCTGCCTGAACATGATCCATATCCCTCTATTCTTTGCACTTCCACGTGCTCTTAAAAAGCTCTTAAACACCACTATCGTATCTGCCTCCACCACCATCTCTGGCAGTGCATTCCAGGCACCCACCGCCCTCTGTGTAAATACCTTCCCCCCACCCCCTCCCCCCACATCTCAGTTAACCTTTGGGAGAGGGATCTTTCAGCACAATGATTGAGTTTGAAATAAAAACAGGCAGAGGAAGAGGCAAGAGAGCAAGTATGAATATAAAACGACTGATATGATGGATGGGAGGCGAGAGTTACTAAACAAAGAGATGCTGCTGTAAATAATAGACTACAGTCAATAGTTACTTCACAGTCACATGTACCGAGGGACAGTGAAATGTTTTGTTTTGCATACAATCCAGAAATCATGCTGTACATAAGCACAATCATAGATAAATAAAATAATGTAACAGTTGTGGTGTAAAAAAAAAAAAGGATTTTTACCGTGGCAATACAGAGTCATCGCGTTTCCAGCGTCTTCTAGCGTTCAAGTGCGGCTCCACTGCCAATTTTACAGCATCTGGTGGTCCGCACCTTCTTTAATCCGGACAAAGTTATGAGAGAGCATTTGAAATCCCCTCCGGGAGTTCCCCCCAAAATGTGGTGCCTTGGCTGAGTGAGGCCGCCGATTTAGACCTCATCAGGACTTCCACGGCCGATCGGCGGGTTGAATTTGCCCCCTGAGGCCAGGGCTCTGGAACTCCGGCCATTCCCATAGCCGGCTTCCATGGCCGGGTTTGTGGGCTGTTATCTCGGCCTCTCGGCGGCCGAGGCAGACTGTTCCAGTACTGTTCAACTCCTCTCGGAGGCCATGACCTCTGTTGGTCCGGCAGAAAGGCTCTGGAACCATGAGTGCCGGAAAATCGGTGGTGGACCTGCATCAAGTTCTTAAAAATATCCAGTGTTATCGCAGCCTTAAAGGCCTGTTGTCCTGGCGGTGGCAAAGGGGATCAAGGGATAAGAAGGAGAAGAAATATTAGAGAGACACAAGAGACTGCAGATGCTGGCTTACAAAAAAGAGACAAAGTACTGGAGGAACTCAACAGGTCAGACCGTATCTCTGGCAGCGTCTGAAGAAGGGTCCCGACCCAAAATGCCACACATCCATGTTCACCAGAGTTGCTGCCTGATCCGCTGAATTACTCCAGAACATTGTGCCTTTATTTCAGGAAAATATTAATTGTTCTTTTGTAAATTGTAGAAGAGGTGAGCCGTTGAACAAATTGTTGATTGAGATGCTAGATCAGGTTAGGATAAATAAAGCTATTAGCTGACTGTTCAGTTTTAGTGAATCTGATTTTGATGGAAATAATAGGATGTTGTATTGTGTAGGAAGGAACTGCAGATGCTGGTTTATAGCGAAGATAGCCACAAAGTGCTGGAGTAACTCAGCGGGTCAGGCAGCATCTCTGGAGAAAAAGGATGAGTAATGTTTACGAGTCTGGAACCCTTCTGCGGACCTGAATAATGTTGTATTTTAGATAGACACCAGATGCTGGAGTAACTCACAAAGTAAACAATTTTGGGTGTGGCACAGTGGCGCAGCAGTAGAGTTCTGCCTTACACCGACAGGGACCCGGGTTCAATCCTGACTACGGGTTCTGTCTGTACGGAGTTTGTATATTCTCCCTGTGACCGGGTGGGTTTCTTCTGTGTGCTCCGGTTTCCTCCCACATTCCAAAGACAAACAGGTTTGTAAACAGGCTTCGGTAAAATTGTAAATTGTCTCCAGTGTGCAGGATAGTGATAGTGTGTGGGGATCGCTGGTCGTCATGGACTCAATGGGCCGAAGGGCCTGTTTCCATGCTATATCTCGAAACTAAACTATACTCAGCGGGTCAGGCAGCATCTCTGGTGAAAAAGGATGGGTGACGTTTTGGGTTAGAACCCTTCTTCAGACCCGAATAATGTATTGTTTTGGGAAAAGTAATGGATCAGAAAAGAGAGGAGAGCAGCAAAGTAAATGTATTAAAGGGCACTTGTTTCAGGCAGGTTAATGAAGCTGGGATAGGGATTCAACTTGAGATGTGTCCTTTAAAGTAATTACAGCACCTCTATTAAATTCTTATCATTCTGAGAGTATCTGATGGCAGAAAGCCACAAAATAACATGATTTAATTTATCCTGTGATACTCCAAAGAACCTTTGTGCAGGGAATATTAGCATTAGGCATGCATTAGAAGGAGAAAATGCAAGCACAAACCACAAGTTTGCAAGGAAACAGGCCCTTTGGCCCAACTTGCTCACACCCATCAACATGTCCCATCTACACCAGTCTCACCTGCCTGCGTCAGACCTATATCCCTCTAAACCTATGCTAAAGGTGTACCTGTCTAATTGTTTCTTAAACGTTGCGAAAGTCCCAGCCTGAACTACCTCCTCTGGCAGCTCGTTCCATACACCCACCACCCTTTGTGTGAAAAAGGTATCCCTCAGGCTCCTATTAAATCTTTTCCTCCTCATCTTGAACCTATGTCTTCTGGTTCTCGATTCCCCTACTCTGGGCATGAGACTCTGTGCATCTACCCGATCTATTCCTCTACACCTCCACACGATCACCACTCATCCTCATGCTTTCCAAGGAATAGTCCCAGCCTGCCCAACCTTTCCTTAGAGCCCATGCCCTTGAGTCCTGACAACATCCTTGTAAATCTTCTCTATACCCTTTTCAACTTGACATCTTTCCTGCAACTTGGTGCACAGACCTGAACATAATATTCTCAATAATGTGCCCGATCTAATTTCACTGTGAAATGATTGTATCTGTGTCCCACACAAGAAAAAAAGGGAATTAGCTCCTGTGTTTACAACACGGAAGAAATCTGCACTATGTGTCTGAATTTAGAAACATAGAAACATAGAAAATAGGTGCAGGAGTAGGCCATTCGGCCCTTCGAGCCTGCACCACCATTCAATATGATCATGGCTGATCATTCAACTCAGTATCCTGTACCTGCCTTCTCTCCATGCCCCCTGATCCCTTTAGTCACAAGGGCCACATCTAACTCCCTCTTAAATATAGCCAATGAACTGGCCTCAACTACCTTCTGTGGCAGCGAATTCCTCAGATTCACCACTCTCTGTGTGAAAAATGTTTTTCTCATCTCGGTCCTTAAAGACTTCCCCCTTATCCTTAAACTGTGACCCCTTGTTTTGGACTTCCCCAACATCGGGAACAATCTTCCTGCATCTAGCCTGTCCAACCCCTTAAGAATTTTGTAAGTTTCTATAAGATCACCCCTCAATCTTCTAAATTCTAGCGAGTACAAGCCGATTTCTTGGCCATTGTATCTTTTCAAGACTCACAAAGCATATTAGAATAACTCTTTTGATCAATATTGACAGTGGGAAGAGGTAAGCAGTTAGACAAGTTGTTGATGGGGATGCTGGTTCATGTTAGGTTAAATGAAGCTATATGCTGATTTAAAAACACAAAATGCCCAAGTCAGCACTTCAGCCTCAGTCTGAAGAAGCGTCCCAACCAAAAATATCACCTATCCATGTTTTCCATAGATTAGTTAAGTTGAGTTGAGTTTAGTTTATTATCACGTGTACCGAGGTACATGATTCAAATCAAGCCATCCGCAGTATACAGATACAGCATAAAGGGAATAACGTGAATAATGTTTGGTGCAAGATAAAGTCTAGTAAAGTCCAATCGAAGATAGTCCAAGGGTCTCCAATGAGGTAGATATTAGCTCTCTAGTTGTTAGTAGATGCTGCCTGACCAGCCGAGTTGCCCCAGCACTTTGTGTCTTTATTTTTGTATAAACCAGCGTCTACAGATCCTATAAACTGACTATCCTGCCTCAGTCACCCTGCTCCTTTCCTCTCCTTCATACCGCTCTCCTCATCTCCCTTCCCCAAGTCCCTCATTTCCCCTTCCCCTCCCTCTTTCCCCTCCCCACTGTCCCCTTCCACCTATATCCCTCCTTCTGGGTTTTAATTCCTCTCTTCTCTCCTTATCTGACTGTCTTTGTCTCCTTTTCACCTCTACCCTTTTGCCACTTACTCTGCTCCTCTGCTAAACAAGCCCCCCTCACCTGTACCCATCTACCCTATGGGAATGTGGAGAAAATGAAATGTATAAAGGAACTAGTGGGGGTGAAGATGGGTGACTGATGATTGGCATAGACTCCAATGGGCAGAAGGTCCTCTCTCTATGACTCAGTGACTTTCACCTCTCTCCAAGATGGTGGAAAATAGAAGACAATTTAATTTTCAACAAGTTAGTTTGTTAAACAAAAGGAAATCATACAATAAAGCATAATATCTTTGCTGTGTCTTCTGTCTACACAGGATGACTAGTTTGATACTGAAGTTATCTGTTGCAACTTGCAAGTGTAGATGGTCACATGCCAAAATACCTAAAGAGCATTGCATGAAATATTGCATAAGCATGTACATTACAGCTTTGTAGGAATGTAAGAACTGGGGAGAGATCTCAACACTTTCTATCTTCCAGCTGACAATAACCAAGGGTAATGAGAGATAGCGTTTTGAGGTGAATAAGAATTAAACAGAATTTCCTTGTCGAAAGTTTAAGATATAAAGCCACTTGTTCTTGGTGTTTCTGTGTGAAAGTACTTTTGCTGGGCCAGTCGTTATGGACTTGAGAGGAATCTTGAGCAAAACACAAAGTGCTGGAGTAACTCAACGGGCCAGGCAGCATCTTTAATTTAATTTAGTGATACAGCATGGAAACACGCCCTTTGGCCCACGGCGTCTGTGCCCACCAGCGATCACCCGTACACTAGTTCTATCCTACACAGTAGGAACATTTACAGATGCCAATAAACTTACAAACCTTCACGTCATTGGAATGTTGGAGGAAACCACAACACCCAGAGAAAAATCCATGCGACCACAGGGAGAACGTACAAACCCGGTACAGACAGCACCCGTCTTCAGGATTGAACCCGGGTCTCTAGCCCTGTAAGGCAGCAACACTACCGCTACGCCACAACGCTGCCCGTTCGAATGCCTATCCGATCCCTCCACACATACTGCTCAGCCCCCTGAATTCCTCCAGCACCTTGTGTTTTATCAACATTCCAGCATCTGTAGTTCCTTGTGTCTCCATTGAAAGGAATCTGCTCGGGCCAACTTATAATGGGCAATAGTTGACCTTGCCAGTATTGACCACACTGAGTGATGATATAGAAGGAATTCTGACTGACAACAGCCATAAATGTGTACTTAAATTGAATTCAAATTGATACAAATTTGGCTTCAGTACTAATTGCTCTATTCCACCCACCCCATCCTTCTCATATTCCAACAGCGGTAGAGTTGCTGCCTCACTGCGCCGGAGACCCGGGTTTGATCCTGACTACGGGTGCTATCTGTTCGGAGTTTGTACGTTATCCCTGTGGCCATGTGGGTTTTCTCCAGGTGCTCAGGTTTCCTCCCACATTCCAAAGACATACAGATTAGCAGGTTAATTGTCTTTGGTAATTTTTTTTAAAATTGCCCCGAGTGTGTAGGATAACATTAGTGTACGGGGTGATTGCTGATTGGCGCGGACTCTTTCGGCGGTCCGAAGGGCCTGTTTCCACGCTGTCTCTGTAAAGTAAAGTAACTAAAACTGAACATCAGAACTGCTCACCATAACCAAAGTCTGATAAAGCTGCAACATGCCCTATATCTCTATATGGGTCATTGTGTATATTTCACTGGGTGTTTAATTGCTCCTCTGAACAGTCACAATTTTCTTTCTGCAGTAGAAGCGCATTTGAATAGTTGCAAAGGAATGCACGGATTGCAGGAAATATGCGACTGACTAACTCACGATGAGGGCTGCAAGGAATATAAATAGCATCCATATGCATCGGGAAGGAACTGAATCAGGGACAGACCACTAACTGCTAGTATGGCTGATATTTCAAAGATTTGGAACCAGCTGGCTGGGCAGGTGATTGCCATACAGAAGATTAGCTTAAGCCAGAGTTTTGTCCTGCTGGTTAATAATAGATATATATGCAGAATATTCATTGGTTACCATTCCTGAAAGTGATACATTCCAAAATCTACACGTGATGGTAATGGAGACATAAGGTATGTAGTTAATAATCTTAAAGGTAGATAAGTAACCTTGATAGTCATCTATCATAAAGAGAGATAACCTGGAGACACAAGGAACCGCAGGTGCTGGAATCTTGAGTAAAGCACAAAGTGCTGGAATGACCCGGGGTGACCCAGTGGTGCGGCTGCTGGCTTAGTTTAGTTTTGTTTATTGTCATGTGTATAGTGAAAAGCTTTTTGTTGTGTGCTAACCAGCCATCGGAAAGACAACACATGATTACAATCAATCCATCCACAGTTCAGTTTAGTTCAGAAATACAGCGCGGAACCACGCCCCTCGGCCCACTGTGTCCGCACCGACCAGCAACCCCCACACATTAACACTATCCTACACACACTAGGGACAATTTACATGTATACCAAAATAAATAACCTACAATCCTGTATGTCTTCCGAGTGTGGAAGGAAACCGAAGATCTCGGAGAAAACCCACACAGGTCATGGGGATAATGTACAAACTCCGTACAGACAGGTTAGTTTAGAGAAACAGTGTGGAAATGGGCCCCTTGGCCCACCGAGACCACGTCGACCAGTGACCCCTGCACACCAGCACTATCCTTCACACCAGGGGCCATTTACAGACAGCACCCGTAGTCAGCATCAAACCTGGGTCTCTGGCTCTGTAAGGCAGCAACTCTACCGCTGCGCCACTGTGTCATCCTCAATGGAGAAGTTGCAAGAAGTGTGCTTCAAAACACCTGCTGCCATTGTTTTTCACAAGTTCATATGTTCCTAAGTCATCCGAGCAGAATTAGGCGATTCGTTCCATCAAATCTCCTCCGCCATTCAATCATGGCCAATCTATCTTTCCCACTCAACCCCATTCTCCTGCCTTCTCGCCATAACCTTTGACACCCTTTTTAATCAATAACCTGTCAATCTAAGCTTTAAAAATACCGAAAGACTTGGCATCCACCGCTGTCTGCGGCAATGAATTCCACTGATTCACCACCCTCTGATTAAAGAAGTTCCTCCTCATCACATTTCTGAAGGTACTTCCTTTTATTCTGAGGCTGTGCCCTCTGGTCCTGGACTCTCCCACTAGTGGAAACATCCTCTCCACATCCACTCCATCCAGGCCTTTCACTATTCAGTAAGTTTCAATGAGGTCTCAGCTCATCCTTCTAAACTCCAGCGAGTACAGACCCAGTGCCGCCAAACTCTCATCATACGTTAACCTAATCATCCCTAGGATCATTCTCGTAAACTTCCTCTGGACCCTCTCTAACGCCAGCACATCCCTCCTCAGATATGGGGTCCAAGACCGCTCACAATACTCATTTTTCCTTAAGTTCTTTCCTTTTCTCCTTCCTCGTGCTAAGCCGAAGGAAATAAACGGAAATTGGACATTGTATATTGACCACTTGCCACTCACTTCAGTCAAAAACCTGCCATCATGTCTTGCCAAGGAAGGTAGAAAATATTTTGCAGGAGGAAGCAGAGGCATCAAGTTGGACGACTGACGATATTTAAATGCCGGGTAGAAACCTCTTGATCAGACACCTCTTGCTGTTTGGAGCAGTGAAATTTATCGGTAATTGATAGCACTTACATGAGCATAGTTTCTGTGCAGTATTAATTACTGTGGAAAATTGCCCTTCTGCAGTTTCTCATTTGAAATTTCACTGTGAAGGTCAGAGAGAATCCAGCACTTTGCAAAATAGTCTGAACTGCTGCCATTGTCATAGTATAAATAGAATAAGCCCTGGAGTGTTAGAACGGTTTAGTTTAGTTTAGTTTATTGTCACGTGTACCGAGGTACAGTGAAAAACATTATGTTACATACTATCCAGTCAGCAGTAAGTATATGGTACACGATTACAATTGAGCTGCCCACAATGTACAGATACAGGATAAAGGGATAGTCTTAGAATAGGAGTGGACAGCAGCGCAGTGGCACAGCTGGTAGAGCCACAGACTCACAGCGCCAGAGACCCGGGTTTGATCCTGAGCTCAAGTGATGTCTGTGTGGAGTATGCACGTTCTACCTGTGCCCGCATGGGTTTACTCTGGATGCTCTGGTTCCCTCCCACATCCCAAAGGCATGCAGGTTTGTAGGATAATTGGCCTCTGTAAATTGCCCCTAATGTGTAGGGAAAGTGGGATACCAGATACCAGTGTGATCGGGGGGGGAATCAATGTTGGATGTGGACTGGGTGGGCTTTATTCCTGCCCTCGCTCCAATTTCACTCCTGCCCCCGGGAAAAAGATACAGGAGCCTGAAAACTGTAACGTCCAGGTTCAGGAACAGTTACTTCCCTACAACCATCAGGTTATAAAAACACCACAATCTCTAAATAGGCTCCAAACTATATAGACATGGAGGCATTATTTTTGACTTTACAATATTATTCTTTATTTATCTTCTTTTTTAAATATACATACTGAACTGTTTTTATGGTGGGTTTTTTATTATGGGCTTTTCAGAGTACAGAGTAATAAAACACTCTTGACTCTTGTTTCTTGAACTAAATTAAAAATCCATGTAAGCTGACCTTGTTACCTCACACCCAGCATTGGCTGCCTCACCAACAGTCTGTCTGTCCCTTCCTTCTCTGTTGTTTTATTGCATGTGTTAAATGTATGTTTTTCGTGTTCTTTAGCTTGTTTTATGTGGGCGTGGGGAGATGCTGCCTGACCTGCTGAGTTACTCCAGCATTTTATGCTATCTTATGAATATGTGACATTTCGGGTAGGCACTAAAAATCTCTTACCTTGACGGAGATGCGATTTTCTTTCCATATCGTATCTCCATCGCACTGTGGCCTAACATCGTGGAGCTGGCGGCCTTTTGCTGGGGTTCGCCTTTTTGACATGGAGCTCCGACCCTGTCGGGGATCGACCTCGGAGCGCCAACTGCGGGAGCCTGCGAACTTAAACATCGTGGCGCTCGCGACCCCTGGTGGGAGACCGACTTCGGGAGGTCCAAGCCGCAGGAGCTTCAACCGCCACAACACGAGGGCTTCAATTGCCCCGATGCGGGGGCTTCGACCGCCGCCTGCGGGAACTTCGATCACAGTGAGGAATGTGGGGAATGTGGTGAATCCGTTGTGGTGGATGTTTATGTTAACTTTTATGTAGTTGTGTGTCTTATTGCTTTTTTTAGTATGGCTGTATGGTAATTCGAATATCACTGTACCTTAATTGGTATACGTGCAACCTTTGAATATCACCAAACTTTGATGCCATAAAGTATTTAACTTTTTTGATGTTTTTTTTGCCCACATAACCTCTCTGGAATTGCCATTGGCATGTCTGCTAGAGAACATTTTTTTTTACATGAGAACGTTGAGAATTTGCAACCATTCCAAATCCATCAGGATTCACATTCTAGAACAATGTTTTCATGAAAATTAAGAAAAGACCTTGCGTCTGATCTACAAGGCTCACTGCCTCGGTCACTTTGTAATGAATTATATATTCACAATGTTGTAATGAAGAAAATGTAATAGTCAATTGACACAATACCAAGTTGTGTATTCACAATCAGGAAAATAATACCAACTCGATAATCTGATTCTTGGGATGTTGGTTGAGAGATGAATGTTGATCAGAACCCGAAGATTTTAGTTTGTGTCCTTCCTCAAATTATGTCGCGGAATTTAATCTTGGGACTTTAGAGATGCAGTGCGGAAACAGGCCCCTCAGTCAACCGCGTCTGCGCCAACCAACGATCACCTCATATACTAGCACTATTCTACACACTAGGGACAATTTGCAATTATACCAAAGCCAATTAATCTATAAACCTGTACGTCTTGGGAATGTGGGAGGAAACTGGAGCACCAGTAGAAAACCCAAGCGGTTACAGGGAGAACATACAAACTCCGAACAGACAGCACCAGCAGTCATGAGCGAACCTGGCTCTGGCACTGTGAGGCAGCAACTCTAGTTGTGAGGCAGCAACAGTGCTGTGCCACTGTGCCACCCCTAACATCCATAGATCTTTTAAATCCATACATAAGGCTCTATTTTAAAAAAAATCCAAAAATGTTGGCATCTCTGCAAATGGCCAAATGGAGCACCGAAGCATCCGTGGTGTTTGTTGGATCTTCCTGTGTGCAGATCAGTTCCTGCATCTTTTATATTAAGTCAGTAACTATATTTCATTAAAAAAGACACAAAGTGCTGGAGCAACTCAGGAGGTCATGCAGTATCTCTGGAGAACATGAATAGGTGGTGAGTGTGTGTGCGCGACGTATGAAGGAATTGCAGATCCGAAGAAGGGTTCCGATCCAAAACGACACCTATTCTGCTGCCTGACCTGCTGAGTTACTCCAGCATTTTATGTCTATCTTATGAATATGTGACATTTCGGGTAGGGACCCTTGCTGCCTGACCCTCTGAGTTATTCCAACACTCTGTGTCTTTATTTTCATTAAACCAGCATCTGCACTTCTTCATGTCTACTACCTTTCATTAGGTGCCATGTACGTTGAGGTGTCATGTGAGAGAAGTTAAGGGTGTTATACAAATGTACCTCTTTATATAAGTGTACTACTTTGGGCGGCAGAGTGGCGCAGCGGGTAGAATTGCTGCCTTAGAGCTCCAGAGACCTGGGTTCAATCTTGACTACGGGTGCTATCTATATGGAGTTTGTACTGTATGTTCTCTTTGTGTCTGCATGGTTTTTCTCTGAGTGCTCCAGTGTTCTCCCATACTCCAAAGTTGTACAAATTTGTAGGTTAACTTGGCTGTGGTAAAAATGTTAAATTGTCCCTAGTTTGTAGGATAGGCCTAGTGTAAGGGGATCGCTGGTCAATGCGGACTTGATGGGCCGAAGGGCCTGTTTCTGCGCCAGAGCTCTATACTAAACTAAACTAAACTGATCTAAACTAAACTAAACTAAACTCAATTAAATTAAACTAAACTAAACTAAACGAAACTAAGCACAACAATTTCTTTTTGTCCTTACCTGGCACCTTGTGTTAGGCTCAGCCTGAAGCTAATTGAATCCAATCCGTTTTGGATCTCAGTATCTGAGTTGTACACTATTCTTAGCAATTGAGTCATTCAGAGAGCTTCTGCACCCACCCCTTGCCTACTTTGAAGTTTTGCCATAGACACAGGTGGATGAGGATCCTGTTTTGATACATCGGCCAGTTCCATTGTTAATGTGGAATAGACACATAAAGCTGGAGTAACTCAGCGGGACAGGCAGCATCTCTGGAGAGAAGGAATGGGTGACGTTTCGGGTTGAGACCCTTAGTGTAATGACTCAAAATGAATGAAATAAATAAATCTTCCCTACCTCTCCCAGATTTGACACTTCTTTACATTCAAGGGCATCGTTTGGTTGGACAGCAATTAAATATGTGAGAAATACACAGGTGGAGAGATATCGTTATGACATATACGTTGGGATGTGGTACATTTTTTACAATGAGAGCATAAGATGTAAATCTTCATATATTTTAAAACTGGATGGAAAATACATGCAGCAAAACAAAACACAGGACTTCCGGTGGCGCTATGGAGTGAGTGGAACTCGCTAAAAATTGTATGAAAAACGGGGGTAAAAGGGGTTAACTGAAGCTACTCACCAGAGGAGAACGGTGTGAACGGCACCGGTAGCGTTAAAAAGGTGTGTGATGTCATCAGGCGCGCGACTTTACTAAGAAAATGTCGTTGCATCGCTCCCCCCCCCCACCAAGTGAAAAAGCCTGTGAAAAAGGAAGTAGGCCTCACTGGAGCCGCGGACTCGAGTTTGAGTGCCTCCCAGGAAGATATTTTAAAGATGGATGACCTCAAAAAAATTATTATGGGTGAGCTAAAACAAATGCTTATGGATATGAAAAAAGAATATAAAGAGGAAATAAAGACTTTAAGAGCTGATATTTTGGTGTATCATGAAAATTTGAAATAAGAATTCAAAAAAGAAGTTATACCCACTGTAAAGACTATGATGGATGAATGGAAAGATAAAGCGGGTACTGATTTGCAACAACAGTTGGATGATGTAAACCGTAAAACTGGTGAGATGGAGGTGCTGCTGGATACCAAGTTAGAACCTACTATAACCTCACTTAACCAACAAAATGATGCAATAAAAGAACTGACTGAATCAGCCGAGAAGCGTCTTGCCGAGAACAAGCATTTATCAGAATTATTACTGAGTTACAAAATAACTGAGAAATGCATTGACTGGGAGGGACATCAAAGGCGTCAGAATCTGCGTATTGTTGGATTGAGTGAAGGCCGAGAGGGAAATCAAGACCCTCGAAAATTTGCTGCAAAACTCCTAAAAGATATTCTGAACTTGGACCAAGAACCTCTGCTGGGCCGAGCACACAGGGCATTGAGACGTACCCCTAGGAGGGATGCTCCCCCAAGACAGATGATTGTGAAGGTGGCTTATGATCATGTTTTTGAAGATATGATGAAGATAATAATACGTAAGAAAAATCTCAAATATGAGGGAGACAACATCAGTATCTTTAGAGATTACCCTGCGGAAGTGGCCAAGAGAAGATCTTTATTTACAGAAACAAGAGGTATCCTGAGGAACATAAAGAAACTGAGATATGGCCTGATGTACCCGGCAACATTAAGAGTAACTTATGATAACAAGGAGCACCACTTCACCAAACATACAGAAGCTCTTGAATTTGCTCGAAACATTCAGAAGAAACTGGAAGAGGAAGAAGTAGAGGAAGAAGTAGATAAAGATGAAGAATACTGAATATTATTGATCACTTACCTGATGATACTGCCCACCCACAGAAAAGGAGGAGGATTCATACTGAAGGAGGATCCGCAGGGAAGGAGGAGGAACAATGGACATGGACTCTATCTTGGGGTCAAGGAGGGATGAATGGATTATTAATAAATATAGTTTTGTATTAACTACCCCTTAAAAATGTATGTTAGCTCTCCTAATATAGTGCTATGACGCTAACTATATTTGATATTAGTAGTATTATTAATTATTAAATATATAAATAACATAGAAACATAGAAACATAGAAATTAGGTGCAGGAGTAGGCCATTCAGCCCTTCGAGCCTGCACCGCCATTCAATATGATCATGGCTGATCATCCAACTCAGTATCCCGTACCTGCCTTCTCTCCATACCCTCTGATCCCCTTAGCCACAAGGGCCACATCCAACTCACTCTTAAATATAGCCAATGAACTGCCTCAACTACCCTCTGTGGCAGAGAGTTCCAGAGACTCACCACTCTCTGTGTGAAAATGTAATACGCCACCCCGACATATATAGCCCTTACGGCAAAAACGGAGCTGGAATTATTAACATCTTTTTTTTTTCACGGAAGTCCGTAGATTAATAGCCACGCTAGTGTGGCTTACACTAATACTAACTGCACTAATTATAGTTGTAGTCACTTTTTTTTCCCCTTACACTTTATTAACATCACTTACTTTACTCACATTTTTTATTATTACTTTTATATTATGTATTTTATTTCATTTTATATACTATATAGATTTAAATATGATTGGTATTATATAGTTAGTTCAAGGAGATGTGTGTATAAGAATGACACAAATATTAAATTTCATCGATCTGATGTTTGGGTATAGGATTGGGTTAGATGAGCTGAGACATCTACTCCATTATAAACCACCTTAATAATAACGTGTATGACATAAACACTAGGATTGGGGGTGATGGAATCACCTTCTGTAGTTGGAATGTTAAGGGAATTAACAAACCAATTAAAAGAGGTAAGGTTTTAGCTCAATTAAATAGATTGAAATCTGATATTATTTTTCTCCAAGAGACACACCTTAAAAAAGACGTGCAGTATAGATTAACAGCAAAATGGATTTCCAAAGTATATCACTCTTCATTTACACATAAGTCTAGAAGGGTAGCAATAATTATTCGTAAAGGTATACCTTTTAAACAAAGCTCAATAATAGAAGATGTTGAGGGTAGATATATAATAATTACAGGTGAATTATATTCTAAAAAAGTAATCCTTATGAATATATATGGTCCTAATTTTGATAATCCATTATTCTTCAAGAAAATATTTAACAATATCCCTATATCTATTCAACATAATCTAATAATTGGAGGTGATTTTAATTGCACCTTAGATAATTATTTAGATAGATCATCAATGAAAAGGAATGCCACTTCTAAGCCAAGTACACTTATAAATTATTTTATTAACACAGCAAACGTTAAGGATATCTGGAGAACAGATAACCCATCTGGTCGAGAATATTCATTTTTTTCCCCTGTATTTGGAACCTATTCAAGGATAGACTATTTTTTAATAGATTCAAAACTAATCCCATTTACGTATGACTCAAAATATCATAATATTATTATCTCGGATCATGCTCCATTAACATTTAAGATAAAATTAAAAGACATAACTATTAAAACCTCTAACTGGAGACTCAACCCCCAAATATTAAATGATAGGGCTTGTTACGATTACTTGGTAAAACAGATTAAATTATTTTTTGAAACTAATGACAAACCTGGAATTTCACCATCACTGCTTTGGGATACATTTAAAGCATTTATGCGTGGTGCGATAATATCAGCACACACATACTTTAATAAGGAAAATCGAAAGACTCAACAAAAGTTGGAAAATGAAATAAAACAATTAGATATTGAAAATGCAATATCCCCTTCAAAGGGGCTAAGTAATAAAATTGCATCATTAAAATATAAGCTAAATAAAATATATTCAAATCAGATTATTAAACTTTTTCAACAGACTAAACAAGTACACTTTGAATTTGGGGATAAACCACAAAAATTACTGGCACGCCAGCTTAGAAAATTAGATGAGGAGAAAATGATACATAAAATTAGATCTGAACAAGGAGAAATATTGACTTTACCAAAATATATCAATGATACATTTTTACAATATTATCAAAATCTTTACTTATCTAAACTAGCAGGACAACCAGATAGAATGGAAACATTCCTACAAGAATGTCATATTAACAGTTTGGATCAGGAAGGTAGAGACTTGTTAAATGCTGATATATCAGTAAAAGATATTGAAGAATCAATTGGATCATTAAATAACGGAAAAGCCGCAGGCCCTGATGGCTTAAGTGTTGAATTTTATAATAAGTTTTATGATCTGATCTCTCCACGTTTACATATAATATATAAATATGCTTATGAACAAGGAAAGTTACCAGAATCATTAAATGAATCTACAATTACACTTATCCCTAAAGCTGATAAAGATTTGGAAGACCCTGGGTCATACAGAGCAATAGCTCTTTTAAACACTGATCAAAAAATACTAACTAAAATTTTATCTCGGAGGCTATGTTTAGTGATTAATACATCATGACCAAACAGGTTTTATCCCAAAATGCTATTCATTTTATAATCTGAGACGTCTATTCAATATCATATACTCAAAAAGAGTGAATGATATTGAACTAGCTGTCATATCCTTAGATGCTGAAAAAGCATTTGACCAGGTTAAATGGCCATATTTATTTAAAATAATGCAGAAATTTCAACTGAGGGATAGATTTTCCAAATGGGTAAAAATCATATACTCAAATCCAACTGCAAGAATATTAACAAATCAAATGTTATCAGCAAAATTTAATCTCTTTAGGGGTTGTAGTCCATTATCACCATTACTATTTGCTCTGGTAATAGAACCATTAGCCGAAATGATTAGATCAGAACCAGAAATATATGGATATAATACCAAAACTACAACGAATAAAATATCTCTATACGCAGATGACATCTTAATTTATATCACAAAACCGGAGATTAGTATTCCTAATCTATTTAATGTTATAACTAAGTTTGGCACATTTTCTGGGTATAGAATTAACTGGAATAAAAGTGAAATTATGCCTATAACTGGAATAAAATTAAATATACTAGAACAATTCCCACAAAATAGTCACGGACAAATTAAATATCTAGGAATTAATGTATCTAAATCCTATAACTGTCTATTTAAATATAATTACCCTCAATTGTTAAATAAACTAAAAAAAAATATTTTATATTGGAAAACACTACCTATTTCAATGATCGGTAGAATAAATGCTATAAAAATTATTTTTTTTGCCACAATTGTTATATTTATTTCAAGCCATCCCTTTATATCTCCCTAAAATGTTTTTATAAAAAATAGATACTTTGGTTAATAGTTTTATTTGGGACTATAAAAATCATTGAATAAGTAAAAAACATCTATGTAAATCTAAAATAAATGGTGGACTAGCACTACCAAATTTCTTATATTATTTCTGGGCAGTTCAGATTAAAAATATGAATTTTTGGTTGGTAAATTTAAATTATGAGCCAAACTGGCTAAAGATGGAAAAGGAAGACTGTTTGTCTTTTGATGTAGGTTCGATTCTTTTTGCACCAAGTACAAAAAAAAAACGTATGGTAATAACCCTATAATTCATAGCAATAGACGTATTTGGAAACAAATAGTTAAGACCCTACATATGGATAATTTGTCACTTTGTTTGCCAATTATGAATAATCCTTTGTTTAAGCCCTCTGTATTGGACAAGGGGTTTAGACACTGGAATGATTTAGGAATTAAAAGGATAGAACGCCTTTACAAGTAAGGAACATTTCTCTAATTTCAAGAGTTACAGGATATCTATGAATTGCAGTCAAATAACATATTTAGGTATTTACAAATTAGAAATTATATTAAGTCAAATACGCAAGACTATAAAAATAGAAAACCAGGATTATTAGATGATTTGTTTAATAAACACCCAAATACAGAAAAATTAATAGCGTATATATACAATACTATCTTGGATAGGGAAATCCCAACTTCTGAAATATATCAACAAACATGGGAAAATGAAATAGGTTTATCTATGACGAAGGAAACTTGGGAAGAAGGCCTACAATGGATACATCGTTGCTCATTAAATGCTAGACATATATTGATACAATTTAAGGTATTACACAGATTACATTATTCAAAAACAAAATTAAATAGAATTTATCCTAACATTTCTTCTATTTGTGATAAATGTCAGAACTTGGAAGCTAACAACGCATAGTTTTGTAACATGTATAAAACCCAACTATTATTGGACATAAATCTTTAGAGTTATCTCTGAAGTTCTTAAAATTAAACTGGACCCAGATCCAAAATTAATAATATTAGGAGTTCCGGATTCAAATCTAATATTAACAATAAACCAAATAAATTTCTTGGATTACTGTTTGATAATAAGGAAAAAATTGATATTGAAATTTTGGAAGGGAACATTATCCCCCACAATAAAAATGTGGACAGTGGAAATGTTGGAGACATTGTATTTGGAAAGAATCAGATTTGTCCTAATGTGAACAGATATGGTCTCCATATACAGAATATTTGAAGGGGTAGCTGTTCTTGGCATCACAACTCAATGGATACCCGGCAGGATTAGATAAAAATAAATCTTTTTTTTTTTGGATTTGTATGCATGTCTCTATTGATATCGTTATTTGAAATTGTGTTATTCACTATTAAGATGAATAATATATACTATAATCTTTTTTTTTCTTCTCTTTTTTCTTTTTTTTCTCTTCTCTTTCTCTCCCTATATAATCAAAATTATTATTTAATCACCATTCTTATTGATAAAAATCTATTCATTTCTTTCTAAAAAATACTTTCTACTTTCTACTTTCTAAAAAATAGAAGTTTATAAGAATTATTTGTAACATCGGTATACTTATTGAAATAAGTTGGTTGTGTATTTGAAAAGTTGTTATACCGTTTTTATGATGGATTACTTCTAATAAAAATATTATTAAAAAAAACAAAAAAAAAACTAAGCAATGGTGTTTCACAGAGAACAAGTTATAATTCGAGGAGAAATGGCATTTGTTTTGATGGGATCCTCCCTTGCTGGAGGTTAAAAGAAGAATGGAAGGCAATGAATTGAAAAGTTATGATTAATTACTGAGTGTTGTGCAACAACAAGTTAGAGGAATCGAATGGCGAAAACTGGATGGAGTCTACGCACGTTGATTTTTTTAACGTGTGTTGGCTGGAAAGGCAATGTTGCTGTATCTCGGATTCTCCTCAGCTGCAACAAATTTGGAATGCCTGCCAAAGTAAGATTAAGAGATCCAATTACTGCTGCTTTGCAATATCCCAACATATTGCTGCATTTCAGCTGTCTGTTTGACCTACACAATGGACAGAGGGAATCAGTGGGAAAAAAATAGCAGATTCTTCGAGTATAATTTGATTACACAGCAGAACAGAACTGCTGGAGAAAACAAGGAAATGGAAAACTATCTGCGGTGTTAGAATGTCCCTGAAGTAATCTGTACGATATTGCTCATTTCTGAAAGAATATTGGGAACGGATATGTAGCCACTAGCATAACTGACAGATTGCACACGGCAAATAAATATTTTAAAATGTGACTTATTGATGGAAACGATACCGAGGGTTAAAAATATTGGATGTGTAATCTATTTTATAGCAATCAATCTCATCTAACTCAAACAAGACGCGGTTTGGGCAGGATGCTGGTACAGCGGTAGAGTTGCTGCTTTAAAGTGCAGATTAAAACAAGTGCAAGGGCTGCAATGAAGTAGGCTGGGAGATTGGGGCTAAAAATTAGCTTATGAGAGGACTGTTTAGTAATCTGCGAACTCAGGGGAAAAGGCTGCTTGTGAGTCTGGTGGTTTGTGCTTTTAAGCTTTTGCATATTCTGCCCAACAGGACAGGTAAAGCAAGGAATGACTAGGTGTAAGTAGTCCTTGCTTATGTTGGTTTCCCGAGGCAGCGTGAGGAGTACATTGAGTCGATGGGGTGAAGCTGGTCTGCGTGATGGATGGGCTATATCTTGCGGTCTTGGGAGTTACCATATAACTCCCCTTCCCATTCCCCCACTGACCTTTCTGTTCTGGATCTCCTCCACTGTCAGAGTGAGGCCACATGAAAATTGGAGGAACTGCACCTCGTATTTTGGGCAGCTTTCAACCCAGCGGGTATGAACGTTGATTTCTCTAATTTCCAGTCCCCCTGCACCCCTCTCTCCCCCTCACCGCCACCCTAGTCATCCTACTAGTTCCACTGTTCGCATCCGTGTAACCCTTCATTATCACATCTTCCCCAGACAACAAAAGGGCATTGTGGGCTCCACCCTTCCTTGATCATCTGTTGCCACTCCTGCTTTGTTCTGGCCTCTTCTGAACTCCAGTTCCTTCCGCTCTGCTTGCAGTCTGAAGTAGGGTCCCGACCCAAATCGTCACCCATCCTTTTTCTCTAAAGATGCCGCCTGACCCATTGAGTTACTCCACCACTTTGTGTCTCTGTCTAGCATATCAAGCTGTGAAGCATCCCAGTGGGAAGATTTCTAAGATGCACCTGTAAAAATTGCTCTGTGTAATTAGAGACATGCCAAACTTCCTAATGCCCCTGTCCAACTTAGGAAACCTAAACAGAAACCTCTGGAGACTTTGCGCCCCACCCAAGGTTTCCGTGCGGTTCCCGGGGGTTCCCGGAGGTTTTTGTCAGTCTCGCGGAACATAGAAGTGGGAACCACTTTCGACCATTAGAGAGACTGACAAAAACCTCCGGGAACCTCCGGAAACCGCACGGAAACCTTGGGTGGGGCACAAAGACTCCAGAGGTTTCCGTTCAGGTTTCCTAAGTGGGACAGGGGCATTAGTCTTCTGGGGAAGTGCAGGCATTGCTCTGTATTCTGATCTTCTGTGCAAGAAGCAGTCCACCAACCCAATATTGCAGATTGGCACATCATATGGTGCAAGATAATGTGCAGGGGAACACACCGATTGCTTGATGCAGCCTCTGGAAAAGACCCAATGTAAGGCTATCCCTTGCCTGCGCACAGAACAGCTAAATTAAGAAGAAACCTCTTACTTTAATTTAGTTTAGTTTATTGTCACGTGTACTGAGGTGCAGTGAAAAGATTTTGTTGCATGCTAACCAGCCATCAGAAAGACAATACTTGATTACAATTGAGCCATCCATAGTGTATAAATACATGATTAAAGGGAATAATGTGGATAACATTTAGTGCAAGATAAAGTCCAGTAAAGTCCGACCAAAGAAAGTCTGAGAGTCTCCAGTGGGTCCGATGGTCTCCAATGAGACTTGAACTTACTACACATGGAACGAATGTATACGGAAAGAAAAATGGCGTAGTTCTTATATAATGTAAAATCGCATGAGCAGATGGAAAAATCAGTATGAAGTAGGGTCTCAACCCGGAACGTTGCCTATTCCTTTGCTCCATAGATGTTGCCTCATCTGCTGTGTTTTTCAAGCATGTTTATCTACCTTCCATTTTTCCAGCATCTGCAGTTCCTTCTTAAGCAGATGGAAAAGTATGTTTAGTTTAGGTTTATTATTGTCATGTGTACCTAGGCACAGTGAAGAAATTTGTTCTGTATGCTATCCAATCATGTCCAATTCATGTGTGGAGTGGTGACTGTGTTATATAATTCCATGTTTTATGAATAAAGTATATCTTTGGTAAACAAATGCATCATATCTGACTAAGCAAATGAATGAAAACTCTAGACAAATTCAGAAGAAGCCACAAACACCACACTGATGTATATGTGTGGATATCTAGAAGTCCTCAGACTGTAGGAGATAAGACACAGGGTGTTAAACCCCTGTCTCACGGTGCAAGTTAGCCCACGTGTGACCCCGAGTTTTCACTCGTGGTGATCACGTACGATGAACGTAGCGGCAACGTCGGAACTCGCGCGATCAACTTGTCCACTCGTGGCGCTAACGGCAGGTACACACGAAACTTGATAACTCGTGAAAAAAATCAAACATATTTGATTTTTTCCACGAGTCAAATTCACTGTTCAAGTGTAAAATTGAAACATTTAAACTCGTAGTATTAACGAGGGGCCCGTGCGTTGACCTTATTAACTCGTGAGTTTAACGTGTTAACCCGTGGGCACTCTGAACTCGGTAGTAATTAGGGTAATTTAAAGACCGCTTTCCGTTTTCCAACGCATGGTTTTAAACACTTGTCACCTGTTAATTTTTCAACATTATTCATCACGATTGTCCCCCTTTGTTGATATAAGACACATATTTTATCGTTTCAATCAACAGAGCATTTGGAATAACATGACAATGTCATGCAGATGTGTATTTGAAGTCATTTTGTGAAGGGATTTCCTGGATATTTATCACGTCTGTGATTTTATTTTTCTTGTTTTCCTTGGTGTTGCGGTCGAAGAGATCCCAGTGCCCCCCCTGTGACCTGAAGACAATTGGTGCCCGTGAATTAGCATGGTAATCTCATTCTGATAGATAAGATAAGCAAAGTTATTACCCCAAATGTAGACCGGGCATTGGTGAGTCGCTGTGCTTGGAATCAATTACTAAATTACCCTGAGCTTTTAGTGGACATTAACAGAAAAAAAATTGCTATCGACCTCAGATGCAGAGATAAAAATCTGCGATCATTAAATCTCTCAGTACTAAACACAAACTGATTCATAAAGAAACTGTACAAATATAATGGAATTTAATTTTCAACGGATCCGTTGTCAACATTTCATCTATTCACCCACCGTTTTATCATCCCCGTGCTCTGACATGCTTTTCAATGCTTTAGAATTGAATCGGAGTTGGATGTTACATCCCTTTATCACTAAGATAAAAACATGAAGGTTCAAATGGCCGTGCCTTTCAATTTAAAACGTGCAAACTGTGACACGGCACAGTACTGACACTAGTCTTCGAAATCAGGAAACAAAGCAAATCAGTGAAAGGAGGGCTTCCTTATACAACTGAATATACGTAGCATTGTATTATTAAGTAGGAACAGTATGATTACCTGTCACTGGAAACACACCCGCCCAACTAGTGCGGGTAAGGGCGTCTTCCACACAGCGCTGTAAATGGCTCAGAGTATTAGACTATGCACAGACTCTCAGGAGGAAATCAATTCAAGACTTCAAATATAACTGCAAGTTTCTTTCTAAAGGCATGTAGAAAAGGAGTGTCATCTCTCCTGTATTTTATTTTAATATAATTACGCAGAATGCACGTCTCCTAATCGTACAATCCTGCAGATTTTTAGAAGTTATTTTTGGGAGTGTCATATCAACACACTACTTAGCATACACCATTTTTCTTTTGGTCAAATTACTACAATCAAATTCACTTTTCGTGTGGGGTGGTGCTAGTGTCGCTGGTCGGCGCAGACTTGGTGGGCCGAAGGGCCCGTTAGAAACACTGTGTCACTTTTCAGGAGAAGTTGACAGCTCAAGAGTACGTCAGGAGACATTGTCAGCTCAAGAGTAAACGGGAGACGAACTTGGTTAACTCTGGAGACGAACTTGGAACATCGCAGTAAACGGCAAAATACCATACCCGTGCGAACTCGGTTCAAACACTTGAACATCAACTTGGGATCTCGTGCACAACCACGAGTCTATCACTCGGGGTCACTCGTGGGTCAACTCGCACCGTGAGACAGGGCCACTGTCTTCTTCCTAGTTTTTCTTCCTAGCTTTTACTTCCAGTTCTCCCCAGCCTGAAGAGGGCCCTGATGCAAAATGTCCATTCTGTGTAAGTAAGTAAGAATTTCATTGTTCTATTTGGGACATATGACAATAAAACACTCTTGACCCTTGTCCCTTTTCATGTTCTCCAGAAATGCTGCTGAGTTACTCCAACATTTTGTGTCTACCATTCGGGCATGTTATTTTAATTCCCATATTGGAAATAACTCATCATAGAATGCTTCCCACTGGGATGCATCACAGCTTGATACGGTAGATAGAGACCCAAAGTTCTGGAGTAACTCAGAGGGTACAGCAGCATCTCTCTAAAATATGGATAGGCGACATTTGGGTTGGCACCCCTCTCCAGACTGGAAGGAAGAGTCTGAAGAAGGATCCCGACGTAAAACTGCACTTATCCATTTTCTCCAGAGATCCTGTCTGACCTGCTGAGTTACTCTGGCACTTTGTGTGTATCTTTATTAGACTCAGTGAGTTTACATGCTTGCTCGAAACTAAAGTCGATTAGCAACACAAAAAAAGGAAGTTTTGACACCCATACTTATCAATAACCAATGAATCTACGGTTTTAAAATACCCAATGACTTGGTCTCCACTACCGTCAGTAGCAATGAATTCCACAGATTCACCACCCTCTGGCTAAAAAAATTCCTCGATTCCATACCTTCTATTCTGAGGCTGTGCCCTCTAGTCCTAGACTCTCCTATGAGTGGAAACTTCATCTCAACATCCACTATTTTTTGGACCGTTTACTATTTGGGAGGTTTCAATGAGATACCCTCTCATCCTTCCAAACTCCAGCGAGTCAGGCCTGAAGCCTTCAAACTCTTTTGTGCTCACTGTTCGCTACATATTGTTCTTTAACATTGTTAAACATATTCAAGTTATTACTAAGTTACCCCTCTTCTTAATTTTTTTTTCAAGCGTTCCAAAATACCTAATTTGTGCTGTATCTGTTATTTTGCTGAGTAAGGGTGTCAAAGGTTACAGGGAGAAGGCAGGAGAATGACGTTGAGAAGGGAAAATAGTAGACTTGATGGGATGAATGGTCTAATTCTGCTCGTATGTCTTTTGGACTTATGGTCGTATGGAGATATGTTATTGGTTAAGGTAGGCTCAGAAATGATGGCAGATATGTTGGTACCACATGTTGGTACCATATGTTGGTACAATTTATATTTAATCTGATAAAACTATTGCAAGTTAAAAGCATCGTTTGCCTTGGCAGCGTTGTCTGAAACATTTCAGGTTTCCTGCGCATAGGGCAGTCACGGTGGCGCAGAGGTAGAGTTGCTGCCTTACAGCGAATGCAGCGCTGGAGACCCGGGTTCGATCCCGACTACGGGTGCTGTCTGTATGGAGTTTGTACGTTCTCCCCGTGATCTGCGTGGGTTTTCTCCGAGATCTTCGGTTTCCTCCCACACTCTAAAGACGTACAGGTTTGTAGGTTAATTGGCTTGGTAAATGTAAAAAATGTCCCTAGTGGGTGTAGGATGCTTCCACTATAGTCCCTGGTGGACTCTTCGACCACAAGACAAGACATGTCCCTACCTAAAAGCCTCTTACACCACCATCACATCTGCCTCCACCACAACCCCTGGCAATGCGTTCCAGGCATCCAACACCCTTAGTAAAGGACTTCCATATCCACTCCAATTTCCTGTAATGGGGCGACTAAAACTGAAATTATGAAGAAAATTATTTTCTTGTTGCTCCATAGATGATTCCTCTATGTCTGAGGCCCTGAAGTCTGAGATTCCTCTATGTTTGAAGTCACCAGCAAAGAACCACATGTCTATGAAGGACTTTCGAGATACAGCGCGGAAACATGCCCTTCACCCATGCCCTTCAGTCCGCACCGGCCAGCAATCACCCCGTACACTAGCACCATCCTACAAACTTTTACTGAAGCCAATTAACCTACAAACCTGTACGTCTTTGGAATGTGAGAGGAAACCAGAGCACCTGGAGAAAACCCACATGGTCACTGGGAGAACGTACGAATTCTGCACAGATAGCATCCGCAGTAAGGATCGAACTCGGATCTCTGGCGCTGTAATTCTTGCTATTGAGGTTCACAAGGTTAATTCCCGAGATGGCAGGACTGTCATATGCTGAGAGAATGAAGCAGCTGGGCTTGTACACTCTGGAGTTTAGAAGGATGAGAGGGGATCTTATTGAAACATATAAGATTGTTAAGGGTACACGCTGGAGGCAGGAAACATGTTCCCGATGTTTGGGGGTCCAGAAACAGGGGCCACAGTTTAGGAATAAGGGTAAGCCATTTAGAACGGAGACGAGGAAACAATTTTTCTCACAGAGAGTTGTGAGTGTGCGGAATTCTCTGCCTCAGAGGGCGGTGGAGGCAGGTTCTCTGGATGCTTTCAAGAGAGAGCTGGGTAGGGCTCTTAAAGATAGCGGAGTCAGGGGATATGAGGAAAAGGCAGGAATGGGGTACTGATTCAGGATGATCAGCCATGATCATCCCGGCTCGAAGGGCCGAATGGCCTACTCCTGCACCTATTGTCTATTGTCTATTGTAAGGCAGAAACTCTACTGCTGCGCCACTGTGCCGTGCCTCGGACCTGAATCCATCAAGCTTGGATAACTTTGAGGAAGTTAATTTGACACAATGTCAGGAAGTACATTCATGTAGGAAGATATCATTCACTCACTATATTGTCACTGGCAGGAAACATTCTTAAACTTGGAGGCCATGGCGAAAGTTTGTAAAGAAAACAAAGTAAATCAAGGCAATGCCAAGGTTATTCTGTATTGATGACTTCATCTAAAGGATAGGACAACTTTCTGCATGCATGCCGACACTGATCTTTAAGCTGCTAAAGAACATAATGTTTCAAAATTTATGATTCAGAGGGTAAATGTTTGTTCCGCTCACTTCAGCTGAGGAAGTATTCTACTTTGCTTCCAAGATTTGATTCCTGGAACCAAGTTTCAGGAGTACGCTGCAATTAAAAGCTGCTACTATGCATTGCTTTTATATGGTTTAGTTTAGTTTAGTTATACAGTATGGAAACAGAGCCTTCGGTCCATCAAGTCCACACCAACCATCGATCACCCATTCACACTAGTTCAATATTATCCCACTTTCTCATCCACTCCCTGCACTCTAAAAACAATTTAATGAGGTTAATTAATCTACAAACCTGCATGAATTGGGAATGTGGGAGGAAACTAGAGCAAACGCTGGAAACCTACACAGTCACAAGGAGAACATGCAAATTCCACGCGGACCCCTCCCGAAGTTAGGATCGAACCTGTGCCTCTGGAGCTGTGAGGCAACAGCTCTCTTAGCTGGACCACTGAGCCGCCCTTCATGATAAATATGTACTCTCCAGGATTTATTTTAATCCATATTTTGATAATCATACAATCAGGCTTTATATTCAGCTAGATTTTCAGAAAAAATATTGAGGGAAGAGAACTTGGAGCAACACCAAAGATAGACACAAAGTGCTGGAGTGTGGCTCGGTCCGCTGAGGCCTACAGGAGCTCCCGGTTGCCAACCACTTCAGCTCCCCTTCCCATTCCCACACTGACCTTTCTGTCCTGGGCCTCTTCCATTGCCAGAGTGAGGCCACACACCAATTGGAGGAACAGCACCTCATATTCCACTTGGGCAGCTTACAACCCAGCGGTATAATCATTGAGTTCCCTAATTTTAAATAACTTCATCTTACACTACCCTCCCCTCCCTTCTTCCGTTGCCCCCTTCCTTCACCCTAGACATATTCCCAGTTCCACAGTTCTCCACACTGTTTCTCTTGAGATCACACCTTCCCTAGCCAGCAATGGACCTACCAAGCACCGCCCTACCTCAGGTCATTTGTGGTCGGTCCTGAATGGTCATGGTCTTTTCTTGCCTCCAGCTCTTTACCTGCTCTTCACCTGCCCCCCCCCCCACTACTTTCAGTCGGAACATGGGTCCGGGCCCAAAACATCACCCATTCTTTTTCTCCAGAGATTCTGCCTGACTTACTGAGTTATTCCAGCACTTTGTATCTTTCTTTGGCATAAACCAGCATCAGCAGTTCTTTATTTCTACATTTTGGAACAACACCAACTTTTTTCTACTTAGAAAAATGGAAAACGGGCAGCACGATGGCGCAGGAGTGGAGTTGCTGCTTTACAGCACCAGGGACGCGGGTTCAATCCTGACTTCGGGTGCTGTCTGTACATAGTTTGTATGTTCTCCCTGTGACCGCATGGGTTTTCTCCAGGCTTCCGGTTAACTCCCACACTCCAAAGATGTACAGGTTTGTAGGTTAATTTGCTTTGGTAAAAATCGTTAATTGTCCCTCGTGTGTAGGATAGCGTTGGTGTAGGATAGTGTTGGTGTATGGTCGGTGTGGACTCGGTGGGCCGAAGGTCCTGTTTCCACTCTGCATCTCTAAACTAAACTAAAACATTAAAGCAACATTGGTGGATAGACAAAGCTGCTCTATCTCTGCGATACCTCTATCTCCCCACTCAGCCTAGAATAAAGGCTCTGGGGGATGCTGAATATAGTAAATGAGAATTCTAAAAAAACTGCTCATGCTGGAAATCTGGAACAAAACAGAAAATGCTGGAAAATCTCAGCAGGTCAGACAGTATATGTGGAAAGAGAAATAGCACCTATCTGTTGTGCTGCTCCAAGTAAGAATGTCATTGTTCCATTTTGTTTTTTTGACAATAAAACACTTTTGACATTTCACTCACAATCAACTTCTGGATCTGCAAACTTTCGTTAGAGCTGGGAAATGAAACCAGATTAGAGCACTGAGGAGCATGTGCGAGATCTCATGATAGCATTTTATTACAGCAGACCTTCTTCTTATCGAGTCCACACACAAGATTAGAAGTTGATCAGCCAGAGCTGAACACACTTCTCGTCATCTGCATACAATGGTGTCTGTCTTGTCGCTTCTTGTGCTTCTTGTGCCCGGTGGTGGAACGATTGGTGGAAACAGGGCCGCGACGTGAACGCTCTTTCCTTGACTCCATTGCAGCAGATGAAGATGAAGACTTTATTACAGCAGGTGAAGAGACTCCTTTCTCCCTGGGCACGATAATCTCGCACAGGTCCACCCAATACAACAGCTGTCCACTTGGGCCATTCATGGCCGACCAACTGTGATTCAACGCTTCAATGATATTTTATTGTCACATGTACCTAGATGTAGTGAAATTCTTTGTTTTTGCATACAATCCGGTGAAATCACACAACAGACATCACCTGGGCAGTACACGAGGAGCCGTCACGTTTCTGCCGCCAATAAAGTTTCATAAGTTCTTAGTACAGTCTTATCTTCTCGCAGCGGCGAACCAGGCCTGCCGCTGCACGTGACCACAGGTGGCCCCCCCGCCGGGTCCCTCTTCCTTCTCGGTGGCCCCCCACTGGGCCCCTCTTCGTTTTCGGTGAGTTGCCGGGTTGTTCTCAGCGGCCCCCCCCACCGGGTCCCTCTGACAAGATACAAGATATTTTATTATGTCATTTGAACCTAAGTTTAAACAAGATTTTGTTTCTTTTGTTAAATATTTGTATTAGACGTAAGTACATATTAAAAGAATATACTTGTCACATACATTCGTAATATTATTAATATTAACAATTCTGTCTTATTTGTATTATTCTTTTTTTTTATTGCAGATAGGAAAAAACAGAGAAAAATAAAGTAAAAATAGAAAATCAAAAAAAAAATGAGTGGAGTGTTAAACAGGTTATGCATCATTGGAGATATATCCATGATTTGTTATATATGATTCTTCATCCATTCCTTTATTCAGGCTTCAGTCAGGCTCTCACACCGAGCCATTTTGACCCTTTAAATATTCAATAAATGGAGACCGTATCCCTCTGAAAAGATCCAACTTGTCCAGTAGGACAAGCCTTAATCTTTCCAGATGAAGTGTCTCCGACATTCCTGTAATCCACATTTTGGTTGCGGGGGATGTAGGACCTTTCCAGAATTTCAATATTAATTTTTTCCCAATTATTAAACTGTAATCAATAAAAATTCTTTGATTCGTTGTTATTAGTTGATCTGTTTCTAATATTCCCAATATTATTAATTTTGAGTCGGGGATCAGATTCATATTAACAACATTCGAAATTATCTTGAATATTTCTGTCCAAAATTTAGTAATTTTTACACAATTTGTAAATGAGTGTGTTAAATTAGCTTCAAGTGCTGACATTTATCACACATGGCAGATACATTTGAAAAAACACTATTTAATTTGGATTTTGAATAATGTAATCTATGTAATATTTTAAATTGTATAAGAGAGTGTCTAGCATTTAACGAACAGTGGTGTATATGTTGTAAACTTTCATCCCATATTTCTGGTCTGATTATTTGACCTAATTCATTTTCCCATGATTGCCTATATATTTCTGTCATTGGGACATCGTTTTCTAATAAAATGTTATAAATATATGATATCAATTTTTCCGTGTTCGGGTGTTTATTTAGACATTCATCTAAAATTTGTCTTTCTATTTCTGATTTCTTGTGTGTTTGCTTTTACATAGTCTCTAATTTGTAAATATTTAAAGTAATCTTTTGAATGTGATCCATAAATTTGTTGTAATTCTTGAAATGACATGAAGGAGTTTTCCCTATAGAGATCACCCATCTTATTAATTCCATAGTTTTTCCATTGTAAAAAACCTTTGTCCATGATTGAAGGTTTAAATGTAACGTTATTTACAATGGTAAGGGCTAGTGGTATACACTTTCAATTTTAAATGTTTTCTTTATTTGTTCTAAAATACTATTTTTTATTGTATCCCACTTTCTATTAAAATAGGATTTTCACTATCTTAGATTTTTAGGATTTAAGTTAACATTATTGACATAAGTCCAATTAATACAATATCCTGAATAAAATCGAATTCAGTTTATTAATTTCAGTTATTAAAGTAATTTGCGAACAATCTCATCCGCTTTTTTTGGTTGTCAGGATTATCTGTTGAGCTCTACAAGTAACCAAAAAAATCATAAATTTTTGATAGCATGATTAGTATTCTGGCTGCCCAGTAAATAAACTTCTCTCCCAATAAAAGTTTCCATAATAAAGTTTGCTTTCTCCGCATCTAACAATGCTAGACCTCCATTTATTTTTGATTTACATCAGTATTTGACTCCAACTGGGTCTCCCAGCTTTTCTATTTTAGGGGAGATCAGATTTTGTTTCTACCACAAAAAGGCCAATTTACATAAACATCCATCACGAATCACCAAAACCTCCTCACTATGATGGAAGGCCTTGTCTCTCCCCTGCGATGTTGGCCCCCAGATATAGTCCCGGCCATTTCTCCCGCCCGGGATGGAATGTGGACCGGGAGCCAGGATAATCAAGAAGAGCATGCACACTCTGCAAAGACAGCACCCAAGGTTGGAATTGAACCCAGTGGTGTTGTGAGGCAGCGGCATTACCTGCCACTGTCCCAGTATTAGTTTACTGAGGTACAGTGACAAGCTTTTCCATTGCGTGCTGACCTAGTCAGCGGAAAGACTATACATGATTACAATCACGCTGCCCACAGTGTACCGATACAGGATAAAGAGAATAACGTTTAGTGCAACATAAAGTCCAGTGAAGACCGTCTGAAAGTCTCCAATGAGGCTGATAGTAGCTCAGGACTGCTCTCTAGTTGTTGCTAGGATGGTTCAGTTGCCTCATAACAGCTGGGAAGAAACCGTCCCTGAATCTGGAGGTGTGCATTTTCACACTTCTGTACCTCTTGTTTGATGGGAGAGGGGAGACGAGGGAGAGACTCGTCCTTGATTATGCTGGTGGTCCTGCCGAGACAGCATGAAATGTAGATGGAGTCAATGGAAGGAAGATAGACACAAAAGCTGGAGTAAGCGGGACAGGCAGCATCTCTGGAGAGAAGGAATGGGTGACGTTTCTGGTCGAGTCCCTTCTTCAGACTCAATGGAAGGGAGGTAGATGCAAAATGCTGGAGAAACTCAGCAGGTGAGGCAGCATCCATGGAGAAAGGAATAGGCGACTTTTCGAAAGGAGATTGGTTTGCATGATGGTCTTGGCGGGGTCCTAATTCTCTGCAATTTCTTGCGGCCTTGGATGGAGCTGTTCCCAGTTGAGTACGCATTGACTAAAATATTTCCTGCTTTACACCAGCTGTTATACTTCAGAACCATTTCAGCATCATCGGAGAGCTATGAAATGTCCTAAAAGGACATGTGATAGGTGCTATAGAAATTCAAGTCTTATCATTTTATGCCTTTGACCATCTGTGACACCCAAAAGTTCTCGGAGATTTGTTTAGAGCAATCAAGGCACTCAACAAAGACAGAGTGGTAGATTTCATCGTCAGTATAATGTGGGCTGGAGTAAGTTAGATAGATCGGCCATGATTGAATGGTGGAATATACCTGATGGGCCGAATGGCCAAATACTACTCCTATAACTTATGAACATAAAGTTGGCAGTTACTTTTCCATCTCTATTGAATCTCTACTATAATGGCAACAAGAATCAGGAGGGATATAAAGTCAATTCAATCTCAGTTTTCATGAATAGTGAAAGGCTTGGATGTGGAGAGGACCTCTAGTCTAGGACCAGAAGCCCAAGCCTTAGAATAGTACGACTTAACTTTAGAAAGGAGATGAGGAGGAATTTCTTTAGTCAGAGGGTGGTGAATCTGTGGAATTCATTGCCTCAGACGGCTGCGGAGACCAATTCAATGGGTATTTTGAAGGTGGTGATTGATAGTTTCTTGATTAGTACAGGTGTCAGGGGTTATGGGGAGAAGGCAGGAGACTGGGGTTGAGAGGGAAAGATGGACCAGTCATGATTGAATGACAGAGTAGACTTGATGGGCCGAATGGCCATATTCTGCAACTTATGAACATGAACCTATGAACTGTTTTTTCAGCATCTCACAAAAGCCAACATATATCCCTGCTGTACAATAGTATTGCAAGAACGATCTGGTGATAATTAGCTAGTGAACCTGAGCCACCCAGATTAATCCACTTGAAACAAAGTCACAACATGACCATGTGTTTTCCAGCCCATGATAATTGCATTGATAGTGGCATAACGAGCACAATCTGCTGTGGCTACGCTTGCGGCAGAAGATTATGGATCATTGCAATGTAATTAAAATGATAAACATTAAGCTCCAACAGATTTATCAGAATTGATTGCTCTACTGGGTGTGAAACACTTTGGGATATGCTGCAAAAGGCAAGCTATGGAAAATTTTAAGGCGTAGTAGAGAATGGTACAGATTCTCTCTTCCCTCCCCATAGTCCCCTTCCACCTATATCCCTTCCAATGGCTTTACAATTCACTCCTCATATCTCCTTACCTGTCACCATTTTGAGTCCTTTTCACCTCTAGCTTTTATCATTTACTCCACCCGTCTGTAATTCAACCCCCACCCCCCCCCCCCCCCCCGTTCTCCTGTATCCACCTATCACTTGACACGTTTTGACCCAACTCCATCTCTCTCTTCCAGCTTTCTCTTGCCTTATTGCAATCATTCTGAAGAATGGTCCTTTTATGTTTAGTTTATTATTGTCAAGTGAAAAGCTCTTTATTGCGTGCTGTCCAGTCAACGAAAAGACTACATAAGGAGTACAATCAAGCTGCCCACAGTGTATAGATATAGGAAAAAGGGTATAATGTTTAGTGCAAGATAAAGTCCAGTAACCTGCAATTGAAGATAGTTTAAAGGTAGATGGGCGGTCAGGACTGCTCTCTAGTTGGTGAGAGGACAGTTCAGTTGCCTGACAACAGCTGGGAAGAATCTAGAGGTATGCATTTTTAATCTTCTGTACTTCTTGCCTGATGGGAGAGGGGAGAAGAGGGAGCGACCAGGATGATTACTTGATTACTGTATGCTGGTGGTCTTGCCAAGGCAGCATGAAGTCCCGGTCCAAAACATCGCCCGTCCATTCCCTCCACAGATACTGACTGACCTGCTGAGTTCTTCAAGCATATCAATCCATAACCGCATGTTACCACATCACACTGGGGATGAATGCACTTTGTGTTTTGCTCTAGATACTGATTCATTGATCACAGAGCATTTTTGCCACAGATGAATATTGTCAAACCATTGACTTTGTTGCCACAACACTAGACTGTAGATTACAACCTTTATCTGTGGCAGCTCATTATTCCACATTCCTGCAATGACTAAAAAAAATGCTCATCCTCCAAAGCAGAGCTATAATCAATTCAGGAATGTAGGGGACGTACCCACCTCCATGGCATGCATATCTTGAGGCTGTAATGAAGTGGTCTCTAAAAACCTGATGATGAGATTATGGCCATTTCCCATAATCTGACGACTAACCATCCTTATCCTGGAAAGGCCCAGGTGAAAGGTTAGTTTGCCACCAAGAACACCATAGTCTCAAAGATCAATATCACTAAAAATGTCACTATTGTATCTGTATCTACTTACAACCATCCAGCCTTTCAACGGTTTCAGTCATATAAATATTAAATATATCTATGTATGTGTGTATATATATATATATATGTTTATGTATGTATGTATATATGTATGTGAATGTATATTGTGTGTGTGTGTGTATATATATATATATATATATATATATATATATATATATATACACACACATATATACATACACACACACATACATATATGTATATCTGTGTGTGTACGTGTATATATATTTATGCAGTAACCCCTCATTTTAGCAGACCTCTTTAAAATGGTGTTAAAGAAGGAACTGCAGATGCTGGAGAATCGAGGGTACACAAAAGGCTGGAGAAACTCAGCGGGTGCAGCAGCATCTAAGGAGCGAAGGAGATAGGCGACGTTTCGGGTCGAGACCCTTCTTCAGACCCCTCTTTAAAATGGTTTTGGTTATAGAGAATGGACCAACCGACTTTCACCGTCATCACCGGCCCGTGACGCCTCCATTGCCGTTTCCAGGCCCCACCGCCGTCGCCACTGCCACCGCCGACCCTTCCCTGCACTCTGGCCGCCCATGGCCCGTAACCAATGACTCTGCCGATCCTTGCCTCTCCACCGGCCACCAGCAGGCCAGGGTTGTCAACGCACCTGGATTCCAGCCCCAGTTCCAGAACAAGAATCTGAAGAAGGGCCTCAACCCGAAAAACATCACCTATCTGTTTTTCTCCAGAAATGCTGCCTGACCTGCTGAGTTACTCCAGCACTTTATCCTTTTGTGCAGTAATTTGTATCCATTTGTCTTCTAATTTGGCTTATAATTATAATAATTTGTCTTATTCATTGATAATCCCTTACTCAGTTATAGTGGACAATCTATACATAACTAAAGCTCTGATTATCTTCCAGTTTGCGCAAAACGCTACGATTTTTCGGCAACTTGCTCACCGTTCTCCTCTGCTGCGATTGCACCAAGTTTCGTTCCGATCGGTGGTCTAATGTAAAAGTTATCGAGATTTAAAAATTGCACGTGCGCAGATCGATCACGTCTCCTGCCAATCACCGCCGTGTGGATTGGTCTTTTCTCCTGTCACTCCGCGGGACGGTCCGCCCCTTCCCGCGCCATCGCGTCTTTACTGAGCTGAGGGAGGCTCTGGATGGCCGGCGGACCAGACACAATTTTCGGAGGGACAGGAAGCGGCCCAAACCGGCCCAACCCGGCGAGTCCCGGCGTGGAGTCAGAGATGTCGCCAGATGGAAACTCTGATCCCGTCGGAGGAGAACATCCAGCGACCAGTGCCCGCTGTGAGTCCACATCGCCCACTGTGAGTCCTCCAGCCCCTTCCCCTCTGGTCCCTCTTGCTGGCTCCGTCTTTTCTCCGAGCTCTCTCCCCACACCCTCCTACCCACTCTCACATTCCTCTCTCTCCCCCCAACCCCCCAGCCCCCACAACCCTCCCCCACCTACATATCCCTCTCCCCCCCCCCCCCAATCACACAACCCTTCCCTCCACCTCCGGCTCCACAACGCTCGCTGACCCCCACAACACCCCCCACCCCCACACCTCTCCCCCCACTACCCCCCCCTTGCCCTCACAACCCCTCCCCACCCACACACCCCAACGCCCCGCCCACACCCCCTCCACCACAATCCCCCCTCCCCTACAACCCTCCCCCCCACAACCCTCCCCCCCACAACCCCTCCCCCTCCACAACCTCTACTCCCCCCTCCTGCCGCACCACCCTCTCCCCCCTCCTACACTCCCACGCCCACACACACCCCCCTCCCCTCCTGCCCAACACCCCCCTTGCCACACCCCCCCCTTCCCTACCCCCCTCCGTCCCCTCCTCCCCTCCCACATGAAGAGGGAGAGGGAATGCTAGGGATGAGGGGAAATGAGCCGCGCCTGCACAGTTAGGGGCCATGCGTGAGTGGTGGAATGTTGCGTTGGGGGAACGGGTTGTGTTGGGGGAACGGGTGAGTGGTGGAACATTGAGTTGGGGAATGGGTTGCGTTGGGGAACCAGGCCTCCCGTGTGACGGGACCCAATGGGTCCCACTTAGTCTAGTCAGTAATTACAGACACCATTTCCACCCTCCCCAGCCCCACATGGTTTATTATAACAAGGGCTTTCTACAAATATATATATCCTCCACCTATATCCCTTCCACTGACTTTCCATTTCACTCCTCTTCTCTGCTTATCTGACACCTTTTTTGTCTCCTTTGTCACTTACACCATGCACTTGCCAATGCAACCTCTCCTCGCCTATATCCACCTATCATTTGCCAGGCTTTGCACCACCCCCATCTCAATTTTCCAGCTCTCCCTCTCCCCCCCCCCTCCCTCCCCCCCCCCACTACAATGAGTCTGAAGAAGGATCCTGACCAGAATGTCCGCCTGTCCATGCCCTCCACAGATGCTGCCTGACCTGCTGTGTTCCTCTAACACTTTGGGTTTGCCTCAAGATGCCAGCATCTGCAGTATTGTGTGTGACAATGTTATGCCTCCTTTTCAAGTGGATTAATCTAAAGTGGCTTGTGCTCACTATTAAAACATAATTCCTCTTTTTTGTGGATGAAAAAGGCTATCGGTGTGTTTAGTTTAGCTTAGTTTAGAGATACAGCTCTGGGGTTTTCTGAAGACATGTAAGGTTGTACATAAATGCAATTCTATCTTTATCAGGAATATTAAACAGAGGAAAATGGGAGGGTTAGGGGCCAAATTTAAAGGAGAGGGGCACGTCTTTTAAACGGAGAGTGGTGGTGCCTGGAATGGGCTATCAGGGATGATGGTGGATGCAGATATGATAGTGGCATTTAAGAGGCTTTTGCATGGGCACATGGATATGAAGGGAATGCAGAGATATGGATTCAGTGTGGGCAGAGGAGGTTAGTTTATTTTAGTTCCGTGTTCAGCATGGACATTGTGGGTCGAAGGGCCTGTTCCTGTGCTGTCCTGTTCCGCACTGTGCTGAGATTATGGCTGCCTGTGCCACAAGGAAGGCAGTGCTAGTCCACACAGACGTTTCACAACAGAATGAATTGGAGTTATGTCAGAGCCATGGAGATGTCATGGGCAGGACATCTCCGCAGGGACCAAAGTTAATTTAGAAGTGAGGCTGCCCCGGGGGCCTGCTACATGCCGCCTAACTGGTTGGTTCAAAGGTTTCTTCAGTAGAGGTTTGGTATCAGGAGAGCTGGCATCTCATACTACTGGGGAATGTGGCATGCTACTGGGATTAGCCCCAAAGAAGGCACAAACAAAAAATAATAAATACAACAATAATAAAACATGGGCTATGAATTTTTATAGCATTTCCTTACTTGTTAGTGACCAGTGATGTGCCGTCTCTAGTGCCCGGCCATGCCAGCAGCATAATCAAGGGCCTGTCTCATCCCGGTTGCTCCCTCTTCTCCCTGCTCGCTCCTTCTTCTCCCCACTGCCATCAGTCAAGGGGTACAGAAGTCTGAAAACGCACACCTCCAGATTCAGGAACTGTTTCTTCCCAGCTGTTATAGAGTGATGGAGTCACATAGCATGGAAACAGGCCCTTTGGCCCAAGTTGCCCACCACAACCAACATGCCCAATCTACACTAGTCCCACTTACCTGCATTGGGCCCATGTTCCTCTAAACCTATCCTTTCCATGTTCCTGTCCAAGTGTTTGTTAAACGTTGTCATTCTAGATACCTACCAGTCTCGGTGTAAAGAAGCTGCCCTCAGGCTCCTATTAAATCTCCTCCCCTCACCTTATCAGGTAACAGAACCATGCTCTCACCAGCTGGAGTGTGGTCCAGACCTCACATCTACCTCACTGGAGATCTTTGAACTATCTTTAATCAGAGTTTATCGAAATTCAGTGCTATATCTTCCTCTAAATGCCGTACCCTTTATCATTTATCTGTCATGAAGAAGGGTCTCGACGTCGCCTATCGCTCCTTAGATGTGCTGCACCCGCTGAGTTTCTCAGCGTACCGTCGCCTTTTCTTTGACTGGATAGCAAGCTTTTCACTGTACCTCACGACACGTGACAATAATAAATAGAGATGTGGGGTGAAAAGAAATAAGATTGGATTTGGCAATTAGAGTATTCCAAACTTCACATTGGACATAATTTTAATTGTTGAATTATGTCGACTCGATTCCCCTCAAGATTTTATAGAACTCTATAACATCACGTCTCAGCCACCTGTGCTCCAAGCAATAGAATCCTAGCCTGCACAAACTCTCCCGAAAGCTCGTGCCCAGGTGTCCAGGCAACATTCTCATAAATCTTCTCTGAATAGGCCCTCTCCTGGTCCCAAATGTGGTGGGATGGTGAAGATGGATTCTTAACTTGTGCTAAAATTAGTCTCTTTGGGTACACGTGGATTGAATTCATATTTGGGTCAATGCGCAGCTAGCTGTCTTGCGGAGGCTTGGGCTGATATTCCATGGGTAATATTGTCGAGCCTGACAACTTGCTCTTTGTTTTAATTCTTTAAGTTGGCCGCTGCAAGCAAAATTATTATTTAATGGTGGTAAATTACTTTAACACATAAATATCGGCCAAATAACCAATCATTTCCATGTTGGAATCATATACAGGCCCACCATTGATTTTCCGGCAACTGATGGTCCGGCACTTCCTTTAATTTGAATAAAATTACGACAGTACGCTTGAAATCCACTCACAAGTCCTCCCGAAAAGGTGGTACCCAGGCCGGGGAACGTGGCCGATCTCAACCTCATCAGGACCTCCGCGGCCAATAGGCGGGTCGAACTTGCCCACTGCGGCCAGGATTCTGGAACTCCGGCCCAGCCGGAGCCAGCAGATCCGTTCCCACAGCTGACTTCAGAAGCTGACTTTGCGGGCCGGTATCTCAACCCACCAAAGCCGTGACCTCTGTTGGTCCAGCAAAACGGATCAAACGGCAAGGCTCTGGAACCAAGGGTGCCGGAAAATCGGTGGTGGACCTATAATTCACTTGTAGGTACATATTAACAAGAAATCATTTCATGTCATCTGAAAATTAAATGGCATCTTCCACATCTCGAGTCATACCAAGCAATTTCCTTCCCTATTATTGGTAAATACACCAATAGGTTGTTCTGCTTTTAATACCAGTAAAACTTCAACTAAATATAAGAACATGAACTTCATCGGAGGTCAGATTTAACTAATTTTACTGCTGCACCAGCAGTCGCTCGTTGTAGACAGTTACTTCCTTTTACTGTCTGGTGGGGGCCTGGAACGCACAGCCAGGGGTGGTGGTGGAGGCAGATACAACAGTGGCGTTTAAGAGGCTTTTAGATAGTTGTGTGGATATGCAGGAAATGGAAGGATATGGTTCATGTACATATTAGTTCAACTTGGCATTGTGTTGCCGGCCAAAGGGCATGTTCCTGTGCAGTACCAGTCTACGCTCTATGTTCAATGCTCTAAATCGAAGGATATGCTGTTTACCATTGATTAATATGTTTTACCCCATACCTCCTGGCGTTGGTCTTCTACAAGACATTCATGAGGTTGCATTTGGAGTATTGTTTTAAGTTTTGGTCACCCTGTCATAGGAAGGATGTCATTAAGCTGGAAACGGTGCAGTGAAGATTTACGAGGATGTTGCCAAGATTAGAAGGAGAGTTTGGGCAGGCTAGGACTTCATTCCTTGGAGCGCAGGAGGCTGAGAGGTGATCTTACGGAGGTGTACAAAATCACAAGGGAATAGATAGGGTGAATGCACCAAGTCTTTTACCTGAGAGTAGGGGAATCAAGAACCAGAGGCGAGAAAGGAAAGATTTAATGGGAACCTGAGCGACAACCTTCTCACTAGGAATGGGGTGGGTGTATGGAAAGAGATGCCAGTGGGGGTACTTGAAGCAGATACTATAACAGCATTTAAAGGACATTTGATCGGGTATATGGATAGGAAAGGTTTAGAGGTGATATGGGCCAAATGCTGGCAAATGGGACTAGTGTAGATGGGGGCTCAGGGCCTACGTCCGTGGTGTATGACTCTACGCAGCTATGGTCACGGCAGAGTGGACATGAGACTAAATTAATAGTGTTGCCCATTGAGTCCTCAGGCCACCTTTTCTATGAAGGTTGACCACAGTTGATCAACCCAGTAATTGCTTTCAACTAGCTCAATATTGTCAGCCTAACAAAAAAACTGCAGGTGCTGCAATTCTGAAATCAAAACAGGAGATCAATGATAGGATCTATTGGAGAGAGGGTACAATGGTTCAATGGTTCATTCGTCTTGTGTGCAACTGCACAGTGGTTTTCTTACAGGATATTTACACATGCAGGCACCACCGTGTTTTGGTGCCATTTCCAAAGTCTGGTCCGCCCTCACGCTCGGTACCCTGGATCAGCTCCTGATCCAGTTAAGCCCCAGGCTGTTGGAGGACCTTCCTCCTTCCCCTTTGACCGGAATGGCGCGCAAACTGACATTCCTCTCCTCTCCTCACCCGGTCATCTTTGTGTCCCCAATGGGGCTCCTGTAGCTGCCCTTGACGGCGCTGCAGGCATTACCCCGGTTCACCCTCCTACCAGCCCTTGCTGCCTCGCGTGCGTCGTCTCCAGCGGCTCCCACCCGGTGCCACAGTCCACCAAGTCTTGGGGTGCTCGGGCGGGTTCCCAGTTCCGCAGTCTGCCGGATTTTTATCTGGGTGTCCTCATATGACAACAAACGGCTCGGCTTCTCTCTCCACAGATGCTGCTAGACCAGCTGAATATATTTCCAAAATGCTTCAGAATCTATCAGTAATGGTTTTCAAATCCTCATTTAATATGAGCCTCATAGTATTTTAGGGAGTGGAGGGCTTGATTGTAATCATGTATCGTCTTTCCTTTGACTGGATAGCACGCAAGCAAAAATCTTTCACTGTACCTCGGTGACATGTGACAATGATAAACTACACTGAATTTAGATTAGTTTACATTTGTCACGTGTGCGGAGATACATTGAAAAGCTTGTTCTGCATGCTGTCCAGTCATATCATACCAGACCTGAGTACAAATAGATCCTGTGTGTAGGAAGGAACTGTAGATGCTGGCTTAAACCCAAGATAGATTCAAAATGCTGAAGTAACTCAACGGGACAGGCAGCATCTGTGGAGAGAAGGAATGGGTGACGTTTCGGGTCGAGACCCTTCTTCAAACCATATAGATCCTCTGTTGGAACAGCAGGCTGAGGGTCACTAGGGTGCGGTGCCACCTTAGAACTTCCAAGTCCATGAAATGTCTCATCTTGACCTGAGATAAGCAATTTCTTATATTCTCACTTTAAGGCCCAATGCCTGTACGCACTGCATCGATGAAATGAGGGTTGGCCAGACCCAACGCGATGCCATAGTCCCCTTCCACTGCCACTCTGTACAGGCCCTAAACGGACTGATAGACCCTTACAATGATAGACCCTTAGTTACACCTTTTAGATTAGATTATATAGATCAGCAGGCAGAGTATTTTCAAGCACCAATATCACTCAAGGTTTTGACCCCTCCTTCTTCTCCCCTCTCCCTATCAGGCAAGAGGTGCAGAAGTGTGAAAACATACACCTCCAGATTCAGGTACAGTTTCTTCCCAGCTATTATCAGGCAACTGAACCATCCTATCAACAGCCAGAGAGTGGTCCTGTGCTACTATCTACCTCATTGGAGATCCGCAGACTATCTTTAATTAGACTTAACTTCACTAAACATTATTATAGACGATATAATATAGGTGCAGGAGGAGGCCATTCGGCCCTTTGAGCCATTCACTGTGATCATGGCTGATCATCCACAATCAATACCCTGTTCCTGCCTTGTCCCTTGACTTATCTTTAAGAGCTCTATCTAACTCCCTTTATCATGTATCTATACACGGTGGATGGCTGATTGTAATCATGTATAGTTCTTTGGATTACAGGTTAGCACGCAACAAAAACTTTTAACTGTACCTCGGTACACGTGACAATAAACTAAACTAATTAACTAAACTAACACTAGTGGCAATTTACAGAGGTCAATTAGCCTACAAACCCGCACATCTTAATGATCTAGAAGGCAACCAGAGCACCCAGAGCAAACAGACGCTCACAGGGAGAGCATGAAAACTCCACAGAGACAGCACCAGAAGTCGGAATCGAACCCAGATCTCCGGCGCTGTGAGGCAGCGGCTCTACCAGCCGCGTCACTGTGCTACCCAGAAGATAACTGAATTAACAATGGGTGACTGTAGAGAGGGAAAAAAACACTCAAAATGCTGGAGTAACTCAGCAGGTTAGGCATAATTTCTGGAGAATATGGATGGATGACATTTCAGGTTGTAACCCTTCTTCAGACTGATTTGTCTGTGATGATTGGGGGGGGGGGAGAGAAAGCTGGAGGAAAAGAGGTGAAGGACTCAGCCTGATGAATGATAGGTGGATACAGCTGAGCGGAGTTCTTTGATAGAGGGGATTTTGTTTAATTTAAAACAATGCCTGTACGCATTGCCTGGTTAACGTGCATTCCTGGGTACATCAGTTTGCTTGCTTCAGGAGGGTTATTTTTGCCTTCTCTTGCACCTGGTTTCATTCATGGGCCAACAAAATTACTGCAGGTCAATGATCAAAGAAGATCAAAACACATTTCAGAGAAACAGATTGATGGAGCAATTAAATGCTGGCGTCATTAATGAGAGAAACAGCCAGCTGTTACCTACGGAGATCAGTAAATAGAAAATAGGAACAAATATTCACTGTGCATAATAAATTGCAGATTTATATTTTATAAGCTGTAAAATTATTATTTTTCTGCCAAGATGGAGAGGAAACAGTGGAGGACTGTCACACGCTTTATTTATTTTAAGCTATAAAAGACCCAAAGTGCTGGAGTAATTGAGCGGGTCAGACAGCAACTCTGGTGAACATGGATAGGTGACGTTTTAGGTTAGGACCCTTCTTCAGGCTGGTTGTAGCGGTGGGGGAAAAAACTGTAAGAGCCGAGGGGCAGGACAAGGCTTGGCAAGTTCATACATTCATAAGTTATAGGAGCAGAAATGGGTCTACTCCGCCATTTAATCATGGCTGATCTATCTTTCCCTCTTAACCCCATCCTCTTGCCTTCTCCCCATAACCCTTGACACCCTTACCAATCAGGTATCCGATAATCTCTGCCTTAAAAATATCCAATGACTTGGCCACCACAGCCGTCTATGGCAATGAATTCCACAGATTCATCACCCTCTGATTAAATAAATTCCTCCTCATCTCCTTTCTAAAGGTTTATCCTTGTATTCTGAGGCTATGGCCTCTGGTTCTACACATTCCCACTAGTGGAAACATCCTTTCCACATCCACTCTATCCAGGCTTTTCACGATTTGGTAAGTTTCAATGAGGTCCCTCCTCCTCCTTCTAATCTCCAGCGAGTAGAAGCCCAGTGCTGTCAAACGCCCATCACATGTTAACCCACCATCATATGGGCTTCTCATATGTTAAAGTGATAAGTGGATACCAGTGGGGTTTTGTTGATAGGAAGACAGTTGGACAAAGGCCAGAGATAAAAAGACTAATGGTGTGAGATAAGCATAGAACAGTTGCACACTGTGAAGCCAGAAGAAGAAATGTAGGTGGGGATGGGGGGGGGGGCTGAGGTTGAGGTTGAGGGTGTAAGTCCTTGTTGAGTGCAAAGATGAGAAGCGGGGGGGGGGGGGGGGGGGGGGAAGAGAATGGGGGGGGGGAGGGGGAGAGACATTTTTGTGTCTCCCTCCAGTCCCATCTCGGTACCATTTTCATGAATCTTTTCTGCATCCTTTCCAACTTAATGCCATTCTTCCTATAGAGAATTGGCCAGAATTGTGAAGAGCACTGCGAACAGTGCTCCACATGTGGTCTCACCAACAACTTGTACAGTTGCAACATAATGTCCCAACTCCTGAACTCGCAGCCTGACCAATGAAGGCAAGCATGCTAAACACCTTTCTTCATCACGCTGTTTACTTGTGTTGTCACTTTGAGGCAACTATGTGCCTGTCCCCATGGGGACTTTTTGTTCGACCACACTCTCAAGGGCCCAGCAATTTGCTACGTAAGTCGTACCCTGGGTTAACTTCCAAAATCAACACCTTGCACCTGTCTGAGTTAAATTCCATCTGCGGCTCCTTAGCCAATTAACCTACAAACCCGTAAGTCCTTACGGCACGGGAACACCTGGAGGAAACCCATATAATCACTGGGAGAACATTTCCAACTCCACACGGACAGCACGGGAGGTCAGGATCGAACCCAGGTCTCTGGCGCTGTGGGCCTAGGTCTCTGGTGCTGCCATTCCTGAGCCCACTCCCCCAGTTCATCTGGGTCCTGTGGCAATCTTACATAACCCTTTTCATTGTCCATGACACCACTGGTTTTAGTGTAATGCACAAACCTACTAACCACGCTAACAACCATGTCATTCGTATTTTGCTATAGAAGATAAACAAGAGTAGACCCAATATCAAAACACATGGCATGGCTCTGGCCAGTGGCCTTCAGTCTGAATAACAACTCTCCATCACTACTCTCTGATTCCTTCCAAGAAGCCAATTTTGTATCCAATTAGTGAGCTCATACTGGGTCCCACATGAACTGACCATCTGGACCAGCTACCAGACTGGTCTTGTCAATATAGACAACGTCTACTGCCCTACAGTTTATCAATGCTCTTCATCATCTCTTCAGGAAACACAATCACGTTTGGGAGAGCATGCTTTCCCATGTTCAAAGCCATGCTGACTATCCCTGATCAATTCTTGCCTTTCCAAATGGTAGATCTTGGCTCTCAGAATTCCATCAACCAATTTTCCCATCAATAGGTTCACCGGGCCTCTCATTCCCTGGGTTCATCCTTTTTAAAAAAGGGCACAAGATTAGCCACCCACCAGTTTTCCAGTAATTCACCTATGGCAAAGGAAGATAGAATTGACTATTTCATAATTATAGTTTTAGAGATTCAACCAAGTCTGTGGCGACCAGTGATCACCCGTAAACAAGTCCCATTTTACACACTAGGGACAATTTACAGAAACCAATTAACCTACAAACCTGCATGTCTTTGGGAGGAAACCAGAGCACCCAAAGGAAACCCACGCGGTCACAGGGAGAACGTACAAACTCCATACAAAACAGCAGCCTAAGTCAGGATCGATCTCGGGTCTCTGGCACTGCGACTATGGCAGCAACTCTACCTCTGCACCAATGTGTGGCTCCTAAACCTGCAGAGGTTCTAACAGCAGCCCAGGAACAGGGATTAGCCAGTGCTTTATTTCCAGTCTCACCTCCATGCCTCAGGCACTCCAGCATTTACTGACAGTCAAATCTTTGAGAATGTGAATGCTGAATTGGACTTAAGCAAATTGTATGCCTACTGCTTCAAGAAGTTAAAGGGGGAAGAACTGAGTGACATTTTTGGTGAGAACATTGACTTTCACTCTACAATTAGATGATAACTAAAAGGGGAACATTTGCAGGGGTTTGGGGAAAAAGCCATTCAGTGGAATACTAATTGCTGGGCCCTTTCAAAGAGCCAAGCCATACATAGATTCAAAGAGTCACACAGCACAGGAATGGGCCCTCCGTCCCACCTCCTCCATGCTGACCAACATGCCTTATCTTAGATAGTTCCATTTCCCCATGTTTGGCCCACATCTCTCTAAATCTTTCCTATCCATGTACCTGCCTACGTGTTTTTTTTTTAATGCTGTTTAAGTGTGGGTTTGTAAGTTAATTGGCTTCCAGAAATTGGCCCTAATGTGTCAGGAGTGGGTGAGAAAGTGGGATAACATAGAACTAGTGTGAATGGGTGATCGATGGTCGGTGTGGACTAGGTGGGCTGAATGGCCTGTTTACATGCTGTATCTCTAAACTCAACTAAACAAACTACCTATCTCAGCTACCTCATTTGGCAACTCGTTCCGTATACCCACTGCCCTCTGAGTGAAAATGTTGCCTCTCTAGTTCCTATTACATCTTTTCCTATTCAAGTTCCTATTAATGTTTCACACTGCACCTCGGTTGGTACACGTGACAATAAACAAAATTCAACTAAACCTTTCCCCTCTCATTTTAAACCTATGTCCTCTGGTTCTCGATTCCCCTGCTTAAATTTACAATTTTACCAAAGCTAATTAACCTGCAAACCTGTAAGTCTTTGGAGCGTGGGAGGAAACCGGAGCACCCAGAGAAAACCCACGCAGTCACAGGGAGAATGTATAAACTCTGTACAGACAGCATCTGGATCAAACCTGGGTCTCTGGCGCTATGCGGCAGCAACTTCTCCACTGCGCCACTATGCTGCATGTTCATGTTAATTCTCTCTGCCTGGCATGGTTCCATAAGCATATAGGTAAAAAGTCAAAATACTGCAAAAATTACAGAGAAATGCCAATAAAAAGGGAAAGGATTGTAGAAACCGTGTTTGAAGGTGGAAATGTTTTACATCTTATAGTTAGCTGAAACATACTGTTACTGAATCGGACATTAGAAGGTAATAATCATGTACCTGAATAGTCATTGCAACTAATGCTGTTACAAAATAGGTGTGTTCCCTTCAGTTAAACATCATAAAATAGTTGAAATAAACATGTAAGTCACATACCAGCATTAATGCAAATAACATATTGATGCATAGAAAATGGCAATTAGGAAGATTGAGTGTCTCTTCAAAGTTTTTTATAGAGTCATGGGAGTAAGTAAATACTGTACATTTGATTAAGGTAGATTAACTTGTCGAACATTGTGGAGACGAGCTTTCATTAGTTTTGACCCGGAGGGAAATCCGTTCATTGGACTCAAAGTTCTGGGAAATAAATACATTTTCTTTTGTTTTCCTGGGTTAACCAACTTTTGATAAAACTCAGTACTCACACGAGGGTAGAGCAGAAGTCTGAGCCTTAAATAGACCTTCTGTCAATGAGTTAGGAGGAGATAATGCCACTAAAGGACATAAAGAGCCAGGTGACACAGTGGCGCAGTGGTAGTGTTGCTGACTTACAACACCAGAGACCCGCCTTCGATCCTGACTACTGGTGCTCTCTGTGTGGAGTTTGCATGTTCTATCTGTGACCGCGTGGGGTTTCTCCACGTGCTACGGTTTCCCATCACATTCCAAAGACGTGCAGGTTTGTAGGTTAATTGACTTCTGTAAATTGCCCCTAGTGTGTAGGATAGAACTAGTGTATGGTAATCACTGGCTGGCGGGACAATTTACAATTTACCAAAAGCCAATTAACCTACAAACCTGTATGTCTTTGGAGGGAGGGGGGGGAAACAGGAGCACCCGGAGAAATCCCACGTGATCACTGGGAAACAGTACAAATTCCCAGTGCACAGACAGCACTCATAGTCAGGATTGAACCTAGGTCTCTGGCACTAAAAAGGCAGAAACTCTACCACTGTGCCGGCCGGAGGGCCGAAGGGCCGAAGGGCCTGTTTCCATGCTGTATCTTTAAAACTGAAACTAAAAACATCGGGTGTGCCAGGAGGTGAGAGACTTACCACAGGATATTGTTCATGAGACTCGTAGAAAAGTATTATGTGCGAGATTGCAGTTGTTTGCCAATTAATTTGCGTGGATGCCATTTGGCACATCAACCCATGCCTATTTGCAGTTTTGTGTTGTTGAAGACATACATAGATTGCATCATTGAGTATTGCAGAATTATTGGTTAATAAACTGTACCTGTTTCTCCATCTGCCGTGGGACAGTCATCGAAGAAGCAATGAAGATTATTTCATCACGGTTTGAGAGTTTGGCTTTACTTCTTTTTGATTCATTTCATCCCAGATATAAACCAAGATTTTTCTTTTTTCTTTTTTGTAATCCCCATTTTAACGACATTACGTTTGGTGATTCTGAAGTTTGAAGCCTGTTTCCTTTGATTTTCTGTCCAATTTACAACCTTATCTGATATATGGCATCTCAGTTTTTCTTGTCAAAATGTAATACCTCTTAGACTAATATCATCCAAGCTGATATTAATTTACAACATGGAACATATAAAGAAGAACAATACAGCACAGGAACAGGCCCTTCGGCCTTTGTCCATGTCGACCATGATGCCAATTTTAATTAATCGCATATGCCTGTACAAGGTCTATATCCCTCCATTCCGCGCCTATCTAAATGCCTCTTAAACTTTGCTATCGTGTCTGCTTCCTCCACCTCCTCTGGTAGTGTGTTCCAGGCACTTGCAACTCTCTGTATAAAAAAAATAATGTCTCGCAAATCTCCTTTGAACTTTCTCCCTCTCATCTTAAAGTTATGCCCTCCAATATTTGACATTTCCGCTTTGGGAAAAATATTCTGATTGTCTACCTGGTCTATGCCTTCCATAATTTTATAATCATCTATCAGGACTCCCCTCAGCCAGAGAAAACAACCCAAATTTGTCCAATCTCTCCTTATAACTAATAGCCTGTAATCCAGGTGACATCCTGGTAAACCTCTTCTGCACTCTCTCCAAAGCCTCAACATCCTTACTGTAATGGGGCGACCAGACCTACACTCAATATTCCAAATGTGGCTTCACTAAAGTTTTATACAACTACAACATTCCATCCTGACTTTTCTACTTAACGCCCTGCTGATGAAGGCAAGTACGCCAAACTCCATCTTTACCATCCTATCTACCTATGTTGCCACTTTCAGTGAAATATGAAATTGTACTCCAAAACCACTCTGTACATCAACGCTCCAAAGGATCTTTCCATTGACTGCATACTTTCCCTTTACACTTGATCTCCCAAATGTTACTACTCACACTTGTCCAGATGAAACTCGTATTCACATGTTTGCCTTGGAGTTGAGGCAGGGTCGCAACCTGAAACGTCGTCCATCCATGTCTTCCACAGATGCTGCCTGACCCACTGAGTTACTCCAGCAATTTGTGTTTTTTCTTGTAAAGTAGCATCTGCAGGTCCTTATGCCTGCATTTGCCTGTTCATTTTCTTCCTGTAATACTGTTCAGTATCAACTATTACTCCCAATTTTAATTCATTAATTAACATTTATTTCCCTTAGTTTTAGCCTCATCTCCGTCTGGTACCTACAGTAAATCTCTACATCTGCCATTCAATACCCTTCATTATCCTAAAGTACTTGATCTGGTACCGCAGTTTATTCCCAGAAGAAACCAGCCTGAGCATATTTGGCCTTTATTGAGAAGTATATCTTCACAGGTTCGGTACCAAAAGATGTCTCGGAGGAAAACCAGCCGGTCAAACCTTTCCCGCACTCATCATCGGAACAAGAAACTTCCTACTTTTGCTGCCTCGAAAAAGCAGCCAACATAATCAAGGACTTGTCCCAACCTGATCATTCCTTCTTCTCCCTGCCCCTGGTGGGCAGAAGATACAGAAACTTAAAAGCACGCACCACCAGACTCAGGAACAGCTTCTTGTCCTCTGTTATCCGGATCTGAACGGTCCTTCCATAAGTTTGGGGTATTGTCCGATTCACCTCTACTCCATTATGGCCAATGGAGTTTTAGCTGAGAACAATATTCTGCGCTCTGTATCTCCCCCTTTGCTCTACCTATTGTACTTGAGTTTGGCTTGATTGCATTTATGGTTATTATTACCTGATTTGACTGCGTGGCTTGCAAAACAAAGCTTTTCACTGTCCCTCGATACATGTGACAATAATAAACCTCTACCTAAACCTAAACTTTAAGCGGCACAGTGGGTGGCACAGTGACAGTAGAGTAGCTGCCTTACAGCGCCAGAGACCAGTGTCCGATTCCGACTACGGGTGCTGTCTGTTCGGAGTTTATACATTCTCCCTGTCACTGCGTGGGGTGGGAGATTGCAACCTTCATGTGGTCCGACCTGTTTCGACAAATGCAATCAACCCGGCGTGCACAATCAAATAAGATCAAATAGAACAAGTTGTCTGACAACTTTAGGTTGTGCACGCCATACGCAAGAAGAAGTACTGCGTGGGTATTTTCCAGGTGCTCCAGTTTCCTCCCACACTCCAAAGACATACACGTTTGTAGGTCAAATGGCTTTGGTAAAATTGTAACTTGTCCCTAGTGTGTAGGATAGTACGAGTGAATAGGGTGATCGTTGGTCGGCGCGGACTGGTTGAGCCGAAGGGCCTGTTTCCGCGCTGTATTTCTAATGTCTAAAGTCTAAAGCTAAACCTAAACCAAAGCGTTAACCTTTATACCTCAAGTAAACAATCTCTTGCGAAACATAGTGTTGGGAAGAAAAAGAGAAGATTAGGCAAAAGCAGCCTTGAAATTTTATTTTTGTCTCCCTCTGGCAATTGGAATCAGTCCAGAAGATTGGATTATTGAGTACACGTTAATCTGCTTACCCTTAAATATATCTTACATAGAAATACATAAGCAAAGTCTTTACCTGTCAACATTTTGCCTGACTACCATTTCTGTCAATCTGACCTGTGTTCATTTCGCACCAGGCAGTATTTTTCTTTCCCACACTGAGATTCTATGGTTACCACCTGCACAGCCCCGGGACACTTTTCAGAGCTAAGAACGAGTCCATCCGTAAGCCTTTTTTTTTCACTCAAAAGCCACATAGCAATTTGAAGCAATTCTGCCAAAGACAGTTTTGCAAAAAAAAAAAAAAAAAATTCAGAACTCTCCCTAGTTCCTCGAAAAATGAAGCAAAACAGATGGCTGCACTTTCCACACTCGGCACGTCCCAGATGTGAAATAAATAAAGAAAGAAAGAACTTCAAGTTGTCAGGGAGCTCTTTTGCAGGCAATGA